>CANTUQ010000056.1:6660000-7860000 GCA_947683425.1 Excoecaria cochinchinensis | reverse complement strand
CATAGTTCACACCTTGCAAAACCACAGGTCCTACTGTTGTAGGAGCCAAGTAAGGAGGAGTGAAGCCTTGGAAACCCAGTTCCTGGCCTGAAAGAGCATAAAAATTTTGTAGCAAAAACTTATTCTAATTATTAAGCAGACAGAAAAGAAATTTAACATACCTATAATATCCACAATTGTTCTGCCATTGGTGTACCTTCCTGTTGGCCTACCGAAATCGATCCCATTAGGAAGGTAATTAGCCTTTGAGAGGGATACTATATAGTTGTTGTTGCCAACATCAACCAATGAATCACCAAATACAAAATTAGCAGGAAGATTGATTGAATTGCAGCATTTTAACATAACCCAAATTGTCAATACTTGAGGTACAGTTCCTTTTAGCATACCCATCCGGAAAAAAGCAATAAAAATTATTCAAGAAAGTGGTAAGAATCGTATACTAGATGTAGACAGATCAATAAGCTGACATGTTAAGCCACACCTACTTAAGAAAATTAAAATCCCATATTATTTAGATTTATATTGAAATTCACAAATAGGTTTGGACCAAAGCAGAAGGGTATGGGTGAAACCGTAACTTTTTTATTAGTATCAAAGAAAAAGTTATGTAACATTGAATGCAATATTTATCAGAAATCAAAGCATAATAGATATATATAGGGATTAGTGAGCCCATGATTTTTCTCAGAAATCACATTAGTGTATTAATTTTAGCAACTGTTGTGTTGTTATTCTTTCAACTGTACAATGCTTGTAATTTATTGTTTTCTAAGAAGAGCCGCACAAGTTTTGCTCTATGGTACACAGTATCTCTGCAATCCAAGAAATTAGAAGGAGACGATTATTATTGGTAAATTCTCCCCTAAACCGTCACCACATAATATACTAATCATGTACTAATTGAGTATCATATTATCACTGTATTTATTAAAAGTATAAGTAATATTTCTATGCTATTAAAAACTATATGAAATGCCTTTAAACTTATTAAAATATCACATTAATCCTTAATATGACATTTTTAATAAGTTTAAAGAGATAATTTGATAATTAGATTAGTCCAAGAAATAATATGTTAAATGGTGACAGTACAGTGAGAAATTTATGTGTTATTCTTATATTATGCTACTGTTATTTTGAAGGAATTAAAAGAATGTGTGACCAATTCAATGTTAACAGGGCAATTTGTACAATTCTTTTTCTTTTCTTTTTCCTCATTTGGTCAGCTTATTTCAGTGTATTAAATAAATCCAATTGTCGGTGGATTATACAGTCAGTTCCATATTTGCAAAGTAAAAATTCATTTTTTGGTCGGTCCATGAATGAATATATATAAAATAAAAAATGGTTAACTAGAGAAATGATATTATAACAACTTCGTTGGTTTGATAAATTAAATTTGAACAACTCTCAAATCTGAGAATTTGAGTGAGAATTAAGAAGGTGGCGAACATTGATGGGAGAAATAAAGTTGAGGCCACCATCCATTATATGTTTAGCAATGATTAAATAGGAAGCTTCAGTGAGATGAAATTGATCCCAAAACACATACTTTGATCTTTCTGGACAAACCTCTGATACTCTTCCACATGGGATCATCCCTCCATATCTCCCTCTTGTATGGCAGCAACCAGAATCTGCCACTTCAAATCCTGTCAAACAAATATATTAGCATATTTTAGTCCCTCAACTTACACTTTATTCAATTGATCCCCCTCAATTTTCAATTCATTTGAGCCCTTAATAATTACATATAAGTTGTGCTCAGCATTCAGTTGGTCGGCATGAGAATCGAACAAACTAAGTATAAGAGGCTTAATTGCACTTTTGGGACAAATTCAGGGCCAGAGTTGCATTTTTGCTGTTTCAACATGGCAGGGGAGGCATATATACCATATGATTTGTAGTTGAGGAGGATGTCTTGTAGCATAGCATAAACATCTGCACAAACAAATTTTGATGCCTTAAGCTGTGAAGTGAGATCTCTGAGCACCCTATTCAATCTTCTGTTATATAACTGTGCTTTCTGATTTAGATCAGTCTCACATCCCTCTATGTTGGAACGCAGTTCTCTCTGGAACGGAGTGCATCCAACAGCACCACAATTTGTAACTAAAATTTTTCTTGCACCCAAATTGTACAGCCTCTGCAGAAAAAAAAAAAAAAATTACACCTATTTACATGCTAAAAACACTTAAATTAAAGAAATTAATTTCTTAAAAATAAAAAGAATTATACTTTAAGTTGTGATCTGAGTCTTGAAACTAGTAACCGAAGATATGTGTCCCAAGATGATGTGTCGAGCAAGTTCCCAAACATGACATCATTTGACCCAGCTGCAACTACATAGAGAGCCTGTCTGAAAAGCTTTGTGGCCGCCGGTTTACCAATTATTGATATTATTTCTTTCCTAGTCTTTGCATAGTTACTGATTTGTGTATCCATGTTGATTTGGTTACCCTATTCAATTATAAACACAAAAATTGTACTTCAATATTAATGGTATAGCTAAATATTTGATTTGGCTGCCAAAATCTTTTGTGATTGCCAATTTGTTACAAACCAACTTTAGGCTAAATTAGTCTCTTTTATTTTCTTTTTTAATTAAAAAGAAATTAATTTCACCCATATTCATCCTACGAGTAAATCTAAATATAATATTAAAAGAAATGTTATTTTGGTAAGAAAAATAAAATAAGACTGTCAGAACTTTACGTAAAAAGTTGACGTATTACCTTTAAAGTGACTTACTAATGTAGTACATGAAATGTTATAAAAGAAAAAAATGCTTATATGTTACAAATTTACCTGCCACCTTTAGAATGACTCATCAATTACATTTTCAATTCTTTCCTTAATTAAGTTACCTCTGTATGAATTGTCCATGTAGACTTCTAGCAGCTTATTCTATTTGTTCGGTTGAAGTGACATTTTTTTAATATTATCTAAATTTAGTTACTTTTCGAATAAAAAAATTCTTTTTTTAACATTATGATATATAGTTTTACTTTAAATTCAATGAATTTTAAGTGAAATTAACCTGTTAATTTGCTCCATGTCTAAAAAAATGGCCTATTTTTGACTCTTTAAGGCAAGAACTAAACTTGTAAGCTTACAATGAACCATTCAGTAGAATTGAGAATTCCCGAGGCAGAAGAAGCATAATTGACACCCTTAAGCACCATGTCTCCAGCTGTTGTTGGAGCCATGTAGGGAGGCGTGAAATTTTTCAACCCAACTTCTTGGCCTGAAAATAGTATCAGAAAGAAAAAAAAAAATCTGATAATTCGTCAAAAACAAGAAATTAGAACAATCTTACCTAGACGAGTTTCGTTATGAATCGATTCGATCATTCTATGATCGAATTGGTTCAGAAAAAAACTGATTCAGGCAAGAAAAATTCAACAAATTATAGCATTATAGTACTTGCCTAAGATATCAGCAACTGTTCTGCCATTTGTGAAACGCCCTGATGGAAAATCAGCAGAGGGGTACTTGAAATCAATCCCATTAGGAAAATTTGCTTGTGCAGCTGTGTTAATGTAGAAATTGTTTCCGACGTCAACCAAAGAATCTCCGAATATAAAAAAAGCAGGAACTTCCTCTGCCTTGCTTATGTCGAGCAACATTACAACACCAACAATTACAAGCCTGTCTAATACAAAACCCATTCTCAAAAATTGATTCTGAATCATATAAAAATTAAGTCTTATATAGCTTGAAGAACTGGGTAGGAAATAACAACAAACCTGAGTCAGGATTCATAATGTTTCCTCGTCAGGAATTGAACATGGCAGTGTACATGTGGTCAGTTACGAGTAACATGGGCAATTACATAAGCAAAAGGTACAAGAAGTTTTTGTAATTGTTTATGTTTGGTTTTCATGGTTTTGTGTTTTGAGGGAAGAAGGAACTAATGCTTATGCAGCTTCTAGAACTACATTCACTGAAGAGTGATGCTCCTAATTTATACCAAGTCTATTCCTAACCTTAAATTGGTTGATCATCTTGTTGACATTGAAATGAAGATAAGCAAATTTATTTCTTAATAAAGAGGGCCACCTAATTCCAATGAAATTATTTCTTGGATATTTAGTCAACAAAAGGTATTGTTATTTTGCAACAATAAAAACAACTAATTAAAAAAATTAAAAATCACAAGAACCACACAAGTGTCCGTTAAGTCCATCCAAAAAAAGAGAGATCGTTAATTGTCGTTAGGGAACCAACTTTCCCGCGCTAATTCAGTATAACATCCAATTCCACCTTCCAAACCAAACCACAACCCCTAATTAAACATCATCAAAATCTGTCATTTCCCTTTTTCTCTTTTCAATTTTATCTTATAATTGCATTCATTTTCCTTTTCTTCATGAGCCTCAACACCATTTTCACCAATACCCAATTACATCAAAATGTCCACTTTGTCGTCTGTTCCTCCCTTTACCTTCCTTAAGCTTGCCTTGGCAGCCATTTTAGCCTTTGTTGTCTGTTTTTCAGACAACGTTGATGCATTGTCTGCCCAGACAGTCATCGATTCTCCTCTGTTGACACAAAAAATCGGCACAAATCGTACCATCAAAGTCGATATTGAAGGCGACGGAGAGTACACCTCTATTCAACAAGCTATTGATGCTGTTCCTTTTAATAACTCTAAATGGGTTATTATCCATGTAAGGAAAGGGGTGTATAGGTGATCTCATAATCTCCCTCTCTTTTTAAATTTGCAAAAGTTCATTGTCTTCACCTTTTGCATATATACTAAACTAATGATAAATTGCCGCATACAAAATCTTTGCAATTTTTCATTAGTTTGGCATGGCATATGTAGTATGTCATATTTATATACTCTTTCGTCATTTTATTCATGAATAGAGCTAATATAATATTGGCACGATCCATGAACAGAAGTACGTATGGAAAACACCTTCAATAATATCGTATGCACTCTCTAATTAAAATTAATTATGTAACTAATAAATTGTTTAATGTAATTTCGTAGAGAAAAGATTCACATTCCAAAGAATAAGCCTTACATATTCTTGCGAGGGAATGGAAAAGGGAGAACACACATTGTATGGTCTCAGAGCTCTATTGATAATTATGAGTCTGCCACTTTTCGTGTAGAATCCCCCCATTTTGTTGCTTTTGGTATCAGTTTCAAGGTAACATTAATTCTTATATTTTTTTTTCTTGCAAAATCCCATTGTATAGCACATAATTATAATTATTTATTAATTCAATTACAGAATGAGGCTCCAACTGGCATGGCTTTTACCTCACAAAATCAATCAGTGGCAGCATTTGTGGGTGCAGACATGATTGCATTTTACCACTGTGGATTCTATAGCACACATAACACACTATTTGATTATAAAGGCAGACATTACTATGATAATTGCTACATTCAGGGCTCTATTGACTTCATTTTTGGACGTGCAAGATCCATTTTCCACGTAAGTTCTTACTGAATATATCAAACATGCTCCATTAGATAAAAAAATGTAAAGATTATATTTTTTAATGCAACGGTTTATATTGTCACATCTGATGTCCTAAATATACACTCATATATATGCAGAGCTGTGAGTTGTTCGTGATCGAGGATTTGAGGGTCAACATTCTTGGGTCGATCACAGCTCACAATAGGGAAACAGATGATGATAGTGGATTTGTCTTTATCAAAGGGAAAGTTTATGGTACTGGCAATGTTTATTTGGGAAGAGCTAAAGGCGCCTTTTCTAGGACTATTTTCTCTAAGGTTTACCTTTCAAAGACCATTGCACCACAAGGATGGACTAATTGGAGCTACAGTGGCAGCACAGAGTAAGCTTTAATTGCATTAATTTATTCATTTATTGATGCATCCCATAATACAATGTCATGTAAAAAATTTTAATTTTTAGATAATTTTACATAATAATTTATTATTGTTTCAGTCCGTGAATAAACTATGGATCAAGTTTAAATAAGTAAAATTCACATAATATTAATAGATATAGTCTTAATTAGTACTTAAATTAAAGCTAAGCCCCTCAATAAAGATTTTGTTTGTATTGAGCTCCTTGAGATCAATTGAACTTAAGTGCATTGCACGATCATGAGTGCACAAGGAGACTAAAAGCATGAACCTTTTTCAAGAGCTCAATGAACAGAAACTTTGAAGCTGAAGGGCTCAAAAGAATAACACTAAGAATTTGGTGGCTAAGAAATGAATTGGAGAAAAAGATTTTTTTGATGAGAGGATTAATTATATTTTTTGGGAATATTTAAAGGCCAAAAATCCATTTTTTAATTAAGGGTTAGATATATAATTAATTGATGATGGATTAAAAATTGATGACAGGAAAATATACCAAGCGGAGTACAAATGCCATGGCCCAGGAGCAGTTAGCGATGGCCGAGCAGATTGGTCGAAGCAACTCAGTAAAGAAGAAGTTAAAAGCTTTATGTCCATTGATTTCATCGACGGCCAAGAATGGCTTCCAGTTTATCGTCCAATTGATGAATAAATTTTGGATCCCATTCTACAGTTTAATTACCGTTTGATTCCAATGCTATTTTTGCCATAATCATACCAATTAATGTCGTTACTTTTACCTTATTTAATCTAATTGTGTTACTATTAATTGAATTTTGTGACATTTTTCCTTGTCTTAATCTTGGTTAATAAATATATATATATATATATATATATATACATAAATTGAAATTATTGTCCATATATAGAAATCTTGGATTTCATTCTTCAATATAATGATAAACTGAGTATTTCAAATAATTACTAATCTGCAGATTAAGCTGAAACCATTATTAATGGTGGCAATTTAATTTGATGAATTATACAAATGCAATATTATTTAATTAATGCAAGTTTGCAACGTATAAATAGTAATAGAATATGACAAAAACAAGAAAAACACTACTATACTTTTTTATTTAAATTCGAATTAGATAAATTTTATAAAGCAAACTAATAATAAATTACGACGTATGCATATATATTATTGACTTAGTTCATACAGTTAGGCAACAATTTTTCCAAACAAAGCATGCAGAGAAACTTGGAAGTTCTATTTGTGTAATCACACAACATTAACTCTCATCCTAAGTATATGATGATTTTGGGATTTAATTTATAATTAATGCTAAAGACATTTAATACTTAATAATTTCCAGAAAATGAAAGATTCTTAGTTCCTACCAAGCTATTTCTATTTACTTTAAACATCTACGTTTTCTCCATAGAAGTACGTAAAAGATGCATAAAGATTTTCTAGGCGAAAAAAAAAACAAAAGAAAATGCATGAATTAACATTGGATTTTATTTATTCGATAAGCCACGATTTCACTGCTTAATTGGTACATATATTTTTGGTACTTTTTACCACCACACCCAATAACATAACTCACTACTTTTTAAATTAAAGCTTGCCGCCAATTCCTCCACCGGCTCCAGCACCAAAACCTCCTCCTCCTCCGACACCACCGCCAAAACCTCCTCCTCCTCCGACACCACCGCCAAAACCTCCACCTGCACCACCTCCTCCTCCTATTCCCCCACCTGCACCACCGCCAGCTCCTCCTCCAACACCACCTCCACCTCCTATACCTCCACCTTTGCCTCCTCCAATGCCACCGCCAATTCCTCCTCCGGATCCACCTCCTAGCCCACCACCTTTACCTCCTCCGATGCCACCACCACCACCGACTCCTCCTCCAGTACCACCTCCACCACCAACTCCTCCTCCAGATCCACCTCCTACCCCTCCACCTTTGCCTCCTCCAATACCACCCCCACCACCAACTCCTCCTCCGGATCCACTTCCTAATCCACCACCTTTGCCTCCTCCAATACCACCCCCACCACCAACTCCTCCTCCAGCTCCACCTCCACCTCCTAGTCCACCACCTTTACCTCCTCCAATGCCACCACCTGCACCACCCCCTGCTCCTCCTCCTGCACCACCTCCAATTCCTCCACCTTTTCCTCCTCCAAGCCCACCACCACCAATTCCTCCACCTTTTCCTCCTCCGATGCCACCACCGGCACCACCTCCACCACCAACTCCTCCTCCAACACCTCCGCCAATTCCTCCACCTTTTCCTCCTCCGATGCCACCACCAGCACCACCTCCACCACCAGCTCCTCCTCCAGCACCACCGCCGATTCCTCCACCTTTTCCTCCTCCGATGCCACCACCAGCTCCTCCACCTGTACCACCTCCTATTCCTCCACCTTTACCTCCACCAAAACCACCTCCACCACCAGTTCCTATTCCCCCACCTTTCCCTCCACCGAAGCCACCGCCAATGCCACCATCACTTTCAAGTAATTTTCTTGTAAACCTATTTTGATCCAATTTTCGATGGCATTCTGCTAGTCCTAGTACCAGAACAAACACCAAAGCTGCAGTTGCAACATACTTATGAGAAAGTTTTCCCATTTGCATAATCTCTAAAAAGAAAAAGAGTGTAAGTTCAGTTGTGATTATACTACCACAAAGGAACCCTATTTATAGTATTGGTACGTAAGATAATGCATTAAATAACGACTGAGATAGTTAGTACTCTCTGCATGGAGATTGTGGACTTAATGCAAGGTCGCAAAATTCAACTCATTTTAGTTTGGAAAATAATAGGCCGGTAAAATCATTAAAATAGTTGTCCCCACACTCAACTACTACTAATTAAATTCCCAGCTACATATTAATATGTCACTTCCTTGCACCAAGTAATCCTGCATTTACTCATGCTTTGACTATAACTTGTAGATCGGGTCCGGATGAACTAAACTCTGAAAATTTATAGAAAACTGAATTTTATAAAATTAATTTTTCAAAATTTCTGATTATTAATATTAATCAAGAAAATAATCACTTCAGTATATAAATAACTATTTTTATTAAATCGCAACACATATATGTACTTTTTTAGCAAATTATTTATGTTCAACTTAAAATTTTCTTTTTGGTCTATACTCTCAGAAAAATGCATTGATAATTTTCCTTCAATTTTTCTTTTCATAAATTGTGTTCCTACACAACACTATTTATATATAATAGAAATAGTTATTTAACTACACTCTGTTAATTAGACCAATCACAAAAATTTTATTTATTATTATTATTTACAATAATAATAATAATAATAATAATAATAATATAATCTATATATATAACTATCATAGCAAATAACAAGTTAACACATAAGATAAAAAAAGTTAAACAAAACCACAAACCATTTATATAATTTCTTTTGTACTACATGGTAACATTCTATCGGTTTGCTTCATAAGCAATTTCATTTACAGTCTGAGGAAGAAATTTCCATGAGTTGTATATGTTAGTTTTATAGGTATAAAGTGATTTGTTTTTTTGGGGGGGTAATATATAAAGTGATATGTTAATTATACTGTAGTATCTATGAAGATAGGTAGTGATGAATAGGAGCATAAACTAAGTGGAAACCAGCTGCTTGTTATGAAAGAATTTTGTCGGCGACCAGTTGGATTTATGTTAGAGAGCATAGGAGACAAATCGACTAGTAAGACATCGACTTATAATAATTTTAGGTAAGTAAAAGTTTGGGTTAAATTCTTCAAACTTCAATTAATAATGAAACTAGGTCACAACTCACAACTGCAAGTCCCCACACACCTCCATTTTCCTTTTTCTGGCCCTTATTTGTTAGCTTTCACAATGACTCTAACGCAAGAATTGTCTAATTTGGGCTGATTAAAAAAATTATTTTTTTCAGTATATATATATATATAAGGAAAATTCGTACCTATACTTGGTGTATATACATAGACCAAGCTAGTGAGAAATTGTCACATAAAAAAATATAAAAAATAAAAAACTATCTTTATAACTTTTCGTTGACTTGGTGTGTGTATATATATATATACACACATCAGCTTCGTTTCAACTTTCAAGCGGGTTTATGTAAACTGTAAATGAATGTGTAAATATAAATAAGATTTAGAATGTAATATTAATTTAATGTTAAAGATAAAAAGAGAAATCCAATAAGATAATTGTGAAATCAATATTGCCAATTAATCTCATCTTTCAATTTAAAATTTGTATCACAACTGTAATTGGAACATTTTAACTAAATAAAAATAATTTTGGATGATATAAACAATTAATTCATAGATGGTAATTTCAATTTTTTCTAATCCATTTATTTTCATTTTTAAAAATAGAATGAGTTAAATCAAACGAATAGATATGTATATAATACAAATATACAATAATACCTTGAAGATTTTTCTACAGCAGAGTTGCAATTTTAGAATTTGTTTGGGCCGAATAAAACGGCTTTGATTATAGTCATGGCCCAGAAGTGTTTAAAGGTAGCGGGTCGGATCCAGTGAGGGCTAATTTTGTCATATCAAGCTCATCACAGTTCGAACAGAGACAAGACTAGGAAGCAGGGAACCCTAAAATCATAGCCAGGTTACTAGAACTCTTAAATTCCAACAAGCACAGCAAGGGTTTTAGCTGTTGAATCGAACTTTATTTCAATAATTCATCTCAGATTGAAGCTTGGAGAGAAAAATGGAGGGTACAGATGAAGGAGGAATAGAGAGAGTTGTTGACTCCAAAGATATGCAGCAACAGAGCAAAGCTTTTGATAAGCTTACTGATCGTGTTGAAGATCGCCAGCTCGATTCCACTCGCGTTCAAGAGGTTACTTCTTACTCTATTTTTTCAGTTTCAGATGCTATATTTTGAACTTTTAAGTGTTATAATCAATGCAATTTAAGAAATTAAGGGAATTTGGATTTATTTTAATTGGAATTAGGTTTTTTTTTTTTTATTGCACTTTGCTTGATCACTTATGTCTTTATGATTTAATTTGATTAGGCTATGGCTTCAATTGCTTCATCTGCAGAAGCAGACTGGAATGCTATGAGAATGAGGTACCAATTTGCAATTCTCTCTTTTTTAGGTATATTTATTTATGATAGGAGTTATGAGTTATGAAGTCGTAGTCCTTGGTTCATTGCTTTACTGAAGCTTACAAGTTACAAATATATGTTTTCAACTTGGTAGTGGATGCTGATTTATTAAAATTTTTAACTGATGCTAATGCAAAAGTTTAGTTTAGTTGGGGCATTCTTATTATTCTTGTTTGTTGGCTGAATATGATACTGCTGCATAGTATGTACAAGGGTTTTAGACCGAACAGAAAAATTGATTGGTAGGAAATTATTGAATGTCAATTCGTAGTGCATTGTGAATGATGTGTGCTGAAATGCTTTACAGAACAAGTCTTATGTTAAATGAATGAAAGTTGATAGCTATAATGGATTAAATGGAGTGAACTTAAAAGTACCGCGCTTTTGATAAGCTTGTCACTGCTTTGTCACATGATAAAATACTGAGACATGTGTTTACAACATATATATATGATATCTAGTCTGTGAATTGTTGTTCCATTTTTCTTTTGCTACAATTTTTTTATCATTTTGAAACTTTTTTTTTTCATTGTCTCTTGACCGTGCAAGTGTAGATTTATTGAAGTAGCATAGAACTTTTAAGTTTAACCCATGATGGCGATGCTACTTCCAATCATGTACTATCGGATGTCTAACTCTTCAAACTGCAAGTTGCTTAATATTGTTGGGAACTATCAACGATGCATCAGGATCATTTCTTTGTTTTTCATTATTCCCTTCTCTTCAAGGCATTTCAGTTCGTTGACTGTTGCTTTTTGCATTTCAACATATTTTTCATGTAATGGTTATTCACAGGGAGAAAGAATTGGCTGCTGTTAAGATAAATGCTGCTGATGTTGACATAATTGCCAGTGAACTAGAGGTTTCCTTTCTTTCACTTGTGAATGTTTAAAAATTGCAGCTATCTCCCCAGGCTTCTAAATTTTACTTTTTTCCATTTGAACCATATAGTTGGACAAGAAGATGGCAGAGAGAACTTTGCGGGAACACAAAGGCGATGCTGTTGCTGCAATTCAACATCTTCTTCGGAGTACTGTTCCAACCATTTAATATTGCGTTCCAGATTTTGTTGAGAATGATATGCATGAAACTTTTAAATTAAATGAAAACGAGAAATTTAAATGCTTATATGTGCAACTATTGGAAAATTGAAGATGTTATTGTACTCGAAACATTCCATTTATTGTTTCAATGTCAATTGCAGCTTAATATACATGAGTTGACTCTTGCTATATCTCCATGTAGAGGCCTCTTCCCCCCAAATCCCCCCCCACCCCCCCTCTTTTTTTTTACCATATAAAATTTAAAGCAAAAATAGCAAAACTACGAGACCACTCCTAGCAGCCATGATTGGAGGCTGCATGGACATAGTTGGCAGCTGCTATTTTCTCGTGAACTTTATGTACTTGAAAGGGATTGTAGTTGGGTGAGCCAGAATTTCGCTCGAAGTAACATCAATCTCGATGATGATTTGGTACGGTGTCAACCGGAAAGCGTAAAATTAAATGTACCAGATATGGGTTAAATGGAAGTTTCAAAAAAAAATTGTGGGTTAAATGGTGAAACATGTTTACAAGTTCCATCATTCGATGCTTTGTTCAGCACTGTGTTACATGATGTGCACAATTTTTTCAAATGAAAATATTTACTCTTTTTTTTCCTTTACCGAATGTTGTGAATTGCAATGTACTGCTGCATGGCAATATCGAATCGAATTAATACTCCTCCAATACACATAATTGAATTATCACTCATCCAATACACATTAAAACAATAAGATAAGAAAAAACAAAAATACTTTCTTTTTTTATATATATAAATATTGCTAGTGAAATGATCATAGAAATTACTTAACAATAAATTATTGTGGAGATACAATAGCTTATGTACAGAGCTGCCTATGTACACCGATTTACTTGTTTCTGGATGCGAAAAAATAAGTAACTTTGTTACTTGTTTTACTTCCCCCTTGATGTTTTTAGCAGATGTTTTTACTTGTTGCCGTAATAAATGGAAATCAAGGGCATATTTGAAACTTTTACGATTTAGTGCAGTCTACAGTAACTTGATGAGGACTTCTTTCTAAAAGTATAGAATCTGATATTTTTTGGTCTAAAACTAAAGTACCTGATCGTGAATTAGATAATTTATTTTAGCATAATCAAATTTATGAGTTTACATAATTTCGAAGTTAAACAGTCTAAATCAATTTTTGTAATTATTATTATTATTATTATTATATGAGAGGAGAGTTGTCCATCTTCTCCTTCTAGCCTGCCTGCCTGATAAGATATTTTAAGATCTTTGGTGACGTACAAGATTGCAAATGTATAGCAGTAAAGATGGAGCCTCAACTATCTGCGGTGATGGAGCAGTTCACCTTAAATAAACAAAACTATAACATATAAATAACAATGCAAATAATATATATAAATATATATTTATTTATTTATTTTTCTCCCTCTCTATTTTATAACTGAAAATTGTGTTTTCTGTACAACTTTTCTTAAGTGATAAGTGGACCTAAGCATATCTCTCACATAAAAAAAAAATTCACTAAGGGTTTCCAATCACACAGCACCATTAATGATGGATTTTCGAAGATTTTAATGATGTCAGCATAAAAGGAAAAAAAAAAAGAAAAAAGAAAAATGAACAACATCAAAACCAACCAATCCCCATCATTCTTAGGCAGCTCACATGGATGCCAACTACCTGTTCATTTCCTTTTCCACCTTCTTTTGAGCTTTTCTGTGCCACTACCACTTCTTCTTTTAGTGGCACCAATTGGTAATTACTCACCAGCAACTGCTAGAAAGTACTTGTAAAGAAAAGAAAAAAAAAAAAAAATTTGTTGCTGCTTTCTGTGGCTTGGCAACCTAGACAAAACCAGATGCAGAAAATAATTAATTTTGGTCTAATTCCTTGTGTGTGTTTTCTCCAGCAGCGGATCGAGCTGCTTGGAATTGAATTGCGTATTGTCTTTGAAGATCTCTAAGCTTTTCCAACAGTTCCTGGAATGTCGGACGGCTTTGAGGATCACTGGATTTCAGAAAGGGTTCAGATTTTCCATTAGTAAAGCTTTATCAGTAAGCAAATATTCTACCAAGTTGAGAGCTTTAAAGGAAAAGAGACATAAATAAACAATTTTAGAGAGAGAGAGAGCGTTGGGAAGTCATGAAAGAATATAAAACAACAATTTGCAATTTCTTAGAACATTACAGGTTGTTTATATGCAACCAACAGCTAAGCAGCAAGGCTTGGATTAATGATGTGAACAAACATATGTAGGAATGATGATGAAAGTAAGTACCTATGCCAGCAACTCTCGATTATAGAAGCCCACTGTGGATCCACATCTTTGGGAATCTCTAATCTTTGGTTCATGAACCCTACAGCTCCAATCACCTGCAAGTATATTATACAAACTGGCTTTTCAATCACAGTTCTGTGTAACAAGCACTGTAATTTTAATGAAACTACAACTTTTGCCAAAGAGAAAAAAAAATTCAAATACTGAAGGGTTATGCTGAAGCCTGATTATGGCAGCGTCTGTTTTTACTTTTCCTAAATGAACATCCTAATAAAAAATGATAGAACATAACTATACCTGCATTGAGTTGAGATTATCCCACGGGATCTTCTCAGTGGCGAGCTCCCACATTATCACTCCAAAGCTGTATACATCAGACCTAAATAACAGGCACAACAAGAGAAGACCATTCTGTTAAGAGTTGTGGAACTGGAAAGACAATTTCAATCTAAGAATTTCAAGGTCTCAACAACATTTTCGCAGTTGATAGTCCTACAAGTAAAAACATACTTTTCATCTGAGGGTTCGTTTCGAAGAACTTCTGGTGCCATCCACTGAGGCTGCAAAATGGAAATTTGGTTATGGAAACTACTTAGACCAACAAAGTAATAAAAAAGAAAAGGACAAGTGCTAGTTACCATACCGTTCCCTTCCCAGTCTTAGTTGTTAGGTAAGTTGCATGCTTCAGACGTGATAGACCAAAATCACCAACCTGTTCAGAAAATAATCAAATTACACACAAAAGTGAACAACTTAAAATGAAACTAAAAAAAATAATACTTGTATATAATGACAGACCTTTACACTCCAGTTCTTGTCAACCAGAAGATTTGAAGACTTCAAATCACGATGGATGATGGGTGGATTGCAATGATGAAGATAATTCATGCCCCGTGCCTGTCAAAGGGAATAACAATAGAATAATGCTTGTTAACTAAAAGCTAGAAATTGTTAGCCACAGTATCTCAGATGAAATACAGAAAATATGGAAGCAGTGCAATGGGGATTTGCATATAGTGCTCAGCATCTAAGGGACCAAAAATCCATTAGAAATCTCATAAAATAAAATAAAAGGAAAATGCCTCCCTCGAGTACTCACTATATCCAATGCCATATGCACACGTCGTCTCCAATCCAGTTTTGTCGTGTTCCTCTGGAGTAACCGGAATAAACTTCCACTGCATTATTAGGAAAAAGAGAAGAGCTACCAATCAGCATAATGAATACTCCAGATTTCTATCATTTTCTTTTAAGAGTTCCAGATCCTGGATATTAGTTCGATGGCATAGAGCTCCATAAGGAGTCAGAAAATAAGCAAAAGGTGAGGATAAACAGAATTTTGCTTTTATTTTTGGGTGAGTGGAGGTTGTTGTTTGGGGAGGGGGCAAGAAAAAAGTTCATCATTACCGTGGAAGGAACTCTGTAACAATGCACAGACGCTGAGGTGAAGTGACTGCACCCATGAAGAGTAATACATTCGGATGTCGAAGTCTTTTCATCAGAGATACCTGCAGAAACAAAACAATAATGGTGTTCAAATAGAAGAAGAGAATGGAAAATGAAGTTTCTCTTTGTCTCTTTTTGGTGGAAGGCCAGGCTTTTGAAGATGCATAATGCTCTAACATTAGATGGATCACTTGTACCAACAAGTTTCAGCTCATTGATACTCATAAAGATGGTAAAGCATCAAGTTCACTAAATGAATTCATATGAAAAGAAATAAAAAATGATAGATAACTTATTTTTAAATGAGTTCCAAGGAGAACAGATATAAATAAAGTCATTCACGACTTTCATCTAGGAACAACCAACATAGTAAACTTGCGCTTGAGATTTACAGCATGAGTAATCATAATCTATTCAGTAGTACATAAGCACGTGCTTAAATAACTGGAGTAGAACTTAACAATATAAGGCTGATTGTTAATATCATATAATGTATTTTTAGTGTTATTAGAAAGAGTGAAAAAGAACAATTATATAACAGGTATAAAGCAACTGAAACTTGCAATAAAAACTGCAACTACTGGTAGGAATATTACTAGAGTGAAAATACACATGGAAGAGTCTGTCAAAGGGTAATAAAAAATTCAAGTGCATATGGTTTGATTCGGTCCAGTGAAGAAACAGAATTATCTAAGATGGATTGTGCATCAAAAGTAATTGCAACAAAACTAGACACCTCCCATTTAAATTGTACTTAAATGGCGCATGAAATTAGGAAACCAAGGCTATTGAGCTAACAACGAAGCATACCTCTTGTCTAAAAGCAAGTATCACATCATCTGAATATTCTTGCTTAGAGAATACCTTGACAGCAACATCCTGAAATTGAAAGGGTATCACTCAAACAACATATATCATATCATCATCAAAATATTTCTGTGCTTCTTGTTCAGGTCCATCTATATAAAGGACAATTCGAGGTTGATTACCCAAGCCAGTAAAGCAGCAGCACATTTATATGAGAATAATGAAGCAGAGTCAAGGTATAGTATTCACAAATAAACTGCAGCTTCGGATTTAAACTTAAGAAAAATTAGCAGGATGCTAACTCAAAATTCAAGTTGCATTTGGTGCATAATACATGATCTATAAGCAGACGCCATAGAAATGACTAAAAGCAGCCAACAATGCCATATTTCAGCACAAACTTTTTAAGCTGGATTCATATATTGTGTTTGTGCATATTCTAGGAAATAAAGTTGTTAAAAGGAAGAGAAAAGAACATACTGATCCATACCACAGCGCATGATATACAGTCCCGCAAGAACCTGCAAAAAGTTAAGGGCAGAAACAGCAATATCGAAATCAGAATGGTAATATAATGGACAAAATACCAGAACAAGTTTAGAGACAGAAACCATGAATGGTAAATAATTAAAAGCAACCCCAGATGGAATTTGTGATTCTCAAATATTCACTAAGGTTAAAGTGAGGATGAAAAACTTAAAATTCAAGGAAAAATCATAAAGAGGTGTGCGGCCTCAGTAAAAGGCACTCCAAGGACGATAGTTTTGGAAAATGAGCAAAACTGAACTTAAGAGAACTATTACCTTGCCCAATTTGTTCTCCAATTTTCAAGTCTTCCCACAATATTTCATAATCCAGGCAATCAGAGTCCATGTCCAACTTATTAACAGCACTGCTGCTGGTACTTCCATAGCTGCTGGCACTACTTGTGCTGTTGACATTAACCGAGGATGACCATGACCCAGAGGCCTCGTTATTGCTAGGTCGAT
The DNA here is from genome assembly GCA_947683425.1 of Excoecaria cochinchinensis. NCBI lineage: Eukaryota > Viridiplantae > Streptophyta > Magnoliopsida > Malpighiales > Euphorbiaceae > Excoecaria > Excoecaria cochinchinensis. Next base: position 7,842,473 of record CANTUQ010000056.1, on the reverse strand, counting down.
TACTCTCATTCAAGTGGCTTTCAGGTTTTGCTGCAGAAGACAGAGTCCTCTGTTGACTCATTTCACTCTCTTGATCATTCTGCACCCAAGGCCACATAAAACGGCTTGTCCGTATGTCTGAGCCTTCCCTTTCGTTACCCTTCCAGGGCCATGATAAGCCTTTCTTACCCATCCAAGCCTCTGCCTTTGATGTAATAATCTTATGAATGGCAGGTTTTCCTTCACTCTCATCACCAGAATCTCTGGACAGCTTTCTTGGGGACCTGTCCTCAACATGACAAAATGTACCAAACTGAGATCCATGCACATCTCCTCTGGGTGTACTATTTCCACTGGAGTTAGCGTCCTCCCTATGATCAGAAAGAGCTGCATCCCAGAGGCCATGATCAGATTGATGACTATCATTACTACCACCTTCATGATCCAGACTGTTATCTCCTGTCCGCATCTTTGACTTCACTTTGTTGCTCACCTTGGTTGCCTGTGGTGCTTCCAACAATCAAGGCCATTTTATATAGTAAAATTCACATGAAAGTAAGAAGTTCAGAGACTAACCAAATTTGATATCTTAGATGCAATTGCTGCTTGCAAAGGCTGTTGAGAATCAAGACCAAGCTTTGTTGTGACACTAGTTCTTCTAGGCCGATTAGAGTTTGAATCAGCTTCTGAGTTCTTCAAATCAACCAGTGCAACCTTCATTTCTTCAAATGGGCGTGAATCACTGGATACACAGATAATGCCAACCAAAGTACCATCATCATCATAGAATGGAGTATTTGTTGCAACAGCTACAAACCTCTCTCCCGTCTTGCTCTTGACAGGAAAGTGACCTGTCCAGCTCTCTCCCATGATGACACGCTGAAAAATATTATTTGCTACCCCAAAGTCACAGGGATCTACAAGCAGTTCAATGGCATCCTGGCCAAGAGCCTCAGCTGCAGAATAGCCATAAAGGTTCTCAGCTGTTCGGTTCCTGCAGGATCAAGCAATAACTAAATACACCAAATTCCGTACATCAATAAGTTGAAATCCAACTTTTTACATAGAACTAAAGGGCAAAAGACAATTTAACACTAATTGCTAAGTAAAGCCAGGTCAAAGCTTTTCTTACTCAAATTTGTGCCAATCAAATTCATAATCCCAAGCCTTAGTCAACTACCAGCAAGCTATAGTATCATGCGAAACTAATACCAATAAACCATTTAAACAATCCATAGAAGTTACTTCCCTTTCCCCTCAACCAACAAAACAAAAATTTCACTAAAAGCATCACAACCTTCCAAACAAATCCACAAGAATCAGTAACTCACCAATAAATGATACGGCCACTAAGATCAAAAATATGAACAGACTGTCCCATAGACTGCAATATATTCAAATACTGCTTATCAGTGAACTTTACAGCAGATGGCCCACGGTTTTCTCCTTCTTTAACGGCATTAGTACTAGAAGTACTTGAGCTGCGGCTTTCTCTCTGCAGAGGCGAGGAATGTCTGAACGAAGCCGACCCTTTATTCCAAGTTGACACAGCCTCAAAACCGGCCGCACCGCTTCCTCGCCGCCGTGGCCCCGTCCTCTGCGGCGATATAGAATGGGAACGGTGGTGGTTCTGTTGCCGAGGCTGCAGCTGGTGGTCCGATTTTGGATCAGTATTGAGCTTAAGCTTTGACATCTCTTGCTTAAGATGCGCTTGCCCTGCTTCTAGCTCCTGGATCTTCTTAAGCAGCTCCTCTGCTGGCGGAGTTTCCATTTCAAGAATCCAAAACTCAAACACAGCTCCAATTTCTATAACTACAAATGGGATTTCAAGTTGAAATGGATAAGGGTAGAGAGATTCATTAGGCCTATTAATGCCCAGCAAAGAAAATGTAAAAAAGAGTTGATTTTGAAACAACACACACTTAAAAAGGAGGTCTCTTCTCTTCTCTTCTTTCTCTGACTTTCCTTCTTTTATGCTTTCTCTGGAAGAATTTGTATGCACAGACAGAGAAAGAAAGATCGTAACTTTTTTTATTTTTCTTGTTTATGGATTGATAAGAAATTAAGAATAAGCTCTTCTCTCCACTTCTGTCTGTGCTTTCATTTTTATAATTCTTTTATTTATTTATTTATTTATTTTTGGTTTTATATGTAACAATTTTTATTATCAGTGTCAGCTTTTTCTCTTTAACAAGGTTGGTAATGGTAATAGTAGCGTGATCATTGTTGTAATAATTATTATTATTCTACCTTCTAAAAAGCTTTCATCTGTGATTTTTTTCCTTGAAAAAAAGAGATAAAGTTATGATACTATAGTGTGCACATATTCAATCAGACGGTGCAGGGTTAGACGGTACATGCATACCAAACTATATAAATCTTAATTAATGGTAATAAATGTATTTAGGTATAGAAAAGAGCTTAAACTATTTGTTTTGGGCGGTTAGTTCATGGTGTCTTACTGTCTTGTGGTTTTGTGTTCTCTTTCCTTCTCATCATTATCATCTGAATCCAACCATTTAGACCAGACGTTATTTATATTTATAATGGATTTGTTTTTCTCCACGCCCTACTTTTTGGCGTGGAATGCTATGGCCTATCATAGTGCTCGATTTTTACTCTCCTGTCCATTCATAGGCGTGCGTTCATTTCACGCATAACTGTTAGCAGTCATTGGAATTTTCTATTTATTACGCCCTTTTTCTTTTCCGCTAAAAGGACCCAATAGATCACAAGTTTCTATATCCACTCCACTTTCTCATCCTTCCGCTCCTTGTTTTGCTTTTCTGGTTTCTTCTCTATCCAAAATTCATGGCCAAAAGCAAACCATTCTTGTAATGGAAACTTGTATTTTAATTTAATAATGGAAGAAAAGTTGAGGGTTAACTCGAAGATTTGGATAACTTAGTTATGCAAATATCACATGTTCATTGGACCGACTTAGGGTTTACCTGTACTGAAATTACCATTATGCCCTTGTTATGCCTAAATTACTCCCTATTTTATTTACATAATGAATAATCATACAGTAAAATGTAAAAATATCTCCTATTATATAAGTGTCCATTTAGAGTTGGAATACAAAACATCCGAACCGAACCAATGCCACTAAGCTAAAGTTCAGTGGTTCTTATAATTTAATAAAATTTTGACTTTGTACATAAATGAAAGCATTGATAACATGTACAGACAAAAAAAAAAGTATTAAATATATCATCACTGCTAAATGACCTTAGTTAGGGTTTAATGAGGTTTAAGCTACAAGAGAATAAATACAAATAAAAAAGTTCATGCAATTAAGAGTCAAAATCCAAAAGAAATTACAGATGAGGAAAAGGATTTTTGTTGCCTAACTTAAAATGTCATAATCATGAAAAGAAAAGGGATTGCCTTCCAATTATTAATAACTATACTACAAAGACTACAGAAACTTTTAATGGGAGAAGAATGTTGATTGTTGGTCATTATAGATTTTATTTCCACTCTGTATATACTGTCTATTTTATTCTAGATCAGTCAATTGCTACATAAGCAAGAAATTAATTGTGTCATGGATTTATTTTATTACCTCTCAACTATAAGATACGACGTTACACAGCCTTCTTGAGGCATTTATGTGCCCATTTTGCTCTTTTATAATTGCTATTACTATCATTACTGCTTTTGTGGGTGGTTCCGATTTTGGAAGTTATGCCAAACTTGAGCATTTTTTTTTCTGTAACCTTTTGTTTGCGTGCACAGCATGATTAAGGGCGTGCACGCACATAGTTGAATTGTGATAGGGACAAGCCGCATCTAAAACTTCCGCTGCCTCATTTCACTGTAATTTTACTTGAGAGAAACGTTAGCATTTTGCTCGTTTCTAACTTTTATTTTGCCAGTCAAGTTATTTTTAGCCAAAAATAAATATATTATTATTAAAAATTCTGCTAAAATAATGTTATAATAGTTAAAAATTGTGCAATAATATTTTAGCCCTTTTTTACGCAATAGTAGAGATATTTTAGCTCCAAAAATAACTCCAAACACAATAGAGACCAAAACAAACATTAAGGACAAAATAGTACATTTTTTCTTTTATTTTTAAACAAATTTAATAATCAAATTATACACAAGCACATAAAAATTATTAATTTTATAAGTAAATTGATTATGAAATTAAATCTAAGCAATTAAAACTACCAAATTTTTTTGTTTGAAATTGAAACAAAATACTTAAAATATAAATCAAGTTATTGATAAAATTAAAGTAAGAATACTGATTTTTTTTTTTCTTGCACATCGTAAGTACAAGTAAACTTGTTGTTAATAATTGGATGAAAATTACAATACACATAAATCCCTGGGGCAAAAAAGTTAGTACTACTGGTGCTAATTTAAAACAAAATAAAATAGAAACTACCCATAAGCTTTAATATGGCAGGCAAGCAACAAGTTGCATCCTTATCTTACCCCCACATGCTACCTAACAGATATTGTACCTCAAAACTCAAAAGACCCATTTTTTTTTATATATAAAAAAAAAATTGACCTAAATACTTCAGTTTTCGTCATTTGCAAGTGACTAGCAAGGATAACAAACAATTAATTTATCACGTACAGATTGGTCAATCAATTTGAAGCAATTAGTCCAACCTAATATCAAATATAAGCCTGAATTAAATAAGAAATTAATAAAGCAATTACAATTATTACGAACCATGAATTGATTGTGATGTCACTAGCACCATAAAAACACACTTTTAGGCAGTCCAACCACATATATTGGGGATAGTTGGGTGATAAAATATGCTAGTATTAATTCGCGTGTTAACCATGTCGACCTTCTAATCAGAAAATATTAGTATTTTTTTAATTTTTATCGGAAAATGCATATTGATGCACACAGACAAGGTCTGTACCAACCCATACAAATATTACCCACAGATCCTCCCATCCTATTTTATTTCAAAGAATCCAACCAAGTAAAATAGCAATCGGTGAGTCCAAAATCCGAGGTATCACAACTAAGGAGGGAAAGCATATAGAAACAAGGTAACCAGAATTCTCATAGTAAACACCAATGCTTGATTTTTACATCATTATACAGAAGAAAATGAAATTATTTTAAGACTGGCCCTGAAGTTTATGTTGGGGTAATCTTGAGAACCCTTTTTCCTTTTTCTTTTGGGCAAGGGTAATCTTGGGAACTTGATAAGATATATATATATACACACACACATTATAGACACAAGTATTTACTTACAGCAGGAGAATGCAATCCAGTCCAATTCCAAAACTCTTTATCATGGAAGCTTCTGTGCGATCCATTAAGTGCTTCTTGCTTACACCACAGCAAGCTATCACATTAGGATCTGGAAATAACCATATCAATGATATCATTACACTTCTAGGAAAGATTAATAAGCTGCCCAAATAAGTAGGTTGGTGACGGGTGCCAGTATTGATCAACAAACATCAAGCATGCTCCAAAAGGATCAATGGAACGAAGCAGTTTTATTACCTAAAAATCAGCCAGAGTCAGATGTCTTTGGTAAACATTGTAACCAGATCTGGAAACCGGTCCATATGAGTATCACTATGAGGTCAAAACTGTGAAAGCTCTTTAAAAAATGTGTCTTTCTAGTCCACACTTTTTGCACTTCTCCTAGCAATGGGAAGATCAAGGATAACTAAGAAATAACACCTTTCTGACTCTCTGATGTATTGGACTTCACCCTTCATAAGCTTCAAAATCTTCCGGCACATGCTGAGCCCTAGACCTTCTTGTGTTGACCATCGGCTGCTGTCGAACATGTCTTGAACTAATTCAGGAGGAAGACCATCACCAGGACAAACCATCCTTCACCAAATACATCACCATTAATCAATTTCATTCCTAAAGTGTTAACAAAGTTATGCGAAACAATACAGAGAAGGAAATAAGCAAATGCTGCAGATTTTACCATTGCAGAGGATTGCCTAATAAACAGAAGAAGAATAAGAGAATTGCCACTTATCGGAAATTTTGGCTTTTGCTTCATCATTACCAATATCATTAAAAAACGCAAAATCCTGAGAGAGTGGCGCACCTGAATTCTGTTTGTACAACAGTGTGTCCATCAGAGACTTGCTTCAATGTTGGAAGAACATGAATCTCTACCCAGCCTTCTGAAGATGATGCATAACGTATCATATTCAACAAAAAATCAGCCAACACCTGCTGAATTCTCCCCTGATCACCATATACAGCCAGAGTTTTTATTTCCTCTGGAATATCACGAATTAATTGTAGATTCCTTTCCCTTAGCAATAACATTACTTGGCTAACAACAGCATTGATGACACTCCCCAGTAAGAATTCAGCCTTCTCGAGCTCCAGTGAACTAGTTCAAAAGCAAATAGAAATTTTCCTGTCATTAGCAAATATCTATGCAGAGTCTCAGATGAGAAAATAAAGAACTGAATGCATGACCCTCAACTTCAGAAACCCCGTATGTATTCCTAAAAGCAATCTCACATGTTAAATTCAAAATAGTAGTCATACTACAGCCCCAGATTAATATTTTGCTTGCTAACACTAACACATTAATTGTCTTAAACAATAATGGTCATCAGCAAGAACAGATATCTTTATCTCAATTAGGCTGGTTTAATATTTTGCTTGCTAACACTAACACATTAGTTGTCTTAAACAATAATTGTCAATGACACTAAACCAATAATTGTTAATACCAAGTACTAACCCCACACCCACCCTTTCAGTTACAGAAAATTTTGCAGATGTCAATCTGTAAAACAGCTTTTGATCACAAACAGCATACAAGAGACCTGAATATGTCAGAGCCTCGAGGTAAAAAGACCTGTGTCAGATTGGCATGTGCTTAGAGCTAAAGTGGATATATACATAGTTTTAGTGTAGTGTGCAATTTTAGAAGCCTAATGCCAGCAGGGACAGAAACATTGCTTCCATCACATTTAGGTAACATATAAGCAGCTTTTGATCACAAACAGCATACAAGAGACCTGAATATGTCAGAGCCTCGAGGTAAAAAGACCTGTGTCAGATTGGCATGTGCTTAGAGCTAAAGTGGATATATACATAGTTTTAGTGTAGTGTGCAATTTTAGAAGCCTAATGCCAGCAGGGACAGAAACATTGCTTCCATCACATTTAGGTAACATATAAGTTAAAATAATTTGTTCCAGGAAAACTCACCCATCCTCAATGTTCTCTAAGTCTACATCACGGATGATCTTCGAAATCTGCTTCTCACAAGCAGCACTAGTTTCAAGAAACTGTTTTTGATCATCAGTCAAATCTGTAGCTTCCCAAAGCGAGTTTGTAAACCGTATACCACTTAAAGGATTCTTTATTTGCTGGCAAATGTAAGCCAGCTCTTTCATCCTTGTAAAGCATTTTTTCTCCTGTTGCCTCTGGACTTTTAAAGCTTGCTGCAACTCAGGACTTGCAATCTGCAAGAAGCAGAAGGCTCCAATAACCTGACCCTCCGTATTTACCCTCTTGTTAGCTGTCAAAAGCCCTTGCACGTATTTTCCATTCCGGTCAAAGAAAGAAATTGGAAACTTCTCAGTATCCTGTCCTCCAATTGCATTGTGCAAGACAATCATAAATTTTGTCAATGCATCAGGACCTTTGAGACGACAGCAACTACCAAAAACCTCCCCAACCAACATCTTCCCAATAACTTCACCTCGAGGCCACCCTGTGAGCTTTTCCAAGGCAGTATTCCACTCCATGCAGCAAGTGTTTTCATCTGAAGCAAATATTGGTGGGATTAAAGGATTTGGACTATGAACAATAGCCTTGTAATCACCTTGGATATGGATGAATTTGTCCATCACCACTTTTTGACCAGTAATATCCTGACCGACAAAGCAAACTCCAACTATATTATTAGTGTAATCTTTGCTAGAACAAGCATTCACGACCATAAAAACAGCATTGTTTTCCTTTTCAGAGCCAAATGTCCTCATTTTTATCTCCACATTCTTATCTTCTTCGCCTGCATTATTAAAATGTAGTAACAAATAAGCTATCAAAGATCAATTAACCATCACTTCCAAACTGATGCGGCTTCTATTCAGTTGCTATCCTAATAATAGGTCATCCTACAGCTATGATTGGATTGCTGATCAGACTTCATGACAATGACCGCATTAGCACGACAGGATGACTCATGCATCGAATTTCTTTTAGTGACTAAATCATAAGTTCTCTCATTTTCTGCAACACTATGTTATTCTGGTGATAAGAAATATCCACATTATGCCTTTCTTTATCAGTGCATAGATATGTCTAATAATGAACATCTTTATATGGAAAAAGTCCACAACATTGATACAGAAGTAAATGTCCCTATGTGAATAAAGAGAAAGAAAAGAAGAGGCACTTTAGTTTAGAAGACACAAGAGAAAGAAAAGGACTTTCTTTACTGAGATATAAAGCAAGCCAGTCTTTTGCTAAGCATGAGGAGCAACAAAATAGTTTAAAGCTCTCTTGGAAAAAAAAAAAAAAGAAGGGCTGCTCCCCCAGCAGACACTTTAGGCACCATTGATTAACAAGAGATAAGATATGACAACAGAGCCTTTACTCCCATGTCTCAGATGTTAGGAAATGGACATGAGAAATTGGAAAAGTTTAGTAAATGGACAGGAGAAATTGGAAAACTGAAGCTCCAACTACCTGATTTCCTTCCCATATGGTGTCTATACACTATAATCCATTAGGTGAGGCATTAGAGTCTAGCTATCAGATGTTTCATTCCTATACTTTCAGAACTAGACAGGGACTTACGAGGGTAGAGACTCCATTACAAGAGAACTTCACAATTCAGAAACCAAGGTTTTACCCACAGGCTAAGCCTCTAGAAACAATATAGCACTCAGAATCAGAAAAACAATGTATAATAGCATAGTCATCAACCTATTTAGAGCACAGGAGATTCCAAGCGCCCTCAAGAGGCCACAGGTATTTGCTCATAAAATACAAGTCAACAGCCTATAGTTGTGTAGAAAGCAGACTTTTGAGAGAAATGACGGCTCAGTCATCAAAAGGACTTCAATCTTAAGGGCCAGATGCTTGCTTGTAAGGAGGAAAAAAAAAATTATCTTCTTTGATGGTAGGGCTAGTAGATCATTGCAGGAGAAATTAATATAGGAAAGCATTTCGACTTTCACTTATTGATCCTTTGTTATATGTGATGCCCAAGATGCTACTGAGTTATGCACCAACGAAATTTTGTTCTTCTTCAGTTTAATATCTCTTCAATGCCGGCCATATCTTCTCAACTATTCTTTGGACTACAACTCTCTTTTTATTTAGCTTTTCTCATATCCAGACCAAAATCCCTGATTTTTCCATGTTTATTGATTTTGGAGGACATTGTCTTTGTATCAGCTTTTGCTGAATTAGCACTTCAATTTGTCACATCAAATGGAGTTTAAACTTGATAAAAGGCTATTATCTACTCACCAGATTAAAATAATTTAATCAGAAGATAATCAGGGATCCACACGTGTGACCATAAAAAAATTTCTAGTTGACATTTCAAGATAGCCAATATGACTTCCCAGCTTGACAGAACTTCCATCACACCCATGCTTCAAAAGTTTTGTCTTTTTCATGTTTTATTTATCAACCTTGACATTTATTTTAATTTTATGAAATAACTCTGTTTTGCTGAAGTTTGATTTTTAAAGAACGAAAATATGCATGTTTTCAAATGTATCTGACGAGGTAGAAAAAAAAAATAATACTATATTGCGAAAGTGATCAGATCCTGAAAACGCTAGATGTAAACGAAATACCTCTTAAAGCATGATAAAGAAGCTTGTCAACAGTTTCTTCATACTCTTTAAAAACAAGATCACGAACCAAAGATTTCCCCATAGCTTCCTCAATTAAGAGCCCTGTCAACTCTGCAACCTTTGCGTTCCACCCATTTATGCAGCCATCAACATCCACAGCAAATATTGGAGCAGTAGCAGTTTCTATTAACCTAACCATTTCTCTTGCAACTGAGCTGAGTTCATCGATTCCATGCAACTCTAAATCCACTACTTGAGAATTCACTACATCCTTAGAATTGGTTGCTTCAGTATCCCTAAACGAATCTCGAAGAATGAGCTGCAAAGAGTGAATAGCATCCATTTCAGCATTCTCCCATGGTAAACTTCGGCTCTTTACCACTTCCAAAAATGCCTTGAAGGAAGAGCGTGGATGCATCCTCTGTCCATCGTCCTTGTCCTCAGGGTGATGCTTTGCCCCACCCCATTTCATCTCCTTGGCAGTGTGAGAACGGAACCAGAACAAGAAATCCCTCTTAGTGATATAAGCAACAGCCATACCACAAACTGCATCACCAAGCAAGGCTGCCCCAGGGTACCCAGCATCAGCTAAACTATCCGTGCTCAAACCTGTTGAGTCTCCATGAAATGCCAACAACCACTCAACAATATCTTTTATTTGGGATTCAGTTGGGGTCACACCTAGCGGATAGTACTTTCCTTGGTAATAAAGTGCTGCTCCATCACACTTCACAAGGTCCATAATACTTGGACTTTGAGTAACAATACCAGTAGGAGAGTCCCGCAAAAGCATATCACACAAGAGTGTTTGAGTCCTCAATACATGCTTTTCTGACAGCTGCGATGCCAATTGCAACTCCATATTCAACTGAAGTCCAAAAGCCTGCATCAGAAACTCACAAGCATAACGAAGTGGAAACGGAATGCTCCTAGCTGATGTATGATGACAAACAACCAAACCCCAAAGCCGTGTCGAGCTCCTCCCACCAATAGTTTCTTCATCATTTCCATTAATGATGACTGCCATGGCCAATGAAGCAATTGAACCCATATTTGCCATATACTGAGCATGGCAACCATGAGGAGCCCGGAGAGTGGAACCAACCAAGCACAGAGGCTGCATTAATGCTTCATCCTGAATGACACTAACGGGTGTGGCATGGCAATCCACTATCATTCTAACTCTGCTCTGCTTAAACAAAAACCTTGAAGCCTGAGGTATATCAGTAGCAGGATAATGTAAACCAATATAAGGTTCCAAATCAGGCCTTTTAATCTCTGCGACAACCTCGCCATGCTCATCCTCGTGAAATTTATAAACCATAACCCTATCATACCCAGTAAGCTCCCTCACACACTCTACCACAGTATCACACAGCAGCTTAATATCCCCACCAGGAAGTGACTGTAATTTTGAAATCGCACGAACTGCTAACTTCTGTGACTGTACAGCCCCAGCTATAGATAAAGCAGGATCCTCAGTCCTAGCAGGCTCTAAATCAATAACAATCCCAACATCAATCCTATGCAAAATTGCGTAAAAGGGTTTTCCAGAATTCTTGGAGTGAATCCAAAGAGGGTTCAACAACGTAATTTCCCTTGCACCAAAGGCTTTTTCCAGTAAAAGCGCACTCGATGGAGTGAAAAGAGTACGCACATCAGTCCCAATAGAAAGAATCTCTGGCTTATCTAAAGAAGGGACTGATTGAGGCGTTAAACCAAGCATTTCACGGGCGTTTTCACTGTATGCAATAACCCTAAAATCACTCTCATCAATAGCGATCATGCACCCAAAAGGCTGTATAAGGCCACCACGTTGAATTTTGGATAGATAAGCAGTGATTTGCTGTTCTGGGACTGGTTGGTTAGTGGTTCTAACTGACTGAGTGTAATCAAACGACTTACCCGACTCTCCTGATCGTTCAAAATCCGCATGGAGCTGAGCGTCCACTGTGTACTGAGCAATCGCTTTGTTTACAGACTCAGTGTTGTGGGCCCTCAAGTTGCCGGTCCCAGAAGACTGAATTGCTGGTGCTGCTTGGTGGTGCTTATGGCTATGGTGCATGTGCTGCTGAGAGGGCGTTGTTGCTCTTCCACCTGACGCCATTGTTGTTGAATCTAAGAATTGCTGTTGTTAGAGAAAGACTGAAGAGAGTGAGCAAAAAAAGGGGAAAAACCCAGCTGGGTTATAAAGAATTACAGATAGTGAAGAATCTTAACGAATTTGAAGTAAGAAATCGGGCAGTAATTGAGTGGCCTTTGGAAAATTGGAAGAGACTAGGTAGTAGTAAGAAAGTGATTGGATAAGTTTGATTTGAATGAAATTGTGGATGGAATAAGAATAAGATGGTTCTGTTTTAGTTTGTTTGAATTAAGAAAAAAGAAGCGAAGAAAATCCATTTGTGTAATTTCATTGTTTGTTTGTTTTGTTTTTAGTACGTGGGCACAGAGAAAAAGCTGTGCAGGTAAGGTGGGGGAGATGGCCACGTGATTGTGTGTTTATTATTGTATTGTATTGTACTACATGCACCCTTCTCTACTTTTCTTCCACTCTTGCTTTTCCAATTTTGTTATTAAGATAGGCATGAAAAGTAATCGAATGTGAGATTTATTAAATCTTTTATCCACTGTTATCACCACGACATTTCTTAATGGCTACAATTTTATTATTATTAGTATTAACTTTGCACCACTGAATAAAAAATTCAAAAAATCGTCAAATTTTCCAATCGAATTCAAACTCATAAATATGATTAACTAGTTTTATATAACTTTGTTATGTAATTAATAGATACTTAATGGTTACATGGTTTTTTTTTTATATATAATTTTACATCTATATCGGGGAATTTATATATATATTGACTTATATTTTTTTCTTTTATGTCCAAAACTTAGAACAATGGATAATGGCCGGTTTATGGTTTGATGAATCATTTATATGTGATAATTTATTTTGTATAGGTAATTAAACGATTGTTTTGAAAAATCGAAAGTTATGAAGTGGGCTTAAAAAATAGGTTATAAAGTTGTTAATCGGTTCATATTTACTTCTTTTATTCTATTTTTTCATATAATTTTCAGCAATCTATTCATATATCGATAGTTTTTTAAAATTAATTTTAATTTTATTTATAAGTTGAGAAATTTTATTACTCCCTTTTTATTTGCCTACACTTAGATATTGAGTTTACTCGTAGATTATAATATTTTTATTTTACAGGTCTAAACTCAGATTCATAAGTTTAATTCATAATATAAAATGGCACATAAATAATTTAATATCAGTCCATTCTATAAGAATTTTACTACGGTTTTGTTTGAGGGCGTGATAATATTTCCATTGAATTAAATGTTTTTAATCAATCTAACTGTGCATACAGAATAACATTATAAATAAAGTCAAAATAAAATTAAAAAAATAACAGTACTTATTCCATTCATTGATTGGGACAATTTTTGAAAATTTTTTCCATTTAAATGATAATTTTTAAATTTTAATAAATAAAAAAATTATTAATAGGATAAAAATATATAATTATAAAAAATTAATAAAATGATATTTTAGTAAATTATAATAAATATTTCATAAAATTAATGTTAACAAATAATTTTTTTAATCATATAAAAAGTTAAAAGTTGCCGTAATGGATATATATAAAATTAAAATATTTAATTTTATTTGAAGTTTCAAAGTATATTTATTCTTTATTATTGGGATGCGATTAATTTTTTTTATTGTTAGATCATCTCGAGCAAGCGTCTCCACCTCTTTTGGCATGCAAGTCCAGCATCCGGGCCCAGTCTTTTTATTGTCCCTCTTTATTGGAGAGAAAACACTTTTGAGAGACATGTCTTTTGCTAGGGAGAACTAATCCCTAAGTGACATGTGGCAGTTAGCAAAAAATATATAGTTAATTAATATATATTTAATTATTTTTAATAATAACTACTTAAGTAAGAAGTATTTGTTGTAATAAGATTTACGTAGCATATATGTATTTACATAAAAGTTTTAGTATGTTACTTGATATATTCTATTCTATATATTATTTTTATTATTTTCACTATAATTAAACAGTATTAATTACACTCAAATTTGAAATAAAATTGAGTAATTAAATATATAATTTTAAATTTAATTTGTCAATTTACATTAAAAATTAAAATTAAATTGAAAAAATAAAATAAAATTTTATTAAAAATCTAAAAATATTAAATAAATATAATTTAAATTTTGCTCAAAAAACGATTCATAAAATAAAATAGAGGGAATATTAAGATGTAAATGTTTAATTTTCAGTGCCTAATCTTTTTATCAAATTCAGATATATCCATATCTAATCCCAAAAGTTGTCTTGCAATACTTAATTCCGGCAATCCCACAACATATGAAATAATCCAAGAAAAATAATTTTATTGTATTTTCCTCATCATAAATGAGTATTTTACTGAAAAATTAATGGATAAGAGCAACCAATTTATGGTCCAACTAGATAACTACTTGATTGTAACTAACTTAAAATTTGGAATCATAAAAACTTTGACTAATCTGAATTTATAGCCTCGGATTTAATTAGTTATGTTATCAGATAATATAATTAATCCAAACTTTGGAGAAAGATATACTCTTTGTTGTTCTAAAGGTGATTATAAAAATAAAGCCAAAATTGCAGTCTTTGTGCGACCAATTCCAGTTATTTTAATACATTACACCACAAGCTCTTTTATATAAATAATATGCCGTAGGCTCAATAAATACTTAAAAAGTTAAAACAGTGTATGGACCAATAACGATAAAACATTGATCCCTAGGCCACACACTCTTTGATCTGGACCAACTTTCTAAATTGTCTTTATTCTCAAATTTTTCAATAAAATTTGTCCCCTTCCTAATTTTTTTTTTTTTGGTAGATAAAAGTTTGAGCGAAGCTCAAAAAACCAACAACTAACGAATATAAGAAACACCTAACATATCATGATTAAGCCATTGAATAAGATCTACGGGTGCAGAATACAGAGTATGACACCCTTGAAGATAATTGTACGCAAGGTGCGAAAGCATATCCGCTGCAAAGTTTGATTCTCTATGCACATGAGAGAAGGTAATCGTGTGGAAGTTTTTCACTGACTGGCGTATCTGGTTGATGAGGTTCGAACAACGCGGGTTGACCGTACACCTGCCATAGATCATGTCTACGGCAATTTTATTATCGCATTCAACAAACACTTGTTTGAAGCCCAGTTCATTAGCCTTTATCACTCCATGGTAAACTCCCCAAATTTCAGCTTGAATGATTGGGCAAGCTCCCATTTTGGTAACAAACCCCGAAATCCATCGTCCCTGCTCATCTCGCAAAAGCCCACCACAAGTAGCCACTCCCTTTGCTCTTGTAAAAGAGGCATCAGTGTTTAACTTCACAGCCTTTGGAGGGGGACATTTCCACGAGATTGTTCTAGGCATTATCCTATTTACATCTGTTTGAGAGTAATTTGCAAGACGCCTCTGATGAGACTGGGCAAGAGAGACTGCTTCATTAACAATTGCATAGATTGGCTTGTAGTTATTTTGGAAAATAGCTTCATTCCGATTCTTCCAAAGTAACCAGCACCCAATTGCAAAAAAATCTGACCAATAGACTCCCTTAATAACCTTAAGATGAGAGTTTAAGTTAACAGCTACCCAAGTTCTCAAATCATTTTCAGCCATGAAAAAATCAAGCATGTGTCTTGGAATTACCATGGCCCAGAAGTGCGTTGCTATCCCACAATCCCGGAGCACATGCAGCGTATCTTCTACAGCAATATTACAATGATAGCAGCTAGGATCACTGTTCAGATGTCTTCTTTGCCTTTCAAAATTGGTCATCAGGCCGTTGTGAAGAGAAAGCCATATGAACATTTTAACCCTTTGTGCTACCTGTAGGTTCCAGATCTTCTTCCAAATTCCATCCTCCTCATTTTGAGTTTGCTTGCTAAGAGCAAGGTAAGCTGTTTTAATAGAGAAATCACCAGTAGAGGAAAGCTCCCAAAAGATAAAATCATCGTCTGCTGTAATCGAGGGTGGACAAATGGCAGCAATCTGGTTCAGAATATCAGGGGAGAAGTAGTCACTGAGCAGCCTCCAGTTCCAACCTCTGTTATTATCCGCAAATGAAGCAACAACCATATTAAGAGAGCTATCGGGAATCCGTCGGGTAGTAAGATGCACCAGTGGAGCATTTAAGCTGGGTATCCAGCGATCTACCCAAAATTTAGCTTTGAGGCCATTGCCCAGGCACCAAAGAGCATGGGTTTTGGTTGTATTCCAGACTGAGCAAATACCTTTCCAGAGGGGGGATGAGTTTCGTTTAGCTATCGGACAAATCTCTTGGCTCTCATAAAATTTATACTTCGATTTCACAATCTTCACCCAAAGACGATCAGCAGAGTTGAGAATACTCCAAGCTAGTTTCATGAGGAAAGCAGAGTTGAGAGTAAGAGGGTCACGTAGGGCTAGCCCACCATTCGGTTTAGGTTGTGAGATGATTCTCCACTGCACCCTAGCCATTTTGCGCGATGAGTCTGTGCCTCCCCAAGCAAAACTACGAGTTATCTTTTCAATTTCTTGGCATATCGTGGAAGGGAGAGTCGAAGTCTGCATGACAAAATTGGGGATGGTAGAAAGGGCAGCAGTGGCTAAAGTAACACGCCCAGCAATGGAAATCTGACTGGTATTCCAAGATTTAATCTTGTTTTTCATACCCTCAAGGATGTAATTATAGTGCTTGCAAGTTCTTCTGGAATGTAAAAGAGGCATCCCAAGATACTTCCCCAAATCGGAGGTTTCTTTAAATCTCAAAGCGCTACTTAGTTCCCTCCGAGAATAGGAATCCACGTTTTTTGAGAAAAAAACATTAGTCTTTTGAGCATTAACCTTTTGACCGGAGCTCTCACAGAAGGCATTAAGAACAGATTTGATGACTTGCACCTGTGATTTATCTGCTTTTGCAAAGAGAATCAAATCATCCGCGAAGAAAAGATGGCTGAGAGAAGGCCCTCCTCTGTTGAGCTGAATGGGGTGCCAGCGACCATTGCTCACTGCCTCAAAAATACCATGGCTCAACCTTTCCATGCATAGAACAAAGAGATAAGGTGAAAGGGGGCATCCCTGTCGAAGCCCACGACTGGGAGAAAAGGAATTAGCTATGCTACCATTCCACAGAATTTGCATGGAACTGTTAGTGACACATCCCATTATGATTTCAATTAAAGCTGGAGGAAGCCCCACCTCAGTAAGAGTATCCTTTAGAAAAACCCAACTAATCCTGTCGTAGGCCTTCTCAAGGTCCACCTTGATTGCCATAAATCCCACCTTCCCCGTTTTTGACTTCATGGTATGAATAGTTTCTTGTGCAATGATGCTATTTTCTATAATGTGTCTGCCTGGGACAAAGCTGGTTTGATTAGGACCAACTAAAGAAGGAATGAGTCCTTTAATTCTGTTTGCTATGGATTTGGTAATTAGTTTGTAGAGGACATTGCAGAGGGCTATGGGGCGAAACTGTGAAAAGGTCTTTGGCACCTCAGTCTTTGGTATAAGACAGATCAGAGTTTTGTTCATGGTAGGATCCATCTTTCCCCCGCTTAGGATACGCCTAACCTCATTACAAACATCTTTCCCAACCGTGTTCCACTGGGATTGAAAGAATCCCGCATGCAGACCATCTACTCCAGGAGATTTCCAAGGCTTCATTTCAAAAAGAGCCTTCCTAATTTCCTCCATAGAAAAATCTTTTCCTATATCAGCCAACTGGTCTTCCTGGGCAGGGAAGCAATTTTTGATGTGATACTGTGGTCTATCAAACTTGTCTTCAGTGTAGAGGTTGGAGAAGAAAGCCACTGCCATGGATTTAAGAATTTCTGGATCATTCTGCCAAATCCCATTCGGATCCTGGAGAAATTCTATTCGGTTTCTCTTGCGCCTCCTCATTGTTCTTTTGTGAAAGAAGGATGTATTTTTATCCCCCCAAAGAGACCAATCACTGCGAGACTTTTGAAACCAAAGAAGCTCCTCGCGGAGAAGGACTTGATCAAGTTCAGTTCTAAGATTACGTTCCAGGTTCTCCAACTCTGGTGAGAATTTGTGAGAAATGGTTTTCTGGAGACCAGATATGCGGGCCAACAAGAACTTCTTTTGTCTAAAGATGTTGCCAAACACTGTTCGATTCCAATCTTGTAATGCCTTAGTGAACTCTTCCAACGAATGCAAAAAATTGCCATTATTCTTCCAGCCATTCTTAATAAAATTGGAGAAATCTGGGTGAGTTAGCCAGGCTTGTAGAAAACGAAAAGGCCTGGGTGTATGAGGGGGTTGATGGCTAGTGAACTTCAGGAGGATAGGTCTATGATCGGAGGCTATTTTAGCAAGATGTATAATGCTCCCGTCAGGAAATCTTTCTTGCCAGGAATGATTACAAATCCCACGATCAAGTCTTTCTTGAAGAGTGCCTCTTTTCCAAGTGAAATCTGGTCCTCTGTAACCCACATCTAGGAGGTTGGTTGACATAAACCAGTTCAAAAAAGGTTTGCAAACCCCAGTTCTGCCTGGTGCACCGCCTTTTCTTTCATTGGCACTCAACAGAGAATTGAAATCTCCCATGAGAAGCCAAGGATCCTTTGTTTTTGAATTGATCTGCTGAAGAAGAGGCCAGAGATTGCTGCGAATAGAGTTAACCGGATGAGCATAGATAGCTGTGAAATACGTGATGAAATTACCATTAGAGCTGATCCGCATATGAATAAATTGGGTGTCGTTAATTAGAACGTCAACACACCAGTCTTCTTTCCACAGAACCCAGATGCCCCCACTAAATCCAACGGCTTCAACTCTATGTGAGCGGTCAAACCCAATTCGGGCAATACACTTGTCAGCTAGAGCACCACTAATTCGTGGCTCAAGGAGGACTATCATTTTCGGTTTATGGTTTTGAATAAAACACTTAAGTGTACGCATGAAGGAGGGACTTTTAGCCCCTTGGCAGTTCCATGTGAAAATTGACATAATAAAAGTTAATAGAGGGGGGAAAGACTAACTCCGCAGTCATTCCTCTCGCAAGTAGGGGTCAAGAGGCCCTTCACCCTCAGAGATATCTTTCTCAATGTCCTCCATGCTATCAATGGTCCTATTCTGCTCATTCACTTCAAGAAGCATAAATTCCTTACCTGCATCAGCATCAGGTTTGTTAAGGTCAGGAGGTCTGCTCTCAAACTGGCCCATTATATTAGCGGTCTCCGGCAAAGCTTCCACAGCAGACGAGGTCTTTAAGTTGCTGGTGGAGGGTTTATCCATTCTCTGCTTCCCCACAACGGAGTGGCGCTCTGGGTTTAACGTGGATGGTAGGTCTACAATGTTCTTGTCATTCTGAATTTTGCTCTTAAATTCAAAGAAATCACCTAGGACAACTCTGGGTTTGGTAAAATTAACCCCTTTATCTTTTTGTAACTGACCACGTGTGGAGTTAGCCTTTTTTGATCCTCCTCTACCACGTGTAGTCATATTTTTATTTCCACGTGAGACAAGTGTAACACCCCCATCGCCGTCCCCGTTGGAAGGACGCCGACGGACGCGTTACCCGACGCTCATTCACACAGATATTCACATGCACAGTACGAAAGCATACTTTCATACATAACATACATACGAAATACAGGTTAATTAAAAATTTGACTTAACTTGCAGGCACAGACTGATCATACATACTTTACTCACGCACGTACATTAAGTAGAAACATACGGATATGTAAGTTTATCACCATGCAGCAGAAGTTACAGACAGACGATAAAATAGAGGAAATTTTCAATAACAATATTTACATCGCCCAAAATGTTACTTCAGTTTCTTTACATATTATTACATATACATATTCATCAGCATTACAAAATCCAGGCTACAGAAATTACACAAAATACATCACTTCTAACTCCTATGTGGCCGACTCTGCAGATGCACGACTCGAACAGAAGCAAACCTGCCACCTGCACGGGAAAAAGAACCCGTGCTAAGCGATAACGCTTAGTGGGGAAAACAAACATAATAATAATATGGACGGCCATTCACAATGGTCGTCGAGGCAAAATACATTCAAATGACAATTACGGATGTTCAAAATACATATCTAAACAGACTTGCATAATAAAGGCATTCATTCGGAAACTCACATACATAACCATATACATATATCAGGAATGGGCCAAAACAGTCATAACCCAAAACACGACACCAGTGTTATCATGCTAAGCCACATACCAAGAAATATCCAAAACACCACACTTTTGCTGCGCAACTCTAATACATAGCATAACATGCTGTAAACACTCCCAAAACGGAGACTGAAGGTACAATCACATCTTATATACTTACCCTCACAACCGATCTGACTCACATGCTTGTACACAATAAAACCATGCTTAACTCATATACATAAACACATCGATCGAATCATTTCACAGCATTCAGAAACTAATAACAAATCACATGCCAAGTACGGATAATCATGTTAACTGAAAAGTCATGTTTACTAAATACAGATTTACCATCTGAAGCACGTAGTAATATTCACATACACATAAACTGATCCTTACTCATTCAGATATCACATTCTGATAGCCATTTCAAAACCGAATAAAACAAACCATCAAAATACCTGCTGACTCAAAATAGTGGATAACGAGTACTGAGAGAGAGACCTCATGAGGAAACACATAGCCCGATCTCTGACCGGGTAACCCTCAGAGGGAACACATAATATAATGTACCATACAGGTACAAGTCGGAAGGCAACATTTCATTGAACAGGATCTTAAACAAGATCCTTACACATACACATAATAGGGGTTCGCGAGGAACCATTCGGGGACCTGATCAGGGTCCAAATCGTTCAAAGGGGCGCTGCAGCTACACATACATAGACTCTATTAGGCATGCCTAACTATCCACTAGACTGACTCTCGCAGGTCATGCATCATTTAAATCAGGTATCACATCAGACAATATATATAATATCATCATACTTAATCCAGAGTATATTAGACATACAAATAAATTCACAATATCCGTCATGCTTAATACAAATCATATTTCAAATTGCATACTTTATATCATTGTACACAATTAGCAATAGTTGAGACATATGAACAAGTTCATAAAGTCAAACATGCATCATACAATTTACACTTAAACATAACATACTAATCTTAGAGAAGATCATCAGTATAGATAGGCATAATATATTCAATTATATTAACATAGTTCATAAAATAGACAAAGAACAAACCTAGAGGCATCACAAGTTCGGAATTCAAATACGGAAATCACAAAAGAAACTCATTTAGCACAACACATCTGTCGCGCTCGCGATGCCTGTCGCGCTCGCGACAGAGACCATAGTCTCTTCGCTGTGCACGCGCGACGGACTTCGCGATCGCGGGAAGGAGAGAAGAGCCCGGCTCTGTCGCGCTCGCGACATTATCGCGATCGCGACAGAGGATGAGCATTGCTATCGCGGGGTCGCGACAAGTCGCGTGCTCGCGATAGCACAGGCCAACAATGTGCTCTGTCGCGATCGCGACGGGTGTCGCGCTCGCGACAGAGAGCAGACAGGCTATTGCTATCGCGGGCTCGCGACAGCGTCGCGTGCTCGCGACGGCACAACATCAAAATCATCAGTCTCTGTCGCGCTCGCGACATGGTCGCGATCGCGACAGAGTCATGATTCCGAAAATCTGCAGAATTTTACAAGATCTTTCCTTCCTCAACTCATCCATAAACACACAAAACACATTCAAAGGTCTCTTACCTCATCTCCCGCAAACCACACATCATTAACAACATAAATCCAATATTCGTATCAATAATTTCGATAAAACATGCCACAAATAATATCCATTTATATAATCTATAATGTCAATACTATTTACCATTCATCATTCGTACATATGGTACATCATGCTTAGGTTATTCATGAGACTATCACATAATAACACTCATTCATAAACGATCCTTCATAGGATTATATCTATGATTAATTACTGGTATAGCCATTTCATTACCCTAAACAGGCATAATAACTGATGGGTAAGGCACGGGATTGATCCGGGTCAATCCTAGACTCAAAAATAGAGAAGAAAAAGCTCAAAACACACTTTTCTGTCGCGAGGTCGCGACCATTGTCGCGCTCGCGACAGAGGCTCGCTTCAGCTCCCCTAACACACTGCTTTCTACCACCATTTCGTATCATATAAACCGACCTCTAAACCTCATTTTTAGGAAAAGTGGTCTTCTTAACAAATGTTCTCCTACGTCTTAGCTTTCAAATGAAACAATTTTCACATCAATTGGATGTCTACAACTCCAGATATGGACTCCACAACCCATACTGGTCAAACAACCCGCCACAACAGGGACACTACATTTGTAATCAAATTTTCGATGTCTTAGAGCGAGAATTTGTCCAAGGCTATTTCTGAGACATTTAAAGTAATGGAATTAATGGTTCTAATGATTCAAGAATCGCATGATTTGGAGTTCTAAAACTCCCAAAACAGTGTAATAACCGAAGAAAGGTCCAGTATATTCTAACCCAGTCTTTCACCCAAAAACCTATTCACATGCACCAATAAGTCAATTGAGCCAACACTCACTACCATCATCACAAATCATCACAACACACTCAAGAAGCTTATATCATACATGAGTATATAAAAATTCATATACAGATAAAAGAAAGTTCCCAAACCTGGATTTGCGATTCAAAACCTCAATCTTCAAGAACCCACTCAATCAAGCTTTAGCTCCTCTTCAAATCATCCAAAAACTCGCACAACCAAACCCAATAATCACTAAACCAAAACTCTAACTTACTCAAATCGAAAGCAAATTAGAAGAAAAAGAAGTTCAAAGCACAATAACTAAAACCTAACCACTTACCTCTTCAATTTTGCTCCCAAACTCTTCCAAAATAGCTCCAACATACACACATCCAAGAGAAAGAACACAAGAAATGGTAAAGAGAAAAGAAAAGAAAGAGAACGGAAAGAAGAGGAGGCCCAACGTGAATTTTTCCCTTTTCCACTCATTTTTTCCTATTTCTCTTTCTCACTTAATGCACACACCAACCATACCACTTGTCACCATCCTAAAGGTCCACTTGTCATAATCCTATTAAATCTAAGATACATCTTTGACTTATTCCAACATTGGCACCATACTCACTCCACATACAAACATCTCTTGAATAAATATCTTCAAGGTACCATACTTGAGTCACACCAAATCATTTCCTAAAATCCACTTATACCCTACTTCCATACACACTAAGCACACTCTAATATTTCCTTCACTTAACTTATTTAATTAATTTCTTTGCACATAAATCCCTATTATCCATATTATTCATGTACAAATTACCAAAATACCCTTCACTTAACTGACTTAGCTTTCCGATTCCGACTAGGCCCGATTTGGGGTGTGACAAATCTTCCCTCCTAAAAGAATTTCGTCCTCGAAATTCACATACACCAGAAGAACTCCAAAATGACACTTCGACTCACCGTCAGACTCATACATTGCATTCTAAAACTATTCACTTACTTACACTTATCGCTATCGCTATATTCTTAAATCACTTCCTTAAATTCGAATCAAATACATTTATCAGAACAATCATTACTCAAATGACCGATTGAAATCAAAACCCGAACGCTTTACACATAACCCAACTAACTTCGCCAATTGATACATAAATCCTTCACTACTTAAAAGATGTCCATCATACTTACGTTTCCTCTTACCATCAACACTCCTATCAAACTTTAAAATCCTTTTTACGGCCCCAAAATACTCTTTCGGTTCAATCTATACTCAAACACAGAACACTTTTCTAAATAATTGCTGAGCGTGTCATTTTTACCCTTAATCTTAATATCAAATAGTACATATATACCCTGTCAGCTTTCTCTCAATCAAAACATACATGCATATGCTTATCATGTATTGTCAAAGGGATGATGATGATGTAATGAGATTGAGATGATTCATGTATGCAGAGTGATGCAATTGATGCTATAATGATGCATTTTGTCCCATCCCCATGATTCAATATGCTTTCATTTAAACACTTTTCTGGAGATAGCTGACAGGTATATAGAGTACTACCAAAACCTTATAAGATCCAAATACTCATCCACTTACTCGATACCTTTCTTTACTGAGATACACTCTGAACAAAACCTTGAGAAATTCTAGGAGCAGTCAGTCTATCCAAAATTCGAATTAATCCTTGCACTAATGTTCTATTATTAGAAACAAGACCGGAATTCTAACCAAAAGGTGCACAGAAACGAAACACTTTGATCAGTACTAACTGGGTTCACACTTTCTGTCATCTCATTCACCTTCTCATTCGGTTCAGGTTCCATCTAACATAACACACATAGGACAAGACGCATCTGCATTAGGCCACGACACAAAACTGACTCTCAAACAAAGACTCGACACATAACAAGTAACATACAAAGACCCAATACTCAAACAATTAAGGCAACCAGAATCTTATGCTCTGATACCACTAATTGTAACACCCCCATCGCCGTCCCCGTTGGAAGGACGCCGACGGACGCGTTACCCGACGCTCATTCACACAGATATTCACATGCACAGTACGAAAGCATACTTTCATACATAACATACATACGAAATACAGGTTAATTAAAAATTTGACTTAACTTGCAGGCACAGACTGATCATACATACTTTACTCACGCACGTACATTAAGTAGAAACATACGGATATGTAAGTTTATCACCATGCAGCAGAAGTTACAGACAGACGATAAAATAGAGGAAATTTTCAATAACAATATTTACATCGCCCAAAATGTTACTTCAGTTTCTTTACATATTATTACATATACATATTCATCAGCATTACAAAATCCAGGCTACAGAAATTACACAAAATACATCACTTCTAACTCCTATGTGGCCGACTCTGCAGATGCACGACTCGAACAGAAGCAAACCTGCCACCTGCACGGGAAAAAGAACCCGTGCTAAGCGATAACGCTTAGTGGGGAAAACAAACATAATAATAATATGGACGGCCATTCACAATGGTCGTCGAGGCAAAATACATTCAAATGACAATTACGGATGTTCAAAATACATATCTAAACAGACTTGCATAATAAAGGCATTCATTCGGAAACTCACATACATAACCATATACATATATCAGGAATGGGCCAAAACAGTCATAACCCAAAACACGACACCAGTGTTATCATGCTAAGCCACATACCAAGAAATATCCAAAACACCACACTTTTGCTGCGCAACTCTAATACATAGCATAACATGCTGTAAACACTCCCAAAACGGAGACTGAAGGTACAATCACATCTTATATACTTACCCTCACAACCGATCTGACTCACATGCTTGTACACAATAAAACCATGCTTAACTCATATACATAAACACATCGATCGAATCATTTCACAGCATTCAGAAACTAATAACAAATCACATGCCAAGTACGGATAATCATGTTAACTGAAAAGTCATGTTTACTAAATACAGATTTACCATCTGAAGCACGTAGTAATATTCACATACACATAAACTGATCCTTACTCATTCAGATATCACATTCTGATAGCCATTTCAAAACCGAATAAAACAAACCATCAAAATACCTGCTGACTCAAAATAGTGGATAACGAGTACTGAGAGAGAGACCTCATGAGGAAACACATAGCCCGATCTCTGACCGGGTAACCCTCAGAGGGAACACATAATATAATGTACCATACAGGTACAAGTCGGAAGGCAACATTTCATTGAACAGGATCTTAAACAAGATCCTTACACATACACATAATAGGGGTTCGCGAGGAACCATTCGGGGACCTGATCAGGGTCCAAATCGTTCAAAGGGGCGCTGCAGCTACACATACATAGACTCTATTAGGCATGCCTAACTATCCACTAGACTGACTCTCGCAGGTCATGCATCATTTAAATCAGGTATCACATCAGACAATATATATAATATCATCATACTTAATCCAGAGTATATTAGACATACAAATAAATTCACAATATCCGTCATGCTTAATACAAATCATATTTCAAATTGCATACTTTATATCATTGTACACAATTAGCAATAGTTGAGACATATGAACAAGTTCATAAAGTCAAACATGCATCATACAATTTACACTTAAACATAACATACTAATCTTAGAGAAGATCATCAGTATAGATAGGCATAATATATTCAATTATATTAACATAGTTCATAAAATAGACAAAGAACAAACCTAGAGGCATCACAAGTTCGGAATTCAAATACGGAAATCACAAAAGAAACTCATTTAGCACAACACATCTGTCGCGCTCGCGATGCCTGTCGCGCTCGCGACAGAGACCATAGTCTCTTCGCTGTGCACGCGCGACGGACTTCGCGATCGCGGGAAGGAGAGAAGAGCCCGGCTCTGTCGCGCTCGCGACATTATCGCGATCGCGACAGAGGATGAGCATTGCTATCGCGGGGTCGCGACAAGTCGCGTGCTCGCGATAGCACAGGCCAACAATGTGCTCTGTCGCGATCGCGACGGGTGTCGCGCTCGCGACAGAGAGCAGACAGGCTATTGCTATCGCGGGCTCGCGACAGCGTCGCGTGCTCGCGACGGCACAACATCAAAATCATCAGTCTCTGTCGCGCTCGCGACATGGTCGCGATCGCGACAGAGTCATGATTCCGAAAATCTGCAGAATTTTACAAGATCTTTCCTTCCTCAACTCATCCATAAACACACAAAACACATTCAAAGGTCTCTTACCTCATCTCCCGCAAACCACACATCATTAACAACATAAATCCAATATTCGTATCAATAATTTCGATAAAACATGCCACAAATAATATCCATTTATATAATCTATAATGTCAATACTATTTACCATTCATCATTCGTACATATGGTACATCATGCTTAGGTTATTCATGAGACTATCACATAATAACACTCATTCATAAACGATCCTTCATAGGATTATATCTATGATTAATTACTGGTATAGCCATTTCATTACCCTAAACAGGCATAATAACTGATGGGTAAGGCACGGGATTGATCCGGGTCAATCCTAGACTCAAAAATAGAGAAGAAAAAGCTCAAAACACACTTTTCTGTCGCGAGGTCGCGACCATTGTCGCGCTCGCGACAGAGGCTCGCTTCAGCTCCCCTAACACACTGCTTTCTACCACCATTTCGTATCATATAAACCGACCTCTAAACCTCATTTTTAGGAAAAGTGGTCTTCTTAACAAATGTTCTCCTACGTCTTAGCTTTCAAATGAAACAATTTTCACATCAATTGGATGTCTACAACTCCAGATATGGACTCCACAACCCATACTGGTCAAACAACCCGCCACAACAGGGACACTACATTTGTAATCAAATTTTCGATGTCTTAGAGCGAGAATTTGTCCAAGGCTATTTCTGAGACATTTAAAGTAATGGAATTAATGGTTCTAATGATTCAAGAATCGCATGATTTGGAGTTCTAAAACTCCCAAAACAGTGTAATAACCGAAGAAAGGTCCAGTATATTCTAACCCAGTCTTTCACCCAAAAACCTATTCACATGCACCAATAAGTCAATTGAGCCAACACTCACTACCATCATCACAAATCATCACAACACACTCAAGAAGCTTATATCATACATGAGTATATAAAAATTCATATACAGATAAAAGAAAGTTCCCAAACCTGGATTTGCGATTCAAAACCTCAATCTTCAAGAACCCACTCAATCAAGCTTTAGCTCCTCTTCAAATCATCCAAAAACTCGCACAACCAAACCCAATAATCACTAAACCAAAACTCTAACTTACTCAAATCGAAAGCAAATTAGAAGAAAAAGAAGTTCAAAGCACAATAACTAAAACCTAACCACTTACCTCTTCAATTTTGCTCCCAAACTCTTCCAAAATAGCTCCAACATACACACATCCAAGAGAAAGAACACAAGAAATGGTAAAGAGAAAAGAAAAGAAAGAGAACGGGAAGAAGAGGAGGCCCAACGTGAATTTTTCCCTTTTCCACTCATTTTTTCCTATTTCTCTTTCTCACTTAATGCACACACCAACCATACCACTTGTCACCATCCTAAAGGTCCACTTGTCATAATCCTATTAAATCTAAGATACATCTTTGACTTATTCCAACATTGGCACCATACTCACTCCACATACAAACATCTCTTGAATAAATATCTTCAAGGTACCATACTTGAGTCACACCAAATCATTTCCTAAAATCCACTTATACCCTACTTCCATACACACTAAGCACACTCTAATATTTCCTTCACTTAACTTATTTAATTAATTTCTTTGCACATAAATCCCTATTATCCATATTATTCATGTACAAATTACCAAAATACCCTTCACTTAACTGACTTAGCTTTCCGATTCCGACTAGGCCCGATTTGGGGTGTGACAACAAGAGTCTCCCTGTTCACCCTAGCCACCTCATTGTCCAAAGAGTTATCTTGGAAAGGAATATTTTCCTTGTCGACAGTGATGTTACCCAAAGTTGATTCTGTATCATGACCCAAAGCAGCAAACCGCGATCCTTGGCCATTAATTGCGACTTTTTTGCCGAAATTTGCTGATGGATTTCTCACCTGCTTTTTCCGTTTTTCCACCACCATCCACGGCCCATACTGACCGGTATTTTCCCCTGAGGTTGCAGCTAGAGGTACCTCCTGGGCTCGCCTACTGTCTTCTTCTTCATTTCTATGAGGGCAGAAGGCTTCAAGGTGGCCATAACGGCCACAGAGATAGCAGATCTCTGGTAAGTTCTCATACTCAACCTTCTGGATTTCCCCGTCAATTTGAATCATAGACGTCAGGGGTTGTTTCAGATTGATGGCAACAGCTACCCTTGCAAAACGTCCCCTGTGAAACTCACTCGTGTTGTAGTCCACTTTGACGACCGGACCAATCGCTTCAGCAATGGCTATGAGGACGTTGCAGTTGTAATATTGCAGGGGTAACTCAGGAAGACGAATCCATACTGTAGTAGTATCCATTGTTCCGTTCGTTACTCTGAAACCCGGATTCCATTTTTGCACTAGTAGGTAAGCCCCATTAACTACCCAGGGGCCCTCATACAGAGCACGATTATATTCTCCCTCATTCAAAAATTGAATGAGGAAGAATCCTCTACCAATATCCAGGATCTTTGCATCTGTTAGGCTCCATAGGGACTGAATCCTCGATGAGAAGGCTTTATAGCCAATACTTCTTCCCAACAAACTGACAATAATGGCTTTTCCCAAAGTATTCGAGAGTTTGTTCTTCAGTTTATCCGAAAATTGCACATCCGGTATTGTACCCGATTTGTCGATGTTTATGTCTCCGGCCTCAACGTTTATCTGCATAGAATCAAAGACATCATCCATAGATGCTTCCATCGTCACGCCTGCGATGAGACTATCTCTGTACGCTGAAGGTCCGGATGTCTCAAATCGCCGCTTCACTTTTTTTTTTGCTCTATCTTCTATCAAAGGGGGGAAGGCACGCTCGTCTTCAGAGATTTCCATGAGTTATATTAGCATGAGTTTTTATTAGAAAAAAATCACAATGTTTGAAAAAATTTTGATTTTCTTGAGCTTTTCTTTTATTAAGCAAACCGATTCCCCTTCCTAATTTTATTCGTGAAATTAGCAAATGATGCATTCTAAAATCAAATCAAAACTATATATATAATATTACATACTGAGTTGACCCGCTTTCATAGCTTATAATACTATCAAATTAAAAATTTATAAAGCACTAAAAATTAGTTTGGTGGTTAAAAGGATTTTTGATAATAACCATTATCATTAGGCATGTAAGTCAATTTCAGCTTAAGGCTCGAGTGGAGCCTAAAGCTATAAGATCTAAATATGTGACACAAGATATTTAAGAAAGTTAACAAGCTGTCAGCGCGGCACGTCCAATTTGACTAACATGGCACGTTTTCTGTGAGTCAATTGAGACATACCACTGTCTTATCCTCATGTTTATTTTATGTCACATCGTCGCTTACATACTTCGACACTAGAACATGCCATTGAAGTGCCTCTCACAAATCTCTATAAATACCCTGAAAATAAAGATTCAGGTATGAGAAAGTCTTGAGCCCCTCTCTTTCTCTACATTTTTTCTCTAAAAACACTACTGACTTAAGTTTCGGAGCGCTTATATATGGTCCAACCGAGTTTGTCTTATTGCAGAAATAAAGCATCCCGAGCCCGATCTTCCATTCCAGATTCGATCATCCGTCCCAAATCCGATTAGCTCACCCGCAACTTAATTGTCATACGGTCTCGTACAAGCTTATAGCATTTCAGAACTTATTATTTTTGAATTTGAATTTTTATAATTACGTTAGTTATAATTAAATATTATATTGCTATTATAAAAAAATAAATTGTAGTTTTTATGGTCTTGCAAGCACAGTAAATGTAAATCATACAAAAAAACAAAAGGCACACATCAGCTAAAAAAGTAAAGGTGCATAGTCTAAATTCATAGAATAATTAAAAGGATTTGTGGAGTGGGGATAGATATTGAAAGGCATATTTGATGAAAGGTTCACATCAAGCAGGTCACACGATATGCAATTAATTGAAAACGGTATAATTCAAGGGATTGGATATCTATCTGGTAGGATTTTTCAATCGTTTTCAACCATAGATCTTATGTTAATATTTTTAAATATTTAAAAGTAATTATTTGTTCCATTTGCAAGCATTTTTACTTCAATGCCAATAAATTTGGAATCCCAAACGATTATAATGAAAAATCAAGTTTAATTTTGAATTTAATTTTATGATTTATTTAAACATTTTATAAATTTTAATAATAATTTATTGAACATACATACTTATAAATTTTGCATATTATAAAATATAAATTTACACCACGTTTAAAAAAATTGGAGTGTATGATACTAATTAAATTAATATGGCATAAAGCAATATTAGAATCAATAAAAAATCTGACAAAATCTAAAAAAAATCAATCCGCACCGTTTTAAATACTCGTTAATTTTACTATATATCTGGGACACGTGTCTTCATCACAGTGATTCAAATGTCTTGTTATAAATTTTAATTTTTTAAATGTAGTGTGAAATATATATATTAAATCTGAGATTATTAAACCTATAATTTATGTCCGTTAAAACGCAGATCCTTTCGAGGCTGATAGTGTTAATGTTGGGGACGACTGTATTCAGCCCACGTGAGCATCCCCCCACCAAAACATTACCCACGTGATTGATAATATCATTTACACGCCCCCAACCTCCTTTTTTTTTGTTGTGTTTTCCCTTTTCTAAACACAAATTCGTCTTCTTCTAAATACGTGCATGCATCAGAAAATTTAAACCGCTACATAAAAAATAATATAATAATTTATATTTATTGGCTGACCATGACTTATCGAATCAATTCTCTTTTACACACATAAGAATTGGAATATTCTAATATTACCTCTTTTTTATGCTGAAATTAGTCCAAATATTTTTACCATTCGGAAACAATTTCCTCTTGTTATACATTACATATAAAATTCACAGTCCAAGTTCTTTATTTTTTGAGCATATTATATAAAAGGAGAAGTAGAAATATAATAGGGGTGCATACTGAAATACATACACACAAAGAGCCTTTTTCTTTTATTTCTCAATTTAACCCCAAACTAATATAATCTTACAATTCAACACTCTACTTTTATCTTTGTATTTCAAATCAGAATTCAAAAAAAAAAAAAGAATTACTCCACGAGACTTACATAATAAAAGTCTATTAATTTTGGAATAATTTTTGAATGGAGTCCGGGATTTAAAATATAATTAAGAATTGGGGTCATATCGCAAATTTTTAAATTTAAGAGTTAAATTGAGCAAGTGAACAAAGGCTGAGGAATAAATTTGTAATAAACTTTTTTTTTTTTAACCGTCAATTCCACTGATGACTTTATTATTGGTGATACACCAGTCCCCAGCCTAACACTGCATTTCTGAAATGCAGAGACTCTGTTAATCATCATTCACCAAGCAAACCATATATGCGTTGCCATAAACTAAAATCCATCAGACAATTGCCAATATTTCCCAGTGTCTCAGGCTTTCATATGGACTCGGATTGTTTCTTATTGAAACCTAAAAAAACTCATACATTATGGCAAGATTTCTCTGGAATAAATGATTGGAATTCTTGTATAAACTTCCGGTACAAGTTACAAATGAACGAACTCAGCTAAGCACCAGTACAACACTAATCTAACAGCAATAAACATTGCAGCAAATAACATACTTTGAGAAATTTGGAAATGAAAATATAGAAGCAGATAAGACATTGCAACAATTATCAGCAATTCTCTCACTTGGTGTAGAGAACATCCTCCCATGGGTGACGGTATAGTGGCTGTTTCAATCTCTTCTGGTCGAAGGTGTGCCTGAAATTGGTAGGGTATCAGTCATCAGCAAACATTATCTACCATAATAATGCAGATGATCTTCACATCGTCCCAAAAAAAAAAAGAAAATCTATGGTCCTCTCTGTACCCGTTATATGGTACTTCTCACTTTTTTTACCATTAGATTAACCAATAGTACCATCTAAAATACGATTTGAATAGCACTGTATACTGAAGAGGACACTAGTCAAGGGGAAAAAAAAAAGTATCATGATCTAAGACATAAGACCATGGGGCCCATAAATAGTTCAACCTTAAGATCCTGGATTTGAAATGATTATGTAGGGTTGGAATCTGAGTGTTAATCCATCAATATCAGGGACCATTTTGTTACTTATCTAATAAACAACACCAAACAAAATCAAAATTGAAGTGATAAGAAATTTTTTAAGGAGATCCAAACTCACCCAATCAGACCAATGGAACGTGCCAACACAAAGAGCCCATTCAAATAGCCAATCTCCACAATCTCATCAATCTCCTGTTTGGTGAACATTCCACTTCCAGCAAGAAGATCCAAGAAAAGGGACCCAATAGCACCATCAACGTTAAGGACCAGGTTATTGGACTTTGATAGAGTATAGGTTTCAACTTGGACTGCATACTCCATGTATTTCACTGAAGGGAAATGAGTGCGAGCAAATCGCTGTAAGAGCTCAACTCTTTTATCTCTGTTATCACCTCTCTTGATCCTTTCAATGGGAAGAAAACAGGAGTTAACATAATTCAGATTTGCAATGGCAGCTAAAAAAATCAGAAAGCTTGAATTTCACAGTATCCAGAGTTTCATAATTCCAAAAATTCCACGTTTCTAGCATCTCTCTGTCCTAAAAACATATTGTTAGGGCAGAGGTCTCTGTACCTGTGCCCAATTCCAGGAACACGAATACCTTTCTTTTTCATTGCTTCAACAAATTCATAGGGTGTTAGACCCTGACAAGACACATCAACTGTCATAAATTTGGATAAACCGGTAATGAGAGTATTCAGACAAGAAACAACTGGTCAAGGTTTCATCAAAACTACTGACATACCCTGTCATAGGCATCCTTAAAGTATCGGGCCGCATCATCAATGGCACCACCAAAGCGGGGACCAATAGTAAGCAAACCTGTTTGAGAAGATCATAATTCAATATTCTGTTCGAGAATTGACTCTAAGAAACTTACTTTACTTAGAATTTATTGGAGAGCAATCACTGATGAAACAAGATACCATAACATCATTACTCTATTTTACCTGACACAAGACTGGAAACGAGGTCCTTTCCAGCCCTTGCTGTCACTATGGTGTTGTGAGCACCAGAGACGCAGGGACCATGATCAGCACATAGCATGATGCATATCTGTTTAAGACCACAAATTAATTACAAGCATGATTTATCTTCTCAATGCAAGTCAATAGAAAAGCAGACCAAAAAAAAAAAAAAGAAACAACGGAAGAATATTCAACTAGGATGATTAGACAATCCCAAAGTAGTTATAAGGTTATGAGAAACATGCCTCAATAAAATGGGTACAGTAACGTGGAAGACTGCGTTTGAACCACAGAAGTGAGATGACATCACCAACACCATAACCCTGCTCAACTATAGAAGACATGGGCACACCAGCATAGCAGGGCTCCTCACCTGTAAAATGGCTTAAAATATGAGTAATTTTCACCATCCATTTAAGACAATAAATGCCTGTATATAATTGAGATCACAAGTAAAGCACCTCTGTCATCAGATATCGTAGAAATAATATGAGTTGGAGCACGAACTTTGCCACTCTTAATGGCAGCATTAAGATCCTCAGGGATTTGTGGTGGTGTAATCTCCTTCACAGGTGCAATCTTACCCTCTTCAACCTATGAGAAAAAGAAGGGATGAATAAAACCAATTACAAGACTTTAGAAAACTTCAACCAAGGGTCATTCAGGTTCAGAAAGTTGAGGACATACAAAAAATTAGTCTATATTGAAACTAACCAGCGTTTGAAATGTTTCCTTAATTGCAGTTTCAAAAGCTTCATATGAAGTGGGAACAACAGCTCCAGCATCCTTCAATGCTTGATTTTTTGCTTGAGCAGACTCCATCTCACCGCCACTTTTAGCACCCTGGTTTGGAATGCACCAATGAACATTAAGTACAGTGCTCTTCTAGGGCTGTGGCAGCTGGTGACTTAACAGATAGGCTCAAAGACATCAGACGCAAAAACTTACAGCGTGGCCAAATTGTACTTCTGATTTGAAAAGTTGAGCACAAGTTCCACTGACCCAAGCAACCACTGGTTTGGTCACTTTTCCCTGTTTGAGGGCTTCAACAAGGGAATACTCGTCTCGTCCACCAAGTTCCCCAAGTACAACCATCATCTTAACCTGATGTATATAACAAATCAGTTAGCAGTAGAAGGTGACAAAAATGTAATAAAGCATCAAATACAACCTCTCTTTTCCCTTTTTTTGGGGTAGCTCAAATATATATGGGAAGGATTTACTTAAACATTTGCAATAAAATGTCTCAAACTTTAATTATCCACACATATATGAATTTAAATACTCACATTTTGGTTAAATTAAGAAAAAGTGCCAAAAAAATACCTGTGGGATGTTGTTGAATCTCAAAACATGATCAGAAAGAGTGGAGCCTGGAAACACATCTCCGCCAATTGCAATTCCTATAACATTTTTAAAACAATCAGACAAATTTAATTTAAACTTGAATATAAGCACTAAACTGAACTGAAAGAAAGTAGCTAGCATGCTGAAGCACCTTCGTATATGCCATCTGTTACACGGGCAACTGAATTGTATAACTCATTTGACATTCCACCCTGCAGTAACATTGATTATACATTACGGGCTAGTTAGAAGGTGCTTCAATAGGACAACACCACTTGGCAAAGTCTACAGAAAAATAATTATAATTTCCCTGTCAATTTAGGAACAAAAGCTACTCTGTTTCTGATAACTTTCAAAATTATGCAAGTCCAATAGCTAAACAAGAGGTCACATGGCACATGCCAATTACTGAAGCTAAAAAAGAAAAAGTTAATGAAGTTCATAAAATGATAAAATTATATAGAAAAGTAGGACATTTTCATATTTCAAGTAAAATGAAACATAATGAAGAAGCTTCAAAGGAAAAAAAATAAAAAAGAAAAAACTTTCATTTGGGTATTACAGTTGAAAGTTGAGAGTTGAAGTTGCTTTATGGGAAAACAATTTTTAGATACTGCTACAAAGATGCAGTGTATATTTTTTTTTCTAATAAAAAAAACTATTTTGGAGGTTTATGACCAAAACATGACAAGTCCATCTTAGAATCTTTTTTTAATTGCTTTTATCAGTATATTTAAAACAGGTTTTTCTCAAAAGTAACTATAAAAACAACAATCAAATAGAGTCTAAACATTCCCCTATTACAAATCATTTTATGGTTTGGTTTATTATTCATAGATATTTAGCTATAATAAAGAACTCATCTGATTTAGCAATTCTGTTCTAATGGTTAAAAGTATCTCAACGCATAAATAACCTCGAACTGCAGCTTCAAGCTGAGTTTTAGGTTTTTGGTTTGATTGAGTTGGAATATGGGATATAAAACAAATGTATATGCCAAAAACCTTAGCATCTAATAACACAAACCAAAATTTAATAGGCCATAATCTCTGTGACATGGATAGTACAGTTTGCTTGCCATTCAAAGATATTGCCAATGAGAACTAGGAATAACAAAAATTAATACTTACAGATTTGGAGACAAATCCAACAGAACCAGGCCTGTACAGCTTGCAAGCAATTATGTTATCAATTGTTCCAGCAGTGTCACCGATCTTGAACGCTCCAGCCTGAATGCCTCCAACAGTAGCAGGGCCAATAACAACCTGAAACGCCATCATACACTAAATTTAGGAGACACAATCAAACTAGATGAGCAATTGAATCCTCAAGGAAAATGCATTTGTGGTAGCATCATGCGATTTTAAATGCAGGATTTGCCTTGTTCAGCTCAATTTGGATGACTTTGAATCATAAACCTCACCTTATTGTTAGAACGTGCATAAGCAATTAACTGTTTGGTGTCTGCCTCGGGAACTCCCTCTGCAATTATAGCTACAACTCGAATGGTTGGCTGTTTCAAGGCAGACATTGATGATGCAGCCGCACTGCAAAGAGATTAATGTGCAATTGCTATGAGATGCAACTAAAGACATCATCCATTCCAGGACGTCAGTAGGTAGACAAACACAAACCTTCTAAATGACGCAAAGTTAATAAATACATCAGCAGTTGGGTGGGCAGCACAAGCTGCTTCAATACTGCAAATAATAACAAACCAAGAGTCAGAAAATCTGTAGCTCCAAAAGAATGCAAGTAAAATTCAAGGATAAACCTCCAACGGTTGGTTGTTCTACATTTAGAAGCTAATTAAGTTTTCAAAAGAGTAACAGTTGATCAAAGAGAAATGTAATATCATGCTTTATCTACTCTACATCACCAAGGCAGAGATAATGATACATCTTCGCATCACTGTTAGCCTTCCCAAATATGCAAGTTTACTGCACAGATAGCTTAATAAATATAAAAATACAAGAAATAAAGATAAAAGAGCCACAGCATACGTTGAATGTACAGGAATAGCGATTTCCTCTTGACCAAAAAAGAGTTTCTGGAATCCCTCTGCACCAGGGTTTATAATTCCAGCCACAGATGGCGTTTCTCTTCCTATATACATAGGAAAATCAAATATCACATATCAACTCAACACAGACAGCTATTTAATTGAAAAGCTTGAAACTTGGATCCATTTACAACTACCCTTGTTCAGTATTTCAGAAGGAAAACAATAGGAAGTAACACATACCGCAAAGAAAGTCAAAATCAAGCATGCGTTGGACGGGAAGCTGCTTATAATTGTAAAACAAAGCCTGTGTAGTGCGTGAGAAAAGTTGCCCAGTAGCCATGGTCCAGACTCAAGAGACCTGCTAACAGAAGGATCAAATACAGAATCAAAATGCTTCCAAAATCACAAAACAGACCAAGAAATGGCTTATCGTGTCCCTTTTTTTTTTTACTTTCTTTGTTCTTTATGTTACTAAAACTAGTTTCTAAAAGCAAATAATATAATTTTCAAAAGTAGAGTTCATTTTCTCCTTAGTTTAGCTCCCACATCATTTGATCACCAAACTAAGATCTACCCACCAACAAATACCAAACGTAGATCACACCATCATATAATTAACTCCCCTAAATCACAACTACCAAACAACACCTAACTTGTAACTACAACATATGAATGGGAATCACCAAACCAAATCAGCTCAATTCAAAATGTGGTTGAAAGAAAGTTGATTTCTGATTGAATTTTCTGTTTTGAAATAAACCCGAATTTATAAGGCACGAAATCAATCACTAAACAATAAATATATATATATATACAAAAAATCATTTACGAAAGAACAAAACAAAGTATCAGCCAACATTATCTCGAAAAAATCGAACTTTTAGATTTAATAAAAAGGAACAGACAGGAATTGGAATTGGAGAACCAAATCTAGAACGGAATTGGAGTAGTTAAAGAAGTGTCTGGTCCATGGAGTGGAAGTGGAAATTACCAGAATTGAAATGGACTCCCACACACACTCTACCCCCGCGTAAATCGCCGATCAAAGCGGAGACAGAGAGAGGAATTGAAAGAATGAGAAACAATGCTGGAATTAAGAAGAAGAGAAGAGAGGGAAATTTATAGGGGAAGAAGGTAGAGAGAAATCGCAGCTACCACGAGACGGAGAAGACGGAGAGAAGGAGCTGGTCACGTGGCATGTTAGTTGTTAGTTCACAAGGTGGAATTTATGTTTATTGTTTGGTAATTTAATTTTTATTTTCTCTGTATATATATTTTATTTTATTTTATTTTTTCTTATATGCTGTTGCCGGTTCAAATTGTAAAAAAATTAAAAAAATAAATTTAATTTTTATTTAATTCATTGAATATATATCTTTTTGAAAAATTAATTATAAATAGAATAATATCTAATTTAATATTAATTAATTTTTCGATTTAAAAAAGCGTTGGGTTATAGATAAAAAATAAAACAGTTTAAAGTTGGGACCATGTGTGGTTGGGAGGTACGCAGCATTTCAATTTCTCAATTTTTTCTTTATCTCTTTATATATATTTTACAATTAATTTTGATTTCAATATATAACCAACTAATAAAACTTCAAGTTAAAAATTTTAGAAATTAGAATCATGTATATCTTTTTTTTTCTTTTTAGGAAAATAATGAATATCTTTTTTTTCTTTTTAGGAAAATCGTGTATATCTTTTTACATCTAATAAAGTTGATTTGATGCATCAACACAAAATTATTTAAATTACATTATTTTATATTTGATTGGAAGATTGATAATTTATGCATAAATTATTTATCTTCGTACAACTACAATTACCAAGCAAGATTTTTTGTAAATTAATAATTAAATTTAAAGCCCGTCTTTTTCTTTATTAATTAGCTTAGCTTTATATGTAAACAACTTTTTGGTCAGGGAATTAATGGGTTCAGTATGAGTTGAAACTTGAAACAAGTAGGCTTTCACTACAATTACTTTATGTTGTATTTTAAATCGTTTTTGAAACTAAAATGGTTCTGTATATGTCGAAAAAACATTTTAATATAATTTTTTAAGAGTTATAAAAGTATTTTTATATCATTTTTAATCATTATAATAATATTTTAGAATTTTTTTAATAACTATAGAAATATTTTTGCTCCAAAAACAATTGGAAGAACAAAAACTATGACTATGAGACAAACTTTAAGAATTTTCAGTTTATTTTTAATTTATCTGCGATAAAATTTACTTAAATAATGTAATATAGTGATAAACTATATATATATATATATATATATATATATGCGCGCGCGTGTAATAGGAAGAGGTTAGATGGGCCATTTTGGTGGTTTTCTACTTTTCTTGGAGTGGAAGGGCATTTGGGAATAACAACTAATTAGCGACCCATAGATGGATGAACCAATGAATGTCGTACCTAACACTTTTAATTTTAGTGAGTGGCACAAGTCCACCACATTTTTTGATGCTAGAAAAATATTCACAATGAATAATTACCATATTTTTATTCACTTTTTTATATTTTCTTTATATGTTTTTTATATATGGAGTTAATAAAAGATTGTTGATTATATATATAATTTTATCAACTATATTATGTATTTATAAAATAAAATTTATTTTTTTAATATGATACTAATTTTTTTTTATAAATGAAAATATAAACATGACATAATAAAAAATATTCAATCAGAAAAAATAATTTGGGTCCATATCCATTTATTTTGTGAAGAAAAACATATTTTGGAGTCCTTATATAATAATAATAATAATAATAATATGTATAAATAATTATAGAATAAGAATGAAAAAGTTTAATCTACCAATTATATATAAGTGAAAGACCAAGTAAACAAGCCGCAAGTCACACTGACTTGAATTTTTCTTTCATCAAAATCATTTAACTGATTTCATACGCCAAACCCAAATTTCAATAATATATATTTAATCGTTTCATAATTCTAATTTGCCTCTATTTATATGTATCATCAATGGCTCTCATGATTGACCATACCATATAATATAGACTTTGCATTAGTGTTTAGAGGAAGTCAATATCACTCGAATTAGAAAAGAAAGAAACCATAAAATTTAGTTTAATTTTTGACATATTTTAAATCTAGTTGCCTAACCCAGCATTAATTAGTGTACTCTAAACCATACTTGGTATTAAAATCAGTTTAGTTTGAAAACCAATTAAGCATATTTTAAAGTCAACTTCAAAATGCAAATATTGAATTTAAAGAGGTCTAATATATCATTGAAAATTTTTATAAGTGGACAAATGTGTAGTTAATGGCAAAGAATTGTTCAAGAAAAATACAGTTAATAGAGTATTTATTTGGTGATTCCAATATATATATATATATATATATATATTCGCGCCATGAATATGACAAACCGGTTGATTGGGTAGATTCGAATTTTTTTGTAAAATATTTAGTTGAATTAACCACCAATAATTGATGATCAAAATTCTTTTAAAAGTACGAAAGATTTATAATTCAATTTCTATTAGTGGCATTTATAATTGTAATTAGACATTATATTTTTTAAAAATTTTTGAAACTAATTTTGCTAAAAAAATTGAAACCTTTCACTAGCACAAAATGTTTTCAAAATTTTGTTGAGTGGGTTTGTTCAAATTGGTGCGTTGACGGGATGGGAGAATATTGACTTGCACAAAATTCTGCTTTTTAATCTTTAGGTCAATTTCAACTTGTTTATTAGCAATTTTTTTTAGATAAACAAGCAATTGGCAATTAAAGAAAATAATGTATCTCCCACAAATAACAAGTTAGTTGACAAAGGCTCCAAAATAATGCAAGGGTGGAATTTATAGTCAGTGGTGACATTTGACTCCCAAATTTTTAAAATATCAATTAGTTTGAAAATTAACCCTTTGCATATATTAAATTAGAATGTAACTTTTAGTTTATAATAATAATTTTTTGTCTCATTTTGTGTAATTAATACTTGGACAACCCAATTCCCAACCCTTAGCCTTAATTTTTTGAGTATCATTTTTGATTAAGAGTTCAAAATTGCAGGCATTATATACATCTGCACCGAATTTTATTCCTTAATTTTTCAAGGGCAGAAAAGAAAAGAAAAAAAAATGATATACCCTTTTAAAAGTTATTCTGAATATGCTATGAATAGGCCATTTTCGGAGGACTCAGGACAGATTATTTATAGCTCCAAATCTCAGTTCAAAATTCAAGTTATTTCAAAGTAGTAGAGAATCAGATTGGTTCCAAATCTTCTAATGTCAATAATGCTTCACGGATTGCAATCTCAATTACATAATAATTCTAATATCTACCGCTAAAATTCCTTTGTTTTTTTAAATATCCGGTTAGATAAATGATATAGCATTTGGTCAAGCATAACATTGGTTTCACACCTTCTCTCCCAAGACTATTCCAGCAAAATCATGAATACTATTTATATTTTATTTATTTATTCCTTTTCCTTATCTATAAGACAATCTCAACTCCAACATAACATTTCATAACTTTACAGCAGCAACTCATCAGGCAGAGAATATAAAATTTCATAGAACTTTCATGCACCAGGTGCAATGCAGCATCATGTAGAAGAAAAAACCACTCTCCTTTTAGCTCATTCTATCCACGTGTTAAAATACCGTTGGCTTGGTGTATCATGCACTGGGTCTAAAGGAAACTTTCCAAAAGGTCAAGCTGAATTAGCGATTCTGAAGAAAGGGATCATAACATTTAACTGTGCCAACTAAATTAAGGGCTTCTGTAAGCGCTTGCAAGAGATTATCTGGATGATCCTCAATACAACCAACACCATGCTGTGATTCCATGGATCTTAATGCCCTTCCAACAATCTGGTTATAGAATTATTATCAACTTTCCGAATATA
The DNA here is from genome assembly GCA_947683425.1 of Excoecaria cochinchinensis. Classification (NCBI taxonomy): domain Eukaryota; kingdom Viridiplantae; phylum Streptophyta; class Magnoliopsida; order Malpighiales; family Euphorbiaceae; genus Excoecaria; species Excoecaria cochinchinensis. Next base: position 7,800,576 of record CANTUQ010000056.1, on the reverse strand, counting down.
GGAGCTAAAAGATGGTATTAAATTTGCACAAAATTTTGTAGCACTGACCTTGCGTGCATACCCGCCATAAGCTATCCCACCAATTAAAGCTTGTAGTGAATCAGGTGATGCTATTGAATTCTTATCTTTTGAGTTCTCTAGAAATTAGGAAATTATAGTTAACTAAAGATTATTGAATAAAAAGATAAGAAATGAGTGATAAAATTACCAATAACTAATGTTGTTTTGTAAAGCCCCTCCTTTTTTAACCCATCAACTGTGTGAGCATTTGTGCCACCAGCCAGTTGAAAGAAACCTACCAGTATAGGAATGAATAACTCAGGCTTTACACCTATTGAAAACAGCCAAAACCGGACCATATGTATAGCGAGTATGGATACAAACCACGAGGCTTGTTTCTTGCAGCAGCCAACCAAACAGCGAAGGCAATTGATTCCCTTGTGGCACCACGGCCAATATCTGCTCATGGGGCGGCCATCCAACTTCAGTTCATAGGGCAAAGACAGTCAAAAAAATATATATTTGTGTGTGGTTTTTTGATGACTGCACTTGAAACAGATTCAACAGATTGGAAACAACAGAAGGGAAACCTGCCAGAGATTGAGGCAATTTAGCTGAGGTTCCATGAGTGAGTACATAGTATTCATTGATGTTATAGTTGAATCCCCAGAATAAGGTAAGCTAACCTGCAGACAGTAGGATAATACCAATTTTTGATCCTTGAAATGAGTCATCCAACTTAGTCAATTAAATAGGTAAGTTCAATAAGCAGTGTAGGTTGCCTTACTTACTGCTACCAGTTTCAGGTATCCAAGTGAGTTTCTTAATCCATCCCAAAGTTCCTTGAAGGGGTCAATCTGCCTAGAAAAAGGACAAACAAGCAGTTCTTCCACAGGTGAGTGCAATTTATAGAATGTATGAACAGTTTACTGTCAAGACAGGCAAATTAGAATATTTTAATCCATATAAAAAAGATTTTTCGATATCAAATTCAGTGAACTTTGTGCGTTTGTTTTATCTGCCAATCATGCCTGCCACTTGTATGTATCTCTATGGCATCAACATCGTCCCTTTTGAGAAGTTTGGCAGTAGCATTAGCATCTCTTACATATGTATCCACTCCTATATAATGGCTAATTCTTAAAAATATAGGCCCAACAGCCTTAAAATGAACTACCAATATATTTTCAAAACTCGCGAAATCTGTTACATTCTATCCATTTTAACAGATTGTTATCCGTTTCTGGGCTTTTGCCTACTTCCATGGCACTGATAGCTTCTCCATTAATGCTTCGCTTTTACCTCAATATCAAGGTTTTCTTCCTCTATTTCTTATTCTTCTTTTCATTTTTTTTTAATATCTGCTCTAATTCTTTAATCTCAAGAAAAGTGAGTGAGAAGAACAATAGATGTCTCAATTCTGTAAGAGATCTTGTACGACAAATTAAGGTTCCATCAATTGTGACTTCTCCGCAAAAATCACTGCAAAGTGGCAACTTGGTTAAGCTTATATGCGGTGCAAGCTTTGAGGTATATCTGTCTACATTTGTAAGAATTTCAATTTCTTTTAGCTGTCAAATTAACTTAATTAACTATATATTCTTTCTCTAGGATGCTGTTGATGTCAGGAATCTCTCGCTTGTTTACACTCTAGCTGGAGGGGAACAATCTCAAATTTATTTGATTTTATTATCTGTTTGATTTTTTTCTTTCATGATTGATTTTGGTTTACTAGGGATTAAGATCAGGTGATGAATGATTTGCAGTTGATTGCATTGACTGTGCTGCCGATGAATCAGTGTGGTTAATGCTGTCAATCAAGGTATTGAAGCTGCAAGAGAGATTATGCAAATTCGACGGCCTTGGGTAATGATTAGTGTTAATGATGATGAAGATCTTCATTTTCGCAAAGCAGGTGAATTCTCTCTCTTTCTTTCTCTCTCTCTCTCTCTCTGTTAGTTTTAGTTAAAATGCTCGAATATATAACTTGTAATTGACCATTAAAATAGAACGGAAAGTGTAGAACAAATTTACTATATCGATGGGTTCGAAGCAGGAGGGATGAAATAATTTTTCCTGTATTTCTGTGAAGTGGAGGATTTAAAGGTTGTATGAATCCTTTTAAGCTGATTTAATATTTTCACCTTCAGAATTTGATCCAGAGGATTGTCCACTGGACTGTTCAAGGCCCTGCGAAAATGTTTGCCCTGCTAATGCAATATCATTAGAGAAAGATACATCAACAGCTAATTTTCCTATGTACAGATATGCTTAATGTATTCAGAAAATTTACTTTCAGGTTATATGATCTTTCACCGATCCAATAATGTTTGTAGCAACATTGACATGCAGGGTGGAGTCATAACTGAACGTTGCTATGGATGTGGTCGTTGCTTTCCTGTTTGCCCCTATGATAAAATAAGTAGATGTTTTCACTTTTTCCATGCTAGTGTCTTCACTTTCAATAGTGTCTTACAAATATTTAAATCTCTCAATTTGCAATGTTGAAAAGCTTTCTTCTTATATAAGATTCTAAAGAATATGGATTTAAGGTGCACAATTTAGTAGTTAAAAATTCATGATTAGATCGATAAAGTTGTAGATTTTTATTTTTTTTTAAATTTAAAAACTATTTTCAATTTTTATTATCTATTTTTAAGCAAATTATTTTTATTTATTTAAAAAAAAACTATTTTACATATTCTAAAACTGTATCATATTTTTTTAATTATACATTTTTATTATTATGTTTGTAGTATTTAATATAAATATATATATATAATTTTAAATATTCAATAATAAATATTTAGTGCAATTCAATTTATTTTTGTTATCATTAACAAAAAGTAATCATAAAAATCAATTTTTTTTATATCTTATGCTCATATATTAATCTGTCACTTTTAAAATTTTAATGAAATTCATTTATTTTTTTAATTTAATTTTTTTAATAAAAATTAATCAATTAAATTTAAATTCTTGTATTAAAATATTTAATTTTATTTTAAAATTAAAATTAATTAATATTTTTAATTTTAATTAAAATAATAAAAATGAAACATAAAAAGGAACCGGGAGCGTGAAATAAAATTGCCGGAAACCTAAGAAGAAACAAAAACTTCGAAATTCAAGAATTTTGACGTTTTGGGTATAATAGCAAAAACAGTTTATTTTTTCTGGTTTTATTTTTTCCACTGTTCTCCCTCTCTTTTTCGATTTCATTTTTAAGTAAACTATCCTTCCATAATGGAAGTTCCTTTTTTTCATAATGGTAGCACTTTCTCTCTACAGAGGTAATCTGCGATTCTGCATAGAGTCCCAGTCGTACCTCGCCGACGGCTAATGCGTAGCCGCAAAATATCGCTTGCCGGGATTCAACTATTTGTTGCGCTGCCGCTTCTCGCCTCCGTTCCTCCACCATATTTGTCCATTTCCTAATTCAAAGGAAAGGGCCACCCATCGCCCCTCCAATATTTCAACGGACAAGGGCCATCGTCTCCTCTCCAAACCCTATTTCAAAGGACAAGGTCCGGCCTCTCATCTCTAAACCCTAATTCGAACGACACGGGCACTGCAATCGGTAAGTCTCAATTGAACGCGGATTTTCGAGCATCTCGTAAGATCGTTGGTTAGTGGTCAGGTTCGTTGAGACCTTGTGACGCGTCTAATTCCTCTCCAACTGAGGCAGCTCAGAAAGGCGGTGACGAGGCAGATGAGAATTACGGAAATTAAAGCTAGAAAAATTGGAGGCTTCAACTAACCCTAACGCAGTGGTATTCAACGAAACTCTATTTTTTTAGTGTTGGTCTTGATGGCTAAACTTTTTTCCTTATCTGTTAATAGGAATAAAATGCGCGATGCATGGAGTGGAATTGCATATGAGATCTCTGTAGCTGCTCGAAATTAATACACGTAGATTCATATCCCCTCATTTTGATGATCAGTACTTATATTCTGTAGCATATGTAAATCAATGCACATATTCTTTTTACTTTTATTTCATCTTCATGAATGGCAAATATGCTTCATTGTAATAGCTTTATGATTTGAGTAATTTTTGTTCATTTAAACTGGGAGAAATGAATTTGGAACTCTCTTTCTCTCTCTCTCTCCTCTCATTTCTCTCTCTCCTCTCATTTCTTCATTGCAAACCCTAGAATTTGTAGGATGAGTGCTTGTTTTCCTTTGATTTTTTTTTTCTTATTCTATTGTCAATTTAATTGATGATCTACGTTTCTCATAGTTACTTGTTATATTGTAGGGCTTCAAAGCCCCTAGCTGGTGCTCATTTCCTGCTGACTGCTATGTTCTTATTTTATTTTTAAAAGTAGAGATTCATTTATACAGGTATTTTAGGTGATTCTTCCTAAAATTTACATTTATTTTCTTTTTAATTTCTGGTTTAAAATTCTAATTAGCTGCATGTTCTTCCTTCTGATTCTTCCAAAAACCAATTTAAGTTTGACCATGTGTTTAGGCTTGAAGATAACCAAGGTAGCCTAAGATCTTTTTCCAAAATTTGTTATACTGATATTATCCTGTTTGTTTGAGATTCAATCCTAATTTTTCACAATGGGCAGCTGTTTTTGCACAAACCAAACCCATTGTCATTTTTTTGATGGATGACTATGATGTATGCCTATTTTTTCCTATGGCAAACTGGTACAGGGAAGGCTTTAACAATGGAGGTATACTGGTCCAATTTAAACTTTTGAAGTCTGAGATTTTTGTGATAATATAATATAACTCTATTGTCATATTATGCTGTGAATAGTGGCGGTTAGGGAAAGGATATGCAGGTGACAAGTGCTTTGTTTGGAGCTTCTTGATCCAAGCAAAATGCTCATCTTCTGGACCACTGGGTTGATGTTCTACTTGACTGAAAAGTTAATGTAGTGAGTTTCAAGAGAAATCTTGGTCTTCAGCTCATTATTCTACATTTTATGCTTTTGGATTGTGTTCAGTGTGTTGTATCAGGAGCATATCATGTCATGCCAACATTGGCATATCTTGCACTTTAACAGGCATTTGTTGTTATATTGTAAACTAGTGAAGAAGCCACTGCATTTGGTTATAGTTCAGTTTATGTTGTTATTAATAGGAAACAGGCAGTTCAGAGCTTCAGATGCAATTCTCATGCCGTTTTCTTAGTTTCCTCATTTAAAATTTTATTGCAGGTAGGATTTGTTTGTATGCACTGCAAATGTTGTAACATGGTAGTCAACCTTCTGTTAGAAAGAATTAGATAGTTGCTATATGAAAACTTTCAGCCGCAAATGGCAGATAAAGAAATCTAGCACGATTTTCAAATTATAAATGAAAATCTGAAAATAACAAGGAAAAACTGGAAATTGAAAAGTAATCATTATGCTGCTTTTGACATCATTCCTTATTGCTTTCTGAGTTTTAGCTACTTCATTTTTCATCTTCATCCCCTCTTCTCATAAATATGATAGGGTAACGAGCTTTCTAAATGAATTTCCCTTTTATTCAAATCATATAATATATGACTTATCTTCCTGACCATCCTCATCAAAAGTGAGCTCATAAATATTTGACTTTCTCTATTGTAGGGGGACTGATTTTGTTAACGATGTTGAGGGCTCTGGCTGGATATGGAAGCAAAGTTTCAAGTGAGTAGGATGTGTGCTATTCCCTTCATTGCATTAATGTTTCAATTCCTAAACAGTATGCTAGTTTACCTGTTCATTAATAAATAAATCACTTGTATTGTACACATAAATTAGGAATTCAGTATAAATATATGCACCTGTGGAAATGCAGATCTATGAGCTCAATAAATTAACTAACTAGATATTCGCTGATTATCTTAGTGATCATGTACTCTCTTGTGCATGCAAAGAAAGGAATATGCATCATCCCTGCAAGACATTTGTCTATATAAGGGGCCTTTTTTTGTCCTTTATTTATGTTCAATATTGTGAAAAATTTTGCAAGGATAATTTGTTTAATGTTGTTTACAGGTTAAATTGATGTGTGAGCATAAAGTCTTCTTTCAAAACTCATATAAAGTCTTCTTTCAAAACTCATATAAAGTCTTCTTTCAAAACTCTTACTTCCAGTACCACAGGTATGACTACATAAATAAAGGGTAAAGGATCTATGGAAATCTAACAAGCTATACGGTCTTTGTGTAACGTCCCAAATTTTGAAATAGTTAATCGTAATTTTTAGACTGAAAAATAATATTGGGTACCACAAGTGTGATCCAAATGTATTGTTTATGAATGCTTTATAAACACAAATAAGAAAAATAAAGTAAATGAATTAAAGATAAATAAACAAGTAAATAAGTAAGATATTCATGAGAGTCTTGGAAATTCCTAGAAAAAATGCAGAATAAAAATAAATAAATTAATAAATAAAATAGAAGGGAGAAAAGATGGAGAGAGGGGGGAAGAAAAAAGGAGAAAAACGGGGAAAGAGAGCAGGAGAGAGGGGGATCTGAAACAGGACACCGAAAGAAAGAGAGAGAGAGATAAGGAGGGGCTTGAGTTCAACATAAACGAGTCACCGAAAATGGTATGTACACTATTGAAATTAATTCTCCTAAATTTCTTTGAATAAAACTTGGAATTTGTACTCGGTTAAAGTGGGATTTTTCAGATTTTGTGTGATGTTCTGTTATAATTTAATTTGTTGAATTTATAGTTTGTATGAGGAAGCTTGTTTGTTTGATAAGAAAATGCAAAAGATGAATTGAGAAATTAGGAAATCCTTAATTGTAATTTATGCATGATTGTGTTGCGATGAATTTATGGGATTTCATGTTTAACTAATGGAAATTATAGAATTCTTCAATAATAATGTATTGGTTGAGAGTTTTAGAATGCCACTTGGTATGTTTTAGCTATACAGTTATGTAAAATTGTTTAAACTAAAAGTAATTCTTACGGGACTCTAAGGTTTTCAAATAAGTTAATGGAATTTAATTAATTGTAGATGTTGTAACTAATGATCTAGGGGCTGGTAGGATTCAGTTCCTATGAGTTTTAAAAGTTCTAATACATTGGTGATTGGTGTGGTTATTAAATGATAAACTTATGTGTGGTTGGTGTTAAAAGGAGCCCCGGTTGACCATGAGAATGCTGCTGATAGAGTAGAATATTCAAATTATTTTAATGAAATTGAATCCTGTTTTGCCGCCGCGTTTTCTGGGTTGCAGTGCTGTATTTTCTGAGTTATATATGGGTTCCAATAGACGAATTTGTGGAATATAGGGTAACGATGTTAATTAAAAGAAAAAGTAGTATATATAAATACTAGTTTATACTCATTTATGAATATTATGTGTAAATGGTTATAAATATGGCTATGTGTGCATTATGAGTCTGAATGAATATATTGATGAAATATGTCATGATCTTGAGCTTGAATTGAAAATAAGATACACTAAGTCGCCTAATATGTAAGTGTGAAAGATTTAATTGCTCGAAAAGCCAAATGACGCTGTAAAATAAATAGGGAAATTGAAATACAAAAGTGAATTGAATTTAATTAAATGTGATTATATTTGCAAATGAAAATTTTAGTTGGTATGATTGAAAGATCGTTATTGCCCTTAGTAAATGAAATGAAACATGAGTAGGATATAATTGACTTGTCCCGGGGATAATATTTATTCGGAGTGTCGGATGGATATTGAATATTTATTCGGAGTGTCGGATGGATTTTGAATATTTACTAGAGTGTCGGATGGTAATTTGTACGGTGTGATGGGTGGTATGTTGGGTAATGATGATTTGTACTAACCTGCAGTTTCAGTTCCGTGTATTTCCCTCAATGTATTCCATCGGATTATTTTGAGCAATAATTGTAACAAATAATTAAGTGAAATAAGGCATGCTTGGTTATATGGTTTTAAAAAGTTTATAAATTGTTAGTGTATTTGAATGCATAATAATTGATCATATGCATCATATGCATGCATGGATTGAGAATTTGCTAAATAATCATATGGTTATGGTGAATCTTCAATCAATTATTTTGCATTGTTATTTACATCAGTATAGGATTTATCCACCTGATGATGTGATGAACTTATAATGGAAAACTAAACAAGTTCATGATTTTGCTTAAGTTGAATCTTAGTATAACTAATTATATTCTCATATTGATTATATTATGTATATAATTATGATAACTTATTAAGTGGCGAGATAATTGGTATTATGATATGTATTAACTTGACTATATGCAAATGATTTTATAGACTGTATTAGAACATGTGGTTTTGATTTTTAAATTTTGGGATACGTAGGAAATTTGGAATATCATTCCATAGGAAATTAATAAATCACAAAAGTTTAAAGTAGCATGATGAATGAAATTCAACATAAGGTTTCGTTTGACTTTAGTTTGAGAAGATTAAAACACAGTAATTTGTATAAGTAGTTAGAGATGAATGTATAGCTATTATAAACAAAAAAATATGAAATGACCTGTGTAAGATATGTGTATAAAAGTGAAATAATAATATGAGTTTAGACCTTAAAATACGATTTATTATTCTATAATGGAATACGTGGCTTGTGTTAAATTGATTAAGTATTAAATATTTAGATGAATATTTTGGATTTGGATGGAGTTGGGTTTTGTGAAAGATATTATAGAAGTGGATTTTTAAATGTCCAATAGGGGATAGAGATCCGTATAGGAGAAATGCTGTCCATTTTTCAGCAGAAATATGAGAAGTATAAAATAGTAAAATTTGATTACGGTTTACAAATAACAAGAAGATACCGGTTTGGTAACATTCGGCATTTGGCCCTTATTTGACCGGGTATGGGTGTTACACTCCGATTGTTAGGCCCTTGAGCATTTAACAAGTTCTTTATTTTTCAGCTTTCTTTGCTTTTATTGAATTTTACATGCAAATACGTTTTCATTTATGTCCTGAATTTAGTTAATTAGTAATGTTTATGATTATAGGTTTCATTGTTGTATTTGCAATTTTTAAGAACAAGACCTATGGTAACTGTTCATATGTCTGATGTTCACAAGGGTCTAAGTCACATTGCTTATACTACAATGGACAAATCAAGGTTGGTAAAAAGAAGGTTATCTTTTTTCCCAAAAAACAGAATTGTTTTTGTCAATTATGGATGGCATGATATTGATATGCTAATTTATCACAAACTCTTGCATAGTGTCGTGATGCCTGCATAGAGAAAGTGCTCAACAATAAATTGGCTCAGGCCAAAAAAGGTTTGGCAATGTCTAGTCATATTTAATTATGATTTTTTCTTGATTGGCATGTTCTGAAATAGCTCATCATTAGCATCTCTTATATATTTTCAACTGTGTTAGCTCCATTTTTCCATTGATTGTAGGTCTTGCACATGATACAAATGTAGTTAATTTATGGGATGGAAGAATGGCTATTCTTCCTTGCCTAAAGCTTACTACTACTTACCACAATAGTGTTACTGATTTGATTTTGAAGTTAACTCATGTCCATTAGAAATGGTGAACCTTACATTTTTCCATTTCCATTTTATGTCCTGCTCTGACTTCGTGCATGCTTTTTCTACAAATTGTTGGAGACTAGAATGGTTATTCTTTCATGCCTTGAGTTTACTACTAATTCCCACACCATATGCAGAAATCAAGTGAGTACTTTATGTGGAACTTCTTCTATTTGATTTTGAAGTTAAAATCATGGCTTCTTTTACTTTTTGTTTATATTTTAAGTCCTTCAACTTCTTGCTTTTCCTATAATTAGCAATTGCATAAACCAGTGCATGTGATTTTTGAAGTAAACTTTTGCTTCTTGCCTTCAATCTTCGCTTGGGACATAGCAATATTTTGCTGAAATTAGTTTGTTTCCAAAGCAAGCAGGAAGAAATGGCAAAAATATATATATATATATATATATATATATATATATAGGAGTTACAATTGTGATATGATCTAATGCACCCTATGGGGCAGGATCACCATCTGATTTTTATCTGGACCCAAGTGCTCCTGACACATTGACTACAACAGGTAATATATGCAATTTTTTGCGCGGAGGCATTGTTGCTCTTCCTAGATGGGCATCAAGATATGTTATCAAATTGCCAATTGACTTGAATAGGGTTCGTTAGTGTAAAAATATAGGAATATTCTTTTAATTCATATTTAGATCCAGAAAGTAAAACTTTAATAGCAAATTTCCTTGTCAGTAAGCAAATAGAAGCATTCTAGACCGCAGCAGACATCAGAAAAACAAAAATAAGCTATTCTAATATTTGAAGCTGTTATTGCATGTGCTGTGCATCCCATCGATACCGAGGTACGTGGTTTTGAAAGGATCATTCTTATGTGTTTAGAAAGGTATTGGCAATGAAAATCTTCAAATAAATATCCCTCAGGAACATGCATGTAGAGGATAACAGGATGATTAGCTGTTCTTCTTTAATATTCATTGGAATTTGAAACGTTTGGGAATTTTTAGGAAAAATCAAAATACTGAAGTACTGCCTTAACTTTGCACCTAATATTAGCATTATATTTGCATTAATGAGTTTTGTTCAAAACGTTTAATATTATTGTTATTGATATTATAAGGGAGGCATAATTTCGAGTGACGGTTGCAAATCTCTCCTTTAACATTTATCGTTTCTCATTGTACTTCAACATATAGAAGGCATTTTTTATTTTGCCTTTTGCAATAGCTTCTCAGCTTGAAGTGATGCTCTCATCACCTGTGTTCCACCACCGTGAAGGGCTAAATGAATTGCTGTCTTGCTTGGTTGCAACAGCATTCGGGGCCAGTTTTACTTTCAAATTTGTAGCAATTGTTATAATAAGATGGCAACAAGGAAGCCGAGTATGCACCTAGAACATTCGGACAAGGGTGATGGAATTAAATATGCATTTCAAAAGCCATGGCATAAAGCTTATTGCGCCCACTAAATTTAAATGTGGCAATGTGATATATCTGTGTTTCAAATTGGGCCTAAGTGAGGCCAACAAAAATTTCAAAATGGGCGAATGTTGGTACATTGTTTTACAAACTGTCCTGCATGAAGCCCATCAAAATCCAATATGCCTAATTGAGCCCATTTCAATTTAAACTGGATTATAATTTTGAAAATTGGACCTGGCGAGGGACACAAATTTTAAAATGGCCTATTAGAGCCCATTTTGGTTGCAAATTAGGCTCATGTAAAGTCCATCCAAATTAGTAATGGGCTTACTTGGGCCATTTAAATTTAAATTGGACCACCTTTGAAAGGTTAGCCATACAAAATCTTAATGGGCCTAATTGGGCACAAATGAGCCCGTTTCAATTTAACAATGGGCCGTATGAGGCCCATCTAGATTTTTAATTTTACAAAGTGGGCCAATGGGGCCCATTGAAAATTTTAATGGGCCTAACCGGGCCCATTTTCAGTATGAGGCCCATCTAAATTTTATTGGGCCTACAGGTTAGAAATTTGGGCCTCACGGCCCATCCAAATTATATGTGGGCCTATTTGAGCCCATTATCCTTTCAAATTAGGCTCACTTGAAGCCCATTAAAATTATTAATGGGCCTAACTTGGCCCATTTTAGTTTAAATTTGAAGCCCATTAAAATTTTAATGGGCCTAACCGGGCCCATTTGCAGTATGAGGCACATATAAATTTTATTGGGCCGATCCAAATTATATATGGGCCTATTTGAGCCCATTATGGTTTCAAATTAGGCTCACTTGAAGCCCATTAAAATTATTAATGGGCCTGACTTGGCCCATTCTTTTAAATTTGAAGCCCATTAAAATTTTAATAGGCCTAAGCAGGCCCATTTTCATTATGAGGCCCAACTAAATTTTATTGGGCCTGTAGTTTAGCAATTTGGGCCTAACGGCCCATCAAAATTATATATGGGCATATTTGAGCCCATTATGGTTTCAAATTAGGCTCACTTGAAGCCCATTAAAATTATTAATGGGCCTAACTTGGCCCATTTTATTTTAACAGTCTGAGGCCCATCCAAATTTTAATGGACCTAACATTTCCAAAATTGGGCCACTTGAGGCCCATTCAAATTGTACATGAGCCATATTGATCTGATTATGATTTCGATTCGGCTCAATTGATGCTATTTCTAATTGGGCCATGTGTTGCATTCAAATTTTAAAAGTATATCGGTAGCAATCTAACCCATCGTAGCCCATTACACTTCAAATTGGACCTTTATTTTGCAATTTGGGAATTGAGAGGTCCTTCGAAATTTTAAATGGGTCCACATGAGGCCATTTTCATTTCAGGTAATACCTACGGTACCTTTGACATGGGTCCAAATGAGGCCATTTTCATTTAAAGTGATAGCTACGGTACCTTGGACATGGGCCCGATGCTCCCCTATCTGTAATTGTCAATAGAATTCACGGATCATAACACACTAATAGAGAGGTTAATTTTTTTTCACATCAGCTAGCGGAAGCATAAACAAAGTGAGCTTGAATGTGGTCGAGGATGAATATGTCTTGCATGAATATTGCACTACCATAAACGGGGCAGCCTGCCTCTCAAATTTGTATCAGTCACTGAATTACAATAGCAACCTGGAAGCCAACAGGAAGTACTTAATGTAGTCAAATCTTCACAAAGAAATATACCAACTTCATTTTCGCACAGGAATATGAAGAAATTAAAACAGATAAAAAGAGCTTTTCTAGTCCCGACTAAACCAGAATCGACTTTCAAAAGGCAATAAATTGAATGCAGCGACTCATTGTCTTTTTGTTGATTAAAACTAGCCACTAAAACCTTAGGAATGAGTTGTTAAATTGGACAACTTAATGAAAGATTATTTCTCCAACCACAAATACTAAAGTCTAAGCAGCTTATTTTAAGTCCACATAAAACAGAGAGTATTTAACCACAAGAATGAAAGCATTTGGTTTAATTAAGGTATCAGCAAAGGAGATTAACAAACTCAAGAAGAACCATATATATGAAGGCATTGCTCCGCTTATGGAGGTCACTGAAAATAACAAGAGAGTACATGATGCATATTTCTTTCATCGCATGCAAAAGTACAGAACAAGAGAGTACATACATGATCACAAAAATAAACAACCACCATTTGTCACATGAGTTTATGAGCTCATATAGATTCACATCTCCACAGGTGCAAATATTTGTACTGAGAATTCTTAATTAATGTATACAGTACAAGTGATTATGTATTAAGTGATTACTTATACCATCTTCTTAAGTAAAGAAGAAAGGCAATATTGCAATAATGATTTGGAATTAAAAATTATATAGTCAATATAGGCATTAATGCAATGAAAGGAAATAGTGCTGATCCTCTACTAATTTGAAAGACACAATTAAGAGCAATAACCAAGCGGTCAGCTGAACAGATGTCGATTCAAGTCATTTGGGGAAAGGTTATTTGACATGAGGTTTTATTCAGAAGGAAATATCTTCATTTACATCCTGTAATTTAGGGTAAGTTTAGTCTTCTTAACGCGAAATCAACTGATTAATATCATAACAAGAGTTTAAACCTTAGTAGGAGTAGCATCCTACATATCATGCTGCAAGACAAGCAAGCATTTGACTGTCACTTGTAATACAACTACCAAAACCTTAACAAGTATAATGCTTAGAAAACTTCCATGAAGCAGAAACTAATTACCAGAGTGTATTAATTGGAAAAGGAAAATGATACCATGTTTATGCATGAACCACAGGCAGTTATTTTCAAATCTCTTATTGCAAGTGTGAATTTAAACCACCAAAGGAGATATAGGACAAAAAATCCACCCATAGCAAGACACAAAGTAAGTGACAATACCTGTCCCATTGAGTCAGATTTTTGAAAGAAAACCTTATGCTCACACATTGACTTCACCTGTAAGCAGCATTAAACAAATGAGCCAAGCAAAATCTCATGCCATATTGAACATAAAATAGCAGAAAACAGAGTCCCATTATTTGGATAAATATCTTGCAGGATGACGCATATATCTTTCTTCACAAGCAGAAGCATAGAACAAGACAATACATGATTACTAAAATAAATAGAGACCACTTATGAGTTCACATAACATCTCCAGAAGTGCAAATATTTATTCCGAAAGTTCTAAATTCATGTGTACAATACAAGTGATTTGTCTATCAAGCTTCTTAACTAAAGAAAAGCTAAAATAGCATAATATTTGGAGTTAAATATTATATTCAATAGAAGAACTGATGCAAAGAAAGGGTAATAATACTGATCCTCTACTCAAAGGACACAATTAAAAGCAATAAGCAATTGGTCAGCTGAACAGGTGCTGAACCAAATGACTTTTCCTACGAAGAATATTCCTTTTCAATATAAAGAACACTACAAAAATGAGAGCACTACAAAAACAAGTATTCTCATCCTCAATTACAGAGAATCATGGGGGCATTATTTCAGTAGTCAATGACTTTCTTCCCACCCACCCAATGAGAAAAGTAAATAAAATCCAGTATTGAAATCCGCACATGATGCAAGCAAAGAGGAGAAGCAACGATCATAGCTGATGAATAGGAATCACTGCATAACTTCACGCTCCTAGAGGATAAGAAAGGAAGATATAAATAGCATATAGCACGAAGCAATTGATCCCTGTTCCTCATCACATTAATGAGCTAAAACATTATAACGTTCTTAAAAATGACTATATTACATAAGACTTTGATGCATGTCGAAATTATCTTAAAGAGTTAATCAGACAAACAGGCATAAAGCCTTTACATGTGATACATGGATACCATCTTGGCAAATGGCCACCATACATATTCATAATTTAAGCGCCAATAAGCAAACCTCATATTAAAATTTAGATATGAAAGTAAAACAATTCATAATGCCATCAGAATACTAGAAATTCAAGTTAGATATAAAACTAAGATTTTGAGAATGTGAATTTAGGAAGTAGCAAAAACCCACAACAGCCAAAAAAGACAATTAGAGAGTTCAGAAGACCATTAGGCAAGCTGGATGCATTAGAAAACCCATAAAACCTAAGCGACAAGATAATAGCATGAAAGAAATCCTACACTAAGGAACATATGCACAATGTAAGGGGCGAAAGAGTTCCCATGAAAGATCATAACTAATACAAAAGAATTTAAAGAAATCCTAAACAGACACACACCTGAAGATATGTTTGAACAAGATCTCTCTAGAAGGATCTTATCTTCAGAACATCTCTTATGACAAGATCATCCTTATTGTATGGCTTTTTGTGCAGAGTGAGAAACGCATGCCCAGGAATGCAAAGGGAACCAAAATAAAATCTTCTGTAGATGGAGCATCTACTTAGATGTAAGTATCAACAGTTAAATTTTAATAGCGAATAATCACCAGACATCACACCTAAAGCTTGTCAACTTTGACTGTAAAAGGATACTCATTAACCAGTGCAGAAGTCATTATATCTTTAGCAAAAATGTCCAGTTGACATAGTCATTATAGAAAATCTTATGGAATTCATGATCTAATGAATAATGGAAATTACCTACAAGCATGGCAATTAGACCAAATAAATTGCGTGCCTAAGACATGATAACAAAGAATGATAACAAGACAAAATATAATAAAATAAATTACGTGCCTAAGACATTTTTCATCTCTGATACTCCTAATTACACCATCTGGAAAACGATAAAAAGAAAAAAAAAATCAAACCTCGTCGTCAAAGAAAGTGAACGTTTACTTGAAACTAACTGAAGTGGAGAAAAAGCGAACAGAAGTAAGATATTGCTACTGGTCAAATTCTGCCAGTGAATAAGCGTATTCCCAAACCCTAACAACGTGGCCATCTTTACCGAATCGGCAATGAGAGAGAAACGCATCGCAATTTGCGATCGGGAAAAATATATGATAATAAAGAATTAATAAAGTACTTGATGACGAAAAAAAATAATTACTGAAATAGATCAGGTACCAGACTTTTTGGTCTCTGCCACTTCAAATTACGCAACCGAAAAAAAAAAAAAAAAACAAGCCAGGTCGCCAGAGAAATTGAACGTTTACTTGCAACCAGAATAAAAACATAGAAAACAAACCAGAGAAAGGGGTTGAAACCGTTGTTGAAGTGGTGAAACAGAGAACAGAAGTGAGAAATCGCTGTTGAAGATCAAATTCTGCCCGCGAACAAGCCAATTCGCAAACCCTACACCTTGTTGTGTGGCCGTCTTTAGGAATCGCACCGCGAGAGAAATCCATCGGAATTTCGCGATTGGGAAAAAAAAAATTGGGAAAGATGTATAAGAATAGCGAATTTATAGAGTAATCGAGGAAGGGAAAGGGTTTGGGAACTTCAATTTACCGAATCGAATAGTATTGAATAGAGAGAATGAGAAATTATGAAAGAAACGTATCGGATCTGAGAGAAATGGAGATTAATAGGACATAAAAAAAAGGAAAAAAAAATGAGGAATTGGAAAAGAGGAGGTCTGGCTCATACATGAGAAAGAGCGCGCGGGAGAGAGAGGTTTGTATTGTAGGGTTCTGATGATATTCAAGATTAATTGAAAAACTACGAGCCGTTGGATTAGAATTCTAAAAATATGGCGGTGGAATATTTAATTTTAAGAAGAAAGAAAATAATTCGTCAAAAATTAAAATTCGGATCCCAATTTATAAGAGAATTAATATAGTGATTTTTCATTTTTATTAAAAGAAAGTAGTACAGAATTGAATATAAAACCTTTGCAATTTTAATCAATTATTGACCATAAAAACCTATGGTTTGATTTAAGACAATTATCAAATTATAGTTCAACTACGTGCATAGGACGTATTCGGGTCAATCCAATTCCAACCCGAATAATCTAACATCCGAGGTATATTTAAACCCGAAATTTTCGGGCCTGACCCAATAAACCCGGTTATCCCGAAATCACCACATATTTTTGTTTATTGGATTAACTCATCAGCTGCTTGCTTTTCTCTGCACTGAACTTGTAACGTCAACAAAATAAAAAATAATAAAAAAATTAACAAAGAACTGCACTTTTCATTGAAAGATTAAAATACCAGTACCAACTATTGATCCAATTATATTCCCTAAAGTTTGGATCGTAGAAGCTGTTCCTCTTTATGAAGATTCAAGAAGAGGAACTGAAGAACTCTTCAATTCACTGCCCATTTCTTTACTTTTCCAGAAGATGCGATTGGGTTTGGAATGATTAGGGAAAATAGAATGGAAAAACCAGAGTAGTAAATTATTAGGATTGGGCTTCTTTTGGAAGGTGCTAATTAATTAATTAGCTGCCGAACAACTGATGCCCAGATCACGGCAGCTGGTTCTGGTTGCCAAACAAAAGAGCGGTTTGCCTGTGAAATTATCAGTCATGAAACTTTATAAACAATAATCAAGATAGATCTAAAGAGGCCGTAGAACATAGGGGGTAAGCATCCATAAAATTGACAATGAGAATTTGAAGACACCAATGAAGAACAAATTAAGAGATATCCAAAATCTGGGTCTGGAAGAAAGAAAACGAAAACAGAAAGAGGGGAAGAAGAACAAGTTTTGATTCACTTACTGAGTTACTTCCATTGAGGATACCGGCGGCGCCGACAGGGGTGGCGACAGCGGAGGCGAAAGGCAGTGGCGTGGGGGCAGAAGTAAATTAGGGATTTGGTGAAAGAGAAAGAAATGAGAAGAAGAGAACCCGATGTGCTTTTATACGTGATGGAAATTCGGATTAATCGGTCGGATCGGGTTTGGAGTGTTTTAAGCCGATTTAAACCGGAAATTCCATATATCAAATTTTATCCGACCAACCCTAGCCGAATAGCAATTTCAGTTCGGATTATTCGGGTGTATCAGGTCGGGTATCACTACAAATTAAATCTTATCTACACCAATATTCATACTTTCACACTAATAGAATTCAAAAATTAACTGAAAATTAAAGAAAAATAATGGAAAAAAAAAAAAGTGGAGAGATATCTTATCAATAATGCTTAACAGTAATATTGAGCTTGATAATACCTCTCAAATTAGCAATATCCATAAACACAGTTTCCATAATCCCAAAACCCTTAACAAACCTAAAAAATCCAGTCCCGGAAACAACTCCAAATTCCCTCTCCTTCATAGAAAATATATCAGATCCTTGAATTTCCAAGCTACTTCCTTTATACTCACCATCAGTAAAAATAACAGAAAACATCATGTACAGTCCTTTCCCATCAAGCTGGGAGTTTATGTAACTCCCTTGTGCTCTTCCAATCTCTTTGGACTCAATTGTGGGCCTCTCTGTAACTGGATCATCAACTACTGCAACTGTCCCGAACTTCAGGATGCTGAAATCAGGCCCACTTTTTCCAGCGACGGTGATCGCCGAAGTTCCAAGGCCGGTGAAATAGTCATGAACGTAGATTATAAGGTTTGTTTGCTTTGGCTCTTGATGTTTAGGTATTGTATAGGACATGTAGAGAAGTGCTAAGTTTGTAAGGAAGAAGAGGAAATTGAAAGACATAATTAATGTTTTGAACTCAATCCTTACAACCTTAAACATATAGCGGATCTATCTTAAAGATTTATTGATTTTGAATTGAAGTAGGGTTTTAAGTAACGGAATGGAATATTCTTGCAAGAAAAATATTGTATAGTTGATATGGAAAATGACAAAGTAATTAGCATTTTGGTTAGGAAAACAAAGCTTATTCCATGTTTGTTTTTTTGGGTTTGTATTCGATGCATAATGAGCAAATAAAAAACTTGTTTAATTATGAATTTTCATCTCATTTGCTTGCTTATAGTTTGATATTATTTATGTTTTGTTTTTGAAGAAAAAAGTACTACGCCAATACCTTTTAAAAGAAAGAGCAATTGTGATTTTAAAAATATCAATAAAACCCCGATGCAACCAATCCTATATCTATATTAATTAATTTTATCTCAAAAATTATTTAGTATTATATATATATATATTTTTTGACATATTGATATGATATATGAATCGATAATCACAAAAGGTTCAGTATTAATTAATTTTAACTCAAAAATTATTTAGTATTATATTGTTTTTAGACATACTGATATTATATATGAATTGATAATATCACACATACATGTATAAAGCGAATATTACGTAAAGGCCATTTTTTAAGCTCATAAAAGTTAGAGCCATCATGAATATGGCCGTCCTTTTTTCTGGTCATTGCCATCACCCTTTATTACATGGTCGTATTACTTACTTTTTGATCTGTCATAGCCATCATTCATCTACGGTGACATGAAACAATAGAATACATATAAGGGCCTGTACACGTATATGTGTTGGGAAAAATGACCCTTCTAATGAATGCGGAATAAATCAGGAGAAACTCACAACACAAGAAATTATAGTGGAAAACTCCAAATCGGAGAAAAACCACTGCCGTTGTCAAAAGACAACCAAGAAAATATTCACTATGTGGAAAATTGTTACAACCACATAATAACAAAGACAATATTTTTCTTATACCCTCAACACAAGAAAACTACCCAGAGAGTATCCCAATGATTGTTGAACAAACCCTTAAACTCTCACTATTTTCTTATGCTCACAAACAAACTCACCCTACATGTTTGCTTGAATTTCGAGTATTACATTGGAAATAAAACATGCCTATTTATAGAAAATATAAACGCGTATATTATGCGTTAAATACGTGTGGACAGCTAATGAATTAGCTGTCCACGCATTTGCAATTTGAATGCAAATTGCAAAGCCACCATTTCTGACTTTTTCAAACTTCATCCTTTTTTTTTTTAATTATTTTCTTACAATATGAGTATCATATCATTCAAATATAACACTTTTTAATCATTTTTATAACTTATTTTTAATCCTGCCATTAAAATTTTGGCTTAAATTACGAATTATTTATTTCAAAATTATTCAATTTAAAAGACAGTTAAAAATTATCGAACTTAATAAGATTTTAACATAATTCGATCTATTTATGATTATAATATTCTAAAATTATCGCAAATGATTTTAACTATTATGAATCCATACATTTAACAAAGTTATATATATATATATATATATATATATATACTCAAATTTAAACTGTATACTCATACGAAATATTTTTTTCCCAAAAAAAAAAGTCTTAGAGGATTTGAATTTTGTGATGTAATTAATATTGATACTATCTATAAAAAAAAACATCGTTACTATGTATTATCTTCAATACATTTTATTTTTAATTTTATTATTTTTATTAGAATTAAAAAATATTAATTAGATTTCAATTTAGGTTAAAATTGAGTAATTTAATATAAAAATTAAATATAATTGGTTAATTTTTATTAAAAAATATATTTTATTGAAAATTTAAAAATATTATATAAATAAAATTTAAAATTTACTCAAAAATTACATATAAAATGAAATGGATAAAATATTTTATTGTATGAATTTATCGTAATTAACTCTATATCATCTTGATATTTTAAAAAAGCACGTGGTCAAGAATAAAGAATTAAAATTATTCCTACCATTGAAACAAATCTAAAAATAAATTATTTCGTCATAAAAAAAAAGGGCCTATTTTTGTTTAGGATTTGAATGCAATCCTTTTATGAAACGGTTGGTAACAGAAAAAGGAGACTTTTAACGTCTTACTATGAGCTTCCACACTCCAAATCCAAGAAAATTGGACGCGGAAAGAAAAGAGGATTGATTCAATTCAAGATCAGGACAGAGACAACACAGACAAATACAGCATTTTTGTTTATTTATTAAGGAATTAATGTAAGTCATTAATCAACTGAAAAAAACTCAAAACCCATAATTAACTTCCATGTTTTAAGGGCAGTTAAGATCCAAATAAGCAAATCATACATTCTTCTCCTTCCGTTTCTCTCTGATCACAGTTACACCTCCTAAACACCGAAAACATCGAAGAAAAGAAAAAAACAGAGCATGCCCCCATTCACAGAGAGCCAGAGAAAATTTTGGACAGAGAAATCTCTTCTCCTTCCTCTGTTCTCTCTGTTCCTCCTTGGAGAGAAAAAAAATTCTGGAAATTTCATGTCAGAATCCATGAAATTACTGTTTAATTCCTAAAGTTTTTTCCTTTTTCTTAAAATCCTTGCTCTCAATTTCTGGGTCCCTTGTTTTTCTGTGCTCTGTTTTAGATATGAACCGCCATGGCCATATCTTTCTTTCCATTGTTTTATTCTTTTTAATTGTAAACATTTCAGGCAAAGACGCTGCACCAAATCCCCCTTCTTATATCCTCTCTTGCGGCGCCTCAGCAGCCGGCACCGACGGAGATGGCCGGAAATGGGAGCCTGATACGAAATTTGTGAATTCTTCTGGCAATTCAATAACAGCAACAGCTGATAGTCAAGACCCCTCATTGCCATCAACAGTTCCGTACATGACTGCAAGGATTTTCACATCTGCATTTACTTATACATTCTCTGTTCCTTCAAAGTCTCGTCTCTGGCTTAGATTCCATTTTTATCCTTCAACTTATAGCAGTTTAGATCCCAATACTTCCTATTTCGCACTCACCGCAAATAATTTCCAACTTCTCAACAATTTCAGCGCATCAATCACCGCTCAAGCTCTTACAATGGCGTATATTATTAAAGAATACAGCTTAACCCCAATTGATTCAGGGAAGCTCGAATTAACATTCACACCTTCTCCGAAATACAATGATTCATACGCCTTTGTAAATGGAATTGAAATAATTCCAATGCCGGATATTTACCAATCTGCAGGAATGGTTGGGTTCAGTGATCAGCTCACTGATCTTACAACTTCTTCTATGCAAACAATGTTCAGGTTAAATGTCGGAGGACAGTTCATTCCTGCGACAAATGATTCGGGTCTAACAAGGATTTGGTACGATGATACACCGTATTTGTTTGGTGCAGCTGCTGGTATCACAAATTCAGCTAACACTACCCTTCAATATCCCACCAAAGATGTGCCTAAGGAAATTGCCCCATTAGATGTTTATAGTACAGCAAGATCAATGGGGCCTGATAATAATCTTAACAAGAATTATAATCTCACATGGGTTTTTAATGTTGATGCCAATTTCACTTACCTTGTGAGGTTTCATTTTTGTGAATTTCAGATGAAGAGGTCTAATCAGAGAGCTTTTGATATTTACATTAATAATCAAACAGCTCAACAAGGGGCTGATGTGATTGGATGGGCAGGAGCTGAAGATGTGCCTGTTTATAAGGATTATACAGTGTATGTTCCTGATCTAAGTGGTGATGATCAATTATGGGTTGCATTGCATCCTAGTATCGATTTGAAGCCTCAGTACTATGATGCAATTTTGAATGGAATGGAGATCTTTAAGCTTAATGATCCTAGTGGGAGTATGGCTGGCCCGAACCCGGTCCCATCTCCGATGTTAGTCCAGGCAGAAGCTAAGAAAGATTTCTCATCTTCAGGTTCTAATAATGGTCCTATAATTGGTGGAATTGCGGGTGGGGCAGCTGGAATTGCAGTAGCTTTTGTGATCTCCATTTTTGTGCTAAGAAAGAAGAGGGGTCTTAATGGAAATCAGTCCGGGACTCACACATGGTTGCCACTTTATGGAAATTCTCACACATCATCAGGCAGCAAATCAACAATTTCAGGAAAAAGCACTGCAAGCAGCCATCTTTCCACTCTTGCACAAGGCCTGTGTCGCCATTTCTCGCTTGCGGAGATCAAGCATGCTACGAAGAACTTCGATGAGAACAATGTGATCGGAGTTGGAGGATTTGGGAAAGTCTACAAAGGCATTATTGATCAAGGAACAAAAGTGGCAATCAAAAGATCAAACCCATCTTCAGAACAAGGAGTTAACGAGTTCGAGACCGAAATCGAGATGCTTTCCAAGCTGAGACACAAGCACTTAGTATCCTTAATCGGATTCTGCGAAGAAGATGGAGAAATGGCCCTGGTTTATGATTATATGGCTAATGGTACTCTTAGAGAACATGTATACAAGGGCAATAAGCCTACATCTTCCTTATCGTGGAGGCAAAGATTGGAGATCTGTATTGGTGCTGCCAGGGGACTTCACTATCTTCACACTGGTGCTAGATACACAATCATTCACAGAGATGTTAAGACAACAAACATTCTACTTGATGACAAGTGGGTTGCTAAGGTTTCCGATTTTGGGTTGTCGAAAACAGGACCTAATCTTAACCAAGGCCATGTTAGTACAGTGGTAAAAGGAAGCTTTGGGTACTTAGATCCCGAGTACTTCAAAAGACAACAACTGACAGAAAAATCTGATGTCTACTCATTTGGGGTAGTCCTATTTGAAGTACTTTGTGCAAGGCCTGCTCTTAATCCTAATCTGTCTAAAGAACAAGTCAGTCTAGCAGATTGGGCTCTACACTGTCAAAAAAAGGGAATCATTGAAGACATTATTGATCCTCATATAAAGGCAGAGATACAACCTGAGTGCCTTAAGAAATTCGCGGAAACAGCAGAGAAATGCTTATCTGACCATGGGATCCATCGACCTTCAATGGGTGATGTTCTTTGGAATCTTGAATTTGCTCTGCAATTGCAAGATAATCCCGCTGGGGCTAAACTGGTTTCAGAGAGCAAGGCAAATGAAAACTATGCTCTCAACAAACAAATGCTTACTATTGAGGAGGAGAGCTCGGTAAGTACTGAAGATGGTGAAATTTTTTCACAGATAGTGAATCCAAGAGGAAGATGATTACAAGGGGGAAAAAAGAATAAACTTGTCTTGTTACTTGTGTTTATGCCTTAATTAGTAGCTTAATTTTCTTTTTTAATCCTCCATTTCAAGTCTTTTGAACTACGGATTAATAAATAGTTAGGCTGTTGAACCCGGAAAAATTTTTATATATGTAATTTCTGCGTTTCTGTGTTCTCTATTTATTTTTCTATTTACTCTGTTGGATTGTATTCTTCTTTGTTTGCATCACTTAATTAATTATGATTTAATTACTAATTAAAATACTTGCAAATATCTCCTTCAAGCATGCAGAGAGCAAAAATATTCTGATTTAATTACTAATCTGTTGGGGACGGTAGGGAAAAGCCAAAAACCAGTTTTATAAAATACAACAAGCAAAATAAATCAAAAGGCAAATCAAAGTGTAAACAATGTTCAGACCAGGAAAATGATTCCCTTTTATCTGGTGCTGAGTACACAGACATTAATTTATTTTGTGGGAATTGGAACCAATTGAAGGCCATATTTTCTATGAAGTGAACCTTTAAAAGCTTCAGTCATATCAAGAGTGGAGACTCCATCAGGAAGTTTCCAATCAAAATGATATAATAGGTTAGCAAGACAGAGCGCCACAATGGTTGCGCCTAACGTAATACCTGGACAAATTCTTTTCCCAGCACCAAATGGAATGAATTCAAAATTTATACCTTTGAAATCAATTCTACTATCTCCAAATCTTTCAGGCCAAAACTCTTCAGGTTCATCCCAAATATTGGGATCCCTATGGATTGCATATGTATTGATGAGAAGCTTAGTTTTGGGATAAATATCATATCCATTAACTTTTGTTTTTTCCCTGCATTCTCTTGGAACCAAGGGCCCTGCTGGATTCAAGTACTTTAATTCTTTAAATCTTGATTCATCAACCTTTCCTTTTCCACCAAAAACTCGTCTTACCTCTTCTTGTGCTTTTTTCATTGCCTTTGGGCTCCTCATCAACTCTGACATTGCCCATTCTGTTGTTTTTCCTGATGTCTCGCTTCCACCGCCAATCATGTCCTGCACCAGTTTTTTTCCTTTTCACATTTGTATTATTTTTACTGAAATGACCCATAATTGTTTAGTCATTATCTGAGTAAATATGAACTATTTTATTGCCTAATATTTTATTAAAAAAAACTTCAAAGTACAAATTTAGACATTTTCCCTAAATTGAATGTTATGATTAATTATTATAAAATATACTCACCAGTATGACTGCTTTGATGGTGTCGGTTGTTAAAGGGATTTCAAAATTTCCATTTTGTTGAAGTTCCAAAAGAACACTTAAAAGATTGTTTGCTTCACCCAAACGATCTCTTTGTTCTTTCACAATGTTTTCAAGAATCTGGTCTGTTTCTTGATGCAATTTCTGGAGCCTATACTTATCTCCGCTGATATAGTGAAGGAATTTAAGAGAAGGAAACACATCGGCAATACTGAAACCTCCCATAGCCTCAAGCACATCGCCAATTACACTTAAAATCGCTTCTTGGTCTTTTATTTTCTTTCCAATGGAAGTTACTGCCATTACAGTATGTGCTGAAGCCAAGAGGGCGCCTGTAAGTCCAGAAGAATTCAAATATATCGTGTTATATGTAAGACGACATAAATAAATAAATAGTAGTGGGCCAAAATAAAAAATTTTAATGGAGCAAACGTTAAAAAAAAATGCAGTGAACTAATGAATATTTTAATTGACGGGCCTAGATTCTTCCCTGCCTGTAAGATTGACTGGCGAACCCGCTTTGGAACGAAGAAATGTCGTGAGATTTGAAACCTCTGTTTCCCTGATTGATCTAAAAGATAGTACGCGTTTGGCAGAAAGTAATTCCAATGAGCAAATTTTTCTCAGCTGTCTCCAGTGATCTCGGTATATGGGCCAAACGTGATGTCCGCACCATTGTAAACCACCATTTCTGCGATAAGCATACGCGGCCTGTCGGCGAATATCACAGCCTGAGTTTTGAGGACTTGTTTGGCAGTTTCTGCTGAAGAAATTATGACAGTAGAAACCTGACCAAGCCTAATACTCATAATGGGTCCATGTTTTTTAGCCAAATTTGTAAGACGGTGATGGGGTTCACCGCCAATTAGCTGGAGAAGGTTACCAATTAGAGGTAATTTCCATGGCCCTGGAGCTGGATTTGATTTTTCAATGTATTTCTTAAGTGTTTTTCGTAGCATGAAAATGAAAAAGAAGAAGCTTAAGAGAACTGGGAAAGAAGGTATCTGCAACCCCATGTTGCTTCAAAGGATGTGTTTAATTTAATCATGTCTTTTAAGGATTGTTCTACATATCCCTCAACTAATCAAAATATTTTATATATTTAATTTTTAATTTACATTTTAAAATACCCAAGGCATCTCTACCCATGCAAGAGACAAAAACTTTAAATTGATTCTTATGTCTCTGTTCCTCGGATTCAACTAATTGATCACCCTCTCCTTGTTTAACTTAATTATAGTCAATGCACAAAGGAAAACAAAAAAGTTTAAACTTAATAAGTCAATTTTAAACAACATTATTATACATGCATATTAAATGTTTAATATAATATTAATCCTACCACGCACTTCTTTGCAGCGAGGCATAATATTTCTAATTATATACAAACATAAATAGAATTGAATTTTGGATATCCCACAACACTTTTAATTAAGTGATAACAACCAATAATAAACTAACTCCATGATTTCTTTTCTTATAATTTATGTGTTAATTAGAAGCTTTCCTACACTACAGGAATGTAGCTTTAGATTAATGTTTAAGCTTAGAAAGATAATCTTAATTCATTGCTTTATATAAACTACGAAGACATTAGTTAGAATTCATATGTAAAAACTTAAATAATAGACACAGAAATATACGTTTTCTCTGCAATTCTTAATTTATGTATATAAATTATAATATAATAGAGTAGTGATTTGAATATAATTTTGTTGCACCTTTGTTTTACTTTAATTAATCAAATATAATTCTTAATTTATGTATATAAATTATAATATAATAGAGTAGTGATTTGAATATACTTTTCTTGCACCTTTGTTTTACATTAATTATCAAATATAAAAGTTACTATAATAAGGGCATGTACTAAGTGATGAATGAAATTCATTTTATCAAACTCATTATATATTGTTTAATTTTCTCATTAAGGTTATGCTAGCTAATAATTACTTTGGTATATATAAAATTTTTCAATAAAATTTGGAATAAAAAATCCGTTTTCTTTCTTTTTTTGATTCTGCTTTAAACAAATAGCCGTCACAAAACACCTAGACAAGACTACATAGGCCAACTATACTATGTAACATTAATACAGAATTATACATAAAGTCTATTAAGAAATTATGCTTAATATTTAGAGACACATTAACGTTGTTAACTTACTGTAAAACTGATATATTGGACGTTTTTATTTATCAATTTTATAAATGATAAATATAAATTATAGCGTATGAAAACTCATCTTAATATTTATTGTGAATAATGTGCTTGCATGTGTTCACTTTTTTTTCCGTGTGCAAGGGGACTTGTTATGGTAAGTTAACATTTTTTTTTATTATTTTAAAAAATGATAAGTATATATATATATATATATATATATATATATATATATATAAAGTATTTAAGCATTTATGTTTATTATATATATGCTCAATCACCTTAAGTAAAAAATTAAAGATACAAACTCCAAAGGTAAATTATCAACATTGCTACTATTTATGAACAAGCTTACAAAATAACATTGCCTTTTCTCATTTGTCCATTCATTATATTCATTAACCTAATTTCAAACCACCCATTTGAAGTTTTGCTTTTCGAGCCGTGAGCCCTTGATGCGAATATGCAACCTTCTTTATTTTGATGAGAGTAGAGGAAAGAAAGAAACCCTAAATCTGGCAGCTTTTATCAGATTTTTGCACCTTACTGTGTCTGTTTCCACTTTTTGTAATTTTCTACTTCAAGCTTAACTCCTGAATCTGACATTACTCTCTCTCTGTGTATTGCTCCAATTGCCAAGTAAAAGCCTCATGAAAAGGAACCTCTCTCTCATGTCTAAATAAAAGACGATACAGTGTGTTAATTCAAGACCCATGCATGCTGTAACTATCAAACAATTGCTTTTTTGACTAGATTTTTTTTTAAATATTCCTAATTAAATTCTGAAATTATCTACATATTATAAACCTGAACACTCAAAAACAAGTTTATAAAGCCCAAAGAGAGAGAGCTTTAGTCAGTGAAAAAAAAAGAAAAAAAGAAGATAAAAGCTGAACATCAGACAGTATTGCTTTTCTCTTCGTGGCCAGATTTAAGCTCTGAGACTTGACTAAGGATCATGAGGGTTTTTCTTGTTTGGACGTTTTCCATGAAAGAAATCCACGAATCGAGCCAATCACAACCTGCCACGAACGCAGAAAAACGATATATATAATTTTTTAACAGCAGAAGTTATGATTGGCTTTTGTTAATGAATTTTTTCTTAGACAGTTGAACCATTCTGGTGGGTTAATTTTAGGGTTTGCAGAAATTGGCAGATTTGAAAGAAAGGGTGTACATGAAAGAGTTAGAGTAAGTGAAACTAATAATCTGACTGTTCTTCAAGGGTTTTCCACCATTTACCAAGCAATCATCATAAGACAATCTCTTGAAGGTATTTGGGTTCATTATTCTTGCAGAGGCAAACCAACCACAATGCAGATGAATGTCTGAAGGAGCACAACCCGAAACACATGTATTCACAATCTGAACTATGTATTGTGGGATCCCAGGAGTTGAATCTCTACTTTGTGAGATACTTATATCTCTACTTTTGCAAACACCTATGCACAAATTAACAAATAAACAACATATGATCATACAATTAAGAAAACATTTTCATGAACTATTGACTAAGAAAGTTCTAGTCTTTACCATGAAACAATAGCTTCCTGTGGGTTTGGTTATTAATTCCATACAAAAACTTATTTGAGTGACCTGCATAAGATGATTTACATTTATATATAAGAAAAGAAATTAAGAAATTGAAAATTGAGAGGAAATTAAGTACCTGATTGAATTCCAAGAAAATTCCAAGCCGTAATGATGAGAATGATCAAGTAAAGAATGTGAATATGACAAGAGCTCATCATGATAATTTGCTGATCACTTGAAAGATGAATCTTTCTCACAGTTGGGTAAATAACAAAAACACTAAAAGGAAGAGAAAGTTGAGATATTTTAGGGTTGGTCTGTCTTTTTATAAGAAAAGCATGAAGAACCCAAGCAACCTTTGGGAAAAAGTGAGGACCACACTACCAATTATGCATTCTAAATAGTTAATCAACAGATGGATTTGTTCCAATATTTTTAATATTGTTGCCAACACAGAAGACAGACACCAGCCTTTTAATGTCCTTAGCAAAACTGATGCCCAAACCAATCCCATTACAGTCAGTCCTATCAACTGGAATTAATAGTCACTAATACCCAAGTACCATAAGCATGAAAATTATTTTCAAAATTTACTGATTTATGCTATTAGACAGCAAAGTAGAATAGTATTAATTATATATTCTAATGCATGACCGATTTCCCCATTTGAATGAGAGTGTAAACAGTATGAAATGCAGGATTTTACTTGGCGGGAACCTTTCGTCTTCATAAAAAAATCCATCTAAAAAATATGGTGGTGATAACAGTATCACATCGATTCGAATATTAATATTAATGAGAATCAGTGTGAGTTTTACAATTCTAAAAGCTCTGTCTTTAATTAATTAATTGATTTAAACGGTTAAATTTAGCACAATTTTCACTCAATTTATAATTTTATTTAGTGAAAATTTTTCATCCTCATAAAAAAAATTTACCTGAAAAATATAGCGGTAATATTAATATTAATGACAACTAGTATGAGGTTCGCAATTTTAAAGACCATGTATTTTATTAGTTAGCTGATTTAAGCTGTTAAATTCATCATGATTTTCACTCTAAAGACTTTAACCACCCCTTGAAAAATGTACATAAAGTAGGATTATGATGTTAAATCACATCCTATTCCAAATTATACCAGGTAGTACTGCAGCTCATATGCATATTAGAGCCAATAAATTTCTTGGTCAAAAAAGCTAAGCTCCCCTTTTCATTACACTCTATCAACTTGTACTTCATGTTCTATGTCAATTTCAAAATCTCTCTCTCACTCCCACTTTCAACTTCATCTTGAGAAAAGGACCAAAGTTTTATGACTTATTGACTAGAAAATTGTAAGGAGACAATATTTGCAGAATCCTGAAAGTGGAAGTTGCCCAAAACAGAATATTGTAGGATGTACGTAGCTTTCTATCTCTTCAAACGAATATAACTGTAGTTTTCCATTTTTGACTAAGCCTATTAATACAAGACTATTGCCAAACTCGTACAATAACAATTTCATGTAAAACAATATATTTTAATTATGTCCAAATAAAAACTACACGAAGTGACCTATAAATTTGTTAAAAATTAGTAAATTATCCTCTGATAATATTCATGCGTTACATGTACATGATTTTTTATGTGTTTTTCATGATGTATTATGTGTACGTATAGGAGTAATTGGTAGTATTTTTAACAAGTTTAGGAGATCATTTGACATTCAATTAATTCAATGTAATAATATGTTTTTTTGATAATAGTGTGATAATATGTTAAAATTAAGAGAAATTTATATTTTATACCTAATATTCAATTGAAATTAAGTCAACGTATGGAAATCAAGATTATGGGGTTTGCTATACATGGAGAGCCAGTTACCCAATGTGAGAATAATTTATATAAATAGCATAATAAGCCAAAAATTACAACAAAACTAAAAGCTCTTTTCTTCCTATATATTTCCTTTTTCAACCAAAAATAAATGAAATTTCCGTTTAAAGGACAGGAAAGAGTCGGGCGGGTTTTAAGGCAGTTGCATATGCATGGTTATGTATGAAGGTCACGTGGATGGGTTAAGGCCTGAGGGTCAGATCTGGTTTCTGGTCAGGCTTTTATATCCGATCTGTCCATGCATGTTGAATCCTGAATACTTCAAAATTTGAGCATTAAAGAAACTTGTTAACGAACAATTATGAATTTAAATTAGCAAAAAAACTAGAGTCAATTTAACCATCACAAGGATATATTAGGAAGGCCACTAAATCAAATTAAATACGAAAAGAAATTCAACTTTTTCAATTTTATAATTTTTTAAAAATAAATTATCCTTAATTAATTTTCTCAAATCATTACATTTCATTTAATTTCCATCTATGGACTGAAACTTCTATATATTATATATATCTACCCATCAATACTAATTTTTTTTTTTATCAAAATAATAGAATAACATATGGGGTATAATTATATAACATCATCAAGCCCTCCATTTCTAGAAAACATAATTATTATTAATACAAAATATCAATTCAATGCAATTATAATAAACCTGGTCTTCATAGACCAAACCAATGATGAAATACCACCAATATATGCTAACATCCTCTCATTTTCCAACAATTTATCTTAGGTTGCAATTTTTTATTTGCTTTCATGGATTTGATCTAAGCAAATAATTTCTATTATAATAATTTATTGAAATAAAATTTGGGACAAATATATAATTGTTTTAAAGCCTTTTTTCTACTTTAAACAAAATGAAAATTTGTCTAAATTCAATCTATAAATTATTAATGGATCAACCTAATAGTTCTTTTTTAATCATCATATATTATGACAATTTGATCTATAAAATTAATTAACCTATCTAGGTACTTTAAACAAATACCCAAAACTACATTCTCTCGTGTACTAGCGGAGAAGTTTGAAGGTAAAGACTTGGCTGGGCCGAGTTGGGTGAATCAGAAACCGAAGGCCATGAATTGAATGCGACGGCTTTCGGTCGAGAGAAACTTAGGGACCGACAATTCCTGATCCCCACTACTACTCTTAGCCTCCCCTTTCACCGTAGCACAACATACAGTACCTTCGCATTGGGACTCTGCATTTCTAAAAAGCTTTCTTCATTTCAACCTTTCTAGCTAGGCATCAAAATTTTATTTACATGAGTTCGTGTATCGTCAAAAGCTTCGACCAGAAATTGATTTTTTTATACATAAGCCTTAAATCTGATTATAAAACAAAAGAAACTTGAAGTGAAATTGAGCATTCAGTGGGTTCAATTTGGAAATGAAACAAAACTAAAGTTGATAATAAAAAAATCAAACCAAACGTAACCGACAAAATAGTAATTTGATCAATTCGGTCCGTTATTTTGATTTGTATGCTTTTACACGTATATATATCAAAATGGCTTTTTTATATCACATGTTAAGTTATTTTCATTATATCGATTTTTTTCAACAAAAATCGAACTGAAAATACTGAAAAATAGGATTAAATGGATCAAAATTCTCTCAGGTTTGGTTTTCAGTTTGGTGTTGCACTCCTCTAGTGTTAATACTTTCTTTAATGTGCATATTTTAAGTAATTTGAATTTTAATATGATCCAACGATAGGCATAGGTGCAAAAAGGCCTATCAATTTCTAATTATTTGTCTTAAGATGGATTTTTTCAGTTGTCTAGTAATTTTTTAATCAGCAACAACTATACATATAACAATGATTTATTCCAAAAAAGGCCTGCGTCATTTCTACTTACTTCGTTGACTATCATATTTATTTTTGTCTACAAATCATTTAACAATCCCAGCTAAAAATTTCACATAGGCAAAAATAATAACATCAATTGCGACAAACAATTGTCAGTCTGTAGCTAACACATGGGTTCTCTGCCTAAGCATTTTTCTTCTCCCATCTTCTTTGGCTTTCTCCTCTTCACCTCCATCAATGGCAATTCTAACCAATACGCAAATCTTACATGCCCATCCCTTAACTGCGGCAATGGCATCACCATTGGCTACCCTTTCTGGCACCAAAGCCAACAATTTGAACATTGTGGGTATCCAGGCTTTAATCTCTCTTGCATAGACCAAAACCCCATTCTCTATTTCACTAATAACAATCTTTATCCCATAAAAGACTTCAATTACTCTAACAAATCCATCACACTTGCCTACAGTATCCCAATAACAGAAACTTGCCCAAAATTACCCAATGATCTTACACTAAACTCAACAGATTCGTTGTTTAGCTACGGTTCTGGTAATAAACTGGTGCATTTCTTTTACAATTGCTCATTATACCCACCTTCAGTTCCCCATATAGAGTGCCTAAATTATGGTTCTAAAAGGTCATATGTGTTCAAAGAGAAAGCAATCCCCGAATTTGATTGGCCTAGTTACTGTGAGTCAACTGTGGCTGTACCTGTGATTGATGAGGCACTGGGTCAAGATTTGGTTGAGGACTTTCGTCGAGCACTTGGAGATGGGTTCAAATTGACATGGAAGCAGCCTGCAGATGGAGTTTGTCAGCCATGTGAGGACAGCGGTGGATTCTGCGCTTATAAGAGTGACATAAACAACGAGTTCTTTTGCATTTGCAGCCATGGAAGGCATCCATTTAACTGCCATGATAATTATACTTCCCCTTCTCATATAAAGGGTATAATTCTTCTTTTCTAAATTCTGTTTTTGACAAGATTTTTTCTTTTTTTGATCTAAATATTGTATGTACGGGCATTCAGGTGTTGTTTCAATTGGAGGAGAACTAAATTATGCTGCCATTGGTGAGTTTCTCTTTTAAAATAAATTTCCTTTTATATAAACAGTTTTTATTACAGTTTGAGCTTGAAAACTTATTAACTCAAGAAAAATCATGATATGGATATTGCAGGTGTACTGCTTTTGGGGGGTTTGGTTATCATAGCCACTGTGTTTTACTTCATTCAGAAGAAGAAAATTGGCTCCTATAAACCTGTTTGAAGCCAGGATTATTACGGTGTGCCGTATATTTTATATTTTCTGATTCAATTGTGCCAATCGAATAACACCAATATACTACACATCTTATCTTTTTTAATTTAGAGCCGATGATTTAAATGTAATATAAAAATCGTAAAAACTATTTCTTTTATTGACTCGGCCTAAGCAAGTATTAATTTGCCATCATCTACTTATTATTATTGTTATTATTATTAATCTCAAGGAAAATGTAGACAAAATAACTAAACTAGAAAGAAAATTTTAACCAAAATGAAATGGAAATAAATAAAATCAGTTCATTAATTTGTTGATCAAAAGGACGTTAAGAGCAATGGAATATTTCACGCAGTCACTCAACAGTCTATGTTACTGGGTTGGGCTTGGGCCTCTCAGGCTTGAGCCTCTTCATGATTGCTGTTTAGCCGGCTACAACAAAAATCAAATGAAAGCAATAAACAGCGAATTCCCGGGTTTAAGGTTTTATTAGGGTTTTAGGCCTCAATGATAGACGCTCCACACTGGCTATCTTCGCTCGCAACTATCTCTTTTTCTAATTCCCTCGCCAATTCCTATCTCTCAGTTCGCAGTTCAATGGAGTTTCTTTCCCAAAATGGCCATATAGTTTAAGTACATCATTTTCTCCCTTAATCTTTAGGCATCCATGAAAATGGATGATTTGATGGACGATGATTTCGGCGATATTTACGCAGATGTCGAAGTCAAAGCAAGTTCTGCAATCAATTCTATATCTAACTACGATAAGCTATACATGGAACCACGAGAAGACGAAGAAGAAGAAGAGGAGGAGGAGGAGGAGCAAGAATGCAACTATAATAACAATGCCAAGCAAGTTATTGCTGAACCAAATGCGGAGACTTTGAGGTCAGATATGAAGCCATTGAATGCAATCTGTGAAAAATCGTGCAATTCGGAGGAATATGGGAGCGATAGCGAGGATGATTTGAATATTGTGCTGAACGATGAAGATTGTAAGAGGTTCTCGGTGGCTGCTGAGAGTAATAGGAACGGAAACGGTATCGAGGAGGATGAGGGTTTGAATCTTAATGCCAATGGGCATGAATTAAATGATAGTAATAACTCAAATTGTCAGCACAAGGTATTGTATTTTCGGAGGTGGTTAAAAAAGCAGTTTATAGCTCCTTTCCCCTTTTGTTTCCTTCTTTCATTTCTTCTTAGACATAATGTATATGATTAAGGCGTTAACTCAGGTGCTACTCTGATAGAGCGGAAGTTTAAGGCATTTTATGATAAAGCTGTGTAGGTTGGAAACAGAGATTTAATTTTTGTTGTGTTGAACTAAAAAATCTATTATAATTCGTTTTACATGAAAAGCCCTGTAATTGATCAATGCTTTTTATTTTTTTATTTTTCCTTTCAACTGCCTTGCTTTTGCTAGTAATCTCTTACAAAGAAGACTGTTTGATGCAAGAGTAACCTAGGCTCGTTTCTAGTTCTGATGCTATTGTGTGGCAGTTGAAACAGCATGGACCATTATTTCCAAAAAGTAATAAAGTTAATGAATCTGTGGGAGTGGCATCATGTTCCAAGTCAGCCAGAGGTGAATGGGAAGATAACAGATGCAATCTACATGAGATATCAAACACAGGTCAACTTACTAGTCTTCGTGCCGAAACCAATTCTGTAATATCCTATGGTGGATATGGTTTCTCACTTCCATGGTATAGGTCAGCATACATAACTATGATCCTGATTCATGCCATCTCTTTTTTTTTTCTTTACCATTTTTAGAGGTTTGGTTGTGTACTGTGCACAAAAAATAGAGAGCTTGCCGTATGTATTATGAAATGCATATGGCATTCTTAGCCATTGGCAGATGACTAAGGGTAAATTGTAGTTGTTTATTGACATCAGCAGGTTTCATTCTTCTAACTTTTTTGGCCTCCTGAGTTCCTTCATGATCTTAAACTATGTTGGCTCTCTGAGTTCCTTCATGATCTTAAACTAAGTCTTTTTTTTTCTTTATATATATATATATATATATATTTTATTTCCATTGATGCAGGACTATTCTTGATGTAAATATTGAAGCATTTGAAGAGAAAAGATGGAGATATCCTGGAGCAGATATATCTGATTTCTTCAATTTTGGTTTTAATGAAGACAGTTGGAAACAATACTGCATCTCCCTGGTAAATTGTGTACCATCTTTTCTCAAAAGGGAAAAAAAAAATATCATAGTACACCATATGTGTCTTGGGTCGTGCTAACCTAGTGGATTCTGTCGTTGACCTTCTAGAATAAAATAAATATGTATGTACCCTGTCTAAAGGGATGAATCTTTGAAACTAGGGTATTGGGTCCGGGGAGAGGCCAACGGACATGCTTAGGGACTAGTAGAGGCTCTGATACTTTGAGACCCATCAAGAGTGAAAGCTTCTGGCCTTAGATTATGCCCCAGTGTGAGTTATGATTGTGATTATATTCATTTGAAATAAACTCTGAAATTTGTATGGTATTTACTTATAGGAGCAATTACGGCAACATTCTTATATGCAGAGCAGGTTTCTCAATCATGAGTTTTCAAAAATTACTCAGGTGATTTTTATATTTATTTATTTGTTTTCTTGTAATTTTGTGGTTGTGTATAGAAGGCATTATGAAACAACATGAGATATTGGATTTTCAACTATACTGTATTTGTACTAAGGCTTTTGAAATTGGACACGAGTGGGAGAGAGCAGCTGAAGATATTGCTCAAGGTGGATCATCATCAAAATTCGCAGACATGGGAGAGAGGCTATTGGGATTGGTATACAAATGCGGCCTTTTCTTCCTGATATTTATCTTTTATTATATTTGTTTCTAGTTGATGTCTATATATGCATTTTTGTAATTGTAATAGTGGTGATTTTTTTTTTAAATGGTACAGCCAAAAGGCAGAGCAATTCAGGTTGAGGATGGAACTGGTGAACGCCAACCAACAATGGATTTAAGGCGTCCACGTGTTTGGCATTCTGATGTTGTAATACAGGTGAATTATCATCGACATTTTAGTTTGTCTACTCATACAACATTAATCCTGTCTTGCTACTTATTGCATTGTTGTGAGCAGATCAATGTGCAAGATTCCGATGAGAATTCCTCTGGTTCTGGCAATAGGGAAGTTTTCCATATAGATACTAATGAAGTTAAAGCATCAAAAATTAAAGATTTAAATGTGGATGGAAGAAAAGATGGCCATGACTCTGGTAGTTCCAGTACAGATGAATCACTGGAAGACAGGTCTTCTTCCATGGACAGGTAATCATTAATCATTGATCTCAGTTTCTTATACCCGAAATGTAATTATACTAGAACTATCTAATATGTATTTCCATGTTGTAGATGGTTGTCAAAAATACTAAACCTATAAATCACTAAATGGTGGATCATAAAATGTATAGTTGTTTCTTTTCAATTAATGAACTTATTGATGTGGAAAGTAGCTTTAATACACTTGGATTTATCTTTACCTGTTCAATGACCAATGCTTGGGGATGATTAATATTTTAACTTTCTCACTGGTTGAGATTTCACTCTGCATTAGATGATGGTATAGAAGTTTACCATCATATAGTACTCCATATTTTTTTTCCTCTTAAGCCACTGATGAAATATTTGTTTTAAATGAATAGGTTTCCCTTGCCAATTTCGGAGTCTAGTCAAATGGCCCTTTATCCTGATGATCATGACCAAGATCATAAGGTGAATGCTGAAACTTTAGAAGATATTGCTGAAGCAATGGAAACTGTACAGAAGACAGAAGAAAATGGGAGGGGTACTTGCAAGTCAGATCATTGTCTGACTGAGACAGAATTATCAGATGGAGATCCTAGTCATTTTAGCCTGACACTGTCCTGTTCTGAAAATGATTCTGAGTTATCCAAAAGTAGTGTGCACAGTATGCCTGAAGTGTCTCCTAGGTTTTTAAGTAGGCAGTCTTCAGGTACTATGCTACTTGAGCCAGATGCAGCCGATTTTAAGAGCCCTAAAAGCAAAGTTGCCATAAGAAAACCAGATAACAGCCAACATTATTCAAGATGTAGAAGACCCATTTGGGAAGGAAGGAGACTCCACAGGGTTTCTGAACGGAGGATCCACTCTGATACCAAAATTGATGCCTCTCCCATGTCTAGTTATCGGTTATCCTTTGATGACTACAGACAGACAGAAAGGGCAAAAGATTTTGGTTATCGTAATAGAAAGAATTTCTCATGTGATTGGCAGAGAGAATGTTCGGGTGGTTATGATGGCGAAAAGTTTGCAGAAAAAAAGCATTTCCAGGATCTTCGCACAAAACATCCTCCTAAGAGACATCATTGTAGCTTTAGACATGAAGTGGAACCACAAGATAGGAGGATCTGGATTGAGGAAAATTTTTATGAAAGAAGTATTAGGTTAGATGATAGAGATGATGTGATTAGAAATTGGGATTCTGGTGGAAGGAATGTCTCTCCTGGAAGCATGATTCCTCCCACTTGCCAGAGGTCCAGGAGATCAATATCAAAGTACAAAAATTTCATTGAGACAGACATTCAGTGGAGAAGAAAGATTTCCAAAGTTGAGTATGCAAAGCAAACCAATGATGATGTTTGTTTTCTTGATCATAAAAATGTGGATCATGGTATACCTCATAAATATAGGAGATCGATTCTATTCAAGATGAAAAGGGAGTCATGTGAGGATATCCCTTTTACTGGGAGAAAAGCATGTGGAAGAAGAGTAAGATATGGCTACAGCCCCCCTATGAATCTGGAGGATCCATGGTGTATGGAAACTGAAGATGAGCATCGGGATCTGGATTATCAGCATTTATCCTATTGGCCTGATGGAGAATCTTATGCAGCCAATAAAGGAAGATGGAAGAATAAGATGTCACCAAGATGGGACACTTTTGACCCAAGGTTAGCTGAAAGATATGAGGGGCATGGGAGAGAATTAACTAGTGACACATACAGGGATAGTGAATGGGTTGAGAATTACTATGATGCTGATAATGCAGAAGATGCTGTTGTTTATACTGATGATTGGACTCATAGAGGAAGGAGAAACTATAGTTGGCAATCTCAAGTAATGCATCATATGGAACATGAATCATCTTTGAGGCAGCAAGATAATGAATATTATGCCAAAAGATCATCATCTCCATATGAAAAATCTTCTAGACATGAAAGGGTCTGTGCTAAATATAGATCTGCCAATGGTTGCGAAAGTGTTGATGATGTGCAATTGAAGTGGCATAGGTACAAAATGTCAAAAGGAGAAAATAGTGCCAGCTTCCTTGATAGAAAATCTGATGTGATGTGTAGAGGTGAGCATGAACGGGAAGGCAGGTGGTGCAGTGATCCAATTGACTTGATTTGTGGGGGAGGAAAGGTAAACTTGGAAAAAAAAAATCCTTGTATTATTGTAATTCTATGTATAAGTGTTCCCCTTATGAGCAAGCTGTTATTATTCATGTTAATGCCATTTTATTGCTTGTTTGTTCTCATCTTTTTCTGTTTTACAATCATTTTTTGGTGTACTACAATACAATCTTTGAAATTCTCTAAGCCTTAGCCATTTGTCCTTATGTTGTTGATTGATAACTATTTAAGCTTCAGAAACGTACAGGTTTCTTGAAATAAAAAGGTTCTTTTAACTTGCCTTATCTACTATTATCTGACATTCACAGTCTATGATTAGTGATTCTGTTAGCATGTTGCCATTTTCTTGGAAGGTTAGCATGCGATTGGAAATTAGATCCTGTTCTTGTTCTTGAGCCTTTTGGAGGTTGTGGAAAACCATCCCGATGATTTATTTTTCTCATATACTGTCAGGAAAAAAAATGTTGATTTCATGAAGATTTGGACATATGTTAAAGGTTGTAAGATTACGATTTTTTTTTTTATTTTCCTAGTTATATTTTCTCAAAATTATGCTGCATGTTTTATATACAATAACTAGTCATATAGCTCAATGATACTTCTGGATTTCCTGGAGTTTCGTAGTTATATCTTTCTCAAAATTTTGTTGCATATATTATGTACAATTGCTAGCCTTAGATTCATTAATACTTATAGATCCTTCACCCTTTGAAATGAGGTATTTAGTCATATAAGTAAGATTTTATGTATAACTGTACAGGTGGGTGACTGGATTTCATAACGACAATGCCTTTTTTTTTTTTTTGAGAAGGTTGTTTAGTCATGACAGGAAGTGCTACATGCCTCCAAAACTACACCTATCTTTATCTGGATGTTAGTTAGACAAATTTGGTTTACTCCCTTCTAGCTCTTTAACTACCAATAGATTATTTATCATGCGCCATAGTTATCTGCATTAAACCAACATCATCAGTTTCCAACATCCAAGATTCCTTTTGCATTCTTCTTTTTGGCACTAAGGGATCAATATTGTTGATAATTAATGGCAAGATAGTTGCTGACAAACTAGGAAATCAATGCGCGTGAATACCATTCAACCGCAGAAAGAAAAGGATGTTGGCTTCCATTACTTGCAGTTGATGTTTTCCAATTCCCTGAGCTAATCAGTAGTCTCAAAAGTAATTTTGTTTCAGAATGTCTGTTCTGCTTACCTTTTTCCTGCCTTCTGCTGATTTTGATGCGGCTAATTTTCCAGGACCCATATATCTCTGATTATCTGTTTATATATTTTATTGTTTTCAGATTTTGAAGTGATATATATCAGACCTTTTGAATTTCCTGTTACATGATTTGCTTTTAGAAATCCACTTTATGCTTCTTGAAATTCATGTATCCATATCGCAAAAATGTTTTGCCTCTCAACTAGTTTGCTATTGTCCTACTGTATAGTGCTGCATCAGTGTAAGTTGTGAGCTGCTCCAACTGAATTGCTTTTGTATACAGTTGAAATAAGCTTATTTCTTTGATTTTTTACTTGAAGTTCATTTAAATATTATTACTTCTTATTCTCATTGCTAATTCCATACTCCATACTGCTGCATGTTATGTGAAATAAATTTGTTTTCTTACTTCAGCCTATTTGAATTGTTGCTTGAAAATTAATCTGATGCCTATTCCTGATTATATGGCCCACTTTTGTTGGCTCATTCTTTCCCCCTTCCATATTTGGCAAATCTGGAAGTCACTAAATTATTTGACAAAACTTTGCTCATTCTATGTACTTTTGTAGTCATTATTGAAGATGATGAGCATATCTGAGATTTATTTGCAATGTGATATTTATTCTCATCGTGTGCATAGAACTCTTTGATATGCCACTTCAGTGACGTATCCTCATTACATTTTCTATCTATAATTAATGCATTTAATGATTTTTAATGTCTAATCTTTCTACTTGTTAGATGACAACTTTAATATATTGGTTAACCAAGAAAAACATGAACCCCTATTATGTGAGACAACCTTGTCTTCAGCTCCTTTGCTTGTGATTGCAGAACTTATATATGATTTTATTTTCATCTCCAATCTCTCTGTTCGACAAGTGAATTATTTCAGCTCAGCCGTCTCTTCTTTCTCATTTTTCTAATGAAAACTCAATTTGTTGACACAACATTTCTTACTGTAAGCTATACCTCTTTTAATTTTGTTGTTAATTCTATATCTCATGGTTTCTGTTTGCAGTAAGGGCAGGGGAAGCACCATCATTTGTATTACAATGTTGCTTACTTGATAGCTTTATGTAGGGAGTATTCTTCACAATTTTTTTGCTTGTACAGTGTTTGCACTTTTGGAAGATAATGCTTGTTTTGATAAGTTCACTCATTGATGTTTTTGTTGAGAATTTGTCAATGGTACTAGTGAATGTTTGAATTAGAATGATGCTTTGCCATCCTTGCCCATTGAGTGGAGAAGTGAATTGAGCTTCAAGAACAATTATGTGTTGCAATAGAACTACCTTTGACTGTTTGAAAACACTCTGTAGATGCATATTCAAACTGGGTTTCAAATGCCTATACATAATTTATGCATGTATTCTCTCTTGGAAAGGCCGAAGGCGTATGTAATATACTACATGGAAGACATCATAATAATGAAAATTTCATCTGGAATGTTCAGATGCTTTAGTATGAGAGCAGGATACATTGTGAAAGACCCACCTGAAAAAACGTGATCTTGACAATTATTTGAGGATATTGCTTGTGTGTATTATGCTGCAATATGTTCTAATATCTAATTTCTTTCTGTTGGTAGTTTATTTATGTCTAATTAGGTGTAATTGGATAACTTTTTTTGTATGACAAATATATTCTGCAGTCCCATGGAAGATGTTCCAATTCTGCAAGTTTGGTGGCCAATGGTAAATTTGAAACAGTGGATCAGAAAGTTTCAAAAGATTTCAATGGAACTCAGTCCAGAAAAGCAACACAACGTGGCATTTCAAAACTTAAAGGTAGCATAGATGATGAGAAATGGAAGCATAAGTTTCCAGTTAGAGAGCAGAATGAAGATTTGGATATTGAGGAAGGTCAGATTGTACCACAAGAACTGACCAACGAGGACAGACTGGAAAAGAAACATGCATCAGAAAGCATGGCAGCCATCCAAAATATGAAAAAGAGGGTACACAACGGAAATGTTTCTACTGGAAATGAAATCGACAAAGGATATGATGAGCAACAGATACTGGACACATTAGCAAAGCTGGAAAGACGAAGGCAGCGCTTCAAGAATCCCATTGCATTGAAAAGGGAACCAGATTTGACTGTGAAGCCTCAGATTGATTTGATAGCCGATATAGTTGCAGATAAACAAGAGAGACCATCCCGAAAGAGGCGGTGGGGTGGAAGCTAAGATTTTGCTATTACATCCCATTTCTTTCCGATCATTGTATTGATCGAGACCATCCAAGTCTTCAGATCCTTTTTGTCGCTAACATCTGGGAAGTATCTAGCCATTTTTCATGTCGATACAGGACGAATCAGTTTCAGTGAGTTTTTTGCATTCCCAAGTAATTAGGCGCAACTGATCACTAATTATTATTTTCTTTTTCTTGATGCAATAATATGTGATGCTTTGAGAGAGTTGGAATACGTTGATGCTCATGATAGTGTTTATTTGGCCTCTGGCCTTGCTGGGTCGTGTTATCTGATTCCAGTTTAAAGTTAGCAGTGATGATAAGGGATTAATGGTTGCTTAAAGAATATGATGGAAATGGACTTCTTGATGTTCTTCATATGGACGCATATGAATGCGCTTACATTTATTCATTTCTTGTCTTGTAATTATTCTCAGTTTTTGTTAGTTGAATATTCTGATTCTGAAGGTTGATATATAAAATATCTCCCTCGAACAAGGATTAATGGCTACTTGGCTAATTCATTTCTAAGTCTTTTTATTTATTTATGTTTTTCTTTCTCTCGATGCTGACTTTAATTTGATATGGATGTGCAAAAACGGAAAGGTCAGAATGAAGACATTCTTTAAAATGATTATTACATAAAATGTATGTGAAATTAATCGTGTCTAATAAAATTTTGGGTTATATATGATTATGTATTATGAATTTGGTTTATAAATGAAATATCTACCGGATTTGGAGAAGTGAATTTTGTTACTGAAAACACTAAATAAATGCCAATAATGAATTCCTTCTTTTCTTACAACTTACATTGGAATCGATGGACGCTTGAAAAACAAAACTATACTCTTTTTCATCCTTAAAAATATGGTCCATTTTTTTATTTGTTTCAAATTATAATTCATTTTCATTTTTAATGTTATATGTAATTTGCTAAAATAGGAAACATGTTAGAAAAAAATATTAATTTAATTACATTAAATATTTTTTTTTTAATATATATGAAAAAAGAAAGTGATCAATAAAATTAAAAATGGAGTAAAAAAAAAGTAAACTTTTTGTCCGCGATAGGCTATGATTTTCGACCAATAAAAGGACTCCACCTGTCAAAAAGATCTGCCAGCGAGACTGGCCAAGCCACACGAGATGTGACCTAACGTGGCCACTTTTAAGC
Organism: Excoecaria cochinchinensis; assembly: GCA_947683425.1. Taxonomy (NCBI): domain Eukaryota; kingdom Viridiplantae; phylum Streptophyta; class Magnoliopsida; order Malpighiales; family Euphorbiaceae; genus Excoecaria; species Excoecaria cochinchinensis. The sequence goes on along the minus strand of CANTUQ010000056.1, from coordinate 7,757,000 downwards.
CAGTCACTTAAAGGGTACAATTACCGAAACGCCCACTCCATTTTAATTCTAAACATCAATTCTTTTGTATTTTTTTAATCAAATTTTTCAAAATGAAAAACAAACCTTTTCTATTTTCTCATACATACAATTCTTATTAAAATTCATGAGCATTTTTAACACAAAAGATCTAATTTATTTTTCACCATATTTTATGACAAATTAAACATTCGAAAATATCGTTATATATAACTATTTTGAATAAAAAAATGGCATTTAATTTTTTTTTATAAAGTTCTTATTGTTAAAATAAAAAAATAAATTAGAAGCATATTTGATGGATTACATGAACTCATGTAGATCTTAATTCGCATGGGACATTTCATTAACTAATTGTAATAAATCATTAATAAATACTTGGTTTCAAAAAAATCATTGATAAATACTTTGTTTATATCTTGAAATTTTATTTATCTTGATTTCTCAATAATTTTTTAGAATGAAATTATAACATATTTAATATTTTCTCCATTTCACTCAATAATTTTTAACTTTTTACACAGATAAAAAAAAAATGTAAATAGCATTGATTTTACAAAATTTTTATTAAAATTTACTAAAATATCATTTTACAAATTTTTTACAATTATATATTCTCCCTCTATTACATAAGTAATTTTTTTAACATCTAAAAATTATCAAATTAAATGAAATAAAATAAAATTTAAAAAATTATTAAATTAGGTGAAAGGAGAAATTAATACTTTTCATCAACAGAAACATTGTCTTAACAAACAGCAAAAATTAAGAATGAAGGGTGTATAGGTCATTGCATAGTTATCCAAGCCAGCCCAACATTCTGTTCCATGCCAAAGAGAAACAGTTTTATCCGTTAAAAACACAAAATAGAAAGAAAATAAAAAATAAAAGAAAAATGCAACTCTTCCCTCCTTTCTCTGCTTCTTCGAGCTCGAAATCAAGTTTCAGTCTTTTCACTTCTTCTCAAAACCATAACAAGAAATGCATAAATTCCAATTCCAAGTTCTGGTTCAAGAGCTCCACCAAGACGCTTACCTTCCCATCTTCTTCGAAGCAACCGTCGTCGGTTCTTGATCAAACACCGATCTCCGCCGACTCGCCATCGAGAACCAGAGAACTGAACAAAGAAACCGTCCGCAGTATCCAATCGGAGAAAGCTTCTTTGGAGGAGCTTCTCGTAGTCCGCCGGCCGGAGGGAGAGTTTTCCGGTGACCAGAGGAGTAGCGGTGACGAGGAGACGAAATCTTCAGCTATCCTTGATGCCAGTCTAGAGGAATTTGCCAAGAAAATGCCGATTTTTGAACCGAAAAGGGTGGTGTCCGGTTCTTCTCAAGAGAAGCCTCTAATAGTGAATTTGGACTTGGCTTTGTATAAGGCCAAGGTTTTAACGAGAACTAATAGATTTGCAGAAGCAGAAGAGATACTAGAAAAGGTATATATATAAAGACCGATTGTGATTTTTCTTTTCGTTTGACTTGTATTCATCAAAAATGGCGATTTCGATTTTTTCCTTCTTTTTTGAAGTGTATCGGTTATTGGCCGGAAGATGGTAGGGCATATGTAGCATTAGGGAAGTTACTTAACAAACAATCAAGAGCAGGAGAAGCTAGAGCTGTGTATGAGAAGGGTTGCCAGGCAACTCAAGGAGAAAATGCCTACATTTGGCAGGTCAGTGATTTCAGAAACATTTGTGTTTTACAACTCTTAACAACTTCTGTAAATTTAATAACCTCTACTTTTCTGTTCATTAATGGTTAAGTGAGAAAGAATATAAATTGTTGAGATAAAATTTTATCTGGTTTGATTTTTATAGTAGATAGTTTAGAGATTAATGTGCTGAAAGTATTCAGTTAAACCCAACTATTTGAATCGCTCACTTTTGATGCCATTTCTTGTGTTCCATTGGAGGATTGTCTACTTCATAGACCAATCTAGTCGTACTCTGAAAAGTATTTTGCATAATGCACCTACTTTATTTTTTTTAGAAGAACAAAGGAAAAGAAAGAAAAGTAGGTTTGCCCAAATATGAGATCGTCTATTGATTCATGGGACTTGTTTAAATATTAGCCATAGTGAAACCAGTGATGTGGGCACAGGGTAATATTCGAGGTTAACTAGTGCATGTGACATTGGAACAGTGCTGGGCTGTTTTGGAAAGTAAGATGGGTAATATAAGGAGAGCAAGGGAATTCTTTGATGCTGCCACAGTTGCTGATAAAAGACATATAGCTGCCTGGCATGGTTGGGCTGTTCTGGAGCTAAAACAGGGCAATGTCAGGAGGGCAAGACAATTGCTTGCTAAAGCCCTTAAGTTTTGTGGTGGAAATGAGTATGTATACCAGACTCTGGCCATGCTAGAAGCTAAAGCAAATCGATATGAGCAGGCTCGTCAGTTATTCATGCAAGCTACTCAGTGTAATCCAAACAGTTGTGCCAGTTGGCTTGTAAGTTCTTAGCATCCTAATCATCTTTGTCTATAGCAAAGTGAACTTCCTGCCCAGAAATATGTATTTGAAAAATTACGTCTAATTGAATACATCGAATCGATATTTATTAGGCATGGGCACAAGTGGAGATGCAACAAGAAAACAATGTTGCTGCCAGGCAGCTGTTTGAGGTATTCTTTTCTATGACTATGGCCCTTTCCTCAGTTTTACTCCATTTGGATCATGCCAACTCTTCTTTCTTCCCTCATTGTTTCTATTAATGGCTTTATAGAAAGCAATACAAGCTAGCCCGAAGAATAGGTTTGCCTGGCATGTATGGGGAGTTTTTGAAGCTAAAGTTGGCAACATTGAAATGGCAAGAAAACTCTTGAAGATAGGCCATGCACTCAATCCAAGGGATCCTGTTCTGCTTCAGTCTCTTGCTTTACTGGAATATAGACACTCTACTGCAAATGTTGCCCGAGTATTGTTCAGGAAAGCATCTCAATTGGACCCAAAGCACCAACCAGTATGGATGGTAAGATATCTGTTCCTGCATCAGAAAATGGAAATGAATTAGTTAACTTATTTTTGTGCACAAATCGCTGTAATTTTGATTTAGCTGATTGGGGTCCAAACTGATAGGCTTGGGGATGGATGGAGTGGAAAGAAGGAAATATTTCCACTGCTAGAGATTTATACCAGAGAGCTCTTTCAATTGATTCCAACAGTGAAACAGCTGCTAAATGTCTACAGGTAATGTATAAGGAAAATATGTGATCTTCTGTTTTGCTGTTAGTCTGTAGCTTAATGTTTTTTTGTCTAATTTCAATTGACACCATAACAGGCTTGGGGTGTTCTAGAAAACAGGGTTGGCAACTTATCATTAGCTCGTAGATTATTTAGATCATCATTAAATGTAAATTCTCAGAGTTACATAACATGGATGACATGGGCTCAATTGGAGGAGGATCAAGGGAATTCTGTGCGCGCTGAGGAAATTCGTAACCTTTATTTTCAGCAGGTTAGTAATTGCGTTTTTGTGTCCTTCTGCAACATCTGCCATAACAATACATTTTCTCCCCTGAAGTTTTTGTCCATATTCTGCAGCGTACTGAAGTTGTGGATGATCCTTCATGGGTTATGGGGGTTTTAGACATCATCGATCCAGCACTTGATAGCATAAAAAGACTCTTCAATTTGAATCAGAATCAGGCAGATGAATCTTTGAGAAATATCTCAGGAGAAACTAAAGAAAATTTGTACAATCTTACCGATGACAATGTGGTAAAAAATGGAATTGCCATTGACTTGGATTCTTTCATAAAAGAGAGGTTATCTCTGGATCCTACTAAGCTGGATGTTCAGCTGGAAACATCTGGTAGTTCAACTCCATGGAAAGTGTCACAAAGAAGAATATGGAGATCAGACAAAAGATCATCATCAAAAGCCAAGATTTGAAATTTTCAGTTGCGAAACCTTGGCTGAAAAAGTGCAGCCACTTTGATCCTAGTTATATTTTGAAGACTGAAAACTTTGTATTCATCGACACTGACTTTAACTACAGCAGAACGTTGTAACAATATGTAAATCATTTGTCCAATGAGAAAGATGAAAAAATAACATTGTTTTGTACATTTGGCAGAGTTATACATTGTAGAAACATCTTCTTATACAGAAGTGATAAAATGCTAGAAGAGTAGACATTGTTATTCTCTATTTATGTTGCATTTTATAATTTTTTTTATAAATATGTTGGAACATAATTTGGAGGGGAAGCGTAAATAAATGAAATAAACTTGACATTAGCATGATTCAAACAAATAAATAGTTGCAATTTCTAATAACAACAACTAGAGATTAAGGATGTATCTAATTTCTATGTTTAAGATTACTACTAACAAAAATAATTGCACTCTACAATGAACCAAAATGCAACAAAGAAATTTTAGGGCACATCATAATAATAATAATAGTCAGCATTTAATAAACTTAAAAATCTCTGGGATCAACAAATACATTCCCCACTTGTCCCATGACAAGATGTTCATCTCTACCTCCACTTCCTCCATTAACTTTCTTCAAGTACCAAAGATCATCAATAAAAGACATGGACGATGATTCATGGGGCACATATTGCATTAAAGGATCAGATACACTTAGCTCAGAAACGATAACTTTGCAATCTCTCACATTTTCAGCCATTCTTGAAGTAAAACCCCATATAGATTTCATAAGCTCCTGCAATCTGGCTCCCTCTCCATAAAGCCCATAAAGAAAAAGGAACCCAAGTGGTTTCTGAAGTGAGTCACATATAGGCAATTTAAGACAAGGAAAAATCTTGTTCCTGGCATGGCTTAATGTTGTATGTAAAAACTTACGTGGGTGCTGAGATTTTTGTATGCTAAGTTTATATGCATCACATGAATTCCATAAGCTAAAGATTGCCCAAGATCTTGGAGTTTTTGTAATAATATCTTCTTCTTCTACTTCTTCTTCTTCTCCTTCTTGTTGTTGTTGTTGTTGTTCATGATGGCTATTTCTGTTATCGTTGTGCAGAATAATCCATTCTTCTTCTTTGAAATAAGATATCCATGTCCCAAGATTCAATTTTTCCTTCAATATAGCTTCAATATCTGTTGGGTATATGTCTTTGCTTCTTAGTTTGTTATTGTACAAAGAAATTGCTTGATTTGTTTGCAGCTTTTCTATCTTAATATCTGGAGAAAGGATCTTGGTAGAGAGAGTAGCCGCTGGTTGAACAAATATTACTAGTGAAGTAAAATTCATGTAATTGCACTTTGAAGTGAAGAGATTTGTAGAAGCTACGTTGTTCTTTTCAGAGGCTAGGAATGTAAAGTTTGCTCCATTTCCCACTAGCCATTCTTCAACTGACTTCACTAGTTTTAATCCTATTCCCATCCTTCTGCAGTGTTTTAGAAAAATTTATACCTGTTAGTGCACACAGAAAAAATGCATAGAAATTTTGAAAGTTGAACCTCTTTTTCTAGAATGTAAAACCAAATAAAACTGGCAAAAAAGACAAATTTTTTAGGTCCTTAAATTTATAATTTTTTTTTTTTTAATTGGTGAGTAGTTTAACTTTTATTGCATTGCATTCTATACTTTTATTTTAGTATTTTAGTATACATTATTTTATTAATTTTTTTATCAATGGGTACTAAAATAAAAATTTAAGGAGCTAATATAATGTAATACTAATTTAAGGTTTAATAAAAAAAATATATAAATTCAGAGACCTTCAAATGAATTTTTCTAGTAAAATTTAACCTCCAAATTATCATATTTCATGTACCAGGACAAATAGAGCTCCCTTGTTCTTCATTTTCAAATTATGGATTTAGGCTGTGTTATTATACCAAAATTAGTATATAACTAAACTAAAAGATGTATTCCCTTGTTCAAGAAATAAGAAATAGAAAACAGTGACTTTCAAGTTAAATTAAATCCACTATTCAGTGAGACAGGGATGTAGCTAGCTAGCATATGTTGAGCGGGATTTGATGTGCAACTTTTTGTCCCATCGAACCAAATTTCTGGCTATGTACCTACAGTGAACGATAGAGAGAGAGAGTGTTTGCCATACCGATGCTTAGGGGAGACTCGAAGGCCAAGAATGCAACCCAATCTTAGATGTGTGTCTCCAAATCTAGATCCTACACACTTTATGCACCCTTTTACTACTCCCACAAGTTCCCCATTTTCTCCCAGTTCCGCTACCTGCAGCCCATTTTCATGCACTCATTATGAGGAAATAAAGAGTTAAGTTTCTTTTCTCCACATGGGAGTGATCGAGATTGGACTAAACTCTGGACAATTGCTAGCGACAAGACAAAAATTCAAAACTAGAAGAACAAAGATAAGAACATTTGTTACACAAAGACATCATTTGGCAATGCTAGAAATGGAAACAACAATATAACACAATATAACAGAACACATATATATGTGTGTGTGAGATACTTTATATATCTTTTGAACTTTGGAAATATAAAAAAAATAATAATAAAAACAAAAAGAAATTACCCACCAAAATTATATGAATAGGGTAGAACCTAATCCTACACAAAGGGTCACCTATCATGTTGGTGAAAATGGAGACCTTATTAGATGCTATCTTACAATTTTTCTCTAGCTTCCCCACCACTTTAATATCTCTGTCTTCATTGTATTCCCTAATAATCACCTTCTTCTCCAATTTGTCAACCATTTTCTTTCTTTTGCTTTTGCTAAATATTTTAAAAAAAGAAAAGATATTTTACTTTGTTTTTGGATCAGAATTCATAAAATCTTTCTTTCTTGAATGTATATATAGAGGCTAGTTTAGATATTATTATAGATATATATGTATATATACACACAAAAACAAGAGTACTATTTAATAATTTATGATCATTTATTTTAACTGTTTCTTTCTTTCTAGGGTACATCCATTGAACATTTTGTTTTTTTTCTTCTGGAAATAGTTTTAAATGTTATTAATGTCTAGATGGACTATAACTTATAGCACTGCATCCAATGACGTAGATGAATCCTTGTTTCTTACATGATCAATCCAACTTGGATTCCTTATATTCGGGTTCTGCCTGAAATCTTATATAAACGTTATCAACATTAAAAAAAATTCATTGTAATTATCAAGCATTACATGCTGTTATTAATTATTACATATAAAATTAATGGCTTAACTCATTAAACAGTCACCTACTATCAACTTTTAAATAAGTTCTCTAAACTTTTATACAATAAATATTTTACTATTTACTATTTTTCTCTTCACTAACTTGATTTTTGAAATCTTTTTTGCCTGAATTTTACTGAATTTTTTTCTTTTCAAATGACCAAAGTTGTTAACAATTATCACTGTATATATCCTTTTGAAACTGTTAACCATCTGGTAAGGTTTATCCAGTCCGCGAAAACTATAGCAGGCCTGTCGTAAACCATGCACAACAAAATTGGAACAATAATTAATGTTACGAAATGATTTTGTGAATCTTTTTGTAATCATTACTATTTATACTTATATTTATTTTTCCTGCTGGATTATTGAAGATGTCATGAACTTGCAGCCTTTTTGAAGTAGCAACAAAAATATAAAGGAAACATAATTCTAAGTTTGATGCTTAGTAAATTGGATCTTTTCTTATTCAAGGACCATATGGATATGGTTGATAAAAACGTTATATGTATATATAAAATAATGCTCAATTAAGTAAATGTTTACTAAATATTATATATGATTATTTTGCATGTCAATTTTTTTTTGTTAAATAGAATTACTTTTCTTATAATGTTTCTTAAATTTAAATATGGATTTTAGTTAGTTAATTTCTGCATATGATTTAGTTAGTTAAGAACTCAATTAATAGATAAAAAAACCGATTTGGTTCATAAATAAAATTAAGAATCTAATGCAAAAAATTATCTATTAAATGCATAAAAATGAGACGTCGGCGAAGATTAATTTATGGGAAGAGTTCATATTCATTTGTTACTTTGCAGTTGGTTGTTTTTGCTGTTTTATTCTCTGCAACCCACTTATTGATGTTGCAGCAAAGCTTTTAGGTGGTAGACCATGGAAAAGGCTTATATGCATCAATCATTCAGTTCTTGTGCTGATTTTGTAGTTCCAAATCACATTCGAAGCTGCAAGAAATTGGTCTTTGGTCTTCATTTTAATAATTGTTATTTGTCTTCTAACTCAATAGCTGCAAGAATCCTCATTCTGCAATGACTTTAGAATCTTAATGGTAGATGTTTGGGATTGTGACAATCCTTGAAAGTCCATTAATATGCATGTAACATTCAACTAAAAAATAATTTATTTTTTATTTAACTGTATGCATCTTGCAGTGTACCGTTATGTGGCATATCGAATTATAATTAAAATAATTTTGAAAGTTTATATGATACATTGAATTTATAATATAGATTATTAGATGAAAAATAAAAAATATTATTTTTTTTCCGAATCTGTTTATATTCACTAGCAAGGAACGAATCAACAATCAAGCAAAGATAAAAGCTGCATAGAAAAATTCAAATATTTGGTCAAAATTTCAATTATTGAAGCTAATATTTTTATGTTTTTCTTATATCAATTATGTACATGATAATTTTGACGTGATGTGTCATTCGAAAGGAATTGTCGCTAAACTCAAAAGGGGCACATGCCAAAACCTCCAAATTATCTTACATGTTTTTGAAATTACATAGTAACAATTGTGGCATATTTTAATAAAAAGGTTTTCAAATTTTGTTTCTAATTTAATATTTATTAATTATATATAACAACTTTCATACCATTTGAAACTAATTAATTATGTATTTCAACCATAATTTTTTCATGAACAAAACTAATAATATATTGTTATTAACATATAGATTAGTAATTATTTATCCATCACTTTTACACCCCTTTATCCCAATTGTTAATATTTTATTGCTTTAGTGAATGAATTTGTTCACCAAACTGGTCTAAATAGCTTTCAAATTTAAGAATCCCTTAATAAATCAGGCAAGTAAAATATTAACAAATAGCCAAAATAGTAGATATTAATTAAGCAAAATTGAAGAAAACTAATTCATGTTAAAGAGTTGTAATTCGGTAAGTGAGCACATATTTGAATTATAGAATTGCGCACATCTCATCGATCAAACGGTCCAGATGTGCACGCGCTCCAAATTACATTCCATGTTAAATGCTGCAAGTTCAACAGTTAACGGATTAAGAAAGGAAAGAGGAGATTGAAAGAGTTGCGTTACTGATTTTACAATACATAACAGGAGCTGTGGTAGAATATATTATAAAAAAAAAACGTTTCAAGAAGGAAATGATTGAAGGATCATGTCATCACCTACTTTGTCTTGGCTAATTAACATGAAAACTTGGATCTCTTGGTATCAAATTTAGAGAAATGAGTGACCGAGAAATTTGCGTATGAGCATTTTCTTTCTTTTAGATTGAGTATGTGCCAAAAGAAGGTGTCCCTTATGGAGAGTTAGTCAATAAGGCTAGTGATCAAATATTCTAGTCTAGTCCTATCCAGAGTATAGTTCCACCATTTATCTTATTTTCTTCAAGTTCTTGGTCAGTGGTACAGAAATTTGATTCTTTTTACATAACAGATATGTTAGAATGAAAAGAAATAAAAAATTCAAGGTTTTACTTGTGGCTTGTATACGCATACGTGATCATCAAATTCTAACAAGTGTTTTTCTAATGAAATGCAAGTGGGTCGGTTAGATTTAAAACCGGAACAAACTAAAAAACCGTGAAAGAGAGAGAGAGAAATTAACCGTCTCTTCATTGAAATAAAGGACAAAGTATGTATACTAGCTGACTCGGGTTATTTCAAATTAATAAGAAGAAAAAATGACTAAAAATGGAGCATATAAGGAGAAATTTTTTGTATTTTTATATGACATTTTATCATTGAATATTTGAATTGGTTTATGAATAAAATTATGGACTTGCATATAATTGATTTTGGAAGCCCTAGCCCAGGGTTTCGAAAACAAATGCAAAACAATGACCAACCATCCTCCATGCACCCATGATAATCTTCTCAATTTAGGAGTAAGTAATTGCTGCAACTGTATTAGGAATTTATGATGTTGTTTGACATATATTTGTAGCTTATAGCAATCAACCACTTTGTTCCTGACAAAACAAGAAAGAGAAGAGAAGAGATAACGCAGCATAAAATTCACAATTCAACTTTATAAGAGTATCAACTGTGCATATTTAAAATTTTTATTTTTATTAATTACTTATAATATCAAAACTCAATACATAGAACAAATTTTATCATATATCTATCTTGATTGTCAAAAAAAAAAAAAAAAGAGCTCTTAAATTTTGGATGGTTTCCTAATTACATTAAGCTGCGAGATCATAAACATAAATTTTGAAATAATGACAGTCAAGGTTATAAGAACTCATAAAAAATTATGGATTTTCTGTCCCTAAGTCGAGCCAAGTTTTATTCTCAACTATTACTATTTATTTATGAACAAGTCATTGACAAAGTGTCATGTATACAAAATAATTGATTTTTTATTTTATAGTTTGCACTTTGCATGCATGACACTTTTGTCTTTGATTTCCTCTGTAATAAACTTAGGTTATTTAATGTAGATAAGAAAAATTCTGAATCAAGCAAACCATCCAATATTGATGCGGAACAGATAGTTGTCGGGTTAACTCATAACCGCTTGTGGCAAATTCAAATTAAATCGTTTTCAGTTGTTTTGGACCGTTTAAAGTTTTATTCAGGAATTTTTTTGTAATTTTCGAGTTTATTTATTCAGGGTTTGTTTTAAACCTATAAATAAGTTTATTTATTAAACTTTGAGATTAATAATAATTTCAGTTTGATTTTGAGATTTTTCAAATTTAGATTTGTTGCGTTTATTGCTATGTCAAATATCAAGTGACATGTAACTTTTTTGGCAGAGAGCATTGAAGAAACAAGAAATCAATGGTTCAAAATTAAAGATGAATTTAGAATAACCAAATCTCAGTTTCAATTTCAACCAATGCCTATATATATGACATTCTTATAATTGGTTTGAGAGCTTGGTGAATTCTATAAACATGGTTTGGAGAACCATAGTGGTCTCTGATGTGGTGGAAGAGGCACGATACTCTAAAATCATGCAAGTGACGTGGCAAATCATAGCTAATAGAAACAAAAAGTTTCAGTCCACAAAGAAAAGGAAAACCCTGAATTGCAAGGGCACACTACTGATGATCAGAACTCCCAGCTGTAAGTATCCACAAAAAGAGAGGAATCATACGGCGCTGCAGCTGCTTCTGTACCTGCACCACCATTGCAGTCCACTTCAGCATCAACAGCAATGTTACGGTGAGCTGCACCATCATCATCCGCAATGGTCCTCCTCATCCTCTTTGTCTTCCTCTCCCAATTCGATCTCTGCCGTTTACCGCTGATCTTGAACGAAGAAATTAGAACCTCGTTCGATACCACGTCACCGCCACGGCCAGATTCCGGCTTTCCTATGATCTCTATGGATTGAACAAAACACTCCGGCCAGTTCAGAGCTTCTAAGTCTTGCATCACTTGATCGACTGAGAATGAGAAATCGTGCGGCGAGAAATCGTCTTTCAGTGTCGAGCGCTGTGGCCTTATGAGATCTATGGTGCTCAATGCTTCGTACAAATCACGCTGGGATAAGAGATAATCAGTACTTCATTAGTTAGGAAGGAATAGTAGAAAGGGATTCAATTTAAAAGGAATCATTCACATCACACTTACCTTAGGACCCTTGTGTAATTTCTGGAATCCGTGCATAAAGATCACCTTTACCAAACAGAAAATGAAGACAAGAGTCAAAGATATTAGCAACTTTGTGTTTGGCTGCAAAAAATTAAGAGAAGAAACTCGATATTTGAGAGTTTCTGGAGTAGGAGAGAAGAAATTTCATTTCGTTTTCTCTTTTCAATCGCTTTGGTCACGACCAACAGAGATTAAAAAATCAAATACAAAAATGGAAGAAAAGGACCTCATTGAGCTGATCCACGGTGAAAGTTTCCTCGCGGGGATTGTCCAGCAAATGCTCGTAAGCTTCGAGCGTAATAGTCTTCTTGGTCCTTCCCATCCTATTTCTCTCTCTGCAACAAAGCTTCTTTTCACTCAATAGTCTAATGCGGGTCGATTTCACAAACCGTCACCGGAGCTATTACAATAAAGTCAGAAAAAAAAAAAATTTATAATGGTAAAATACATGGACGGAAAAAAGAATAATTTATGCAATAACTTCACCGTGCATACATTAATTAAGGCACAAATCAATTAATTCAATCTATATAAGCATCCAATTAAAAAATAAAAAATAAAAACTGTACAAAAAGATAAATTAAGTCTTACGCTACTAAGTAATATAACGTCTGACTAAATGCTAATATAAGTTGACAAGTGTTAATTTATATTTTATATGTATTGACAAAGTGAAATTTTGATGTACAATTTTTATTTTCCTAATAAAAATTACTCTAATTGAAAATAAATCTTAGTTTTGATGTTTTACAATTATAAAATTTCTTTTTATAACTTTAATATTAATTTGCGATAAGTTTAATGATTATTTATGAGATCAATCCATCTAATGCTTATTGGAAAAATTCTGTTTTCCCACTGCTTTTTTTTTGTGACAATATTGCCCCTTTATAGACCGATAAACTGAACCTTATTACTTCTGTATTTGCTTACTTATTTATGTATTAGTATTAACAACTGGATAATGTTTATATATAAAAAAAAAATTATGTTGAAATTTTCACAAATTTTTTTCAATTACTGATCTAACGTCCGATTAAAAAAAATGTTCATTAGTTAGCCTAGGCTAAATACACATGCAAATGATAAAATGCCATGGGAAAATAAAGTATTATTTGCTCACTTTATATATGTAAACCATAAAACAAGAATTTTGAAACAAAAAATACTCGGATTTTCATTCATAATTTTTATCTAAATGTGCCTTTATTTTATTTGTACTTATTCTCTTTAATAAACTTTTTTTTAAAAAGAACTGTTATCAATGTTATAACAATAATAATAATAAAAAAAAAATGCATACTAGGTGGGCATTAGTTTTACGAATATGTTGGTGAATTGTTCACCACATCTTTTTGCATAAAATTATAAAATCATTTTAATTTCTAGGCAATAAATTTTAATTTTATAAAAAGTAATTAAAAAAATAAACAATATAGTCTATTGGTTACATTCAAGGTCACAAATATTAGCACTTACAATCAATCCATCATTATATATATATATATATATCCCATAAAACATTTCTAACTTTTTCAATTAAAATGGTCAGGATTTCAGGCAAAATGCTGACATGTTATGCCAACTCAGAAAAAAAGGTTTTTTGAATTGGTGACACATAACTATGGCAAGATAGATAAAATGAAAAATACGTGGAATATACAAAAGTATCCACGTGACATTTGACCAATGTGGCATGTTGACGGATTATATTCCATGCCAAGTTGGCATTATATTTTGACTTTAGCTGAAAATGTTGGAAAATTATAGTATGAAAATTCTTTTTATGACGCGTTCATGATAATTATTAAAATTTTGTGACTGTAAATGTAATTAACCTGCTAAAACATGATCAGGACGACCGGTCCATCTCAACGAATTGATCACAACCGTCCGCTCAGCTCACATAATTTCGTTTGAATTGAATCTTCTCTGGTGGACCCCACCATTCGGAAGCACGACAAGGGTCTCTCCAAGAAGTTGAAAAACGAAAGAGCTCAAAAAATGGCAAAAAAATCTGTCACCTAATCCCTGATTAACCGATTTCATCAAACTCTCATTTCTCCACCATCTTCTTCTCTGCTGAAACTTGAAAGAAACTTTTAATTCATTTCTTTGAGGTCACGGGACTATTCAGCTTATTGATTAGAGGTATGTGTTTCAGAAAATTTCACCGCTTTTGGAGTTTTGAATTCCGTTCCGCAGCTATTTCATGTGATTGCTGCTTTATTATATGCTACTCGACGAAATGGAGTTTCTGATCTTTTTGAAGTTTTTATTAGTTTTAGTCCGCACACAGATCTTATTTTTTTTCCCTTTCTTCTTCCTTTTTGATCGGTTGGAGATTACAGAACTTGAAATTAAGTGATATTCTGTGGATTTAAAAAAGCTTGAGAGCTTCCGGATCTGCAATTGATGTTTGAACAGTTGAACTCAGTTTTACTGGGTTGTAAATTCATGTTTTTGTTTATGACTGGGGCATTTGCTGGTTTAGAATTTTTGTTCTAGGGTTTGATAATGGAATTTGATCAATTAGAAAGTTTATGTAATCTTAACAAATTGAACTCAACAATTCGTACCAAGACTTCGGCATGCAGTTGCTATCATTCTGACTTTAGAAAAGAGTTAGAAGTCGAATTCTTGCTAGTGGCCATCGGACAGAAGTTTGGGCTCTGGAATTTAGTTGCAGATTAGTACAGGTCACTGCATTTCTACGTGCTTGAAATCATATTGTTTCTATCCATGTGCTTGGTAGTTTACGGGTAAGGATAATTCGATGAAACCAGTGCAACATAATATGCTTGGTACTTTGCCGTCTGATCTTTTGTCAACATTGAAGTGAGTTTTTGAGATCATGAATGATAGTTGATGAACTGGATGGAAATGTGATGACAATGGGAAGTCTTGGTACTCAAAATCTTTTGGCTTTTGCTTACTTTTTTAAGACTTCTGCAGGTGTAGGAACGGCTACAGTAACTCGGGACAATTTGTTGATTTTAGGTGATTATACCCAGAACTTTGGAGATTAAAATCTTTGTCCCAAATTAAGGTGCACTAATTTGCAATTGAAAATTTGCACCTCCTTTCCTTCTCTCTTGGCCCTGTATTTAGTATTTATATAATTGCAGGTGTTGTCTCCATATAGTATATTCACCAAAGGAAGTAATCAAGGTTGCATTTCATGGCAAGAATAAAACCTCAGGCTCTGCTAATTCAAAGCAAAAAAAAGAAGGTGCCAACTCGTATCAGTGCTACGACAATAATTGTCTGTAACTTAGTTGTTGTGGTGATTGTATTATCCTTGGTTTCAACATACAGGCAATGGTCTCAGAGGTTTGTTGTCTCTTGCTTCATTGATGAGCCTCTTGTTGGATACATTTTTTTTTTTTTGTGAATTAGGATCTCCTTTGAAATTTGGTAAAGTAACTGATGGTTATTTTAAAATAATTTAATTATTTTAGGTCAAGGGACGAACCAAAAAGCAACTTATCAAAATTTGAGGTATGTTTCACAATTTACAAAAAGAACAAATAGCACTAAAATGTCTTCCTTTCGTGTTCATTTTAGTATATCAATAATGTCAGGAGCAACACTTCTAAAGTATGATTTTTGTATTGAACTAAATGCATATTTATGTCAGCTGATTCTGTTTTATGTGCCCAGGACACCGCCGATGCTTTCACAGATTCAAATAAGTATGATCTCCCTGGTTATGCTGTAAGTTGTTGTTGTTGTTCTTTTTTTTTTTCCTTTTTTTTTTGTCTTTTTATTTTCTTGTATGTCTTGTATGTTGAATGTCGCAGATATCCAGGGTTAAATAGTTAACCCTTGATAGATTATGGAAAGCATGGATAACCTAATCTTTGCCAACAGGCTTCAATTACTTAACAATAGAGTTTTGAGATGAACACATTTGACTAGGAACCATTGTACTTTACTAAGTAAATGTAGACTTTTAACAAATGGTTGTCTTCTTTTTGCCACACACTGCAATCCATTTCTTATTCTTTCTTGAACCTTTTCTAATATTCATCTTTTTTTTCCTTGTTGATTGATATCTCTCCTGTATCATTGTCGCTATTCTTTACAATTTTTTAGTTTGGTGTTTCATTTGCCTGTAGATTCTGAATACATCAAAGGGATACATTACAGTGGAACTGCACAAGGATAGTTCTCCTGGTATTGTGGACAAATTTCTTGACTTGTGGTGAGTACCAATGTGTGCACTATTTTGTGCTTTCTGTGAATGCTAGTTCTGATAAACCAGAGTGTTTATATGAACTTGAAAGTATTATGTAAGACCAGAATGTACGGAAATGAATCATGCAATTGTCTGGATTTTCATATGGTCATCTGCCAACACCTCTGGGAAATCTAGATGTTGGTATTGTGTCAATGATTTTGGCTAAGAATTGAAATCAAGTGCTTGCTTGCTCATTTTATGTTACTATGTTCTTAAATTTCCATTTTATTCTTTTATGATGCATCTCTCCATGATTGCTTATTGTTCTCTACTGTTCCTCTCTCTTCTAACTTGCTTTGCAGTCAAAAGGGGTACTTCAGAGGGATGCCTTTTCATCATGTCATCAAACATTATGTAATTCAAGGAGGACAATCCCAAGGTCTTGGAGCTGCTGAAGATTGGCCTACCAAAGTGAAGCTTCGTGGTCGACTTGCTACAAGGTTTTTCTGTCTTGAAATATGTGTATTGCTATTTTCTGGCTTCTGCATCTATTTATGCGTAGTTAATTCCTAAATGTGATTAACCAGCCCAAAGCATGAGGCCTTTATGCTTGGAACATTAAAAACTACAGACAACCAAGGGTTTGAGTTATATATTACGACTGCCCCAATTCCAGATTTAAATGATAAGCTTATGGTGTTTGGACGGGTCATCAAAGGAGAAGATGTGGTGCAGGTATGAAAATATGTGCTTCTCAAGCTATTTGGACTTGGCTTTTATAGCTATGCGGTTTCTGATGGAAGCTCTGTCGATAATGTTCTATCAGGAAATTGAGGAGGTGGACACAGATGAACACTATCAGCCCAAATCACCTGTGGGGATCATAAATGTGACACTGAAACGTGAAATTTGAGAGTTAACATGACTATTGAGATGTAACTTTTTCTTCATGTTCGGTGACCCTTCGTATATCTCACGGGACATCTCTCTGGGGTTGGTTCTGGTGCATCAGTTTTCTTCACACTTGTGTTCCTGGTTCCCCGTGCAGGTCCTTTTTTTAACCAAGGGGATGAGGGTTCTGGAGTTTCTTGATTGGGAAATTTTGTTTTTTTGGTCAAAGTCTGGATTGTGGGGGATATGGGATGACTGGTTTAGAGAATTATAGGGAGTTTCTATTTTCGAGTGGAAAAAAAAATGAAAAGAATAGAGTTGTACAATTCCATAATCAACGTCTTCTGCGATATTCATCTGTTTTTTTCTTTAATATGTTATTTTCAGAATGAGCTTTTTATTTGTAAGGTTTTTACAACGAGCTTCTCCATTCGTAAATGCCATGGGCATCTTTTTATATTAGCATTTTAATTCCCTGCAAATATTTTCACAGTAGTTGCTTCAGTGCGTATCAATATTTTTCCAGCTAACGTGACGCTGTGTTGTTGTTTACTTGAAGTGGTGGTTTGCAGAGACCGCAAAATAGGAATAGATAAAATAATTGATTTTGCAACAATTCATAAAGAAGAAATTAATCTATCAAATTATGGTATTATATATTCACTACTACTTTATCCTATTGCCCTAAAAATTTGATTGAAATAAAGGATTATAAAAATAAGGTATGCCAATGCGAAATGACTAAAGCGCACAATGCATTTCAGATTATAGAGCGTGGGTTCAGTTCAGGATCACGTCTTCTAGATCTTGTTGACTTATTTGTGGCTAGAATGCCGAAAAAATAATTTTAAATGACATGTTATCGGTTAAATTCACAAATACTAAAATAAATAAAATGGAAAATATTCTAAATAATAAAAAAATAAACTACTTGGAGTTGAAATGCTATCAGAATTCAATAAAAAGTACGAACGGTCTCAAGTTCAATTTCTCCTAATGATAATTAGATATTATGCCTCTTTTATAATAAAAAATGAATAAAATGGTTTCTAATTTTTTTTTAAAACAAGGAAGAAGAAGGAGAAGAAAGAATAAAATAGTAAACCAATCTAAACAAGAAATTTCTTTCAATGCAAAATACTCAAACGGGCTGAATGCTGACTCGAGCTCAAATAAATAGGTCCAGAGTGGCCCATTGACAGCCTTAATCCAATGGGAAGTTTGAAAGAGATCAAATGAATAAATAACGCGCCAAAGCGCCGCAGTAGCGGCACCATTTCCCTCCCACACCCACACAGGGTCAGTGTTTCGGATCAAAATTCCCGATTGCATTGCCAACTGTAGCTCACTCATGGAAATCTACGAGCAACAACAACGGCGACAAGATGAAGATCCTTTTCTTGCATTCGTCGATTACGCTAGGTCAGTGCTATCGCCAGGAGAAGCTGAAGAGAGAGAAGGCGGCCATGACATTAATGGAGATCTCACGGAGACTAGCAGCCCCGGATGGAGCTGGATTGCTTCTCGGATACTCAAGACTTGTATCACTTATTCGAGTGGAGTAACCGCTGCCATACTGCTTTCAGAGCTCTCTCAGGTCCTTACTTATGCTTGCTTATCTCTGTTTGGTTACCGAGATAATGAAGGAAACAAGATTCTTGATAATTTTCTGGTTGGATTAAGGAAGAAGTTAGGTTTTATTAGACTAACATTTGCGAAGTGCTCTATTCTTCACTTCACTACTGTTTTTATTCGATTTGCTATAAAATCCACAGACAGGTTAAAAATCTCTTCAGCTTCTAATTTTTGCTTTTGATGAGTTCGAAAGAGATGAGTTAACTATTTTCTCTCGGCCAGTTACTTCAAATGCAAATGAATTATGAAGAAGTTATGTTTTATTACATTAACATATTTTTTCTATATGCTTTGCTACTGCTTTTCTGCAATTTGCTTGCTATTGATGAATTGATTGGTCTTTGCCATCGATTTTCATTGGAGGCCTGGAGCGAGCAGCACAGATCTGGTGCGCCAAAGAGAAGACCAGAAATTATCAATCAATTGAAGAAGAAGCACAGGAGAGCGAAGCTGCCTAATACCATCACAATTGACTCTATATATGAGAAGAACTTTATATCATTAAATAGCATTCTAGAAGCTGTTGTAGTAGATGCTTTTGTTCTCCCAGGTATCATTGTTAAACTTAATGTCTTATTGTAGTTTATGATGATAGCACTGCTGTTACGAGATTGATTATAAGTCCTTCCTTGATACTATCGATTTCATTGTTTTGCACATTTTTTTTTCTTCAGGTACAAACATCTATATGCTTACTTTGGGGGATTATTGGAGTTCAAATACCATTGACCTTTACCTACACCGAAGGTCTGTTATTGTTGAAAGATTTTAAATATGATTCACTATTCACCCTGCCGTTGACTTGGATTATAAGCTGACTTGACATCTGAACTGTCACAGCTGCATATTTTCTAGCTAACTAGTTATTGCACTAATGTCCCCCTTTCACTTCTTCTCTCTCTCTTTTAATGGTCGACTTCCTGGTTTTGCATTAATATTACTCCATATAAAGTGAGTAACATAGAATTAAGATGATATCCTCTAAATTGCATTGGATTGCCTAATCGGTTATGATGATTGTTTCATGACATGGTTGTTCATTCACACGATAGAGGAAAGCTAAAAAGTGTTTCCATAAACATTGCGTTTCCTACTTGTGAACATTGCAAATCCCATTTATAAAAATACAATATGTGCATTTGCTATTTAAATTTTCCCCTTTTGATCCACGTATTTCTGACAGGTAGTTGTTATTGTGTATGATATTATGCATACTAAGCTTGTGTCACCTTTTCTTTGGTAGATATTATGACTTGGCAGATCCTCGTAGTGGAATCTTGAAGAAGGGGAGGGAAGTTTTCCTTACAGGTTGCTATCTCCGAACAGCCAGAGAAGGATCTGGTTGTATGCGACTTCTACCAACAGAATATCTTGTGATATTGTTAGATGATGTAACTTTCATTCTTCTGTTTCTCTGATTTTTTCTTCAGCTTGTCTTTCTTTGTGACAAGTTCGAACATTTGGCATTTGCTTGATATGTAGATTTAGGACTAATGATCTGTTATATTTGCAATGTCAATTTCCTTATTGTAGGATCACGATGACGATGCCATGCTAATTGCAGCTCAGTTTTGTTCAGATTCTTTCTCTTCCATCTCACTTAATGAGGCTAATAGTGGAGTTTCTTATTCATTATATGCAAGGTAAGTTTTCTTGTTTGCGATATTACAGAACTTGGCAGCATAGAATGAGACTGAATTATCTGATGAGAAGTTATGTTTTCTTCTTTTTTTTTTTATTTTTTTTTTTATTATTGTGTATTGTTGTCCAGATGAGATGTTGAAGACAATAATAAATATCAACTCCAGACTAAAAAAAAAAATACTGCTCTCGTGACACGCATTTTCTTTTTAAACAGGAAAAGGAGAGTAAGTTTTTCCACAGCAAGTTCTTTAAATCATTACATTTTCTTATGCAGGATTGAATCTATTGAGTCAATGGAAGATGGAGGATTATATAGTAACGTAAAGAGGAAACAGATCACTTTGGTTGACAATGATAGTGTCCATCTGAAATTTCTCTTGTGGGGAGAGCAAGTTCCCCTGGCCAATCTTTTCAGGTATGCCCTTGCACTAGATAGAAAGTGTTATATTGTCTTGCTTGCATTGATGCCTTTGTTAATATCATTATCATGCAGTGTTGGAAGTATGCTTGCGCTTGATAGACCATATATTGCTAGCTCCAAAGAGAGTGATGTTGAAACGACAAGTGAGTTTTGTCTTGAATATGGTACCGCCACACAACTATATTTAGTGCCTTTAATTCAGCATGAGGAACAAGTAAGAGATCGGTGGTTGCATTACTGTTATGTTTTATTTTATTATTATATATATTTTTTTGTTGCTGTTATTTGGAATGCAAAATTACTTCTGCTTTATTCTGCTTTTCAGGTACATATACCCTCGTCTCAGAACCGATACCAAGGTTCAAGACCGATGACTACACTAGAGCCCACTCAGGGATCTAAAGTTTCACAAGTGACACTGCCTTGTGATTCTCAGGGGTCTGTGGACTTCAGTAATTTTCCTTTTCGAGTGAGTCTCTGTAATACTTCTAATTTAATGCCCTTCTATTGTCCTTTTGTTTCTCATAAGTCAAGGGCAAGTTCTTTGGACAAAGTTGAATATGCGCATGATGCTTTTAGCACTTCAAAGCTGTGGAAATATCTTTGAATCTTTCGCATAGTTCAACCTTTTGCATGTCGAAATAATACAATACTCGTGATTGTGGTAAAATTGCTCGAGTCTAGCACTATGCCAAATACTTCAGAGAATTTTCTGAGTGAAGAAAAAATATTGCCGTCTTAATTGCGATTAAAGGGGAAGGAAAATTGGGTCCCACTTACCAATTTTCAATTATTCTTCTTGTAGATTTTCTTAACCTTGAGCGATTGTTAATCCAGAGCAATATATCTTACACGTAGCCTTGAATTCTAACTTGCTAGCTTTGGCTAATTTTAAAGTCGGTTTAATTGTTGACTTCTCACTTGTTCGAAGTTTTGCAGTCATTTGTAATTGATCTTCATGACAAGATGACTGGCATCAGCCTCTACGGCGTTGTTACAGACGTTTTCCGTGAAAGAAATACCAAAAAATTTGTTTTCTCCTTAAATATTGAGGATACAACCGGAGCAATTTGGGCAAAGCTACACTTTACTAGATCTTGGTAACAAATATCAAGCACTATTGTGGTCCTATGGCTGCAGAAATTATTCTGATATTTTTTTCCTTTACATCAGGTCTCTGGGGAGATTGGGCCTGGGTCACACAGTGTTCATATCGGGCTTGTCATGCTATAAAACAAAGCAAAATCGGTGAGCTAAAAAAAAATATTCCGGTCCTATCAATATTCACTTTACGGGCATATAGGGTGCGTTTACTTATAGAAAGTAGTTTTTTATTTTCTGTATTCTATTTTTTTAGAAAATTTGAGTATTTATTTTCTATAAAAAATTTAAAAAACGCGTTTATTTATCAAGAAATGAAAAATTAGAGTATTTATTATATATATATATATATGTGTATATATGTATGTATATATACATATACATATGCATATGCGTATGCATATTAATAAATGAAAAATTAGAGTAATTATTTTCTATATATATATGTGTATATATGTACATACATATACATACATGCATATGCATATCCACATATATATAAATAAATGGTAAATCAAAATATTTATATTCTATATATATGTGTATGTATGTACGTGTGTATATACATATACATATATATATATATATATATATATGTATATGTATATGTATATATATGCATGTATGTGTATATGTATATATATATGCATATGCATTTGTATTTGCATGTACGTGTAGTGTGTGTGTGTCTACGTACAAATATATATATATATATATATATATATATATATGTATATGTATGTATATGTATATACATATATATAAGTACATACATATATGTATATGTATGTACCTATATAAGTACATACATACATATTTATGCATACATATACATACACATATATATGTATGCACATATATGTATATATATGTATATGTATGTGTGAATATACACACATGTATATATATATTAAAATGATTTAGAAAATTTAAAAAATATTTTTTATTACTTCTTCAATTTCTTTTTTATTTTAGAAAATTGTAAAATCTATTTTTTATTTTAAAAAATTAATTAAAATAAATATGATCTCTATTTTCTATTTTGTGTGAAAATTTTTTCTCAAAAATTGAACCAATTTTGTGCAAGTAAACAAGCCATATTATCTCTCACCTCTTGCTTCTGGCCTGTTTTAGCGTCTAGGTTTTATCTTTTATTTTATGTCTTCTGTTTATTTTGCTTGGCAGTTTTGAATTATCATGGTTTGAGAACGGAGTTGGAGCTTCCGTTGTGAATCTCAGTCGCCTCCCAGCCCTGCTAAATTCATCTTGTCTTCAACAATTATCTCGCCTCTCTGATCTATCCTGTGATGCTAGTTTTACACAAGTACGCTTCTTGAAAATTCTGACATGGATATTTCTTGGCTTAATCCTGTTAATGCCATTTCTCTATGCTTCTACTGTCATTTTGTTGGAATTTCGATCATTATATAAATATACTACGTTCTCTTGGACTTCTATTTAATGTGAAATTTAGGTAACATAAGATGTGATTGTGTTTAGAAGGAATTTATGGCTTAGTGTCTCCTATATCTGATTTCCTAACACTTTCTTATTAGAAAATTTTCAAATCTCTTATTCCCATCTAGGAAATGTTTAGAGAAACAAACAGTTTTCATGCCCCTCCTGATCTCATAACATATGGCCAATACGAAATTGACAGATGACTTGCTATCTCTCTCTCTCTCTCTCTCTACCCTTAATTCAAAGGACTTTAGTAATTTAAACCATTTGCTATTTGCAGGCTCGAATAAGGTGGCATTTACTCTTGAAATCATATTTTAATACCTGCTAACCTTTGTCCTTGACAAACATGTACACAGATATGTCGAGTTCGGCTAGACCAAGTCGATCAATGGCATGTCGATACAAGATATTCACATTCTCCTTGTGGTCATGTTGTCAAAGAGATGCCTAGCGGGGCGGTTGAATGCAGTTTCTGCTGTTGTAATTGCAATAATGAAGTTATACGCACTTTCCACTTGAAAATCACTCTTGCAGATGAGACTGAAAAGATTTTCGCATGGTGTACTGGTCAAACTGCTATTGAGTTGCTGCAGATATCAGCTGATGAATTCTATGAGCTCCCTGAGGTAATGATCTATCTTAGTAATATCTATAATATGTTATGCTCTTAATTTGTTGGGAGTTTGTCATGCATCAAAATTCTGATGAATCCACAAAGAGAATAATCATGGAATTAACGCTTGACTATAGGTATGCAAATTTAAACAGACACATTAATGCCAGAAATGGATTATCTTGTCTAGCATAACAATATGCACAAACATTGCGCCCCGATTTCTGGTTTGGTTTCTTTTTCGTCCAAATTGTTTGGAATTCAAAGGGCAGCGATAAACTTGTCTTTAAATTTCCGCATTCCAAACTTGAAACTGCAATCAAGTGCTCATTTCACAGACTTAGCATCACCTTCTACAATATCCAAATTGTACGTACCTTTTCCTTTTTTTGTGAATCCTTGTAACAATATTTAAGATTACCTTAAAATCTAAATTCAAGTAAAGCCTGATCGTAAATTCTTGGAACAGAAGTAAATTTTCTCACCACTAGTAATTTCTTGGAGCACAGGTGAATTTTCTCACTAGTTTTTCTCTGTTATTTACAATTGCAGGAGGAGCAATATATGTATCCTTCTTCATTGGAGAACGAGACCTTTATTGTAGCATTAGTAAATAGCAAGAGAGAAGGTTATGGCCGTCGGAGTCTGCCTCTGGAGACGGACACAGCGTCTTGGGAGATAACTCGGGCACTAAGGTACGAATAGGTTTGTACATAAAAAATAAATTAAAAAGAAAATAATTGTTCTAAATTTCCTGAGAATCCGCAAGTTGACACTATTCTGAACCGAATGGGAAGATGATGATAGTTTTGCACTTTTGCCAGACTTTCGGGTGAGCACTTAGCTTTTCTTAAGCTTTGTTTGTGCAATGACAGTTCGTCCTTTATTTATTTATGTTTGCCATTAATTATATCAAGATACGATCATAGTCTGTGAATTGTTAGGGAAAAAAAAAGATTAAAAAAATTCATAGAATGTGAATTATGGCTATTGTGTTAGAAATCATTAATAATCAACTCTCGGAGTTAGAGGTGGCCAAGGTGATTTTGGATTGGATTATAGTCAAAATTTTACAGTTTGTAAATGGATTGGCCATCTGACTTAAAAGTTATTGTTAAATGATTTCATAAACGAGGAAGATCATGAATAAATAAAATCATAAATGTATCAAATTATAAACATATAAATTTGTAATATTATTTTATAATTTTTAAATTTTTTTCTAATTAAAAATTAAAAAATATATTAGAGTTAATTTTATTTACAGTTACTGTAGTGAGTTACAAAAGAAATTTTTTGAATAAAAAATACAATTTATTCGAATCCATCTCGCATCTAATTGGTGTGCACACGTGACATTGTCATGGCAATTCAATAACCACATGTCAACATAACACGTTTGACTTGGCACTATGTTGACATGTGGTTATTGAATTGTCATGTGGTGTGTGTATTCTGAGAGTGAAATGAATTTTGATTAAAGTGATTTTTTTAATATATTTTTTTTAAGTAGAGATTTTTCTATTAAAAAATATTCTTTTATAACTGGTTACAATTCCTATAATTTAATAACTGTAGAAAAAATTAACTCAATATATTATGCAAAGATAAATTTGTAATATTATTTTATAGTTTTTAAAAAATTTTCTAATTAAAAATTAAAAAATAAATGTTTGTAATTTTATAAAGTCACAAGACATAATATAAATGGAAAACAGCATAACAGGTGATAAAGGTCACAAAATGAATTATAAATCAAATTGAGTATCTGAATCGAATATGGAATGTATTAAGCGGATAAGTCAAAATTTATCACCATCTCTACTCCAGAGTTGATGTTTGTTTTTTTTTTGTTCACCTTATCGTTTGCCTCTAAGATAATTCTTGTGGATGCTTCTTTATTTTGAAGAGGTGATCAAGTTTGCTTTTCCGTGGTTTGGCCTCCTCTCATACAATTAAAATGAATTAATAAATGCGGCCTAGATTAAAGAAAAAAATGTACATTCATAATATCTATCCATCTTAAAATTTTAAAAACTGTAGTCTATTTTAGATTTCAAGAGAACAAAATTGCATAATGTTTCCTTTTGTTTATCTCAATTAAAAATAATTTGTAGCATGATATTCAACAGAATACAATTTTCAAAATACTATGAAAACACAAATTTAATGAAACAAATATATAGAGTTCGAGAATCTTATCACGTATTTTGCTTGCAAAAGCGTCATGAAGAAACATGCATGAAGAATTTTAGGAACACGATTCTTGTTCAAAAGAAAAATAAGAAAATCGAGAAAATACGAAATTCTTGAGTTTTTCTTTCCTTCCTTTTTTTTTTCATTCACAAAAGTCTTCAAGGCTTCAAAATTTTTGGAATAAGTGGGTTAGCCACTAATGTAATGTATTTTGATTTTCAAATCAAACTAAAATGGTTAACAAAGATATGCTAAAAAAGAGCAGTTAACAACAATTAAGTCACGATGATCCTAAAGTGAAGTAAAATCATTAACTAGTTGCCAACCTTAATCATTTCTCTTGCTGCTGTGGCTATTTTGATCAGTTAGCATCTTCAAAACATTGACCAAAGCTCGCAAACGATCCCATATGTTCAAGCCATACAGTGCTTCCACAAGTGATTCCTGGAACTCAAAGCCATTCTCCGAAACAGGGTACTGTAAAAAAAAGAGAAAAAAAAAAAACAATCAAAACACATCATATCATGAATATTATTATACAAGTCAAAAGAGATTCTCAAAGCCAACCTGAATAGGTTTTGGTATTATGGTTTTGATATAAGGCCACCATCTATCCTCAACAACTGATTTCACAAGACAGCAAGCTCGTAATCCTTCTACACCAGCAAATCGTCCAAACCCACTGTCTTTTACACCGCCAAATGGCAAGGACTGAAACATCAAGATTCATCAATAAGAATGGAAGAGAAAAACAACCCAGGTCAACCAAGGATAAGGAAAATGTACACGCAAATTAACTGCAGAATGAGAAAATGCAGCACAAAGATGAGGTCTATTAGGTTTTGTTTGTCTCAACAATTAGCGGAAGGGGCAAAAAAGATCAAAGAAGCTTTCCATTTGGTTTGATTAATGTGCCGCATCATTTCAGAAAATATACGTACTATAATATATTAGTTAGGCAAAATCAAAGTTTGGTCAAGCTAATAGCTAAGCGACCAATTAAACATGATAAAATTTTTATCATGTATGATTACTCAACATAAAGCAGCACTAGGTATTGAAAACTTACCTGAGACATATAAGTCGATGCAAAGTCATTAATTGCAGCAACTCCACAATGTATCTGGGAAGCTATATCTTTGGCTCGGCGTTGACTACCAGAGAAAACAGCACAGCCAAGTCCATATCTAGAGTCATTTGCCAGCCTGACAGCCTCTTCATCTGTGCTAAATTTCATTATTGGCATAATGGGTCCAAAAGCCTACATACAACTCAAATTTATTAGATATAGAAGGCACTTCCACGTGCTATAAATATACATCTAAGAATTAATATCCGTTTTAACCAACAGAATGATGGACAATGCTTTATCTTCTATTCCCAAAACATACAAAATCAAGAATACATTCTCAAGAATGGGGCTTGGGAAAAACAATCGGCTATGTGATGAAAAACAGATAAATTCATTCGATGGTATCATTGAGATATCTTATATATATGTGACACAAAATGAGGCTTCTAAACAATGTCAATTCAAGGATAGAAAGAGCCCTACCTCTTCTTGCATCAATCTCATTGTGTGATTTACATTTACAAGTATGGTGGGAGGAAAGTACTGATCAACTGCACCTTCACCTAAATGGCCAAAACTCCCTCGAGCAACAATTTCTGCTCCTTTGTCAATAGCATCATTTACAAGGCTTTGAAGTTTATCAGAATGTTCTATTAAGCATATTGCTCCCATATCATACTTTCCAGCAAGTGGTGGTCCCTGCAAAAATTAGCAACATGAGAGAAAGATGTCATATAAAGATATGAATTCATGCAGGACAATTTCGCGCTCAGCAGTTCTGGATGCACGTTGCTCTTATTGACTAAAGTCTTGAAGAAATTTGAGAGGTATCATAGACATTGGCCAGAAGTAGCATATAAGCATATAAGAGAACAAGATTATAAGTTTATAGCAAATGATCATCTTTCCTCATTCGCAACAAGCCAATAAAAAAAATAAAAAAAAAAAAGAAATAAAGTAGCACAATTAATGAAAATTCCTTAATGCAAGTTGAATCATATGTCGGATCAGATCCCTAGTATGTAGATCAGGAGGAAAAAAAAATCTCCAACAGAAACTTCCATGATAAATATAGTAAATTGCAAGCAAATCATGCTGCAAAAGGTCAATGCAAGTTTTACGCCGCTATAAATGGGCAGCACACATGATAATAACCAAGCCACATAACTCGTTCCAGTCAACATAAAATTTCCAACACTTCCTCTATCTCTCTGATGTAGAACCAAGTAAAATCAAAATGGAGGAACATCAACAAATTATTGAAAAAGAAAGAATAAACCGAATGGACAAAGGAAAACAAATGTGACTATTCGAAATATTAACAAGACAATTCTAGTTCCCCTATATAGAAAATTCCAATGGAAATTTATACAATTTACAAGACATGCCTATGATCAAATCAAAATAGATAAGCACACACTCCCAGGTATCTTTACCTTGACCTCACTGTCTCACTCCATTGTAACTTGCAAATACATGCACCTATACTAAGTTCTGGGGTGTATTTTCATCTGTTATATTGTTCTTGTCACATATTCACAAATCAATAAGTTAGCCTTTCACCCATTTCAGAGACTCTAAGCAAAATAAGTAAAGACTGAATTGAGATAAGACTTATGCAATAGTACTCAAACTAATGCCAATGCTTCAGATTGCTTCACCATGCACATCATTCATTATTTCCTCTCTCTTGTTACATGTACAAGTTCTAGAAAGCTATTTAAATGGTGGGACTTGACAAATGACAATACATATGCAACAGACACACACGGAGAGAAGATGCAAAAAGATGCATGAAACAGATCATTGTTTTCGCTTCAAATATAGCAAATGGCAATAGCAGCCAAGAGATAATTAAGTGAAAAGATAAATTAAGTTGGAATTCAAAAGGTTCTGAACATCAACAAAATCAAATAAGTACTTACAGCTGAAACAGATTTTACAATCTTAGCAACTGCACTGACAAACGAAGAATATACGTCCTTATGAACATAAAATCTCTCAGCCCCAGCACAGTTCTGGCCACTTGATTGAAGAGCAGCCCTCACAGCAATTTGCGCAACCTACGTTGGATAGCACAATGAGTGGGTCCTAAAGATTCATTCAAGCTAACTATAAGTCAGAAAAGGAAGGACTGATTCATACATGAGGCACATCAACATCATCACACACAATAAATGCATCTTTTCCACCAAGCTCAAGAGTAACGGGAATTAGCTTGTTGGCAGCATTTCTCATTATCTGCAATAACGTAAATATTCCAGCTTATTAGCAATGTAGATGCTGGAAGCAATTCTGTATCTACTTAATTTTATCAGCATGTAAACACAAAGAACAATAGAGGGAAAGAATAATATACAAGGGCTTAGAAGTGATATGAACTATCACTTGCAACAAATAGTAATAGAAGAAAGAATAAATGCAAGGGCTTAAAGAGAAATATTTTGTATCACATTCAAGAACCATAGTTCCCTGAGACTGATTATAACTTCTGAGAATCAAATGCATGAAACATTTATGCTATCAAGAAAACGAGAATTGTGAAAAAATTATTAAGGTCTGCTAATGTCTCTTTTTCTTCTTTTTCTGTTATTGCAACATCTTGAAAAAAAGGGTTAAAGTTGTTGTTAATGACAACAATCTTGCTCAAAAAGCATCGAAATGGACCATGAACAATGCTCAGTTAGTAAAGAAATTCATACCATTTTACCCACACCAGGTGATCCAACAAATATAACTTTATCAACTGAAGAGACAAGTGCTTCTCCCGTTTCAGCAAATCTATTAAGAAAGCATTGTTTTTAGCTCATTGAAACAAATACAACCATCTATCGTGCAACGTCTAAAACAGCATACCCTGTTATTATGTCGACCAGATTTTCAGGAGCTCCTACAGCAGCAAGTGCAGCTTGGATTATCCGGAAGTAGAAACATCCTGACCAACTTGCATGTTCTGAAACCTGCATGTACAATCGTATTTTTTGTTGTTTTTTTCCTAGATCACCAGAAAGATTGGAAAGAAATAGAGAGAGAGAGAGAGAACGCTCTCAATAGCAATGGCTAACATGGCTACAAAATGTCATCATTCACCTCATTGATACTGAAATGCAACAAATGACATAGTAACAGATGCACCTTTATTTATTTCTACCAGAAATACAAGGTATCAAAGCAAACAATGAAAATGAACGCAAAAGTGGGGGAGTAAGTACCTTAATCACTATGCTGTTGCCTGAAAAGACTGCTGCAAGCATTGGATTAAAAATATTGTGAAAAGGATAGTTCCATGACACAATGGCACCAATAACACCAAGGGGGTGAAACTCCACCTTGGATTTCTTGTGAAGCATTGATCTCCCAGAACATCTGCAAACCATAACAAAATATAAACAAAAAAGATGCAGTGCGCCAAATCTACTCACAAAGCAAGTTATTAAGGGATAAATTTTTCCATTAAGAAAAATTGTGTATGAAGGCATGGAAATAGGTACCTGTACTCAGGCTTTAGCCACCTCTCACCCTCTGAGAGAAGCCAAGTGATCTTCTCACATGTTGTCATTATTTCTCCTAAAGAGGCATCTACCATTGTTTTCCCAGTATCACGTGAAGATACTCTAATCAAAATAATCATGAATTAGGATACACAACAATGCTTGACTACACTGTAGCAGTAAATGAGACATGAAGCATATGATTTATACACAACAAAATTCTAGTGAGGGGGAAAGAAAGAAAAAGGAAAAGTCATTTACAACCACGAGTTCCCAGGATTTTGAGCAAAGCCCAATGATATTGATGTTGATCGCTTCTAATTTCCAATAATTTTCTTATTCCTTTTCAAATGCTTGAACACAATGGTGGACAGCTAGATTCTAATAAAATACTTTTAAAAAATAATTAAAAAAAATAAAGTACTAATAATGATGATGAAGAATAGTTTGAAAAGATTCCTCCATCCTTACTCGCATATTAGCTCTTGGTGTTCAATAATATACTTCAAAAGTATCCTCAAAAACTGACGTCTTTGCTTGAAGCTGCTCTTTGCCCATACTTTCTGAGCTTTCCTTGCCTGTGCAACACGGTCTCTGACCTGCCTAACATTCACAAAATTATATGCATTCACACACACACACAAATGGACAAGCATTCAGATCTGAATATCATCTCTAACCTCAGCAGGTGACAAAGCAGGGAAATATCCCAAGTATTTCATAGTCGCAGGCTCATAGCACTGCACCTTTTTGTCCTGCTGTTGTCCTCTCCCTCTTGGAGGTACCTGCACAGTAATTGCGTATAAGAAGCCTCGTATGAATTACACTAAGTTCCCACAGCAGAAACTAAAAATCCTTTAATTACAGCTAACTTCAATTCGATATCCATTCAAAGCAATCGCATAATGAGCTACCGAGAAATTTGGTAAATCATTCCTATAATGCTTCGATTGTTTCTAAGCATGACTATAACTTCCAGTATCGCTCTTCAATTCAATGCATCGAAATTTTGAAAAAGAGGAAATAAAAAAAAAATGAATCTGAACGAAAAACAAACCATCAAACGGAAGCAAGCATTTTAAAAGAAAAACTTACGTAAATGAAGCTATTCTCTTGAGTTTGATTCCCATCCAACACTGTGAAAAATCGAATCCGCATTTAACTATCAATAACAGAGCAGACATATACACCTAAATGGTTAAGAATAGTAGAAGGCACGTAGACGTTTACCATCGGAGGCATCGACGTCAATCGAAGGCACATTGAGAGGAATGAGCATCAACAAGAACCGACAGATCCCATAGGCGAAGGCGATAACTATGATCGGCCACCAGAAAGCCATTAAGCAGCTTTTTAATGCTTATTGTGCTGGAAGAACTGAAAATCTAGGGTTTAGAAGGAGCTTAGCTACCACATGAGTAATCAAAATGCTTGAATGGATTTGAAAGTGGAGATTGGCGTTTTTTAAGTAATTAATTTAGTTTTATTAGTTTCTGGCTCTTGCAGGTTTCAGGGAATGTAAAAAGCGAAAACAAGCAAAGCACATCCTTCTTTTATACTGGCTCCTATGTTGTCTATAACTGATATTCATAATACACACTCTGTTCACCAAATTTAAATATTTACTAAAAATATTAATAACTGTTTATATATTATAGATAGTAGATGGATACTGTGCATATGCATCTCAATCATTCGATTAAATAAATATATGTGATCCGATACATTAAATACGCACATACCGAGTCGTACTTATTATAAATTTAATAGCGATAATAAAAAAAATATTAAAAAAAATGTATTTAGCAGTTAGCACTCTTATTGCATTTTTTTATAATTTTTATTGTTATTTACCAAATAATAATAATAAATAGTAACTTTTATTATGCTGGAGAATTTCTTATGGACCATAAAATCTTTATGAATCAAATTAATATTAAAATGCCATATAAAATCATCACTAAGAGTTTGTAGTGGTTATTATTTAGTCAAAAGTATAAAAAATTTCGAGTTTGATTTTTTTAATAATATTTAAGATATAAAAAAATTCGAATTTAATTTTTTTAATGATATTTAAAATTATAATTAGTTATAAAAAAAAAATGACATACACCATTTAGAGCTGTTACCTCACCACTAACTGTTGTTATAAAAAAAATTCATGGATATGATTTAGAAAAAAATGTTACTACTGCTTTATTTTAATTGCTTCTTAAAGTTTGGAATGTGAAGACAGAAGAGCATGTAGGCTTTTGGAAGAGAATTTCTTAACCAGATCCGGTGCATGATATTTTCATGCACCCACATAATATGATATAGTGTCTTTGAATAAAATTGAAACCAACTATATGTTCATGATATTTAAAGTTTTAAACATATTTTGCCTCTTCCATTTTTATGCAAATTTAAAACTGTTGAATTCAAAATAAGTGGTTAAAATTTCAGTACAAACTAATCCTAAATTTTTTTGCTAAAATTATCATATATTTGAATAATTACATTTCAATCTTTGAATTCAAAATCAATGATTAAAAATACCAAAAATTGGCTTGTAGTCAGCACTCGATTATAGATCTCGAATTTTATTACTCTTAATGATATTTAAGTTTATAATTAAATATTATGCTTCTCATTTTTTTTTCTAGGGAATGAATCATAAAATTTATAAATCAGAATCTGTGCTAAATTTGAATCATATAAGCAAATTTTGATTCAAATTTCTAATAGCACAATTTAAATTCACTTTGTGATTAATTTTAATTTATGTTATATGACATTTTATAATTAATAGAGTCTAAATAAAATCAGGAAAAGTTACTAATTCGTCTTTGATGTCCATTTTGAGATTTATTTTGTTTTATCTTTCAAATTATTTATAAATGTCAGAAAGGGTACTGAAATGAAAATATTTTTTATCATAATTTTTAATAATTATAAGAGCATTTTAGTATAATATTCAATTAATATATAAATTTTTAATTCTAAAAATAAAATGCTGAGACAAAATAGAACTCAAGGCAAAATATCCAATGGAAAACAATACCATTTCCCTTACGATACAAGTTTGAGCAACTAACTGCGGTTCTGCAAGCGAGCAACTAACGGCGGTTTTGCAAGCGACGGGACTGCGACGACCCAAAATGGAGCAGAGGCCTTACAAAACCAATCAACTAAAGTTCCACTTAATGGTCCCAATTTCCGTTTTTTAGGCACCTCAATTTGTACCAAAAGAGCAGGCAACAGTTTTTAATATTAATTGTTTTGTAAAGGCAACCTACCCCTAATTTGCAGTTTCTAAGGCTCTGTTTGGATGGGATTAGGGAGGGGTAATTAATGGAAAGGGAGGAAAGGATAGAGACAGAAAAGGAAGGGAAAAGAAGAAAAAGGGTATGTGACTACTTTTCTCTTGTTTGGAAAAAAAAATAAAAATGGATGAGTAAAAGGAGGGTATCCCTCTCAACACCCCAGATCGGAGTGTAGCTAAAATAAAAAAAATGAAGGGAATGAGAGGGTAAGAGCTATCCTTCCAATCCCTTCTATTTTTAAGTCTCTCACTTTCCAAATAAGGGTAACTCTACCCTTCCCTACATTTCCATTAATTACCCATCTCTATCCCATCCAAACAGAGCCTAGGGACGTGCTGATTCTAATGAATTGGAAATCAAGTCTTCCTTTCCTTCTGTTAAAAAAAAAAAGGAAAAAAAAATCTAATTGGCCAGTTATTGGTGACTAATGTTAGTGGATTTACTGTTGCTAAATTCTTGAATTTTCTTTAAAGTAATCAGCATAGCTTTCACTTTCAACAAAAGCTATGCGCTCTCCCTCTCTCTCTCAGAAGATTTCGTGCCAAAGATTTTCAGTTTCTTTATTCTCAATGCACAAGTTTATTAGTTTCTCTCACCAATCTCCACAAACAAGTTATCTTGGATTCTTTAAAATATTTTATTTTTGCTCAGTAATTCTTTAGAAGTTTAATCGCTATAAATATACTAAATCATTTAGGCTTCTGCCACCTTGAAGAGGCCATAAGTTATAGTTGAGCATTTATGCAAGTGAATCCTAACTCTTCTGCATTTGGTATGGCTCTTAAACCAGATGTGTTGCATTTTCTTTTGATTTATGTTTCTTTTTAATTCTGTTTTTGTACAAAATGATGAATTGCTACCAAGGAATTTTTTATTATGTAAAAAAATATACTTAAGTTTCAGTGGTAATTCAATGAAAATCCTAAGCTATTTTTTTCATTCTATTTCATCCTTAATTTTACATGTAATTGCAATTTACTCTTCAAGTTTATAGCCAAATTTGGACGAAAGTCCTATGTTTCCATTAATTTTCCCATTTAATCATATTATTTGGATTATACTATGACATACCAGTTCTTTATATTTCATTTATTCCTCTATCTTACCTTTTATTTTATTTTATTGGTAAAACCATTATTTGAAATCGATTGATTCGATTAATTAGAATTTAAAATCTCTAAT
This sequence comes from Excoecaria cochinchinensis, assembly GCA_947683425.1. Lineage (NCBI taxonomy): Eukaryota > Viridiplantae > Streptophyta > Magnoliopsida > Malpighiales > Euphorbiaceae > Excoecaria > Excoecaria cochinchinensis. The sequence continues at coordinate 7,722,032 of CANTUQ010000056.1, read as the reverse complement.
TAAGAGAAAAAGCAGACTTCCATCTCATATCATCCGAGTTATTATTTTTATTTTTTAATGGAAAATAATATATAAATTTTCTCTTAAATTATTACATTTTAATGAAAAAATCGAGTGTTAGATTACATTTTATATTTGTTAAAAAGTGTAAGTAATATATATACTATTGAAATTGTATGAAATACCCGCTAAATTTGTTAAAAATATCATATCGATTGTCTTTCAATAATTACGCGTCACATATATATTATTTTTACACGTTATTCTTGATGTGTCATATATTCTTGTAGTAGGTAATATGACATTTTTAATAAATTTAGAGGGATAATTTGACATTCGATTAGTTCAAAATTAATATGTTAAACAGTAATAATTTAGTACACAATATATATATATATATATATATATATATATGCACTTGGTTTCTCACAACAACATTCCTTAGTTATGTTTGTATGTCTAGAAAAGCAAAATAGGCCGAGCTCTATTAACTTTATATACTGAATTTCAATTAGATTTTTTTGATGAAGATTAAAAAGGAAATTACGAATTGCAATGGCTGGAGAATTATAAAAAATGGAATCATAGGACAACATGATAAGGATTTTAATTAAAAAAATCTCTGAAACATTCATTTTTTTCAGTTATTTGTTTATCTATTGATTTGCAATGTAGCAATTTTACAGGCTGTTTTGAACAAGTATATCTATGGATTTCACCAGCTTAACTAGAGGACAGATTAAAACCAGAGATCAGATTTCAATTGATATCAATCAACCCGATGATGATCTATTGACTTCAATCAGAAACGAAATGGAAAAAATTTCATATTCACATTGTATATGCAAAGTGAAAGACAGTCTTCGCCGAACAAATACTAAGGCATACATTCCTGATAGAGTCTCAATTGGTCCTTACCACCATAAAAAAGCAGATCTACAAGTTCCAGAAGAAGATAAATGGCGATACATGCACGCACTCCTCAACCGAAAAACCAATCTCGAGGCAAGCCTAGGCGATTGTGTCACTGCACTTAAAGAGGTAGAGCACCGAGCAAGATCCTGCTACGCCGATCGCCCCAATTGCTCGCTTGATGATCCCGACGCCTTCCTGAAAATGATGCTTGTTGATGGCTGTTTCTTAATTGAATTGTTTCTTAGGTATTCGATAAAAAGTCTAAGACGAAGAAATGATCGAATATTCAGCACTCCAGGGATGCTTTTCGATTTGCGATGTGACCTGATTTTGCTTGAAAATCAAATTCCTTTGTTCATTCTTCAGCGATTGTTTCAGGTGGTTCCAATTCCTAAGCAATGTAGTTTCTCGTTTACTGATCTTGCTTTTCGTTTCTTCAAGAACATGATTCCAGGTGATCCAAGGATTAATCGCGAAAAGTTCAACCAAGAAGCACATCATTCGCTCGACATAATTTGTCACTGTCTTCTTCCTACATATCCTAGAGTAGCAAAACCAAAGACACCATCTAAACCAGAGAACAAGCTTCTGGGTTCTGCAACAGAGCTTCTGGGTTCAGGAATTAGGATCAAAAAGGGAAGAACAGAGAACATATTGGACATAAAATTTGCTCATGGAGTTCTTGAAATCCCACCAATTTTAGTCCATCAATACACAGAAAGTCTCTTCAGGAATCTAATTGCTCTGGAGCAGTGTTCTACTGACACCATGCAGACCCATTTTATTACCTCTTATGTGGTGTTCATGAAAATGCTTCTGAAAAAAGACAAAGATGCCAAGTTACTTCATCAACGCCATATTCTCATCAACTATGACGCTGATACTGATAGAGAAGTGGATAAGCTGTTTGATGAGCTTTGCAAGGAGGTGGATATGCAGGATTTAGATTTCTACTTTGATGGGCTATGTGAACTAGTGAATGCGTATAAAGGCAGCCATTGGCGTGCATTGCAAAAGAGAGTTAAGCAAAGAAGGCGTAGAAATCCGCAGTTACGCCTCCGCTTAGTTCTGACTGTTGCGTTGTTGGCTCTTGTTCTTACCATTGTGGGAACTTCCTTTTCCATTTTATCTTTTTTTCTTCGCGGTTCTAAGAAACCTTAGAGCATTTGATTTTCCTTTTCTTTTCTTTTATTTCTTTTTCTTTTTGAGATTGACGCCCTTGTGTACCGACTTATCACTTTTGATTTATCGTGAATAAGTGATTCCTTTCCATCGTTTTGGGCCAAATTATGTCGTTTTATCTTTTTTTTTTTGAAACAATGTCGTTTTATCTTTTCAAGTTTATAAACAAAATTCAAAATGCTCTTTAATTGTTACGAACTTATTTGTACTTACGACTTACGAGTAATACTATAAGTACTCGTTTTAATCATATAGTCATTCTTTTTTTTTTTTTTTGGTTTTATAAAGAAAAATAAATCTGAAATTTGACTCTTCCTATAATTCCTATTTCTAGAAACTAAGTCTGGCCGGTTAACGTGGAAAAAGAAAAATGGAATTCCTGCTAGACTCTTCTATTCCTATTGGAAATTTCTTGGGCATGACTTCTTACTTTTATTCATGTATTAAATAAATTCCTATTGGAAATTCGTTTTTTTCGAACGTTTTAGTTTGATTTATTATAAAATTTGTGTAGCAGGAATAAACAATAATATTAAAAAAAAAAGCATTGAAAAGAAAATTTATAATAAGGATAACTTTTTTTTTTAATTAAATAAGTATAAATTTTGTTTTCAAAAGAAAAAGTCTAAATTTAAATTTCAAAAAGAAAACTTCTCATCTTTACTTTTTTATGGTCGTGGAAAAATTGTTTTACCATTCTAGGCTTTTTTCTTTTTATTTAAATAATATTTATTTATTTATTTTTTCTATATTTGGGGTGAAGTTGGATGGAAATTCCAATTCAAGTGTAGAGACGACGGCGGTATAGGTACCATCGAGCATTGGTCGACCAATTACCAAATTCTTTTAATTTATCTGTTTAAAATCATTTATCTACTATGCATCTATATTTCAAATTCGTTTATCAATACTTGTAAAATTATCTATTTAACTAATATATGAACTTAAATAAAATAAATATAAAATTGTAACTTATAAAATAATCAACAAATTAAATACCGTAATTTAATAAACTTTTAAATCAATATCCAATTAAAATTCTGCATGAACAATTTATAAAATAAAACTTGTACATGAATGTCACATTAATTTTTTTTAAAAAATCACATTATTAGGGTGTGATGTCAAAAAAAAATTACATTTTTATTGTTTAAATTTAATTTCTCGCTCGCATCTATAATTTTAAATTATTTTTTAAATAAACGAATTAAATATTTATGAGTATCCGTTATTCACAGCAAAGTTTATAAACAAATTTGAATAGTGAATATCAAAGACATTAAATTTAAATCTTTACCCACCCTAAATCTGCAATAAATTTTATTTTTAATATTTAAATTTATTTGTAATTATTGGTAACTTGAATAAATGTAGATCCCTATTCTAATGATTTAAACAACTTTTAAACATACACAAGGAATTTCTTTTCTTGGAAAAGCCATTGGGCCCGGCCCATCGCTACACCTCAGGAATTTCTCTCGTAGAAAAAAATGACGTGGCCACTGCGGGCGTCCATATCCGAGTTCCAACAGTCAAAGACGAACATTTCCATTAATCAATTTTGGCGTCCTTCCTTCATTATTCGACAAAGATACTATACTCTCCTTCTCATTTATCATGCAAGCTTTTTCCGCGCATTTACCACCCTCCATTTCATCACATCTTCTCTTTAAAATCCCATCCAACGGTTAAAAAACGTCAAACATACATTCGGACCACAGAGTTCCACATACTGACTGTGATTAATTTAATCTCTCTCTCAGCCTCTCAAGTCGCGATTCAAAGCCCATACACTGCAGAAACAGGCATAGTAAAGATGGAAGGAAATCGGAGAGTGGGTGTGGCGGTGGATTTCTCGCCGTGCAGCTGTAAAGCCTTGAAATGGGCGGTGGATAACATCGTCCGCGACGGGGATCATCTAATCCTCGTTACCATCCGCCCTGAAGGAAACTATGAGTCGGGGGAGATACAGCTCTGGGAAGTCACCGGTTCACGTAATTTATCGATAAGCATTTCTTGCTCCAATTTTTATTAAAATACTCTGTTTGTTTCCTGAGAAAAATTTCATTTCTCCTTGTAGCTTTAATTCCTTTGAATGAGCTTTCTGATCCCGCGATTATGAAAAAGTATGGGGTGAAGCCTGATCCAGAAAGCCTGGATATTGTAAACACTGTTGCCAACCAGAAAAAGGTTATTTTTTTGCATTTGTCTCTACAATTATGATTTGAGTCAATTTTCTTCTGTGGCTAAACTAATTATTTGCGAGCTGTGAACAGATTGTTGTGGTTATGAAGATTTTCTGGGGTGATGCACGCGAGAAGATCTGTGAAGCTATTGATAAGATCCCTCTGAGTTGTCTTGTTATGGGAAACAGAGGACTTGGCAAGATTAAGAGGTAAAATTTCATTCATTTTCTTATTTGAAATTGTCGGATCTTTCATTTTCCTTTTTGCATATCACTATTTTCGACTTTTCGTTAGTAAAAAACAATTGCCTTTGGAAAAGTCTTTTTTTTAGGGAAAAAAAAAAAAGAAAAAGAACGTGCTTGGTTGTGGTTATATAATTTTAGGAAATTTCTTATGTTGACACGTTCATCAATTAGCCAATAAATTGAGCTAATAATACAGTTTAGCTTAAGAAAACTGAAAGTCTTTTCTCCGATTGTTTGCATATGTTATTTAGTTAAAAAAACAGCTGCCTTTGAAACATGGCAAGGGTTTTACATCATTAGTTCAACTGCAGAGGTGTGTGCGTGTGTGTGTATATATATATATATAAATCCTTATGATCAGTTTTCTTAGGAAAATGATTAGGACAATTTTGCACAAAAATTTCTTGGTGCTATGCTTTGCTTTGTTTGGAAACTGATTTTAGACCCTTTTTTTTAGTCTAAACAAATTTTCTGGTTTTCTTATTCTTAAATGTGTGAACTTTTGCAGAGCTATAATGGGCAGTGTAAGCAACCATGTGGTGAATAATGGAAATTGCCCTGTTACAGTTGTGAAGCAACATGACTATGAAACCTAAACGCCTACTATGGTGGCCTTGGTTGATTTGGATTTCTTTAGCTGCAATTTTCCATCGTATATGAGATGTATAATGACTATTCTCCGTAAAATAAATCTGTTGCTTGTAAACTTTATAATTATCCAACCCTTAAGAGGAAAATTACTCTTATTCTTGTTGAGTGATTGTTGGTTTAATTTATAAATAAATTATAGGTCCAAAATACTTGCTCCTGCTTTTGGTTGGCTAATATTAAGAAAGACAAATGCGGTTGAAAATTTATGCTCAAAAGGAAAATGCACTATCACTCATAAAAGTGTGTGTTATTTATCTTTTTTTGACAGAATTTAATGTACCGAGCCTTGTTGAAATCCAAATAAAGAAGCGAAAGCTCCACAAAATAATGCCTGAACAATAAAATATATATATATTAAGATGGGTAGTGCTTTAATAAAGCAAAAGATCACAAATAGCTTCGTGGATTTCTGCGGTTATCCTATTTTCCAGGATCAAATTTGGAGCCAAACTTTCACAATTTATTTCTAATAATTATCGATTCATTTTCTTCTTTTTTTTTTCCACTTCAAGAAACCAATCAATTATGGGGCTTCGCAACGACTTGAAGAATTCCCTTACACTCTTTATGCTCCTCAGCTTTTTACAGGCCATTTCTGCACCAAGAGCCCCAGCAGATGCACCAAGTCCTTATGCCCAAGCCCCTTCATGTGCACCAACTCCTTCACCAGCACCAAGCCCCTCCCAAAAGCCTCCATTTTTTACTACGTTTTCGGATCCAATCGTTTCGAAAGACAGCTTTCAAGAGAACGAGCTTCAGGTTTTTCATACCACATCTGCTGCTTCAGGAATCGAAAACATGAACCTTGAAGTCAAGAAACTCTGTGATGCAACAGATTATACTGCTGTTTGCCAATCCTCTATCCTCCCCCTCTCTAACTCGGCCCAGGGGAGCAGTGCCCCTACGGTGCTTCAGCTGGCAATCAAGGCTGCAATTGATGAAACCAATATGGCCATGTCCACTACTCAGAAATTTGTTAATTCTCCTAAAATTGATAGTGATTTAGCTGCTTCTCTTGATGATTGTAAATCAAGCTATGAAAATATCTTGAGTGGTTTTAAGGATGCTCAGGATGCTATTCTTCAGAATGATAAAGGCACCCTTAATAGTATGCTTAGTGCTGCAATTTCGGATATTGAGACCTGTGATGATGGATTTGATGAGGCTAATCCTGTTGCTACCCACAATCAGAAACTTATTCAATTGACTAGCAATTCCCTTGCCATTGCTGCTGAGATGAAATTATAGAATCCTTTTGATTCAAGGAATTTTTCATTGAATGGGGTATTTCTTGCCTGCACATGGTTTATATGCGCCAAGTCACAAATTGTCATTGGCTTGGTGCATATATACATCAGCTGTAGGCAAGAAATTTCTGATGACCCATTCTTCTTAATATTTTTGATCTCTTGCTTCAGATATGGATATACAGGATTAGTATTGTACCATGTGATTCTTGTATTAATTACATTTATTTTTTAAAATCTCAGAGCTGCTATCCCTTTGCTGCAGTCAATGAACAAAATAATCAAATATTAAAAAAGGATTGAAAATGAAATAGCAAAAAGTATGAATGATTAAATCTCTGAAATTTTTCATTTAAGTCAAATTTAAATATAAAAAAAATTTATAGTTACTCTCAGTACATATTAATTGTAAAGTAATAATATATATATATATATATATATAAATATAATAAACACTTTGGTCTGTGGACTATTTAGGTCCGCACCGCACACCAAATCTAAAGGTGCCGCACCGTTAAATATCAAGCTAGGAACTACTGGATCTCTCACTCTTTTAATCTCCTTCTCCTCTCTCTCATTACTGTCAAACTAGAAAACGTACAAACAAGAAAATAGCAGGTCTTCACAGGCGTCCTATTGACTGGCATGAAAAAGTTACTCGTGCGGGTACAAGCATATAGATACCCATTTGAATAGTGAAAAATCTAGGCGCTAAAAGTTCAATTTTGCTTTCTCCTTCATTTCTTTGTTAATTGTGTACAAAAGATTTCAGAATTTTAAATCTATATCTACATGAATTTGCTGGGTATGTTTTGATAAGAGATGTGGAGGAGAGCAAATAGTACTTTTTGACATCAATAAATTACATCTTCTACTCAAATTTACAAGTTAATATATATCAATTGAAATTCATTATTAAAAGTTGTGACAAAAGAAAAGGAGTAGAGAGAGCAAAATGAAGAACAGAAAACACAGAAAAAAAAATATCTTAGAACACACCGGTTATGGTGGACTTTAGCTGTTGGTGGTGGAGGTGTGGTGGCTGGTGAAAGCCACCTTCGGTGCTAGTGTTTGGGTGAGAAAAAAAATTCAAATTAATATCCCAACCCAAGTATCTACAATTAAAATTTTCAACATATGAGATTTGGTGCCGTGTCATTCCAAAGTGTGCACCACAACGCAGATGCAGCACTAGTGTACCGGATGACTGCTCACTTTGGTCACTTTCAATTATTTATTGATTTCTTTACCAATCAATAATGGACTTCCTTGTATAACTTGGTCCCTCACTTTAATAACATTTTGGACTTGAATTTGGTCTGGCGGCCCATTTTATGCCTATGCAGCACCTGCTTTGGAATTTCAATTTTTTCATTTTGAAAAACCATATCAGTAAAATAGAATTAGTGAAGCTTAGTAAAGAGAGAAAGAATGGAGCAGATAAAGAGACTCAGTATCAATGTCCTTTACCAAAACCAGTCTCAAAATGGCAAATCTCACCTTCTTACTCTAACTCCTCGTTCATATCCAACTAGACCTAACTACCTCCAAATACCCAGAAAAAGAAAAAGACCCCACTATTCTCTTTCTCCAGGCTAGAAATTGAACTCCTTATCATTTTGGCAGTTGTGGCCGAATTAGGGTTTTTCTGTTTGCTTCTCTGCTGCGTAAGTATCTAAATTTTATGGGTTCTTCTTGTTATTTGTTCTTTGTCTTTGCTTGTAGAAATTGGTCATGCTTTGAAGAAAAAATTTTGACTTTTAAGTTGGCCTTCTTTCATTCTGTAGCAAGAGACAACTGAATAAACACATTTATTTTGGTTGGTTATCGTTGGTTTTAAGGCGTTCGGCTTTATAGATATTGAGTGAAAATAAGAGGAAAAATTTAAGCTTCGTTTCATGCTTTTTGCCATTTTTAAAGCTAAAGTAGAAACGTGAGATTAAACCAGCAATGTGTTTTCTCCAATTTTGTTAGTTCCTTGTTTCCTGCTATATGTGTGTTTATGTTTTATCAACAAGTCATACAATTGTGTTTCCTTTCTCTCTCTTCCTTTCTCTTTGAAGATTTCTCTTGTGGTATTTTTTGTTTTTGAACTTTGAAACAGAATTATTAGGCTATTTACTTCTATTTGGTAGTTTTTTTTTTTTTTCAACTAGTTACCTCTCACTATTCATTTGCTTGATTGGATTTATTCTTTTACATTTCTTGATTTCCTTGTGCTGCTAGTGCTCTTTTCCTTGCTCATGAAAGTGATGCTTTCGCTTGCTCCTGGTAGTTCATAGTTTTGGTATGGCAGCTAATGCTTGTATTTCCACATGAAGAAAGATGTTTCATACTTTTTTGTTGGTTTGCTTCCATAAACTGTTGGCTCAAAGGCATTTCTTAACAATGATCTCTTCTGCTGCCTTGGATGTTTCTAGAGGTCTTACCTGCATCTCCCTTTTGCTAGTGGGTTCTTATAAACTAAACAACATGACGTGTTCCAAAAACTAGTCGGCACCAAAAATTTTAGAGCCCCAGCCTGTAGACTAATTAGGTAGACAATTCATTGTGCTTATAGACTGGAAAAATAGTGGAGTACCGTCAAGCTTGGAAGTCATCATGGTGAAGGTAGTTCCACACTCTGGCTTGACGGTTCTCCACCATTTTTTCAGCCTATAAGCGCAATGAACAGTCTTGCCCAGCCTAACCATTCTACAATCCCTGGCTCAAAACTTCTCGTTTTTAGTTAACATCATCTTTTTGGTTAGTTTGCAAGAACCTGGTAGCAAACGGAGAGGTGCAAGTGCCAGCATAAAGTGAGATGGCTAGAAACACCCAGGCTACAAAAAGAGCTAGCTTTGTGGTTAAGTTCAAGTCTATTTTCTTCAACAACATGTAATAATATGAGTTTGTTACATATTCAGGTAGCGTTTATTAATAACTTACAATTATTCTGCTTCAAAATTTTCAATTCTCAGGTGTGCCACTGTTTTGTTTTTATGTTTGTGCTCACACACCAAGGACGCTGAATTCTTAGCTTAATGGAAGGTTTTGGAGGAGACTTGTTTGGTGGTGTCAAGAAGAAGAGGAGTACTGTATCTCGTCCACCTTGTTCTGATATACAGAAGTTTTCGCTTACTTTTTTATCTCAATCCACACGGCATTTAGGCATTGGCTTCAATGAAGAAGCGCATGATTTTCGGGAAAAAACAATTGGTTCTGATGGATTGAGAAGTGAGAGCAAGCTAACAAAGCTTAAGCTTAAGCTTGGTGGAGTTACTCATACCATACACACCAAGTACGCTTCAGAATCTTCTCTGGGTTTTGATGGTCCTCAGCCACAAGAGAAGTTACTTCTTCAGGTAATCTCACACTAACACGTGCCACTTGTAGTGGTTCTTTTCTAGAATATCTTTTCTTTTAGATTGGATCTTGTTACAATTTCTTTATGATGTCAAGGGACTAACTGGGCTGATGTTGTCTAACATTTAATATATTATCTCCTTAAGGCTTTCTATTAGCTTGATTATTCTAGGCCTGTTTGAAACTCAATGATTGTGATTTGATATTGGTATTTCTTTCATTTTCTTTTCCTCTTGAATAACATATCTGATTTATGGAGTTGACTGTGGACTACTTTTGATGCTTATAATTGTGATGTGGATTACTGTTCTAGGACCCTGCCTATGGAAATGACCAGTCCTTGAGAGGAAGGATGCATGGTGAAAGTGTCTTAGTAGATGAAATGTGCAAACATGAGCCAGTTCGCAAGAGTAAGCGTGTTCCTAAGAGACGCATAATTGATATAGGAATTAATGAAGATGATAATGATGCTGATGAGGAAATTTGTTATCTTGGGAGACTCAGTGGTTCTAAAGTTTGTTCTGATGGTAGGCAAAAGGAGGATGAAAACTTTGTAGAAATGAAAAACTATAGACCATCGAACTTGGGCAAAGAAGGGGCCACAAAGTTGAGTTCAGAAAAATTGTTTGATGATGAAGACTACATGGAAGATGAAGAACTTGTGTCAGATGATGAGCCTGGATATAAAAGCAAGAAAGTCGGATTTTTTGATGGAAGAAGCAAATCTGGTAACAGTTTGATTGAGTTCCCGAATGGTTTACCCCCTGCGCCTCCTAAAAGTGAGTCTCTCTCCCACTCTTCTTTTGCACAACTTAAATGAGCTTAAGCATATCATAAATCATTTTGGAATTGGAATATGCACTGCTTGATCTTTAAACCTGTCTATTTCTGCTATCGGTTTCTCAATGACAGAACAAAAGGTGAAACTCTGTGAAGTGGAACAGCAGCTGAAGAAAGCAGAAGCGGCTCAAAGGCGTAGAATTCAATCAGAGAAGGCTGCTAGGGAGGCTGAGGTTTGCTCTTCGCTTATTGAGTTTCTTATAGTTTGCAATAGAATGGGTAAACAGTCAAATTTTGTATTGCCTAGGCTGAGGCAATCCGAAAGATACTTGGTCAAGATTCTGCAAGAAAGAAGAAGGAAGAAAAGATGAAGAAACGGCGCGATAATTTGGCTCTGGTATTTTGAGAATTGAAGAACCGCTTATTTTCTTAATCCAATTCTTTTGCCCCATGTTTCGAGAATGTAGTTCTAATCAAGAGCAAACCTGACCTTATGCAGGGAAAGGCAGAAAATCTGAATACACTCGGGTCAAATACTATTAGGTGGATCATTGGTCCCACTGGAACTGTGGTTATTTTTTCTGATGATGCTGGTCTGCCAAAGATATTCAATTCAATCCCATGCAGGTTTATGATCGCCTTCTGTATACTGTGTTTGATTGCCTTTGTGCTTATATATATATATTTTTTGCAACCTGTTCATCTGTCTAACATTATTATCTCTTGATCTGCAGTTATCCTCCACCTCGTGAAAAATGTGCAGGTCCAAACTGTACAAATGTTTATAAATACCGAGATTCTAAGTCAAAGCTTCCACTCTGCAGTCTCCATTGTTACAAGGCAATACAAGGGAAAATGCGGACTGTAATTACATGCTGATTACTAGCTTGACTCAAATTGTTGACCGAGAGTTCTACTTCTTGACGTTTTTTCTCCTTAATGAGCGTCATTAGTCTCTGAATGCCAGCTCGATGTAAGCAAAAGCTTCGGCATTTAATGCAACAGTGTATGATGTTCCCTTATTGTACCTCTCATGCTAATGCTATTTTCTACCTCTCACGGTAATATTATTTAGATTAGAACGTTAGGATATGTATCAGCTTGAGCGGGACATATTTTTTGATGTATATATTCGACTTTATGTATTTTTATCTAAGCTATTTTAGCGTGCAAAATAAATTATTTTAAAAATATGTAATTTATTTTATTTTTGATATAACCTTATAACAAATAAAATCCAATAATGAATGCGTAGAAATTCAGTATGTGTTTACATGTGATGTGTGCGTGATCCGGTCCAGATGTTTGCGCACCAAATTACAGCACATAATGAGTGCCTCACTTTTGATTTTGTATGGATTTGTGTATATAATTACATATCATGGCTGGAAAAAACGACTTATGAGCCGACATGGCCTACTTTCTCAGCAGAAGCCAGAAGCAGTTCTGCAAGCTATACCTTTTTGGCATCCTTCAACCGACAGGCGAAAGGTAAATCATCCGATTTTCTTAATCTCAGTTTCCTAATAGCAAACATTTCTATTTAGAGCCAGTTTGATGAAATCAAGGCAGCTTGCCCCTAGTATGCTGCTTGATGTATCCCTTTTGACAACAACAAAATATTCTGCGGATACTGTGATAAACTTAAAAAAAAATCAGAATTCAGGAGAAAATTTGTAGGAAGAGCGGCCAATAATTGCAAAAAAATATCAGTAATTTCCTACTAAAAATATCATGGCAGCAGCATAAATTTTATATAACAAGAATAGATAATGGCTGAGAAGGTACAGGGAAGAAACAATTCAAATAAATAACATAGCCTAGGCTAAAGTCTTGAACCCATTTCCAAAAAAAAAAAAAAAAGTTTCAACCATCATCTGCAGAAACATCAATAATAAACAATGCACTTTACAACTTAATGCTTTTTGACAATAATAACAGAAACTTGAGTGAAATTTGTTTATGTTTTCTTGAAAATGAAAGTTATGAAGCCTTGAAGGAAGTTCAATATATTAGTTTGAGAATCTCCAAGTAGACAGAGACTGCAAAGGTGTACCCTTCCACCCAATAAGTAGGTTTTTCCCATCCATCTCAATTGTACAACACTTCCCACAAGCAAATTTCTTTGCTACCATGTCTGCTTGGAATAAAGCTTCTGTGCTCAGCTCAATCTCTTCCATTCTGAAACACACAAAGAATGCTCTCCAGACATCAGTTTTGCATTTCTACTCTTCCTTTCCCCTCCTTCACTGGCTATAATATTCCTGATGCCTGCAGCAAAGCACAATGATTCTAACATTATCCTGTTTGGATCACTGCCCATACAAGTCTCAATGCTGTCAAAATATGCGCTGTAGTAGAAAAGGGATTCAATGAAACTGTTTACAAAAGAAGTTGAGGATGTATTAACCTCAGCTTCAGCAACCACAATTTATAATTGGATTGAGATTTCTAAGTACTTTCATAACAGTATCCAGTCTGTCAGGAAGTGAGATCAGGCTCCTCAGTGCACATCCACTGTGGACAGCTACTGCTTCTCCAGCAGCTAACTTGGACACACTTAAAAGTTTAATCATGTCTGATACCATAATCAACTTAAAACAAAAAGGAATTCTCAAGCTCTGTGCAAATCTTTCTAACCTCTTTCCTGTCTGTTCTATTTTATGTTTCTTAGAAGTCCCAATTGTGGTTATCTTCAAAAGCTCGAGAGGGGAAACAGATTGCAATGCCAAAGCTTGCATGAGTATTGCCAAGTTTCCTCCCATCTTTATTCCCATATCAATTACATGGATCGTCTTTGCATTGGACACATTTTCTGTAATGGTTTGGATTCCAGCAAACAATCCAGGCTAAAAGAAAGGAAGTTCTAAGTAACAAGCCAGCAGGATCGGTGTCCAGCCCACGATTGCTTCATCAAGATTAATAAACTTTAGTTTGTCCAAATCCTCTAATGTAATTCTTCCTGTTTCTCTATTGATCCTCTCCCGAAGAGCTTAGAAAAATAATAAACTATTCGTTGAACAGCATTTCCAGTGGTGGAAGAATAGCCATCATATTGGTCTAACAATTTGTTTGCACAGTCATATTGTGTATTGCTCACTTTGTCAGCTGAAGCAAGGAGGAGTTGAACAAACTCCACTTTTTTCCGCGTCCTCTTCTGAAATATCTAAATGATTGTTAAGATTCTCAACTGTTTGAGTAGAGGAATTGATAAACCTTTCTCCAGCAATCTTCATGATTTCTTCATCTGAGAGTTCTTGAATTGCCACATTCGCAATATCCTTCGAGGATGATTTATATGGTGCAGAAAGGATATCAAACATGAACTCATTGAGAATCCCGTGTCCTGAAAGTGATTGCTGCTGTGATTCTTTTGATGGACCATCCTGATGGATAATAGGTGATGAATCTCCCCAGTCTTCTTCTCCATGGCAATGCTCTTGTTCTTCTTGATTTTGTATTTCTATACTCTCAGAATTTTGATTTGTAGAACTCAACTTATCTCTGACGTGGCAACAATTTAATGCCTCAACATTCTCCATCTCAGGTGAAAATTTAATCTCAGCTTGATACTAATTTTTATAGACAAACATTGATGAATGTGATGGGAAAATGTGACAATTTGTACAGCTTTGATCTCATTTTTCAATGACAATGAACAATTTTCTTTGTAGAAAATGCAATGTGAATTTGATATAATTAAGGTAGGACACGGCATGATTTCAATAAATTGATAATCTGATAGCCAATCTGACAATAACAACAAAAATGCTCATGCAAAATTATTCTGATATCTTACTTTGAAACCTTAAACAGGGAGCTTTGAATTGACCAAGAAATGGACAACAATTGCAACAATAATTGATAACAGACAAAATGGATTTCCCAAATAATAAGGAAATAACAATGGGAAACATTGTTATGAACACACTTAGCTTTTTATGTGGTATGTACCAAGATTGTCTGGAGGATTAAGTTCTCAGATTGGCCTGAACCATTTTCACAACATGCAAAATTTTGATCATTCATTGCTGAGATATCCTATGAAATAATTAAGTAATTCATATGTGTCAGGTTCAGTCTTAAAACACTCACATAAAACCTATCAAAAACAGTAACCAAATATAGGTTGATCAATCAATGACTAGAGAGATGTAATGCATTGGAAATCTACAGAATTACATCTTTTTCAAATTTGTGAAATGAACTTCCAGACAGAAACAGAATGAATTGGAGTACCCTTCCACCCAATAAGCAAGCATTTATTCATGTCAAGTGTACAAGAACTCCCACAAACAAATTGCTGAAGCAGAAGGCTTGCTTGGTACAAAGATGAAGAGCTGAGTTCTGTCTCTACCATTCCAAAACGGGCGAAAAATGATCTCCAAACATCAATCTTCACATGTCTAACCCACCTTTCCTCTCCCTCACAAGCCACAATATTTCTTATTCCATTATGAAAGAATAGCAATTCTGTGACCATCCTATTCGGTTCGTCCTGATCCAAACAGGCATCAAAGCAATCGAAATAGGCACTGTAAAAGAAGAGAGCTTCAATGAAACGTTTCACAAAAGATGGGGAATTATTATTTGCCTCAACTTCAATGACCACCATTAGACACGGGTTCATATTTTTAAGCACCCTCATTAGTGATTCGAGCCTGTCTTGTTTCGAAATCAGGCTCATCAGAAAATACTCAGAATAGACGGCTACTGCTTCCTCAGGATCTAGCTCAAAGAGCTCTTCTTTGAGTTCCAGGATGTCTGGTACCACGATCACCTTGAATGAAAAAGGCACGTTCATGGACTGCGCGAAACTTGCTAACCTCTTTCCTGTATCCTCAATTGACTGTTCTGAATCAGTTCCAATGGCAGTTATCTTGAGAAGCTCGAGAGGGCAATCCTGTCGAGACTGTAAAGCTTGCATTAGGACAGACCAGTGAGCTCCACATCTGATTTCGAGATCAATTACATGAACTCTCTTCGCTTCAGCCACATTTTCCACAATTGCTTGGATTCCTGCAAAGCGTGCAACTTGAAAGGAAGGTATTTTCTGATAGAATGCCAAGCTGGCTGATTTCAGATCCCACATTTCCAGCTCTAATCTCGAGTCTTTCAATGAGATTCTTCCTATTTCGCGGTCAATCCTTTCCTGAAGAGCTTCGGAGAAGTAGTAAACAAGTCGTTGCACAGGATTTCCAGTACTGAAAGGCAAGAGATTGCAATGGCTGAGCAATCTGCTCGCTCTTTCGAATTGCTGATATCCAACTTTCTCAGCAGAAGCAAGAAGTAATTCGACAAGCTCAACATTTTCAGAATCCTCATCAGAAAAATCGGAGAAAGAAAGACTAAAAGGATTGTTAAGCATAGAGGCAATATCAATTACTTGGCAACATGATTCTATGAACTTTGCTCCAGCTAATCTGATGATTTCTTCTGTTGACAATTTCAAGCCTGCCAACTTTGTATGTTCACTGCTTGGCTTATCTTCTAATCTTCCAATATTTCTCCGGCCATTATCATATTTCTTTAGCAGCTCTAGCGACGCCAAAGAAAAACAATTTTGATCCAATTTCTTGGATTCTGAAACATGTTGACTTTCACTTGGGGTTTCCTTAAAACATGGAGAAAGTATATCCAAAACCCGATCATCAAAATCTTCAAAATCCTTATGTAACTCTGTCTTCTGTTCTTGTTGCTGATCATCAACCTGATAGAATCCATCCCAGTCATCAACTCCACCAAGACAATCATTTCTCCATTCTTTTGTTCCATTAATACTCTCATAACTTTTATTCATGGAGCTAAATTCATCTTGAATTGCACCAAAATTGTACTCCTCAAAAGAATACACAGCTTTCGTCATCTCAAATGAGATTTTACTTCAGTTGGGCATTTTTAGTTTGGAAAATTTAGATTTAAATGAAACAAGCAAAGAGGATTTAGCTATAAAACCGAGGTTGCTGTGCTGTTGAAATTGATGGGTTCAATCTCTTAGCAGACATTGAAGAAAATTTCAATATATTAAGATTAGTACAAACTAAAGAATACAGATGGTAATTAAATAAATAATAAATGAATGAATATGATAAGAAGAAAAGGTGAATAGAAAACAACAAAAATGAATTTCAACAATGTAGCCTATGCGCCATGGTCCAATCTACTATACGCAAGATTTAAGACTGACAGCTCAAATTTTGTATTTATTTGCCTTGGATATTGTTGTTTGTTGATTTCTTCTAACGAAACAGGGATTGACCAAGTCATTTAAGGTCTTCCACAATACTTTGGCTGCAATATTATCAGAGAAACAAGTTATCATGAAAAAAAAAAAACTCACGTAGTAAGTTTCCAATGCTATAAATTTAAAGAAAGGATGATTTTGTTTTCCCGTCTCAGTGCCCACATGTCACTTCGCTTTAATAACTGGGAGGGATGCAGAAAAAACAAAAATATAAATAAAAAATAATCAGTCCTCTCTCCTCTTCTTCTTCACCGAGAGAGAGAGATCCAAAACTAGAATCTTTCTCTTTGTGCATTTGATTCTTGGTTTGTCTGGCATGTTTGATAGCGTTTATTTTGAATGCAAGAATTTGACAAAGCTTGGAGTTTTAGTAACTACGTGAAAATCTTAAACCCCAATTTGTGTTGCTGATCAGCAGGTAACGTTTCGAGATTTAAGCAAAGAGGATACTTAATTCTATAGATTTTTCTTTCCTTTCCACGCATTATATGCTTTTAAGATAATTTGATGGAAATCCCTAATTTTTATTTGACCAATTTGGTTTTTTTCATCCACTTCAGTTCACTTGGCAATCTGTTCTTTTTCTTTGTCCATGTGTATTATATTAGCTTAGCTCAGTTCTTTCAATTTACTTTTTGTATTTTATGCTCAATCTTTGGCATAAATTCCTTTGGTCGTCTCATTATTATTATTATTTTCATTGTTTATGATAGCCTCTCCAACTTCAACTTAAATATATTTCAGAACTACAGATTTGTGTTAGAAAGGAATGATAAAATGTTAATTTATCCAATTGGATTTGTCATTAAAATTCTTGCTTTGCTCAGATTTTGCCTTGGATGTGTTAATAGTTATGATTATGAAGGATTTGGTGAGTTTTATGGAAGAAATGAAATTGAATTTGTCAATTATAATATTGTCCTTTATCCTTCCATTTATTTACATAAAAACTCTCAATCTATTGATAGAATTACCACCCACTACATTAAGGCATGTATTAGACCATCAATACGGATAGCTTATAATCGTTTAGTTCTCGAACTCATCATCAGGCACAAGTATTAATAAATCTAACCGTTACATAGTTAATGTTTATCTATTACAACAATGACTAGACATTAATAACTCGAGACATTAATAATATATCATAAGATCACTATATAAAAGGATTCAAGTCTTTAAAGTTTTATGGTTTAAACTTCTTTTTAAAATTATTTTCTTTTTAAATTGATTTGATCATCAAAATATTATTGCCAAATTTCATGAAATATCTTGCATTTTTAGGTAATCAGCGAGCTTGACATAACCTGATTGTTATATATATATATATAAATTGAGGGATTTAGGAGTATATACCTGAATTTGTGGGATCACATGTGAAAATTACCTCAAGCAACTTGGGCTAGCAGCAAGAGTATTGGCAAACTCGGTTTTAAAATGTACAATTATTAGCCTTAGCCTTAGCCCTAGCCCAGCCCAGTTATGTGATTCCCGCGGAACCGATTGCCGACTGCAAAAGCACTAATAATTTAATAAATAAATAGCACTTACAAAAAAAGGGAGCCAGTAGGAATAAAAAGTTAGCGAACCTTATCCAATAACTCGTTGCCACATAAGTAAATGGCGCGTGGATGACGTGTCAAGTCAGCAGCTAAAGTCGTGAACTCCCTCCGGACTCCTTCGTCCCTGTTTTAAATAACAAAACCTTCCATTCCGTGGATCTGTCGTTTTCGTGTTTTCTATCCATCTCATCATATCTGCCCCGCCCGTAATTAATTACGGTATCGCATCTCTGGTGCTGGGCTAATCGGCCGGCGGTGGTGGTCGCGTTTTTGCTGGGATCGTTGATCGATCAGGTGATCCAATGGCTGAGGATAAGTATAATTTGAAGAATCCGGCGGTTAAGAGGATTTTGCAGGAGGTGAAAGAGATGCAATCTAATCCCTCCGATGATTTTATGAGCCTGCCTCTGGAGGTTCGGTTTCAATTCCTTTGTTACATGTTCTATATATTTCTCTCTTTCAGATTATGAAATTCAGTTTTTCCCCCTTTTTTGTTAATGTTTGGGGTTTATTTTATTTATTTATCTTTTTTCTTTTCTCTGAATTTCAGTGAATGTGTACACCTAAGGGACCATAGATCAGATTGCTTATATTTTGTTTTAGGAGATTTTAGGGTTTTTATGTATAAACGTGCAGCGTTGTATTGTAAGTTGAAGGTTAGATCGGGAATTTTGTTGTTAATTTTTATTGATTTTGAATTAACTCTGTTTCTTCAACGTTTTGTCTGAGTAATTATGATTGTTATTTGTTTGTTGCGTGGATTTGAAAGTTTTCCCTAACTAGCTGCAAACATTTAGAATTTATTTCCTGTTCTTCTAGCTTATTTGTTTTTTCTTGAGGATAAGGTTTACGATCAATTAAAGCTTAGCGCACTTAAGAAATCACTGGTTTATAATCAATTGACGATTTCTTTTAGCACTGCCTTAATGCTGTGCGGGTATTTTTGACCTGGGATGAAAGAGATCTTATATCCGGGGAAAGCCTCAGCTGCAAACTCAAATTAGTGGCATTAATTTCCTTGTTATGCTAAGTGAAACTTTCCTAAAATTTACACTGAATTGAAGTGAAACGTCCATACAAATCTCTTCTTTCGTTTGATTTCCTTTGCCTCTCCATTAGGCAATTCCAATTAACTGCCTCAGATTTGCCTCAGATTTCGTTTTGTGCATGTATCGTACTCTCATGCCGAGTTTTTCAGCATACATTCTTCATGCTATCTCAGAGAATAAATGTTTTTGATTTATTGTTTTCAGGAGAATATATTTGAATGGCAATTTGCCATCAGGGGGCCCTGTGATACTGAATTTGAGGGCGGTATTTATCATGGACGGATTCAGTTGCCTGCAGAATATCCATTCAAGCCTCCTTCATTTATGCTGTTGACTGTAAGATATTACTTCCATTGAGATATCCTGCTATATTCTGTATTTACAATATGTTAAGAAGGGTTTCTGTTCTTTCCAGCCAAATGGCCGTTTTGAGACCCAGACAAAAATATGCTTAAGCATATCAAATCACCATCCTGAGCACTGGCAGCCATCATGGAGTGGTAAGTTTTGCTTTAGAAGCATTGTAAGTTTTGCTTTAGAAGCATTGCTGATGTGTTAGAATAAGGGAGTAATTGGATTTATTGCTTGACCCGGCACATTGGTAAGTTGCTTCTGCTGTAACTTGATGTTCTGGTGCAGTGCACAAAAAAAAAAAAAAAAAAGAGCTGAATGGGGGTTAACTTTGATGTTTAGTGAAAATGACCAAATTGTCCACGATTGACTGGCAATCAAGACTAATTTGTTTACTTTATCTCAATTCTTATTCATGTTTGTATTCTTGTATATAAATATTGTGCGTGTACTCCTGCACTTTTGTTGTTCAGTACGTGAATGGTATTATGAGGCTTCTGCTTCTTTGCTGACATTGTAAATTTGAGCAATAGTTTTTACATGTTACAATCACGTGTGGTTATACTACATATGGGCCTTATTTGAAATCAAATGGATTAATTATAATGTTAAAATTACCAATTTAAGTCAAAAGTGCACCAAACTCATTATGTTGCACTGACATGGGTACAGGCTTTTAAACCTTTGAGATGCATGCTAGCGAATATATGGATGTGGTGTATTATGAGTGAGTACTGGTACCCGTAATTCTAGTGCAAAATTTAAGCTTTATGTCGATTATCATCATTTGTGCTCTATTATCAGCTTGTTAAAGGCAAAGCCCTTATAAGTTGCATTCATGCAAGTTACAACCGTCTAAGCCGAACTGGATATATGTTGCATACATTTGCAAATAGCTAATGTTGCATAATTTGCACGTTCTTGTTGGCAGTACGGACAGCTCTGGTAGCTCTTATTGCATTCATGCCTACAAATCCAAATGGTGCCCTTGGTTCACTGGACTACAAGAAAGAAGAGAAGCGTGCCTTGGCCATCAAGTCTCGTGAAGCAGCCCCTAGATTCGGGACTGCTGAGCGTCAAAAGCTCATTGATGAGGTTTGTTTTGATCCCCTCTTCCCCGTGTATCTGTTCATGGTTAGGTACTTGTACCTTTTCTTCGATCTGTGTTGATGAGCTCATGAATGGTACAGATCCATGAGTATATGCTAAGCAAGGCACCACCTGTTCCTCAATTAAGTCCTGCTAAGGATACTGAAGAACAACCTATCAACAGGGAGGGTGAAGACCAGTCAAACTCACAAGAAGGAGCTGTAGCAGCACATATTCCAAATCCAGCAGTTGAGGAGAATCCAGCAACGGGTGATAGGATTATTGAAGAAGTGGCTGAGGCTCCTGTAAATTTGAATCCCAGTAATGCAAGAGGGAGGGTATCAAGAGAAGTTCCTGCTGGAAGTTCAAATGACCAAATGTTGCATAGGCCAGAGACAGTGGTGCAAAAACCAGCTGATGATCGATTGTTCACATGGGCTGCTGTTGGACTCACTATTGCTATTGTAGTTCTTTTGCTGAAAAAGTTCATGAAAGCAAGTGGACATGGCGCAGTTTTCATGGATGGTTCGTAAATATAGTAATATTCACTTAGATTTGAGCAATTTGTGTTTTGAGTTATAGTGAGGAAAAGGAAAAGCAAACAAAGGCTGAGTTGGGGGAACTGCCAAGATTTTTCATTTACATTGGTATAACTTGTAATATATCGTAATCATCTTGACATGCTCAGTGACTGTAATTAATAATTTAGGAGCATGAATATCAGTGTGTTAAGTATTCTCGTGTATTTATATTATCAATGTCTTAGATATTTTATTTGGGTCCTGTCCTGAAGGGCTGGCATGCTATTCTAATTATACAGGCGTTTCTAAGAATTTGACAATAGCCGGATTTTCTCCTCTTCATTCGTGGACGAAGCATAGCCATTTCGCTGTTGACAATGTGCTGTTGAGTTGTCTATTATTCAAATGCCATACTTGATCATTCTGGCACATGGATGATTCTGAGAATGACTGCTTTGGATTGTCAGAAGATTTTTTTTTTGTTTTGGTAGTTAGCTTTGTCTGCTTATGCAAGAACATGTGCCTTTGACTTCCTGTTAAATGACGCTGCTCATTAGAGATTGATCTTATTTTGTAATGGTGAAAACAGGCGTTATAAAGCGATCTTTCAATCTGCCAGAACTATTATCATGATATTGGTTGAAGCTGCAATACTCCTCTAACATTTGGTGATGAGTCATTGGCTCCAAATCATTCAAATTTCTTATGTTTTCTTTCTTTATTTTCACCATGCTCTAAATAATATCAATAAAAAATTTATGCTCTAATAGGTGTTCGTGGAAAAAAAAATCATTATGGCACCTATAATTAGAGATGGTAGTTTCAAAAAAGATCGTTATGCTCTGTAAGTATAATCATTTTTTTTCTTTAAAAAAAGAATGGTTCCACGACCTTCTTTATTTAATTCGATTTTTAGACCTATTAAATCAATTAATTTAAAATTTAATATTATTATGTTTATAATTGAAGACTTTCTTTCTTTTCAACGAATATAATATGAAATTGTCTTAAAATCCTTTTAAGATAAAAATTGAATTTAGAATTGAATTTGATATCTTAAAATAGAAAATTTTGGATCAATAGAGCAACAAATGCTAAGGGAAAAAATCCTTTATGATAAATGAACGGGCCAAAATCCTTGTGCACAGAAATTATTTAGGAGGAAATCTTGCTTGTCTGCCTTCAATATTCTTGAACGAACTTAACTGCCTTGCAAGTTGCAACTGGTTTCTAAGAAGAAAAAGAAGTGGCTAAACATGAGCATTTCTTCTGCTACCAATCTCTTGTCAACACCAAACAAAGTCACACAAAACTTTGCGCAAAATTCTCAGTCAAGGAAGCCTGATCCTGCCATTTCTCTTCTTCAAGTTTGTAAAAGCGTTGAAGAGCTACGACAAGTGCACACTCTTCTCGTCAAGACGTCCCTAATCAGAGAAAAGCATGCCTTTGGTCGTCTACTGTTATCCTTTTCCTCCTCTGATAATCTGGGTACTCTTGGTTACGCTCGAAAATTATTCGACTCCGTCGATATCCCCAAAAACTCATTCATGTATAATACCATGATGAGGGCCTACTTGAACTGTGGAAATCCAAGAGAAGCATTTGTTATTTATTCTAAAATGGTCTGTGAAGATTTTTTGTACCCTGATGATTTCACTTTCACTTTTGTATTTTCTGCTTGCTCTAAGTTTAATGCCGTGTCTGAAGGCAAACAAGCTCAAGCCCAGATGATAAAATGGCCTGTAAAGTTTGGGCCGCATTCTTGGAATTCCTTGATGGATTTCTATGTGAAGACTGGCGAGCTAGGAATTGCAATCCGTCGCTTGTTTGACAGTATTGAGGATCCTGATATTGTTTCTTGGAATTGTTTGATCGACGGGTATGTGAAATCAGGGGATTTGCATCAAGCACAGAGGATGTTTGATAAAATGCCGCAAAGAGATGTGGTCTCCTGGACTACGATGCTTGTAGGCTATGCTAATGCTGGCTTTTTAAGTGAAGCTTGTCGTTTGTTCACTGAGATGCCAGAGCCCAACTTGGTTTCTTGGACTGCGTTGATTAATGGTTATTTACAAATGGGTTGTTATGGCAGGGCTTTGGATCTTTTCAAAGAGATGCAAATTGCCAAAGTTCAAATGGATGAGGTCACTATAACAACTCTGCTTTCAGCTTGTTCCCGGTTGGGATCTTTGGATCATGGACGTTGGCTCCACACGCACGTTGATAAATGTAAGGTGAAAGTTGATGCCCATTTATCAGCGGCTTTGATTGATATGTACAGCAAGTGTGGACGGATCGACTTGGCAAGGAAGGCTTTCAGGGAAGCAGCAGATAAGAAGGTATTTGTGTGGAATTCTATGCTAGGAGGACTGGCACTGCATTCATTCGGTAAAGAAGCTATTGATCTAGTTGATGAGATGATAGAGTGTGGAATACAGCCTAATGAAATCACTTACATCAATATTTTAGCAGCATGCAATCATTCAGGTCTTCTTGACATTGGATTGCGTTTCTTCAATAAACTGGTAGAAGATGAAAAATTGCAACCTACAATAGATCACTACGGATGCCTGGTGGACCTACTGGGTCGTGCAGGTTTTATATATGATGCGTTTCAGGTAGTTCAAACTATGCCTTTGAGAGCTGATGGATCTTTGTGGAGGGCCGTTCTTGGTGCCTGTAAACTGCATCAGAATGTTAAGTTGGGAGAACAAGTTGGAAGAATTTTAATTAAGATGGAGCCTTTAAATCACATGAATTATGTTCTTCTATCAAATCTCTATGCAGTAGATAATAGATGGGAAATGGTTGGAGAGCTGAGGAGAGAAATGAAGGTGAAAGGCTTGACAAAAAAGCCCGGATGTAGCTTGATTGAGCTGAATGGCGTAGTCCATGAGTTTGTTGCTAGAGACCTTTCTCACCCCAGGAGTAGAGATATCTATGAGTTGTTGAATATAATGGCTAATCAAGTGTTGCAATGCAAGATGCCCATGGACAGTGACGGTGATGTTTGCGCTAAGAATCAAGAAATTTGATAAAACCCAGTTCTTTGGCCATTGCATTTGATGTCATTGACCACGCCAATATATGTCAAGTTTTCAGGAAAATGTTGCGACTAGGATTTGTGGCGAAATCAATATATGTCCAGCTGCTGCTTTTGGCATAAAGCCACCCAGACTTTTGTCGAATGCTCCAAACAGGATGAACATGGTGAGTGAAAGTGCATCACTTTAGGGAAGTGCATCTGTCTTTCTAATTGGTATAGACTGGTTATGGTTAAGTTCATGACATGCAGGCTCATAATGAAAGAGCAGACCACCGTACAACTACAGCTTCAACAAAAAACTACAATGAAATTAATGCTATTTGTGCCTCTCTTACAGGGTTCAGGGTTGGAGACAGCCATCAGTGAGGTGCGTATTCTTAGTCGGTAATACAACTTTCGTTTTTTAAATAGATCATATGCATCAGAATTGTATGTCTATCTCACTGATTGTGGGTGGTCCTTCATTTATGTACACATTGGCTAATAACCATCAGTACTTGTCTTTAGAGATGAGTATAAAAGTGATAAAAAGAAAAGTATATATTAATCAAACATTATATTGGAGCATACAAGAGTAAAAGCTCAGAATAAGAATTGAACTAGAAATTGCATTTTATCTGAATTATCATGTGAGGGAGGAATATAGATCTGTGGTGACAAACAGAGAATTCACATGGTAAAAGGGATTAATTCAGGACCTTTGCTCAATGACAGTCAATTCCTCAACAGCATTGCTGCGGGTTATGGAATTAAAGCGTTGACCACCAGAACATTTACTGAACAGTAAGGCAGAACCAAGCCCTTGATTCAGTGAGTGCATTGGCGTTGAAATTTTGTGTGCAATAACAACAGATTTTATGACTCCATCAGTAGGATGAAAGATGGATAAAACTTCAAACCCATCAAGATCAAAATGATCAATGACAGGGTATACGAATGCCCGAGAACCATGTGCGAATCAATGACAGGGTATAGGAATGCCCGAGAACCATGTGCACTTCTTAGCAAGAGAACAGCTTCTGGAGCCATATGCTCAGCCAGGTGCTTAAATGACCTGGACTTTCTCTTCCTTGTCCATGCCCACTAGAGCTGCCAGGAAAACAACTCCATAGTCTTTTAAGCTGTTTGAAACATTCATGATATTAGCAGTGTGCAAAAACATTCATTAGGACAAGTTTGGATCTCATGAGACCAACTGAAGGGCATGGCAGGTTGCTGATGGGTCAATGTCATAGTTATCAAAGCAGGTGGTCAGAAAGTAATTAGTGGTTAGGATGATTGAAGTTAGAGGAAGAGGACCAGAACCCACAAAAGCAATATGATGAGGAACCTGAGTGCAATGTGCACTAAGAATGGAAAACTCTAGTTGGCTAAGTTTGAGGTAATTAGAATTGGAAGGGAATAGGCTGATATGGTGAAGTGGGTCATCATGAGATCCTAGGATGGTAGAGAAATGGCTTTCTAGGAGTCCTTCAGCTAACTGATTCCTTGAACTCTTTCAATCAATTTGGTAACGTCTATTTCACACTTAGGCATACATATGTATACAAGTTTGGTGAAGAGGGAGTTAACATGCTTAGAAGGACTAAGATCTTGTAACCTTGTGAATTTTTCATAGATCCCGCAAACCTTTTCTATCAAAAGTTTCTCTCCTTGAGAGCCCATGGAAACTAATAAGAATAACTTCTAAACAATGCTACCTATCCCAATAGACACTCCTTGCCTTGTGGGAGGATGGATTTATATAGGTATTCTTTGTTAATTTATAATTTTATTTTGTATTGAAGCCGAGTTTGCTTTAGGTGAATCATCAGAAGCATATAGTATTATTATAATTAAGATACAAAATTTATTGCTGAGTGAAGTTGGATTAAAAACCAAAACGATAAAGTCACAATCTAGTCATGATTCACTTGAGTAATGAGTCATGAGTTCATGATTACTCAGGTTCTTCAAATAGTGATTTCAATCTCCACATGTTTGCTGCTGCATAATTGCTGCCACCTCATTAATCTATAGTACTTACTTAATGGTACACCTTAGACCACCATTCTATAGCAGTAGTTGATGTGCTCAAATGGCGAGTTGAGATTATGCCATTTCTTGCAATTGCGGCCATAAAATTCAGTAAGCTATTGGAAAAGAGGCGGAAAATAAGTTGAAATATAGCAATCCTATGTCGACATTTGATGTCGCGTTGCAAATTTAAATATTCAACTTTCTTAATGCAATGAACTCAGGGTTGCATGTGCTCCCACTTCGGGTTAATGTTAATTTGAATTTGCATGGGATGCAAATCGGATTGAACTCGTCTTTTTATGGCCGTATCAAGCAAGCTGTCGGATCCTTGTTTGATGCTTTCCCTAAGCATTTTTTTTAATTTATGAATGTTATTAAAATAAATCGACTCTAAAATTTTTTATACTTTTTAATCGAATGTCGATCATCATGTCAACTCTTGATAGTTTTGATTGATTCATCTCTACAAAATAAATCTTGTGATGGTTTGCCATATTAAAATAAATTTTGTGATTGTTTGTCATACTAAGCATTTTTTACTTGATTTGGAATATGAGTAAAGTCAAGAATTCGATGTAACTACGTTTACTTTCTTTTTTTCCTCAAACTAATGATAAATCGTCTCGTGTTAGAACGAAAAACTACTTAGTACTTAAATAACAGTTTATCATTAATATGAAAGGACCGATAATAGATTCAAGTATATTTAAGAGACAATTTGGAAAACGACAATGTGAATTCGTTGTTTGTAACATCACTCTAAAAATTAACTCGGCGCATTCAATAATAAATTTTATGCTTATCATCTATCAATTTAAAATTTGTAAAAAAAAAAAAAATCTAATATTTTGTAGTTGAGACAATATGTGGAGAAATAGAAAACTTATGGATGAAAGTGATGGACTTAAAACACTTAAATCTTTCAAAAAAAGAAAGATGTTGCTATGTAAAAAGATAAAAGAAACTTTAGAATCTCAAATTGAGATTAACCGGGATTAGCAAATAAAAGGACGATTTAGGGAACAAGGCCCAAATCAGTCTCTTGCTTGAATAATGGGCACCAACTAAAATTTTATAGATTGGGTTTAGGTAGGCCCAAAGTGGCTAATTCCTCAAAGAGTAGGTCAGCTCGGAGGAGCGGCGGGAAGCGGTTAGCGGCGGACGCTTGAAGAATCTACGGGTTTCTACTTTCCCCCACCATGACATCTGTAAACACTCGAGAACATTATTTTACCCACTTGTTGAAAACTGAAGAAAGCAAGTCAAATATATAACTACACCAGTGGGTGCCCAAGAAAAACCAATTAGAGAGCAGTAGAAATGGAGGAGAAGAGGGGAACAGAGGATAAGAGTGACATGATAGATACATGGGTGAAGAAACACATTCTTCTATACACAGGAGCTACCAGACATCCTTTCATTCACAGCATCCGAGATGGGTCTGTTGATCTCTCCTCTTTCAAGAGATGGCTGGTACTAGTTTCTTGATTTTGCTTGTTCTCTTTATGAATCTTATAATTGCTGATTCTGAAGCTGATTGGTGCAAATGTAAAAATTTCAGGGACAGGATTATATATTTGTTAAAGAGTTTGTGCCTTTTGTGGCAAGTGTATTGATTAGAGCTTGTAAGGAATCAGACGATGAGAATGACATGGAGGTAATACTGTGTGGTTTAACTTCAATAAAGGATGAGATTGCTTGGTTCAAGTCAGAAGCTTCAAAATGGGATGTTCTTCTTTCTAATGCTACTGTTCATAAGGCAAACCAGAATTATTGCAGGTATCAGCTTATATTATCCTCATAATTTTGGTTTGTCTCTCCAGTTGCTTTGATATTCCTGTCCCATTGTCCAAATGGTCCCATAAAAACTTGTTTTTAAATTCTGTGCACCTGTGTATATATTATGGATATGCGTTACAGAACCTAGTACATCTCGAAACTTGGATGTTGAACATTGAGGGACTAATAGGTTAGATGTTAAAAAGTGTGAGGGATTACTAGGTTAACAAGACGCATTCAATCTTATTAGCAGGGATGTCAGACAAAGGTGGAGTAATATATCTTAACATCTAATCTCCCCATGCCAGTTCATATCCTTATCAGCCTGCTAGAACCAAAAAGGAATTAGCAAATAGATTTTGATGCCATGTTAGGAAAAGTCAAAGCTAATCTCAAAACTTAAGCCTTTACTTAAATAATAAAGAGGTCTCAAGGAAGAGATTTTGATACCATGTTGGGATAAGCTACTCTCAAAGCTTAGGTGTTGAAGTTAGAATTTAGAAAGACTAATAGCTTATAAAGATGTCTTCAACTTTATAAGTATGGATGTGGGATTAATAACAAGGAAAAGCTAATTAATTTTAACATTATGCTTCACAAACTTTATATGATATTTGATATTTGATCATATATAAATTCATGATAGCTCCTGCCGACGTCAGGGTGGTTCAAGTTCTAGTTGTAGTGGAATATAAATTCTCATTATAGTATAATACTTGCTAAAGTTTCGTTCTTCTACTTGGTATTAGTTTAGATTATTAGATGCCAATATGCCTTATGGAAGATGCAAACTGTCTGTTACAGGTTTCTAGAGAATTTGATGTTACCTGAAGTTGAGTATGCTGTGGTTGTTACAGCCTTTTGGACCATTGAAGCAGTTTACCAAGAGAGCTTTGCCCACTGTCTGGAAGATGGCAACAAGGCCCCATCAGAATTACAGGACACTTGCCAAAGGTGGGGCAATGAGAGTTTTGGTGAATATTGCCGTTCTCTCAAGAATATTGCAAATCGAGTTCTTGAGAAGGCATCAGATGATGTGCTTGCAAAAGCTGAGGTAACTTTCCTGCGAATTCTTGAACATGAAGTTGAGTTCTGGAACATGAGCCATGGGGGTACCTGAAAAAAGTTGGCATCTAAATCTGGCAGAAAAAATTTCTAAAAGGCAATGTGAGTAAAGAGTGCTTGAGTGCTAGTTTTTAGAGGCTGTGTTCTTTGTGTAAAGCTGCATTCCAATGTGAATATCATGCATCTATTCATAAGTTAGTGACTCGATTGAGTAATTGTCATAACAAGCTACGTGGGCTTGGTTCAATCATGTATCTGCATTTTTCTCTCTTTCCCTTTAGTGAGTGCATTGAAATCTACGGAAGTTCAAGCTAGAAATAGCCTTTCCCTAATAAAATTTTGGTTCAGTTTTTGACTGGAGTGATGAATGCATGGGAGTCCGTTTAGGTTGAAGCTTTGTTAAGATAATTTTAAAACTTGTCAAATAAGAATCACCAGAACTTTATGCCACTGACTAGGAATAGAATTTTCTGATTAACCATAATGTTGGATGGATTGAATATGCTTGGTTGTGTAGATACTTTTGTTTGAGACAGGTTTTAGGTCAACAAACGTGACCCATATCAAAATTCCACGGTGGAAAATACTTGCCTAGACCAAGTTTATTTTGGGCACCAGTGACATATCACTGTCATGTATGCGTATGCAAATTTATGTATATGGCAGTTTGTTTCTGGATTGATGCATTATCTTAGCTTTGTGTACATTCTCTTTAACAACAATAGAGAAGAAATTATGTTATCTCCATTTTTGGTTAAAATCAAGTGCATCCAACTCATAGAAAATTGCCGCAGAGGTCTCCATTATTTATGGTTAATCTCAAGTGCATCCATCTAATATAGAAAATTGCCCCCGAGGTCTTCAAAGCCAGCCTTGTCTCGTGCTTAGATATGGTTTACATGAAAATTCCTTGCACGTAACTCCCTGATGAATTAATTAAGCTGGTAATAAATCAAAGAGGGGCCTACCATATTGCATATGAATTGGCATTATGTTGAATTCATTATCATCTTTACTTTAATGATCTTTGCTGCATATAATTTAATAAACTGCTTAATCATACTTTTGTCCTTACGTTGCATCAAACGTATGCTCTCTCTCTCTCCCCACTATCCTTGATTTATACTTGTTACTTTGGTTTGTCTGCAATCTCCCAATTCATAAAAAAAAAAAAAAATTCCTTCTTCCTATTTAAGCACTGAGACAAAAAGTTACTCTGATTGTTCTTGAGAGGTGAAAATGTGCTCAGATGATATGTCATCTGCATTTTCCTAATAGTCTAATTTGCTTGATAGCTAATGGAGCCTTCGACATAGGATAGGCAAAGTGGGGCCGACTCTTTGGAATTCGATAATTAAGTTGGTCAAAATACTGATTCTTAAGTGATCTACGTGATCAAAGTGAGACCTACGTTGTTTTTATTCGACTTAAGTTAGCTGCTTTTAGGCATAATCAAGAGTTAGTTGTTGCAGATATTTAACAGCACAAAGGAAAATCTTATATGGCAGAGCCAAATGAGTAGCTAGTAGAGTGACAATAAAAGAGTCAGCCATTCTTGGTTCAGTTCAGCACCAGTATTCTTGAAACAATTTTATCGCCAATTTAATTAAGGAGAAAAAAAATCCTTATATATATATATAGCCCGATTCATGTCCACATATTCC
The DNA here is from genome assembly GCA_947683425.1 of Excoecaria cochinchinensis. Classification (NCBI taxonomy): domain Eukaryota; kingdom Viridiplantae; phylum Streptophyta; class Magnoliopsida; order Malpighiales; family Euphorbiaceae; genus Excoecaria; species Excoecaria cochinchinensis. Next base: position 7,691,092 of record CANTUQ010000056.1, on the reverse strand, counting down.
ATATGATATGTTGATCGTTGAGGATTGAGCCATGGAATAAATATATTGATAAAATTAACGGCAAATATCATCATCGGTTTATTCAAATAGTTTGGTATTTGTTTTATTTAATCAAAATACTGAATTTGAGTTTTGTTGGATGAGCTTTTTATTGGTTCAAATTAGAAAATATAAATAATTATACTTAAAAAATAAATTAACAAAAAAATGAATAAGCAAGGTACAAAAAAAAATTCTTCAAAATATTTCGCATACGGTACTCTAGAAAACTCGTTCTCTTTGAGTTTTATTGTTTTTCTCTAAGCATAGAGTGTCACAATTGTCGGCTGCTGTCTTTTGCAAAAGGAGTCTCTCTCGTTTAAGCTTTTTAGAAAGGTCCAAGATTGCGGGAATTCTCCTTAAGGAAAAGCCTGCAAAACCATACATATTGACAACTAAACATGCAAAATATATGGATCGATGCAATGCATTTTTTTCGTATATCATAAGAAATTATATATGTTAGGTAAAATGGGTCCAATATGGGCCAAGTTTAGAAATTATTTTGATATGTCAAGATTTTTTTCTTTTCAATACAGATATTTTTTTTCCTACATCAAGTATATATATACACATTTTCAATATATATATATATATATGCATGCATGTTTGTATGCATTTATGCACATATGTACATCCACCTACATGCATGTATTTACATGTTACATGCATATATACATGTATGTATGTATGTATAAATACTCAAAATGATATTGTTCCACAAATTTAATGAGTTTAATTTTTGAGGAAACAAAAAAACAAGATTGTATAATTTATAACAGCATAAATTTTTTATATGTCAATAAAATGATACAATATAGATAAAATTAAAGTTTTAAAAAAAAGTTCAATTGATTACCGAAATACAAAAAATTTAAAATAAAATTTATATAAAAAAAATAGTTTCGAATTGTTCCATTCGAATTATGAGTCGGGTCGAATTCAATCTTTAATTTTTTAAATCAAATATAATTGGGTCATACGTCTTTTTTCTTGCATTTAGATTCAGATCAATTTTTTATGAGGATTTCATATTAAATTTTGGATAAAATTAAAAATTGACATGTCTAATTTTTTTTTTTTCGTGTAACAATTTATCATTACCTTATTGTATGTACATTATACGTGTGCAAGAAAAGCAAAGTGTTAATATTAGACTTTTGACTCCATGACATGTGAAAGAATCGTTTGATGCATACTACAAACTTAAACAAGCAGCCTTTCTATAGAATTTAAATCATTAAAAATTAAGTTGTTTCAAGTTGTTACACACACTTCTTTTTTTTTTAAATAAATTTTGATGAAAATTAAATTTGAATTTCATGAATGTCAAAAATTAATACAGAAAGAATTTCACTTTATAATGGGCCAATTTAAATCTAACATGATAGTACCAATAATTATATATATATAAAAAAAATTAATTGTTCATACAAATCTCTAAGTTTTTTTTCAATACATGGAAATGCTTAGAGATTTGAATCCATACAGGCTGATTGAAACTGGGTTTAATCATTCTTCTCCTACAATATATATATTATATATATCTATCCTTTGTCAAGCCAATTTTATCAAGTTATTATCTCTATATTAGCATATATATTAACCAATTTCACTTGCACAAGAACGACGAGTATGAAGGGGTTTCAAGCAATTCTATGTATAACTCCACAAGTATACATACCAAAAACAAACGGGCCACACTCACCTAAACCGAGTTCATCATGGACCAATGCAACCATACTGTCTGCACATATAATGCAAATGGTTGAATTGGTCCATGAAGACCCGGTATAGGCCAGAAAAATCCAAAGAAACCTGTCTTCTGATTTAAACAAACATGCCTGAAGCTGCGATAGGCTTCGCCGGACCGTTGACTTGCCACGGATTCAGGGCTTGCTGGTGATGATGTTCAGTCTCCGTTTGGCTATAACTTCCAAGAATTTTGTGCAAATAATCTAGATAGTGTGTCAATTTAAGAGTTTTAGCTTTCAAAGCTGTGTTCTCCGATTCCAGCAAATTGTAACTTTGCAACAAAGCAACATAAGTCAGATTATCTTCGTTTAACTTTCTTTCTAACTGAGCTTTCTCATTGATCAAATCTTGCATATGCTTTTGCCTCCTGATTCTTGATCGTCTTGCAGATTCTCGATTCGATATCATTCTCTTCCTCTTCTTCTCGTCAATCGGATCAGAATCAGGCTTTGAGCATATATTTGCTGCGCACACCATTTAGAATATGATCTTCTTATAACAAGAAAATCAAAGAATTGAGAAGTAAATTACTGATTCCAATGAATTATAGCGGAGTCAGGTTCAAGAGAATTGCGAAGAAATTCAAGAAAACTCGTAGAACGAATACAGGAGGGTTACTGATATGGAGTGATTAAAAAGAAGTAAACAGTGCATATCATATGAACAAACAATTAGAGATAAATCAAGGTTGCTAAAGATAATATATTAAGGAATCTGGAAAAGCAATGAAAAGGTCTTAAGAGATAAAGGTTATTTATAGGGCAAAGTTAGGGTTTATCTTTTCTTTGTTTAAATAAAAAAAAAAAAGAATTATTTGTTCACAATGTATTGTCAACGCAGAAAAGGAGAGAAATCTTGAAGTTGGAATAATTAAGAAAATAACATGTGTATTACAGTTGGATTTGTTTATTAGTTTCCTCTTAAAATAATCAGTATTTAGATATGCCATTGAAGAGAGTTATTTGTACAGGCAACTTTGAAATATTGTGTTGCTATTTTTCTTTCCTAACGGATAAGATTGACCATTATAAGAAATTTAGTAAGCCTATAAACAAGGTCCCAGTATTTATCCAATTTATGATAATAATATATGGATGAAGTAGCAAAATCTGATTCAACATGTCAACTCGACTTAATCCCCTATAAAAAGTGGTTCAAATTCGATATGATTTAAAAGCGATCAATTTATTGCTATATATATATGGCCGTAAATGTCTAAGTTTTGAAATTAATTATTACATCAAAAGTCGTTCAATAAGCGGTTACTAATAGGTCATATTTTTTTATAAAAAAATACGTAAATGGATAGGAATCTTTTGATTTTTTTAAACACTACTTTTATTAATATCTATTTAGATACATTCTTCTAAAAATCACTTTAGACTATTACAAATCTGACAATTTTTTAATTAATAATTAGGGTATCATCACCCCCACAAAGATATAATGTGTGTGTGAAAGTTATAAATATATATTATCATTTTTACCTTGTATGGTATATTTTTTGCAGATATAAATCTGCTATATAAGGTAAGGGAGATTCAGTCCTCTTATACGGGGAAATATGTTCATTAAATGGCAACACGGCCAATATATGGCAATAATAAGAATAAAAGGAAGAAAAAATCCACCATATTATTTCCTTTTTATTTAACAAATATTCCTATTTTAGTTTAACAATATCTTAATAAATTATCCCTATTTATTTCTTCAATTTAAGCATTTTTATTTTCGTCTTCACACATATACAATCATCTTAAGCAGACATCCTTTTGATTATAACAAGTACTGTTCATGAGAAATCGAGATTTCAAGCTATTATACAATAAACAAATTAAATTTGGCGAAAATTTGTGATTTATTAATTATTATCAACAGAATAATCAGAAAAAATGGTACTCTTATAGATCTTATCTTACTAGCCAAGTCTAATCTTTGGGGCCAATTACCTGACAAGTTTGGGCTAAACTTGATCCAGTTGTCTAATTATACAATGGACTATTACAGCCCGAATCAGTAAAATATTAGGCCGATTGAGCTGGGCCGGCCTGATCTTCTCTTTATTTACTTTAAAATTATACTAAATTTCTTCAAAACCGGTCTTTATATTTACGGGGGTAAAAAACAAAGTCAGTCTTTATTAAAATTATTAAAAAGGTTTTTTTTACTATCTCAATATATTTGAATTTTCACTTGTCATATTTAATTTTTGACTTAATTAATTTCAATTTGCAATTCAAAATTCTCCAAATTTAAAATCATTTTTTGAAAAACAAAATCAATTTGACACACATAAAATAATTATGTAAATAATTTTTTAATAAATTGTACCGTAACTTTACATTTATTCTTCAACTTCAATTTATTAGCCAAAACTCATTCAACTTTTATGTTACCTTTTGAAAAGTACTCCGAATTGGTTGCTGTGGGCAGTGATAACTACATAAATAACATTTGCAAAAAATTCATTCAGTCGGCCCAATACACCAGAGAGGAGCCAAAACCCATCAACAAACAGTATAAAGCCTGAATATGAAGGTAGCGTCACGTTCAATCGGACCGATATGATAACACGTCTAATCAGCCCACTGATACAAGACAGCGCCATACCCTTCACCTGTTGCCTGTCGCTACGCCGCTCACCTGTTCTGACTGCCAGTTATCACTCACCGGATACTCAAGTGCACCTATTCTATCTCTTATAAATAGCCCAACAAACAGTAGCACCAGTTATCGAATTTTTGGAACTGTTTGTCTAAGTATTCTCTATTTAGAAAGCTATTAACTTAAGTTTCGAAAATGCCCGCGACTGGTCCGACCGGACACCCTTTCTTGCAGGTCTCAATCACCCGACCGGATCTTTCTCAATCAGCCGTCCAACTCTCCATCTTTTTTAGATAAAGACATTTCAGATTATCAAGTAGGGTCGTGCAAAACTGGGTTGTTCACAATTTGAACTACTTGGGTAGGATTGAAGCCAATTTTCCTTTTAACAAAGTTAGAGAATTGAACCTTATGTTAGTGTTAAAGAAAAACATGAAAAATGGAAATTAGTGCCTTTTCAACATAAAAAAAAAACGAAACCATTTAAAAAGAGAATCGAATAACCAAAACCAAGTAAATAATTCGATTTTGTACCATTCTAACTAGGGGTGAGCAAAAAAACCGATGGACTCGGTTAACCGGAAAAAAAAATCCGAAACCGAACCGATGGACTGATTAACCGATTGTAATGGACTGGTTAATGCATGGTTAGTGTTTTGAAAAAACCGATATTAATGGACTGGTTAATGGTTTTTGACTCATGTGACTGGTTAACCGAACCGAAACCGAATTTTTAGTTAATTTATTTATTTTTTAATAATTTATAACAATTTATCATAATTAAAAGTGATCATGTACTTTTTTTTTATTATACTAATTATTTTAAAGTTTTTAACTTTTTTTAATTGGCTATTAGTAAGTATAATAATTTATCTAATTAAAAGTAATTATGAACCGGTTAATATATTTACTTATTAAATATTAATTTTTAAAAACAAATTTGATTATATCCACCAAATATTTTTATTTTAACAACAATAATGTTATATTATAGTGAAAAAAATTTAATTTTTAAGTATTTTTAACATTTTAATTTTATTTATGAATATATTTATAATTATAGTGGTTAACCGAAAAATATTGGGTAACCGATCCGAAAATCCGAAACCGATGGACTGGTTAACCGATGGTAATGGACTGGTTAATGGACTGTAATTTCAAAAAACCGATATTAATGGACTGGTTAATGGACTGAGGCTAATGGACTGGTTAACCGACCATGCTCACCCCTAATTCTAACCCATAACACCCAATTTAGGTTTTGGATGATAGGTTGAAATTGAAAGACCCTGTATATACAAGGCTAAGAATTCATGAACCATGTGTGTAAATTATCTAAGAATCTTCTAACATCGGTGTTTTATGTGGCTAGCCGGTAGCCAGTGTCCAGAGATTTTGAGAAATGTAATTTTAAATTACGAATTGAAGTAAATATAGTGCTAAGTATACTACATGTTCAAATTAAACAGGACAAAAAAGGAAAAAAGAAACTTGAGAATTGAGCTTCTTATGACTTTTGGCTGCACGGGCAGGTCCACCACTGGATAAATTGTTGCAGATCAAATATCTGTTGATTTCCTTTTTTAGCATATACAACAAGATTATGAATCACACTAAATATTAAACTCCGTACCCATCTGCAACCTAGAAATTTGTTAATTTTAATGTATGAAATAGAATTTCAGGTGTCCATTCCCCCTTAATAAAAAATTATAAATTAAAATTTTGAAAATTGATAAATTTATTGATATGAATATAAATTATTCGTATGGTTATACCAAAATAAATTATTTACTGTTAATAAAATTATCAAATTAAATTAATATTTTTTTATTCAAAATTAATATTTTCAATCAATTATATATTTTAATATTTATTTTTTACGTTTTGTATTTTTATGTTATTTTCTTGCAAGGCATCTTTAGAGGAAGGCTAACCGCAGCAAAGATATAAAACGCTATGTTTCAATCTGCTCCGCTTTCGGTCTCTTCTCCGTCTCTCCACACTCTCTCCAGACTCCAATCTCTCCTTGTGGAGAAACCAACGAACAACAATTTCAAAGACCACACTGAGCTCCCTTTCTCAATCTAAACTCATTTTCTCGCGCGTATTTCTCGCTCTCTTATCTTTCTCAATTCTAATCTCTTTCGATTCTCGAATTCTTTTATCTCTCGATCCCCATTTACGGGTGCTTCCAATTCAGCCGCGCACAGCCAGAACTGCACCTTTAAAACGCATCGTTTTCTACGGAATTCAACTCCATTGGAGGGTAGTCATCTTAACAGCACCGCCATTTTGTCTCACCTTTTTGCTCTCTGTAATTTCATATTGATAAGTAAGATAGGGCTCAAGCATGTATTGATTTAGAGCACAAATTGGGTTTGTTTTGCTATTTTTATGCAAATTAGATTATTCTCTGTCACCATTAGTGATGAGAAATTGAATTTAGGGTTTTTTAGTTGCGCAGAACAATGCATTTGATTTTTTTCTGGTCAAGACGAGAGTTGCAGGATTCTCAGGAATATCCATCCGGCTAATTTCCATCCAAGAAAGGAAAGGTTGCACTTCATCCTCAACTTTTTAATTTTTGTTTGTGATTTTTTTCAGATTATTAACAAGGTATCTGTTTATTACAGAAGTTAGTCTTACTAAGAAGATTTTAATCTTTGGAATTGTTAGTTGGCGGTATTGTTTCTATTATTAGTGTATGAATGCTATAGTTATTCTGCATGATAAAAAATATGGTTGATAAAATTTTGTGATTAGGAAATTTATGACAATTCTTGTAGTGCTTCCCTTGATCTGTGCTTTTGTTGAGCTTACAGAGAACTGCTGAGCTGTTTGTTTGTCATCAAGCTTTTAGGGACCGCTTAGCTCTTATATTGGTTGAATAATTAGTGACTAACAAATTCCTTATAAGTTTCAACTTGGCTGGCAGTGGAATTGTAGGGCGAGGGGAGGGTGGCCTACGGCAATGGGATCTGTGAGAGGGATTCATAACCTCTGGTGCATCAGTATTTCCCTCATGTGGATGCTTAGTTCTGAAAGTAGCTTGAATGTTTTTGACATTCAACTTTGCCCCATAAGTTCTTTTGATCAAGCGTCTAATTTTGTTTATTTTTTAATCCTTTTTCTGTGATTAACTTTAGGGGCTTTTTCGTGAGGTAGCTTCTACAACATATAGAATGACTTGAACCTTGAGGATTGAGCCTATGCAACAGTAACAAAGAAACAGAACTAGGATTTCCTTCCGGCCAAGGGATCTCTGGGCAGGATGACTCTTACCTTTGTTTGGAAAAGGGAAGAGAATGGAAGGGAGATGAAAGTGGGAGGAGAACAGGGTGTGGGGCCCATAAAATGTTTCCTGCCATGTGGGTCCCACATCCTCATTTCCACTGGTTTTTCTCCCTTTTTAATACAGGGGCTTGTGGTTGACTTTTAAAGAGCAGGATGGTGATGGAAACTTCATTGTGCTTTGCATAAATGTTAGTCCTAGAGTTGATGCCTGTGCATGTAGATGTAAACATTGTTGAATGATGACTTTGGGAGAATTTGTGCGGTTTTAAGAGTTGGATTTACTTGGTCTTTGGGTTTCTTTGGGAAATAGTAGATTTTGAAAGTTAAATCTGGTGGCCAAATTGGTGGTGTAAGTAACCTATGTGTTTTATGTGTTTTGGTTTATAAGATGGTCCAATGTCATTATAAAGCTTGATGGTTTTATTTCTTGACTAATTGGTGTTTGCCAAAGGACTAGTTGGATCATGTTAGTCATCTGTTGAGCAGGTTTGGAATTTATTGTTTGAGAATGTCTGGTGTTGGACAATAGGTAAATTTTCCTCAGATTTTGCATGATTGTACGTACACCATCTATCTTTAATGCATTCCTTTTTTGATGGATGATTGGAAGAGCTTAAATATGCTTTCTCTAGAGGATATAGGGATTTGAGGAAGTGAAATACAAATATGAATGATGATGAGGGGGGTGGGGGGGTGTTGGTGTGTGGGGTGTGTGGTGTAAGTTGTAGTCATGGTAGCACTTTTGGTTTATTTAATCATCAGGGACTCCCAAGTGTACAAGTCTCTAGAAATAGAAATTGTTAATTGAGGGCTTGTTATTTGAAAGGTTCATGACTTGTAAACCTGTAATGATCAATCTCAACATTCATGAATGCCTTTATGATCTCACTTATCTATATATATCATAACTTATTTGAGTGATATGAAGTGAAACTTTCTCCTTCGGAAGGCCTGGATGATCTCTTGGTTCCATGGCTGAATGACTTGTCTTTCTGTATGTGTAATTCATTTGTATTTCAGAATGCTACATGTTAAATAATTCTCTATATCTGTTTGCTTGGTTTGTTTGCTTGGTTTCATCTTTATTTAAAATTGATTTCAATCAATTACTCTGCATCAGGTTGGTGGTCATTACATGAAATATGGCACTCCGGAAGAATGTTCCTCCATGCAATGCACCTTTGGTTGGTGTGAAGCCTTTGAATTTTGCGAGTAAGGCGCAGGACAATGGCCAACATGCAGATCCAGAGACAAGAGTGGAGCCTGATGTGGATATTGACCTTAGAGAAGTTTACTTCTTAATTATGCATTTTCTTTCAGCTGGGCCTTGTCATAGAACTTACGGACAATTTTGGAATGAACTTCTCGAACATCAACTTTTGCCTAGGAGATATCATGCTTGGTATTCAAGAGGTGGGGCAATTAGTGGGGATGAAAATGATGATGGCTTATCATTCCCATTAAGTTACAATAAGTTGGTGGAAAGGTATGGAATATGTTTATTAAGTTGACTTAATTTTCTTTCTCTGGAAAAACATGAATTTGTTGGTACATGTATGATTATAGCATCTTTTATGAGGTACATTATTTTCAATGGATACAAAGTCATACATATAAGTACTTATATGTTTTGTCTTAATTTTACATTTGTGTTATTATTGGTTGCATTGGGATAGACTCCTTGCATCCCAAACATATAGAATTCCAGTGTGTCTTCTCTAAAGAAGCATATGACTACTTTTGATCAATTTTGTTATATTTTTTTTCTCACTATTTTTTGACCTACACCTTATTGTATCTTTTAGGTATCCTCACATTGAGAAGGATCACCTGGTAAAGCTTTTGAAGCAGTTATTACTTAATACAGCCACTCCATCACAAGGCTCAATTGGTGTAAATGCTCTAAATGCTGCTGATGTTCCTACACTTTTGGGAACAGGCTCATTTTCACTTTTGAGCCGTAGGTGCCATTTATTTAACATGAAATGTCTTTCAATGCTTATGAGGTCTTTTGTTCCTCTGTATGATACAATCTTTCCTTGGCACATAATCCAGTACTTGTTGTCTTCCACTCTTTCTTTACAGAATTTGGTGAAGAAAAGTTTTTGTACTTATCTAATTTTAGCTTTTTTCTTCTTTTCAGATGATAGTGACAAGGGAATAGCTCAAATCAAGCACCCCCCTGACTATATGCGATGGCCTCACATGCATGCTGATCAGGTTCGCGGGCTGAGTTTGAGAGAAATTGGGGGTGGTTTTTCAAGACACCACCGTGCACCATCTATTCGTGCAGCATGTTATACTATTGCAAAGCCATCCACTATGGTCCAGAAAATGCAAAACATAAAGAGGCTTCGAGGACACAGAAATGCTGTCTATTGTGGTATGAATTTTGGAGAATTAGATAATGCAGTTCAATCACATTCTGTATGGAAGTTCAGTGTCTATTACAAGTTTGAACTGTGGTATAATGTCTATCAAATTCCTTCTTAAATGACATCTGACCTTTTTTATAGCAATATTCGATCGCTCAGGGAGATATGTCATTACTGGTTCGGATGATCGGCTTGTAAAAATATGGTCCATGGAAACTGCATTTTGCTTGGCCAGCTGTCGTGGACATGAAGTGGGTTTAGGTGTAAAAGAAAACTTATTTTTAATATTTGTTTATATTTTTGGTTAATTATATTTTGCATGTCATTTGGTCATGAAAAGGGTGACATCACTGACTTGGCTGTAAGTTCCAACAATGCCATGGTGGCTTCTGCTTCAAATGATTGTATAATTCGAGTTGTAAGCTTCTTTTCCATCCAATTTCATAGGCTTATGCACAGAAACACACAAACACATAGCCCTCCTGTTTATTTTCTTTAACTTGATCTGTGATGAATCCTTCTGGGTATTTATAGTGGCGTTTGCCAGATGGGCTTCCCATATCTGTTTTGCGTGGACACAGCGGAGCTGTTACTGCCATAGCATTCAGTCCTAGACCTGGATCTGTATACCAACTTCTTTCGTAAGGCTGATTCTTGATGTGATTTGTTTAGTGCTGTTTTGAGTTGCTTTGCTTGGTTATCGTTGATCATATGATTTTTCCAGTTGACCTTTTTGATCTATGTGTATATGGTACAAATCTCAGGTTGTTATTTCATTTGCTTTACAAATCTGCTGGGCCCAGTATTTATAGTATGTTGCTTGTTATGGTCTGAACTTAGGCCTAACTAATTCCACCCACTTCTCCCTTTAAACCAGGGAGCATTGACATATTGAAAGGAAAGATCATTCCCAAATACTGCAGCCTTTCAGGTTGACGATGATTGAGGAATTTTAATTCTTTTATCAATTATCTTCTTTGGATCATTATATCTTTTCTTTTGCTTCTTCTAAGATCAGATACAGAGGAGTACTTATCTCCTTGTTTATATAACTTTTGATTAACAAATTAGTATGATTTCTTAATCCAGTAGAATGAAAAATCTAAATCTCAGCTCAAGCAGCCAAATCTTAATGTCCTGATTGATGTTTTGTTCAGTAGAATTGAGCCAACTTTTATGTTTCAACTGAACGTGAAATCTCAAAGCATATGCTGTGAATTTGTACCTACTTCCCCTTATTTTCAGTAATTATGTCGTTTGTGATTTATTTATGCCATATTAGGCTCTTCTGTTGCAAAGCTAGATACATAAGTTGTGTAATTTGACTTATATTATAAGCAACTGATATAATTTACGAATGTTTTCTGGTTTTTGCTGCTCTATACTTGCAGGTCTTCTGATGATGGAACTTGTAGGATATGGGATGCTAGATCTTCTAATTTCAATCCACGAATATATATTCCTAGGCCTTCTGATTCCTTAGCCGGTTGGTTGTTTTTATTTTTTAATGCAAATTCATGATTGATGCACTGATTCATTTTTCTGAGCACTGAAAGAACAGGACTGACTGCAGGAAAGAATAATATTCCATCTTCAAGTACTGGTACGCAGAGCCATCAAATATTTTGTTGTGCATTTAATGCCAATGGAACTGTGTTCGTCACAGGAAGCTCTGACAATCTTGCTAGGGTAAACTTAATAGTCTCTGCTTAAACTTTTTATCTTTTGTGTATATGTAATTGTCCTGTTCTTATCCAACAAGAGATTGTAATGATTCTATATCCCATTTTTGCTTAGTAATATATCCTCTATGTACTGGGCATGATCTGAAGTGCATTGCAAGTAATGTGTTAGATAAAACACAGTATTGATGAATTATACAAAGAAACACAGGTCAAGAGAATAGATTGTGAGGAGAAGATACTGATATTATTATAGTAAATGCACTGTCAACAATACAATGCCCACAGGAAATAGCTTTCCCTCTCCAAAGATGGAGCCCTGCTCACTAAGAAAGCAGAAAAACAGAAATTCTCCGATCCCCCCTTCTCCTCTCATTCCTTCCTTAAGAAAACCAAAAATCAATCCAGCCGTTACCCCTAGTGCCTAGCTGGACACCTAGGTGTAACTAACTCTTTCTTTTTCCTTCATAACAGAATTACATTAGTAAATTCCCCAGAGTACCCTTCCCATATTGCTGCAGCTTCTTCTTCCTGGTATACACCCTCAACTTTTGTGGCCCAGGTGGAGTCCGGCCCAGCAGCAGCCCCTCTGAATTGCTTGTTTCTTCATCAATACCATCCCCTTGAAAGATAGTCTTGTCCTCAAGACGCAGCTGTGGGTAATCCCTCTTGAGAGTATACTCATCTTCCCAAGTAGCTTCTTCGAGTCCCTTGGCTTGCCACTGTACCAGACATTGGGAAATGCGCTCCCCATCCCTTTGAGCCACCCTGGTGGCTAATATTTTCGCAGGAACAGAGTCTGTAGTGGTTTCCAACTCAAGCTCAGGGGGTAGTTGGTTAGAACTAGGCTGGTTGCCCATGGCTTTTTTAAGCAAAGCAACATGAAAGACAGGATGTACCTTGGAAGACTCTGGGAGTCGCAAGCGATACGCTACTGCTCCGATTCTAGACTCAATCTGAAATGGCCCATAATAGCGAGCTGAGAGTTTCGGATAAATCCTCCGTGAGACTGACTGCTGCCTATGAGGTCGCAGCCTCAAGTAAACCCAGTCCCCTTCTTCAAATTGAACATCTCGACGACTCTTGTCAGCGTATGCCTTCATGTGCTGCTGTGACCGAAACAAGTGCTCCTTAAGTTGCCTCAAAGCCTCATCACGGTCTTGTAGATCTTGAGCGACTGCCTCCACTTGAATCTCGCCTGGCACATACTGTAGGATAGTTGGTGGCTTCCGTCCATACACTACCTCAAAAGGAGTTGCTCCGGTGCTCACATGGAAGGAAGTATTGTACCAAAATTCAGCCCAGGGTAACCACTGACTCCAGTAACGTGGCTGGTCAGCCGCAAAGCATCGGAGATAGGTCTCTAGACACCTGTTGATCACCTCTGTTTGTCCATCCGTTTCTGGGTGGTAGGAAGAACTAAACTTGAGATGCGTTCCCTGCAATTTGAACAATTCTTGCCAAAATCTGCTCATAAAGATGGGGTCTCGGTCACTCACAATAGATTTCGGGAAACCATGGAGCCGCACCACCTCTTTGACAAACAGGTCAGCAACTGCCCTTGCTGTATATGGATGCTTCAAGGCCAAAAAATGCCCATACTTAGACAGCCTGTCCACAACGACCAAAACAGCTTCATACCCCCTGGACTTGGGCATTCCAATGACGAAATCCATCGAAATATCCTCCCACACAGCCTGTGGTATAGGAAGAGGTTGTAGGAGACCTGCCGGAGCAAGGGTTGAGGCTTTAAACTGTTGGCAAATGGAACAATTCCTGACATATTCTTTGACCCGCTGTACCATCCCCCGCCAATAAAAATTTGCTGCGATCCTACGATAAGTCCGATAATATCCCGAATGTCCACCAATAACAGTATCATGAAACTCGCGTAGCATGGCTGGGATCCATGGTGAATTAGATGGGATGACCAGTTTCCCCTTACGGTACAACACTCCTTGACGCAACTCATAGTTGGGCTTAGATGTGGGATTGGCAATTAAAGCATTCTTGATGGCCGTCAACTGTGGGTCCTGGTTTATCTCATTAATTAGGCTACTGCCTTCAGTCCAAGAGGGAGAAGAGATGAAAGAAGTAAGCTCGGCATAGTCCTGTTGCCTGGACAAAGCATCAGCAGCTGTATTGAGTTTCCCTGGCTTGTATTGCACTTCATACACATACCCCATAAGCTTAGCTAACCAGTTTTGCTGATCCGTGGTGGTAACCCGCTGTTGTAATAAGTGGCGCAGGCTTTTTTGATCGGTAAAGACTGTGAACCTCCTCCCCAATAGATACGGCCGCCAATGTTGGATGGCCAGTGCCAAAGCCATGAGTTCTTTCTCGTATGCTGACTTGGAGAGGTTGCTAGCCGCTAAAGCTTTACTGAAGTAAGCAAGAGGCCGACCCTCCTGCATCAATACAGCCCCTAAACCCGTCCCAGATGCATCGCACTCAACACAAAAGGGCTTATCGAAGTTGGGCAATGCTAACAAGGGGGCTGCTGTAAGTTTGCTTTTCAGGGTTTCAAATGCTGATTGAGCCTGCTCATTCCATTGGAAGCCGTTCTTCTTAGTTAGCTCAGTCAAGGGCCGTGCAATCTTTCCATAATCTTGGATGAATTTTCTATAGTAGCCCGTCAACCCAAGAAATCCCCTTACCCCCTTAACATTTTTTGGAATTGGCCAATTCTGGACAGCGGTGATTTTGGTGGGATCGACGGACACACCCTGTTTTGAGATGCAGTGTCCCAAGTAGTCAATGGAAGTCTGTCCCAGCGAACACTTTTTGGGATTTACTTTGAATTGGTTATCCCTCAAAATCTGCAATACAGTGGCTAGGTGTTCCAGGTGCTCTTCCCAACTTTGGCTGTAAACCAGTATGTCATCAAAGAAAACTAAAACCATGCGCCTTAACCATGGCCGGAAGACATCATTCATAACACTCTGGAAAGTTGAGGGGGCATTGGTGAGCCCAAACGGCATCACCAGTAATTCGTAATGGCCATCATGCGTGCGGAAGGCAGTCTTATGTTCATCCCCTGCCCGCATCCTGATTTGATAAAAACCCGACTTCAAATCTAATTTAGAGAAGAATGCAGCTCCATTTAACTCATCTAACAACTCCTCAACAACCGGAATTGGATACCTATCTGCCACTGTTACTTTGTTCAACGCCCTATAGTCTATGCACAACCGCCAGGAGGTGTCCTTCTTCTTGACCAGAAGAACGGGGCTAGAATAGGCGCTTTGGCTGGGGCGGATAATCCCTTGCTGCAACATCTCTTCCACCTGTCTTTGAATTTCCGCCTTTTGAGCGTGCGGATATCTATAAGGGCGAACACTGACTTCTGCATGTCCAGGAATAAGGCGGATGGCATGATCGTGCAGTCTCCGAGGAGGTAACCCAGTCATAGGCTCAAATACTGCCGAGAACCTCTCCATGATAACACCGATGTCTGCTCTTTGCTCCTGAGTAAGTCCCTGTAACAATACTGGTGCTGCCTGATTTGGGTTCATATCTAGGCACAGTTGCTTTAAGCTCCTTCCTCCCAACCAAGCCTGCAAAGCCCCCATATCCAGGGAGGTGCCCTCTACACCCGCTAGTTCAACCTGCCGGCCTTCATAATTGAACCGCATCCAACCTTGCTCCCAATTGTGCATAACATCCCCCAAGGTTTTTAACCATTCGATACCCAACACTGCATCCAAATGTCCCAGATCAAACACCAACGCATCTAATCGCAAGATAATAGCTCCCAACGCTATCTCAACGCCCTTGCATTGTTCGCT
Source organism: Excoecaria cochinchinensis (assembly GCA_947683425.1). Lineage (NCBI taxonomy): Eukaryota > Viridiplantae > Streptophyta > Magnoliopsida > Malpighiales > Euphorbiaceae > Excoecaria > Excoecaria cochinchinensis. The sequence goes on along the minus strand of CANTUQ010000056.1, from coordinate 7,675,552 downwards.
GACTGACACTCTGTACCCATCTCCCAATTTGATATTTACAGCAGGAGTAAGTTGAGCTTTGAGATTTAGGGACCTTACCAATTTGCGGGAAATAAAGTTGTGGGTGGCCCCGGAATCGACAAGAAGTAAGATGGGGATTCTGTTAATCGCGCCTTGCAGCTTCAAGGTACTGGGTCCGCTTGAGCCCATTCTTTCTCCAAAATATGCTTCCAGAGAATTGCATTCCCCCTCCCTAGCTTCTTCCCCTTCGTCATTCTCTGTATCTGCCCCATCTCCGGTCAGCTCCTCAACGTCAAAGAACAGCTCGTTCTCAAGGATAGCTACCTTCAATTCCCCTGTATTACACCGGTGCTGGGGGCTATAGGGTTGGGCGCACTTGAAACACAGTCCTAGCCGGCGCCGCTCCTCCATCTCCTTCAGGGAAAGGTGACGAGGTCCCCTATTGCGAGGCTGTTGATGGTTTCTGTGGGTGGATGGAAACGCACGAGGGAATGTCGTTTCATGAGGGATTAGTGGGCCTGAGTTTGGGTGTTTTCCTTTAGGGTCGGCTTGGCCCATTTCCCTTTGGCTATGTGAGCGCGGGTTTTGGTGGGAAGCATGAGAAATCTCCACCTTGTTCCAGTTTGCACCGCCCCTTTCCCTTGCCGCCGATCGTCCCCCCAGGGCACCAAAAGTGATTTCGGAATCGCGGGCCAACTCCATTGCCTCTTCACAGGTTCGTGGTTTCAAAAATCGCACCCATCTTCCTATTTCTTCTCTCAATCCTCCCATGAAATAACCCAAAAACTGCTCCTCGGATGATTTCAGAATGTACCCGATAATCGACTCAAACTCCTCGATGTAATCATCGACACTTCCAGTCTGGAACAAGTTGCGTAGCTCCTCATACGGGTTCTGTGTTCTTCGCTTGCCAAACCGCCCGCTCAAGCGAAGTTTGAACTGCTCCCAGGTCATATGAGGATTGTCGCGCAATGCTTGAGAAAACCAAGTTATGGCAGCTCCGGTCATGCACATCTGGGCGATTGCTAATTTCATTCGCTCAGGGGTTTGATTCACGCTGAAGTAGAGCTCCGCCTTGGCAATCCAACTCCGAGGTTCAGGGCCACTAAACTCTGGGACTTTCACCTTAGGTAGAGCCATTGTTCCAGCTTCAAAGTGATTGGGTCTAATACAGGAATCTAGTGGGTGAGGGATATGATGGCCATGTTTGGCATTGGTTGAGAGATTGACCCTTGTTGGTGTTTTCTCAGAGTCCCCTGTTTCCTCAACTTCGTATTGGGTGGTTGCTTCTTCGGTCATGGGTCTTCCCTGGGTTTTGCGGGAGTTTGTCTAATACCTCTTCTACGAGTTTGTGGAGTGTAGCCAATGAACGTTGCATTTGTCCAAGCGTTTCGTCATGGGAATCGATTTTATTTTGCATAGTTTGCAGGCGGGTGTTTGGTGGGTCTGCCATTTCGTTTCCCACAGACGGCGCCAAATTGTTAGATAAAACACAGTATTGATGAATTATACAAAGAAACACAGGTCAAGAGAATAGATTGTGAGGAGAAGATACTGATATTATTATAGTAAATGCACTGTCAACAATACAATGCCCACAGGAAATAGCTTTCCCTCTCCAAAGATGGAGCCCTGCTCACTAAGAAAGCAGAAAAACAGAAATTCTCCGATCCCCCCTTCTCCTCTCATTCCTTCCTTAAGAAAACCAAAAATCAATCCAGCCGTTACCCCTAGTGCCTAGCTGGACACCTAGGTGTAACTAACTCTTTCTTTTTCCTTCATAACAGAATTACATTAGTAAATTCCCCAGAGTACCCTTCCCATATTGCTGCAGCTTCTTCTTCCTGGTATACACCCTCAACTTTTGTGGCCCAGGTGGAGTCCGGCCCAGCAGCAGCCCCTCTGAATTGCTTGTTTCTTCATCATAATGACAAGTTTCTTGCAGGTATGGAATGCTTGTAAACCTAACACAGATGATTCAGACCAACCAAATCATGAGATAGATGTGTTATCTGGTCATGAGAATGATGTCAATTATGTTCAGTTTAGGTTGGTTTTTCCCCACTCTGTACAAAATACTGGTTCTGATATTTTGAATGCTGAAATATAGTCCTGCCATATTTTGCAGTGGTTGTGCTGTGGCATCTAGATTTTCTCTTTCTGACTGCTCGAAGGAAGAAAATGTTCCAAGATTTAGAAATTCATGGTGCGTACCATTTTACTTATGGTCCCTCAACTAGTTTGTGTTGCTTGTATTTTACATGAGGGCTTCTTTGATTGCCTTTCTTATAGTTTATTGGACTCATTTTAGATGGAAGAGTAATTTTATGTCTACAGGTTTTCTCATGACAACATAGTGACATGTTCTCGAGATGGTAGTGCTATTATTTGGATTCCAAGATCTCGCAGATCTCATGTAAGCTGATAAGCTCCCAATCTTATTCCTTTTCACCCTCCCTTTTCTGTTAATTTGAGCCAATTTCACTCGGAGGAATGTGATAGGTGTTTTCTTTTAACTTCTGAACAAAACTTATTATTTCTTTCTCAGGGGAAAGTTGGCCGTTGGATCCGATCATACCATTTGAAAGTTCCTCCACCACCAATGCCTCCCCAACCTCCACGAGGAGGTCCACGTCAAAGAATTCTACCAACTCCTCGTGGTGTGAATATGATCGTGTGGAGCCTTGATAATCGTTTTGTCCTTGCTGCTATCATGGGTACTGCTTCTGTTCTTGCATGCATGTGTGCTTACTGTAGTTGTCTTTGTGCATGTAAGACATTTATGTTTTACTATATTAATATAATTTAAGGTAGCTCATGTACTTGCAAGGAGTATCTAGCCTGATTAGTTATTGTCTGTTGGATATTCATTTATTCAAATAGCTTCATAGACATGTCATTCATCTTGCCTGCTTGTAATTGGATAATTTGATGTTGGAGAACTTAAGCTGCGCTATGTGAAATGAGTCTTGGAGCACAAGCTGCATTATTTTTCTTTGTGGCTGCAATTTTGCTAGGTAATATGTTACAATTTTATAACTATTGGCTAATATATGTATTCTGATACAGATTGCAGAATTTGTGTATGGAATGCAGCTGATGGTAGCTTAGTACATTCTTTGACTGGTCATACTGATTCTGTGAGTTGTTCCTCCCTTATCTCTCTGCCTCCCGCTTTTCTTCTTGCAATTGGAGTACTACTGAACATTGGATTTTGTATACATGTGCATGAGTTTAAATTTTTTAACTTCTAACAATCTTCTTTATGATGCGTACTTTATTTAACTTCTAATAGGTTCTGACCTTAGGGAAACGATAGTGATTGATTTAATCTTTGACTTCCAGGATGTTTTTACCTACGATCATATGTTTCTGACCATTTTTATTGGTGCAGACATATGTTCTGGATGTTCATCCTTTCAACCCAAGAATTGCCATGAGCGCTGGTTATGATGGAAGGACTATAGTGTGGGATGTGAGTTTGAAATTGTTTGAGCACATTTTAGATTCTGCGTTGTTTATTTACTTATCAATATTTTAATATTGTCTTCCTTTAGATATGGGAGGGCATACCCATCCGGATCTATGAGATTTCGCGTTTCAAGTTAGTTGATGGGAAGTTTTCACCGTAAGTCCAAGATAAGAGATGACCACTAAATTCCACTCTTATTGATTCTTTTTTACACCTCCATTAGAATGAATGCTAAATGACATACCGTGTTGAAAGAAATCTGTAAAATTGCCTTTTTCTAAAATTGGCAATAATAATATTGACGCCATTATTGTGGTATGCTACATTTTGAATCAGGGATGGAACGTCCATTATACTTTCTGATGATGTTGGTCAATTATATATATTAAACACAGGCCAAGGCGAATCCCAACAAGATGCCAAATATGATCAGGTACCAGAATATCATAATTTAACTTATCATACTTTTGTTGGACTTTTCTCGTAATATTAGGTTCTGAAACATGAAATTGTACAATCACCTCACTTAATGACAGTTCTTCCTTGGTGATTATCGCCCCCTAGTACAAGACACTTGCGGGAATGTACTTGACCAGGTAAGTTAAATATATTAATCTGCAGGCTTCTGTAAGCTTTTGTATTTCATGCAATTATTCAGATGCTCAATATGTTTAGAGACACGAGCATATTAGGATTTCAAATAGATTTTCTTAGTGAATACTTTCGTTGCTTTGGAATTGAACATCACAAGGCATTTTGGTAAACTGTAAAAGCAATCCTCGAACTATTGTCCATTTGTACTCAAGTATTTTGTTTTTTTATCTATAGATATATCAGATTCTTTACAATATGAATTTTTAGCTAATATTATTACATATTTTTAAAATTGTAAAATTGTTACCAATCTAATAAAAAAGAATGAAATATGGAGAATGTTGAATAGTTGAATTTTTTGTTTTAGGAAATGTAAGTTGATATTTTTATGTATCTCTTTTTGTTAGAATATTGTCAATGATACGGATGAAAGGTAAATGTTTTTTGTATCAGAAATTAATATATCAAGATGTTGCGTGTACTTAAAGAAAAGTAAGACAAACAAACAGACACTTGCTTTCATGTCTAAATTCAGCCCATGTTTTGGTATAGGCTCATTAATAATAATGATGATGACAACAGCCAAAATTTCACAGTTAGTTCACTATAGCATAAACAAATTTCTTTATCGACATATGGTTGTACATATGATTCTCTTAAAATGGCATTCTGCCAATTTCTGGCAGAGTTTCCATTGATATGGCAAATTTGAACTGTATAAAAATATTGAAATAATCAATTTAAAAAAAAAAATATATATATATATATATATATATATATATATATATATATATATATATATATATCAAAACAGGACCTAATTGATGAAAAGAACCCAAAGTTTTTCATTTAGCGCATACAAGTATGTGTTTCGTGTAATCATGTTATGTGCTTAGAAAATGGCGTCTGATATACTACACTAACAATTCTAACATGGATTTGGATTGCAATAAATGTTATTTTATTGTTACTTGTTCATGTCAACTTTTGCTAACTGTTGTAAACATTTCCTTTTATGTGCTATAACTGGACAAAAGAAAAAGTGTTTGTTACTTGTGAAGTTAGACATTTCCTTTGAGGCCTTTAAATTCCATGGTTATATATATGTGGCGTATGAACTTGTTGCACTTTCAAATTTTGGTCATTGTATTGTGATTTTTGAATGGTAACAATGGCAGAATAGTTGCACATTATAATAGAAATCACCAGTTAATTGCAAAAAAAGGGAAAAAAAATGTTGATACATGCTGAACTGTATTGAACTTTGGCTTTGATCAGCTTTGTCTAGTGTTATAATGTATACTTACTGAAGTAATTCTTTGAGCAGTTACTTGAAAGCTATGCTTGCTTCTTCATGAACATTGTTTACTTCCTGAATTAATTCTTTAAGCACTCTTGTGAATGCTGTGCTTGCTTCTTGAATGTAAACAATTTTACACATTTAATTCAGGAAACGCAACTTATACCATACCGAAGAAATATGCAAGATCTGCTTTGTGACTCAGGTTTATTATCTCTCCAAGGAAACTCTACTATATGTGCAGTCTTTTTGGCAGTTTTCTTTGTGATTATTTTATTTTCTCAAAATCCTCCTTTTTCTGGGGTTGCAAGGAATGAATCCCTACTCGGAACCTTATCAGAGTATGTACCAGAAGAGACGGTTGGGAGCCCTGAATCTGGAGTGGAAGCCACCTTCTATAAAATTTGCTGTTGGGCCTGACTTTAGTGTAGACCCAGATTACCAAATGCTGCCCCTTGCAGACCTGGATGTATTCATTGAACCACTGCCTGAATTTGTAGATGCCATGGATTGGGAACCAGAAAATGAAGTGCAAAGTGATGATACTGATTCAGAGTATAATGTTACTGAAGAGTATTCTACTGGGGGCGAGCAAGGAAGTTTAAATTCTAGTTCATCTGTTGATCCTGAGTGCTGTGCAGAAGACAGTGAGATTGAGGGCAAGGATGGCTTTCATAGATCTAGAAGGAAACAACAGAAGGCTGAAGTAAGTGTTTTCTTATTATTTTGTTTTAGAATTTTAGCCTTGGTATTTTCTCCCTCTCATTGTTATTTGTCTTATTCTTTTTGTTGCAGTTTGAGATTATGACTTCTTCAGGGAGGCGTGTGAAAAGGAGGAACTTGGATGAGTGTGATGGCAATTCATTCAGAAGTAATCGAACTAGGAAATCAGGGATTGGCCTGAAAGCTTCAAAGAGGAAGTGTTCCACATCCAAGGCTTTTAGACCTCAAAGAGCTGCTGCCCGCAATGCTCTTACTTTGTTTTCAAAAATCACTGGAACAGCTACAGATGGAGAAGATGAAGATAGCTTGGAAGGTGATTCATCAGAAAGTGAGTCCACTCAACACACAAACATCCAGAGTGATGACTCAGAAACATCTTTGCAAAATGGGCGAAACATGGATTTGAAAGGGAAGGAAGTTGCATTAGAAGAGTCTGAAGATTTTGTTAAATCTCATGAATTTCCTGAATCTCGTGTGAATTCTGGAAACAGGAGAAGATTGGTTCTTAAACTGCCACTTCGAGATTCAACTAAGGCTTTTATGTCAGAGAACACAACAGCTAAGAACCATGTTGATTTAATTGGCTCATCATCATCAATGGCTTCTCAGGAAGCCACAGGTGTAAATGGGGTTCAGATAAGATCAATGGATCAGGGACACTCTTCTAGTAATATAAACGGCAACACAATGAAAGGAAGAAGGGGGCAAATAGACAGCTGTTGTTTAGATCTCTCTGAAGGGTACAAAAATGGGGATATAAAATGGGGGGGTGTCAAGGCCCGCACATCTAAACGTCTTAAATTTGGAGAAGGCATGTCTTCAGCTGCATATGCGAGATCTAGTGTCAGTCTTTGTGGTTACAAAGAAAAAGAGGATAACACAGATGGATACTCAAATCAAAATACTGATGGCACAATATCCCATTCATTGGAAGTTGAAGATAATGCTCATAAGATAGATGGAGTGACAACTAATGGAGCAGATATCAGGGTTCGTACCTCCGAGGCTATGAATAATGTGGCTAATAATGGTAAAGAGCAAAGTTTTGATGGATGCATGGCATCTAATGAATTACCTGAGTTTGCGCACATCACTAATGGGAATGACAACCCTCATGAATTCAATGACAGTACACACATCTCAACAAAGTTACGGATAAAGTCAATTAAGATTCCAAGAGATTCTTCAGAATGTCTGGGAAATGAAGAATGTGAATTTCTGCCTGATTGTCATGCAGAAAAGAAACAGAATTCAGTTTCTGAAGTACCTGAACATGACAGAACCAATGGAATTGCTCCAGTTGTTAGTAAATGTGATGAGCGTCAAGAATCAGATGCTCATATTGATGAAATTTCCATGCCCTCATTGGATGACTCCATGGGTTCCGATGTACGGCAAAAAAAGATGTATAATGTTGTTTATAAAAGGTCAAAGTTAAGTAGAGATAGAGCTAATTCAGAAGGTGATAGAGAGAGCATTTCACATGCTAGCACCAATGAGCACAATGCTGGAGGTGACTTGCATAAAGAAAGTGCTCACAGAGTTAGTAAGATTCATTTTATGGGCCCGAAGGCCTCTTTAGATGATCCGATGAGTTTTAATACTGAGATGGGTTCAGAACAAGAAGCAGATAAGACATACAGAGATTCTCATAATAATACATACCGAAATTCTCATAATGGATCCATTAGCCGATGTCAACTTCCTAGTGAGGAATGGGGGTCGGGCTCAAAGATGACAGTTGGATTGAGATCTACAAGAAATAGGAGGACCAGTTATTATTTTCGTGATGCTAGTCCAGTGGATGGAAGAAAGTCGAATCAATCATCCAAAAGGGGGTCATGGTTAATGTTATCGATGCATGAGGAGGGCTCTCGTTACATCCCTCAACTTGGGGATGAAGTAGTATATTTAAGACAGGTTAGTAGTAAAGATGTGCCAAATTTATTGTTGTTGGTTTTGCAATTTAAATTTTACCTTTACATATTTGTGTTTTATGGTTGAAAATTGCTTAAATATTTTTGGAATTCTATTGTTCAGGGGCATCAAGAGTACAAAGAGAAAGCCGGCATAAAGTTCAAGGAACCAGACCCTTGGAAGATGTTCAAGGGACATATAAGGGCAGTAGAATTCTGTAAAGTTGAAGGCCTTGAGTATTCCACTGTACCATCTGGAGATAGTTGCTGCAAAATGACACTTAAATTCATAGATCCTACTTCTAATGTGTTCCAGAAATCATTCAAATTAACTCTCCCTGAATTGACAGGTTTCCCAGATTTTCTTGTTGAAAGAACTCGTTTTGATGCAAGTATTCAAAGAAATTGGACATGTAGGGATAAAATTAAAGTCTGGTGGAAAAATGATGGGGACGAAGATGGTAGTTGGTGGGATGGCAGGATTCTGTCTGTAAAGCCCAAATCTGCAGAATTTCCCGACAGTCCTTGGGAAAGGTATACTGTCCAGTACAGAAGTGACCCCACAGACACGCAGCAACACAGTCCTTGGGAGTTTTTTGATGGTGACACTGAATCAGAGCAGCCACATATTGATGATAGGATCAGAAACAAGTTGTTATCTGCTTTGGCGAAATTAGAGCAATCAGCGAAAAAAGAGCAGGTAGACACAGATGAAAGAGGGAAAGAAAAATATCAGTTATTTTAGATAGAATTTCAAAGTGTGAAGCATTATTTTAAAGAGCTCGCTCAAAATTTTTTCTGAGATCTGTTGTCAACATTTCAGGATCATTATGGGGTTCAGAAATTGAAGCAAGTGTCGCAGAAGACTCATTTCACCAACAGGTACACCAGTTATCTTTTTCCTCTGTTTACTGATGTTGTGCATATGTGTATACATGTAAGCAAGAATGTTGTGTTTTGTGCAACATGAAGGATGTTTTCTTCCAGGCTCTCGAACTTATGCCTGTAGCACAGTTTGCCCCCTTCCAATTTCATTTTATATAATGAGTAACGAATCCTCAAATTTATGGTATTTACAACACTGAAGTCATTTCCATTTTCCAATATGAAAATTGACTAGAACCGTATGTGGCACTTTCTTCCTCCTAATAGCGTTTCTCGCCTTCTGATCCATTGTTAGCCTCCTATAAAAGGAGAAAAGTGAAAGAAAAACAAAAGAGTGAGCTAGAGAGACTCAGAATGAGGACAGACTTTAGTGTTATCAGAAAAACCCTATGTTCACAGGATTATCTTCGTTAGAAAATGAAGTTCAAGAGTCAAGCTATGCTAGAGGCACATACGAGACAATATCTGTAATTTGTCTTAATTTGTCGATGTGCCTCTGAAAATTGAATGTAAAGGACAATTAGGAATTCAGATTTTGACTTGAGCCTCTTAACATCTTTCTCAGGTTTCCTGTTCCGTTATCCCTTGAAGTGATCCAGTCGAGGTTGGAGAACAGCTATTACCGGACATTGGAGGCACTGAAGCATGACATCAAAATTATGCTATCAAATGCTGAATCACACTTTGGAAAGAATGCAGAGCTCTCAACAAAAATGAGACGCTTATCAGACTGGTTTGCTCGGACTTTGTCATCTTTCGAGTTTTGTAGAAACAGCTAGGCTCTCTTTTTCTCTCATTATCTTTGTAGATATATTTCTTTGTTTTCAAAGCTTTTTTTTTTTTTTTTGGGCATTCATAGGTCAAAATTTAGGAATTGATCTCGGGAATTAGCTTTTTCCAACGTAAAATTTTCGCTGGAAAATACAATTTTTTGTACAGATGTTCGACTCCATTAATAATGGAAAATGATTACAGAGATCTTGTAGGATAGGCAATATCTGTTAAATTTGAATGCAACAAAAAAATCCAAATCGATAGATGTTAACAAGAAACATTGCAACTGTTGGCATTTAAATGCGGTAACCTGACCAAAATCAACAGCTAGTGGGTTATCTGGTTAAAACCGGTACCTAGGTCAGGCTGGGTTCAAAATGCTTAAAACCAGTTTGGTTTTAAGGGTCCATACGGGTTTGGGTTTACCGGTTCAATCTGGTACCCTAGGTCAGCCTGTGTTTGATGCTTCAAACTGGTTCATTTTGGGTTTCACTATTTATTCAAATTTAGTCAGGCTTTCACGGTTTTAATGTTCCTTGCCGGTCTCGTGGTTTATTGGTTCAAGCCGACCCTTTGAGTTAGCTCTGGTTTCAAAACGCTTCACTGTTTTATTCCAGTTCAGTCCAATTTTAATTGTTCATATCGGTCTAGCGAGTTATCCAGTTCATTCTGAGTTTATCGGTTCAAATTGGTTCTTCGAATCATCTCGGATTTTAAGCAATTTAGGCCAGATCATTCCAGTTTTAATGGTTCATATCTGTCTTGGGTTATCCGATCATGCAAGTCATCTTGAGTTTTAAATGCTTCAGACCGGTCCGTTCCGAGTTTCACCGATTTGTTCTGGTTCAGGCCGAATTTTCAACTTATCGAGTTCTATCCGAGTTACACCGGGTGGTTAGGTTCATTTCGATTTTACTTTGTTACGGCTCAGCCCAATTTTAATCATTCAAATTGGTCCAATAGGTAATCCGGTTCCTCCAGGTTTCAATCCGAGTTTTACCTGGATTTTAACAATTCAAACGGGTTATATCCAGATTTTTCAATTAAAATCAGTTTGCTAGGGTTTTTAACAATTCAAAAAGCTTATTTCAGAATTTGCCGGTGCAAATACGTCCAGTGGGTTATCCAATTTATTACTCTTCAGTTCATATTTCACAATTTGTTACTGTTCAGTCCATATTTCGTTATGCAATTTATTGCTGTTACAGTCCATAAATTCAGCAGGGATTCCACTTGCTTCTTCCAAGCCATTTAACGAATCGAAACGGTTATTTTCATGTTTTGCTGGTTTGGTACAGTCAGGTCTGATTTTCCATTTCAAACTGGTCCAGCAGGTTTTCCGCTTCAGTCCCGCTTTTCACCGATTCAAACATGTTATTTCCAGGTTTTCCATTACAAACCTGCTTTTGAGCTCTGCAGACGTCCTAATCTAATGTAAATAGAAATTTTTGTGGGAAGTGAGCCAAGCCACTGCTTGACCCAAAGGCAATGAGAATTAGCTAAGCCTCTGGGTTTCGGCTGGTGATGCCGAACGCCTACAAGTTAGGCCTGGCTCCGCGCTGACACCCAAACTGGTGAGTAAAGCAAGAGTGGTTTCCGGACGAAGTTGTGTATGAAAATAAAATTTGAATAGGACTAATTGTCATCATGGTTCAATTTCTATGAAATCCCGGAATCTTTGCATGATAGGGGCCTCTGCTAAACTAGCGCAATTTACATTTGTCCATCAGCCAACACATATAAGCACATGGCAAAGTTAATAATGCCGAACTAAATCGTTAATTGAATTAGCCCCTGAAGAAGAGCCGTCTAAACTGTCATCTATGAAGCTTTGACTAACTCGTAGACCATTTCAATCTCTCCACCGATGTCCACAACTCGGGTTGCAGCACACAAAGAATAGTGTCATACCTTCCTCTCCCCGGGCAGTTGCCTGCATATTTAACAAAAGTCAAATCACATCACATGAAGCACTAAAACGAACCACCTCTTGTTCAATTTCCTTTCAAGCACAACCAACTTTCCATCACAAGATGTTAATAATGTGACCGAACCATTTCCAATTGTTAGAAATTATTCTCATAAAACACACTACACAAAACAAGAAAGCAAACCGTTATGGTACACTCAATCCCTTTTTTGGTCAAATATAGTTTCTAATTTTAAAAGAATGATAACTTTAATATAACAGCTAAAGGCATGCACTGCAAGGACATGCCCAAAAGTAGAAATATCTTGACACTGCAGCAAAAAAATAAGCAGTATTCATAACTTCGAGTGCATTCATAACAACATAAATTGACTTGGTAACAAATTTGTGCTTCTTAACCTGCTACCATTTGTGTTAGTGGGCCAAAAAAAAAAAGAATTTGCAAGCACAACTGCAGAAAGGAATATGTTATCCTACGAAGAATTTTCTCATATATCTATTCATAACATTCCCACAAAGAGATGATGGCAAAAAGTATGAGAGAAATCCCTGATTTTTTGAACCATATCCATGAAGTACACAAGCAACAAGCAACTATATGTAACTGGTACATCATTTTGGTATATTCACGTCTGAATTTTATACAAAGGATATGGAAAAAGACTCGTCTATGTTCTTCATAACATTTAACAATTAGGCGCCAACCAAAAGTATAAATAAATAAAATAAACAAAAACAACACAACACTCTGTCCTTGTGCTATTTGATTTTCCAGCAATCTTTTGACGGCTTTTAATAAGAACCACAATGGCTCATGAGAACTATGATATGCATCTTCTCTTCATAGTATTAATCAACAAAAGTTAATTAAAACGTCTTTTTACCAGGAAAAGAACCTAAGACTATAATTACTAACATGTCCACAAATGAATTCCAATTAATTTCAACAACCCTAATAGTGATGTAAAGAATTCTACAATTGCCTCTCAACCACACTGATATTAGCATAGACAGGATAAGAGCTAACCTGAAAGAAGACAGCTTCCGGATGCTTGCATATTTGGCACTTCACAGACTTGGTACGAGGTAGTGTCGGATCAGCAGCAACATCCTGCAATACTTGAGTGCGCTCTGCAGCAGAGTGATGCACCTCATTTCTGTAGACACAATTATTGTCTGCAATCTCCTGCAATAAATGAGTTAAAGGACGCTGATTATTAGCCATCAGCATTGCCAAAAATGCAGCAATCACAGAGGCCCAATGCCCAAACCTCGAAAAAACATAAGACGGGTTAAGTCAAGCATCACTAAAATGAGCAACAATATACGCTCTAAATTGATATAAATACATGAAAAACAGGTTCATTAACGATTTCCCTGACAAGACATACATTTGTGAGCAATTTCTCTTAATCCTCCTCATGTTGGACGGAATATCATTTAAGCGAGGAAAATTACCCCAAAACCACGAATCGAAATATTGAATTGAAACGTGAATAACACAATCAAATAGTAAGCCTCTAACCTAATTTTACGGAAGTAAAAGCAGAAACGGAGAGAGCGTGACCTGATGATCGCAGTTGCGGCAAGCGTATTGGAGAATCTTCTGATCTCTATCCTCCTTAGGGTAGAGAATGTTGTTACTAAAAAACAGAATAAGAATAAATACCATAGAAAGAAAAAGAACGAGAGATTGTAATCGACGAGCATTTACCATTCGCGACAAAATTTCATCGTACTCATCTTGGCGAATCTTGGATTAGGAAGAAGAGAGAAGACGAGAGTGAGAGAAGCCCAGATACTGAATAAGAAACACGAAATACAAATGGAGCGCTAGGTCCTCGCCCGCGCTGTTATAGACTAGCAGATCTTTGGGGGGTAATTGTGATCAAATTTTGTTGCTTATAACCAAATATGTTAATAAAAAAATTAATTTTTCGTCACTAAAAAATTACGCAAATATGCCATGTCATCAGTAATTTTCTAAAATGCGTCCAGTCAGCATACGATATTATCCGTTTATCTGGAGAAATTGACACGTCAGCAAGTATATGTGTTATGTCAACATGTACAAAAAGATAAAAAAAAAAAAAGTTTTATTGACGTGTACTTACTAATGTGTCAATTCCTCCATGTAGGCGGGGCATATTGACATATTTGTATAATTTTTCAGTGACGAAAAATTAATTTTTCGGTCATTTTTACCTTAATTGACAAAAAATAAAAGTTTAATGACTTTTGTGTTACAAATTATTTTATTATAACCATTTGATTATAAGCACCAAAATTCGATTATTACAGCAGTAGCTTTCTCAATTTGTACACGTCATTTTTAATTTTTTGGTAAAATCAGTAATTGGATATTATATCCATTGTTTTATTTTAACTTGTTGAAAATTTTCCAAAATAAAATTAAATGTAAGTAGTTTTCTAAATTAAAATTTTAGTATTTTTCTAAATTTGTTTAAACGTCAGCAATTGCCTACAAAATTTCAATGCTATAGTAAATCTTGTGTTCATATTGTAAAAAAAAAAATTAGTAGTTAAAAATTTACTCAAAGAATGGTCCAATGGTCGCCTACTATACGTAAGAGAACATTTTGATATAAAACATTTTATTATATTGGCTTCATCAATTAGTAAATATTAATTTTTTTGTCAAATAATAAATATTATAACTGAATCTAAAAGTAGTATAATGCTTCATAATCTCAATCCAAAAATGTATATATATTTATATAATAAATCGGACAGATATGGTGATATGCAGATATGAATGTTAATCTTTCCACCGATTCCCACAACTTGGATTGCAGCATACATAAAAAAAGGGCATACCCTCCTCTCTAGAAGTTGCCTGCATTTATGCACGATTAAGAGAAACAAATTAATCTTGTAACAAATATCACCCACGATAAAAGCATGAAAAAGTTCTTATATAGTTCAGTTTATTAGTTTTACAATCATAAAGTTTTTTTTATTGGCCTACATGGCTAGAACACAATTAATTACCTGTAAAAACACAGCTTCTCCATAACCACAGGCGCTACATTGGACAGATTTGGTACGAGGTAGAGTGGGATCCGAAGCTATGTCCTGTAATATTCGAGTGTATTCTCCGGCAGAGTGGTGAATTTCATTTCTGTAGACACGATTAATATCGGCAACCTCCTGCATGTTTTTGCTATATTAATTAAGATAAGCATACATCACTAATTGTGATTAAAACAAAAATGAAGGCAGTAATTTTTACTTGGTGATCACAGTTTCTACATGCAAAAAGAAGAATCCTTTGCTTCTTGTCTTCCTTTGGGTAGAGAATGTTGTTACTGAAAATTTGTCAAACATGGGAATGAATAAAAATTACAAAGACAATGTAATATACATATATATCTAACATTAATATGCAGTTGAATAGCTTATGATTGAGACTAACCAGTCAGGGCAAAACTTGTATACGCTCATTATAAAACACGCTTCTGTTGCAGCCTCTTTCTTCAGGAATCAGACGACCTCACTGTCGGCCACTTTCTAATTTGTAATTTTCAGTTTATATGCTGTTAGTCCCCTCTAAATGGGATGGAGATATCCAGAAAACACGTGCTTAAGGTTAGAAATTACTTCAAGAATAAATTAAAGAAGATAAGACCTAGCTAGAAGCATGTTAGAGAGTTCTTTCAAGTTCCATTAAAGTGGACAAAACTCACCGCTTTGATGGCATGAAAAATCTCAATGAGAAGGACCACTGGAGATATACATGTAGCATATAAAACATCGACTGCGCCTATATTTTTTTTTTTCTCTTTTTGCGCTTTTTACTATTTTTTGCATCCTATGGTAGCTAACTCCACGTGATATAGTTTATTTAGAATCATGATTGGGTGTAGTTCAACCGTATTAACTCTAATACTATATATATTAAGCCACTCTGCACGTGTGTATATATATTTGGCGCCATAAAAGTAAAAAAAAACATATGAATATGTATATTTAATAATTTAACCAAAAAAAGAGAATAGTAAATAGCCAAGTGCATTCTCAAATTTACCTTGATTATACAACAATCCTTCCAAATTAAATGAGCTCTTACGAGAAAATTGCAAATCCTTTATTTTACTTTGCCATGAAGATGGTTTTTGTTTCGCCTGCTGAGGTTAACATAAGTTAGGCAGGGACACATTTTGACATAGATATACCCCTTTGACGTACGATTGAGAAAGATCATTCTGACTATTTAAATTCTGTCATCAATCATAACATTTGTTTCTTAATTGTCATAAATTTCTTCCCCACTCGAAAAGCAAAAACATCAATTGAAAGGGCAACAATCTCAAGCAAAATATAAGGCTAGAACGTAAAATAATAAACCAAAACAAATTACAGATGCTGAGTGCACAAAAGAAAAGTTGGGCTACAATATCCGTAATTGTTAATTAATGGCCATTATGATTATAATCTGTGTCCAGAAAGAAATGTCCAAGAAAGACAATGGCATATTAAACTAGAAAGAAAGGGAAAGGCAGAGTCATGTTTCCAGAGCAGTCAGCACCAATTTTGCAGCTTTAAAATATCCCACTGAGGAGGTTTGCAGCAGTGGAAATGGCAGCGCCAGTGATCGCACATTGCACAACTTGTTCGTGGGAGACATCATCCGTTGTAAGTGCCAATGCCATTCCTGTCACTGCTCCAGCCACTGCACTGTTTTTCTGCACCAAATTTATGTGATAAAATATCAAGATCATAATACATTTATAAAACAAAATTGTAACTACTAATCCAAATACAGATAGCAAGACAACTCTTTTTTCCTTGTAACCAGAGGCAAACGCAATAAGGAGAACAGGGAAGCCAAAATATAATATACATGGTGAGGGCCAAATTGCAAATTAAATAAAAAAAAAATTCAAAAGCTTTTTTTATAAAATTTATGGGGACCCAACGCGGGTGGGGGGGAGGGGGAGGGGGAAGGGGGAAGAAGCTTTGGGACCGACCCTGCCTGCTATCTCCATTCGTCATTGCAGTACATGAACTTGGTTGAGAACATGTGGTCAATTTGCGAAGCATTTACTATATATAACTAGTGATCAACCAAGCAGTACTGGCAGCAAAATCAAGAGCTGAAGGGCTTAAAACTAGATATTTTCCTGTTCAAGAGCTGAAGGACTATAAAATACAAAGGTGTTATCTTTTTCTAAGTCATGATATATGAATTAGAAACATTACCCAATCATGAGCTCCACGAGCCTCTCTTAATCCATAAGTAAGACCTGAATACATGCCTGCCGCCAGTCCTGCATACCAAAAACATTTATCACCCTTTGCATAATACACACAAATAAAAAGAACATGCAATCCAACTTAAATTGAATGCGATACTTACCCCACTGTAAGGATTCTTTTCCTGTGCTCTTCACCTATAAAAAAAATAAAAGAAGAGGAAAATGAGAAAGCAATGCCAACTAACAATCATGAAGAAATTAAAACTAGCTGCCCACAAGACGGAATATGGACTTGAAAATTTCAGAGGGTTCAACACAAGAAAATAGTTTCATGATGAATCTAAACATATGAACCATATATTGCAGAGCCAAAAGTATTGGAGCTAAGCTAGTCATTATCACACTTTCGGATTCATTCAAGTCCACATGTCATGTTTAAAACAGTGAATCCGGTCGTCACTCTCAGTGACTATTAAACAATTCATCTGCCTAATTCACAATTCCATTACTCAATCGCTATTAAACAAATACACCAATCACAAAACTTACCAAAGCCTCAAGAGATTTTCTGTTAGTTTCTCCTGCAAAGCCCAAAAACCAGTATAAGACACCAGAACAGTATATGGTGAACACAAATTACACACACACACACACCCCATATCAAGAACTTCTATACTAATTATCTGCTTCATTCAACAGCAATTAATGAAAATTAAATAGCCAGAAGAAAGCGAGGTCATACACACCTCTTAAGTCGGGGAATCCGTGACGACGCTTCTTATTGGCACTACCACCACCAGGTAGCTCTGGTGGCATACCGCTTGATTCGAGTCCGCTACCTATTACATAATTAACCACACATTGTAAGCCACACAAATATGAAAAATAAAAAAACAAATAAAGAGTAATATTACCCTCAATGGCAGTGAAATAAGCCTCCCGCGACACAGCCTGAATTGCTCCTAACTGTAACGAACATCTTCTGTGATTAGATAAAGTATCAGGAAATCAAATGAATGTTTAGAAATAAGAAAAATGAGACTACCCCAGCGGCTTTGACGAAGCTCTCGGCGACGCGGTTGAGGAGAGGATGGCCTAGATCGAAGAACCAACCCTTCTCGAACCCATGAAAATCATCTAGCAATGTTCTTGACTCCAAATTACTGCTCATCTTTTTGTTTCAGTGGTTTTCTTTGTACGATCGCAATCCCATAAGCATAACAAGCAGAGAGTGAACGAAGTGAAAGTGAGCGAGAGACACGTGCTCCTAATACTTGCTTGCGTGTCTGCTTTCTGTAACTAATTCCCGGACTTCGTGGCGAGTCCTGCTGGGATATATTTTGACTGCGTGTCACTTTCTTATCTAAGTTACAAGCCCAGTTGATAACACGGATTACGGACTGTTATTGTCTTAATTAATTGATTCCATATCATATTATGCAAGTAGCTTTTTAGTTTTTACTTTGGAAATATTTCTGGACTCATTTTTCACAATATTGATAATTAATTTAACATGTAATTTTCTAGCACTAAATCTCACAAGTTCTCAATTTCGTAGCATTGACGTCAAGCATCAAATTTCAACATTTAATTGCGAGGCATACGTAATAAACTTTTCATGGCAAAATGAGAAGTAACAGATATTCGGTAGTTTTCAGTCACGTTTTATACAGAAACGAACTCAGATGGGATCTCAGAATCAAACGTTGAAACCGCTTCACAATATGCGGTGAAGTAAAACAAGGTTTAACTGCCCAGTTGCCAGTTGGGAAACAGCAAGTGCGAATACTTAATTTACATTGGTCTATAAAAGAGATTCTACAACAATTTTGAAAATTTGGCTTCTGATAAACTCGCTAAAACTTTCCCCTCTATTACAATCACATCCAACACCACAAAACTGAACAACAAAAGACCTATGCATGGCACATATTGATGCCCTTCCTCACAAAGTTCACACTGAAAATGAGTAACTAAACAAATTGGGATGTGTAGAGATGGAAAATGACAAAAAAAAAAAAAAAGAAGAGGAAAATGTAAAAAGAGAAAATTAATGCTGATGATTGTTTTACAAAAGTAACAATTACTCGGCTCAACATCAGAAAGGCTAGTGAAGGGGGGTTAACTCGCCCCAAATTATGGTATCTCCTCCTTATCCTGGGTAGCACTATACAGTATCTTCGCTACCAATCAGCTGACAAGCTATGCGATCACCCACTTTTTTTCATTTCTTTCATAGTATATTGTTCCTTCAGCAACCAAGGACTTAGTTTAAACTTCCACGAGTCAAAATAAAACGGCCAACCAAACATGTCAACTTAAGATCCAATGAAAGATCACTCAAGAACCATTTACAGCCATTTCTGGCGAGGATTTCGGCGGTATTAATGGACCATCCTCTCCATTTAATTGTCTATTCTCTGACTTCCCATGCAAGCAATCAGAACAATTTCTAGCAGCAGCAGATTCTTTCTCCCTATGATTTTCCTCTCCTGAGTTGCTACTACTATCACTGCTACTTCTAGAAGTTGCAGTTTCCTTGTCTGGATAATCGTCTTCACCCAACCCCTTATTCCCCTCAGGTGTACGGGAAGTCGCATGCGCTGAGCTTGCTGTTTTTTTACCAGGTAACACTGCCTGGCTCAGTGTTGAACACAGAGCAGCAAAAACACTCTCTCTTGATTTTGAGTGTTTGCCTAATCGTTGCTTCTTTGCTGGGTCAGGCTCCTTATCCCTAGAAGGCAATTTCCGCTTCAATTTAAGAGATTCCAGAGTCCCTTCATCTTCTTCTAAAGGTTCTGGCTGTTTCTTAGGTGGTGGTTTGTAGTCTTCATCATCCTCATCATCATCATAATCAACCAATCCACCTGGTCTTGAACTGTACGTCAAGATGACAATGCTTCAGTGTATCATATATATACTATTTACCCAGATTCTGAAATATGTAGCCATAATACCTTAATGGTGCACAGCTTGCCGCAACTCCATTGGCTAGCACAGAATCAGGCTGAACTTTTTTGGCATGCGACGCAGACGCAGATGCAGATGCAGTATCTTCTTCATCACTAATTTTACATCAAATTCAGCGGCTATGAAAGAAAATTTCTTAACCAAAGGTTGTGCTAGGGCAAGAGCAAACATACCTGTCCTCATTGAAGTATTCCTCCTCTTCTTTTTCTAAAGCACGCTCATCAATTCGCTTTCTCGGATCCATTGTACTGCCGCCATTTTTCGTTACACAATTCTCTAGGCACTGAGATGAGACTAGTCAGCATTATGAAACACAACAGCAGAAAAGGGGCTTAAGCAAAGAGTACCTGCTCATATTTAACTTTAAAAGACTGAATGGAAGCCAAATGCTCAAATTTGACCAACTGATTCCAGAATGAATCAACTACATATTTGATCAATGATTTCAGATTCCCCTGTAGGAATTAAATGCCAAGCATTAAATTTTCCAAATAAATTCAAGACGAAAGAATGGCGACAACAACAAGAACAAAAAAAAAATTCACAGGATGTGCACCTTGCGGATAAACTCAAAAAGCTCTAAAACTGCAGAATGAAGCAGATTGTAACGGTTGCCATTTTCAACAAAGGCATCAACAATTGGTTTGAGGAGATTGTGCTTGACAAAATGATTAATTAGATGCTCATCCTGTGATTGGCACACAAATAGAACATATTAGATATATGCTGCATATCCATCACTAAATTACAATAATACTCATTTCTGTGTGTGATGTTAATCCTTTCAGGAACCTTTACAAAAGTGTATAAGCAGTATGATATAAGGAACTGAACGCCAGTCTAACTTCAAAATACAGGATGCAAATGCATAATAAATTGGGAGTTGTTGATGCAGCAACATGAATTATTGGCTGAAGAGTGCATTTCAGATGACCTACATGACAAGAAAGAATAGTGCGAACAAATCGAATAGCAGCAACCACAAGGAACTTTTCCCTTCTTCGCGTTAGTGTAAGAACTTTATCTATAACATTATTAAGGAGAAAGCTGGGCCTGCATACAGAGGGAAGACATATTGCAAGTCAGCGTAGTGGCAGCAGGAAATAGGTTATACAAGACTCTGGAACATGCATCCAAAATTTACTTTATTCTATAAGCATGGTGCATGACGCAGAAGCATAGCAATTCACAAATGTTTGAGAGTATCTCCGGCTTCACACCATTCTGATTTTCAACTCTGCCAGAGCCAGAAGATTTACTAGCAATGCCCTCAACTGGACTTGATGCTGTTATAACATCAATTAAATGACCCAAATGCTTCTCATAGAATATCTCAACAATATTATCTCTCTGCAACAAAGATGCATAAAAACATTCAGCCATTGATGAAATGAATTCAGAATAAAAAGATAACACGAAAAGAAAATGCTCAATATCAACATATATAAGAAGGATTTCTATCAATTTAGCAGAGTCGCAAACAAATACATAACAATCAAAAAGTTATAATTACATAATCAAACCAATGCATCCCAACAGTTATAAAAATATAACTGAAAACATGATGCAACAGGCAGTACATCAGCAAATTGGATTCCTAATACAGAAATGTTCGCAAACAAATACATAACAATCAAAAAGCTATAATTACATAATCAAACCAAATGCATCGCAACAGTTATAAAAATATAACTAAAAACATAATGCAACAGGCAGTACATCAGCAAATTGGATTCCTAATACAGAAATGGGTGAGAAAGCTCCCCAACATGCAAATCCAATCTATTTAGGAAACAAAGAATAGGGAAATCAACACCAAATTGGAATACAGCAACAATAAATCCATAAAGCTATCAGCCAGTTGAAAAACATCCCATCTCCCCATCATTTTGATTAAAGATAATAATTCAAATTTATCACACAACCACAACACAAAGTTCAAAGAAAGACTCCAAATAATTGCCATGCACTAGCGGATTCATTGTGATTACTTCTCAGCCATGTCAGTCAATACCCCCTTGTATCACCTTATTTTGGGGGTTTCAGAGGTTCTGGAGGAATTTGAGCAAACAATGCAATCTCACCAATCTCAATAGAAGCAAGGAAACGAGGTGATGCCTGCTGGAAATTCTAAGAGACTGATAATTACATTACATCAGGCAAGTTCCTATCCAAACTTCACGGGCATAGAGATAAAACACAAGCTCATTGCAGGACAAAAGTCGAATATGCTTATCTGCTGAAGTATTGCAATTTAGTTAAGAGAACCACAGAAAAGAAAACAGAATAACATCATTAAACTTGTATAGCAATTCTTTCACAATTCAGCACTCCCAATTGACCGTAAATAATAGTTTTAAATTGGAAAGAATTACCAAGACAGGCACCTGAGCATGTGCTCCTGACAGTGTATAGGAATCCAGCAAACTACGTAGAATTTCAAGAAACTGGCAATGCATGTCATCTCCAAAATCTGTTATCATACCTTTAACCTGCATGCAAACAAATCTTAATTCAATGAAAGAAAACTTGTGCTCACATCAGGTAGAATAAAAATGGAAAAATTAAGTATATATGATGCACAGGACACAAAAAGTGCATTAACCTCATGATATAAACATACTAATAATAGCATTGCATTCAAAGCATCAGCTTATCCAAACTGAAGAGCAAGTGCAAGCAGCATCAGCATTAATATGTAAATCAAACAAATCTAAGAGTAGAACTCCATCATGATCACTGGGGTGGCAAAATTTCACAGCAAACAGAACTACTACACAATGCCTAATGGCATAAATGACATGTTCGACAAACATTGACCTAAACTGATATGAAGCATACTCTATCCACATAACTCAAAGGTGCAATACCTCATGTCTGAGATTCAAATAAATAAACATTCCCGCCAGTGAAAAATAATATAAGCGGTTATGGGACTCCAAAGGAACCCAATTTTTCCTTCAAGATAGAAGATGAAAGCATCTGACGTGCCAATAAAACAAAACAAACAACTGTGTTACTCTACTAAAGTATGCTATTCTACAATTAATGAGGAATAGTAAAAACTCAATTTCACAACAACCCAATTTCTGTTTTTGAGACTTCGATAATTCAAACAAAAAAATAATATTATGCTTTTGACAATTTAAATGATAAATAATGTAAACCTAAAAGGCACTGGTACTAAAATAATGCGCACACTTTCTCTAGATGTTGATAAAATAAACTTTTGACAAGTGGGGAAGCACCCAGAAACATTAACAGGGGCATGTTTTTGTCATGTTAGATTGCATTAAATTTCCACATCACAGATACATCCATTAGCTGATGAAATACACACCAACAGTCCCAAAAGTGGAATTCCCTCCTGCCTAACAACATAAGAACGCAGAAGGTTTGGATCCTGATTGAGGAAAAGAATAAGGATATCTGTCCTGCATCCATAAGAATGATTCCCAGTTAGAATTAAGCAACTGAGCCCGAAAAAAAAATATAAGGTAATACGCAAAACTGAAAAGAAATTTACATCCAAAAAAATAAAAATAAAAAAAGATATCCTAAACACAAAAGCGAAAGGGTCAACATTACCCAGTTAATACAAGTTTATGGTCCTCATTCTGCAAAGTTTCAGTGATTATGTCAAAAATACCTTCATTCATTAGATCCCTACAAGAATAAAAGATCTTGACCTTTTAAAAAGTATAACATTACTAAGCCAACAAAGTACTTGAGAAATTATACTTTACTGACTGAACCAGTCTCAAAAAATATGGATACCTGAAAAGCCGAAGTTGCTGGACCATTTGCAGGCTCTTGCTTAAACTACAAAACTCATATAGGAAATATACCTGTTTTCAGGAAAAGCAGGAAAATGTTTTGAGAAACAGCTGATCAGAAAAGTAGACCCATGGTATCATAATCATCCAAATCCACTTGTACACTGAGAGTTCCCATAAATTTCTGACTAGAATGAAAGACATTACAATAATTTTGTATATAACTACATTAATTTGTTCATTGTTATGTACCTCTGAACTTGGAATTGAGCATCATAACAAACCATCTAAAACTAATTTGTTCATTGTTATGTACCTCTGAACTTGGAATTGAGCATCATAACAAACCATCTAAAACTAATTTGTTCATTGTTATGTACCTCTGAACTTGGAATTGAGCATCATAACAAACCATCTAAAACTGGGAAAATAACTAATGAACCTAATCACCAAAAAAGTTTCATTTCTAGAGACTGTCTAGAGAAAATAAAACAGGCTTTCAAATAAATAATTAACAAAAAAGCAAAGTTGATCTCTAACAAACCCCCATCAGAGAGTTTGGAAGATTCTAACAAAACAAAATCTATAAATAAATAATCAACAAAAAAGCAGAGTTGATCTCTAACACACACCCATCAGAATTTGGAAATTCTAAGAAAAAAAATAATATAGCTGAAATAAATAATAAAAGGAAAGGTAACAATTAAGAAAATTAGGCTAATAACTGCATCCTATTCTTCCTCACACGCTCGCGCGCGCGCACATACGCACACGCACATAACAACGGTTGATACAGTAACAGTATATTCAGGAGAAGCTGTTGATTCTGTTGACCAATATTAAAGATAGAAAAGGGGTGTTGACTCCAGATGAAGCGACAAACAAAATGTTGAACACTTCATGGCACACCACAAAAAAAGAACGCAAGATTTGGTAAGAGATATGAACACTCCAAACTAAGAAGACTTCAGAGTATTCTAGGAAATGTAGTAATATAGAGAGGTGACCAAGTATACAGATAAGAAAATCCCAGTACTAGTAATTTAAGACTGAAGCTGAGGGATAGAAAGCGAAGACATTATTTAGATCCCAAAATTACCAAATTTTTCTTTGATTCTGCAGATGTATTGGGAGACCTCAATCTTGCAAATAATTCCTGAATAAAGGTGTTGTCATCTTTTAACAAAGAAACAACCTGGGAGAGAAAAGGAAGTAAACATTACTAGGTGCAACCCAAGTAGAGATGGAATAAAGCTAAAAGTGCATGACAATCAGTTTGAAAATCTTACAACTGCATTATTTGCATGGATTATAGAAGTGAGATTTGCAACTGTGGCCTCATCCAATATTCTAGCCAAAACAACATCCTAAAAAATCACAGAAATGTAAGAATCCTCTGGCTAGAACGGGAAGCAAGCCACTAGGTTTAAAACTTAACACAAACCTTCAAATAGCCAACTCTATACGTCTGGTGAATTTTTGACAAGACAATAGGATCTTTGATTGGTATGGCCTGGAATATTGAAGAAAGAAGCATAAGTCAACCGAAGTCATCAATTATATCAGCAACTACCAGCTATGCAGTAACCAATTCCCTGCCTAAAAGAAAAGAAGGCACAAGCTAATATTACCTCCTTGAAAACAACATGCTCTTTTAGAAAATTTCGATGACGTTGAATGTGAGGAATATCAGGGTCATCTGGAAAAGGAAAAAAAAAAGGGCATGGCATTAATAACATCAAATATTAGAACGCGAATCTAACTTGTAAACTATCAAATATCAACTAACCAAACTTGACTCTGTGCATACTGGATAACAAATTGATGGCACCAAAAAAAGATACGCCACAGGATAAAGAGCATTCAATTTAATCAAAATAATCTGTAAATCATAATGTGAAGAAATTACCTAACACCTTCCAGACAAAAAGACATAATTCAATTTAATCAACTCTTACGCAATTTCAAGCAGTAGACGTGGCAGCTGAAAGAACACATGACAGACATAAATGACACATCTACATGTTTCAGTTTAATCAGATAAGAAATAAAAATTCACATCTAACTACAGATCCCACATGCATAATTACAATTGAAGGATCAGTCACCAAAACAACCACCGCACAAAATTTATACACTACATAAACACCATGACTATTCAAAGGATTTTACATACAGTATTGAGTGTAAATTTATAAAAGGCAAAAGGAAGCCTGGAAGTTCTGTCTATAAATAAATAGCAAGGAAACAACCATAGATCACTAACCAAAAATGATTGAAACTAATAACTGGCAGGAAAAAAAATGGGATTATATCAACAGAACAAATCAATGGATAAAAGTAGTGCTACAGATTAAAATGTTTAAACTTACTATAATGCAAGATTACATTCAAAGTTTTTGTCAAATATATTTCCCTCTACAACACACCAAGAACTAGAAGAGCACTTACACTCGAGCGAACCAATAATATCCATGATTAATTCATCCCCAAATATTTTCTCAAAAATTTGAGGGCTATTGAGCAGAACTGCAAAAAACAAAAGAATATCTAAGGAAAACAGATCAAGGGCACAACAATAAGTACTATAAATATTGAAAGGAAGACAGAATAGGATTAAACAGGGTACTGACTGATCCCCTTGACTATTTTGAATATCATGTGAAGACCATCAATATTTTCCAAATCTTCACAGATTCTAAATAGATCCATCAGCTTGCGGAAGAAATCTTGCTGCATCAAGAGAAGAAATTTTACTCAGAAAGTCCCCAACTATCAACCATTCATGAACCGAGAAACTTATATAAAGAAAAAGGGAATGATTATAAAGAAGAACATACAATCCAAGGCAAAAAGAGTAAACACAAACCAAATAACAAATAAATAGCACATAGTACTAAAAGAAGAAGAATTGCCAGTCAGAAAATATTTGTTATCTTTATCAGCCAATAATTACCCAGTTGAAAAAACAAATCGACACATCATTCTGAGCCATGAAATCTACTTTCAGTAATATTTCACCACCTAACAGCATTTTTCTAGAAAAAAATTACACTTTACGTTAGAACTCTACGTAATTATCAACATGCAACACAAATTATACTCAAAATTTGAACAAACAGCTTATAAATATGAAAATCACCAGCCTTCGAGAATTCTCTGGTTGTCCAAATCCAAACAACAATATTCAAATTTAACATTTTTCAACATTACAAACAATTTACATTAGCGAAAAGGAGGCAATATTCAACATTTAAATTTTCAAAATGCATACATTGATGATCTAAGGCAGTTGACCATGTTTGGAATTTTTTTTTTTTAAATGTCCCAGCAAAAACAAGATTTGAGCTATTAAATGAAAAGTTACAATTCTTTTGTTTCTA
Source organism: Excoecaria cochinchinensis (assembly GCA_947683425.1). Lineage (NCBI taxonomy): Eukaryota > Viridiplantae > Streptophyta > Magnoliopsida > Malpighiales > Euphorbiaceae > Excoecaria > Excoecaria cochinchinensis. Next base: position 7,648,610 of record CANTUQ010000056.1, on the reverse strand, counting down.
AATTTTTACTTAACAGGCATAAGTTCATAGAATTTACACTGGAAAGTCAGTTAATATTATGAAGTAGAAGCTGTAAAAACTTTAAAAAAAAAGAGAGAGAAAGCAGACCATTATATATGTATATATCATGCTATTAACATGACCATCATAAGCATTTATCCAGCAAGAAAATTGCGACTGAAATATAACAACCACCAACAGCCTTAGATGGGCCAGTATTAAATTGATTAACAGCAGGTCACAGAATTAAATTTAACAGAGGAAGACAACAACCTACAACTGACAGAATACACAGAGATTGAATCTACGAGAAGCTTACATCACTCAATATGAGTTCTGTCAATCTCATCTGATCAGCAATGCCACTCTCACACACAGTCTGCAAGATAACTCGTCATACTCAATCAAACTATCATCACCAATAATGAATTTATCCACACAAACAACTACAGACAAGATCAATAAAATATGAACACAAACACATATACTTTATTAAAGGAAAAAGAAAGAAAGAAACAGATATCCCAATCATAAACAGGATATAGGGACACATCTGAAGTTACATTCCATAACAAAAATCATTACATGCAGATAACTGAATGCTAAATCGTTACTGCATTTTTCAAAGCAAAAGTGTCGTTTAAGTCAAAGTAGCTGAGTTAAATGTTTTAAAAGATTACATATTGCTCACAAGAGAGTGGACCTACACAAGAAAATCTGTAAGCTAAGGCAGTTCGAATATGTGCATTTCCACAACCAATAATTAGACCTTCAAATTCCAGCGTAGAAGTGGTTTCGAAAGAATATTGATAGCCCACGTATTATTTCTGATCTGTGAAAATCTCAGTCCTACACAAAAAACCTTGTGAAAACTGCTTTTACTTAGGCTGAACCTGATGCATTCTAAATTTTCTTTTAGGTGTCCTGTAAAGAGCCTATGTTTCTTCCGCTGATCTCATACATCAGAAATTCATATTATTCACCCTAAGCATCATCCTCAATGGCCTTATGACCTTTGAATGACAACAAATTCAACTCATAATACTACATCAACAGGCCATTCTGGATACAAGGATCAATAGAACAAATTGAAAAGCAGAACACATATTTCTTCAAACAGCAACAGAAAAGTTGGTTTTGTTAAGGGGGGACTTCTTCTTAGTTGATGCATTTGAACATATTGCCCACCTCGAAAGATTTTTTTTTTTTCTTTTGAGAAAAACTAAGGGAATAGTAGTAGAAAATGGATCATAAATAGGCAAACAGTAGCATCCATCAAACCTTTAGTATCAAAGGAAGTGCAGAAAGTTCAACTGCAGGTAACTCCCTCAACTCACTATTCATGCTGTGAAATGTCTCATCTGCAAAAATTTCAAGAAATGCACTTAAAAAATAAAATTTCGTCTAGTATACAAATATTAAGAAGAAACTTTTGAAGAGGCTAGTCTCCAAATACATACAGAGCACAACGATAAAGTTCCTATTTCTTGTAACTACAGATATCTTAATCATAGAATTCATTGAAACAATATAGCAATCACTATTCACCTATTACTCCACACAGGCTAAAATGCTTTTTCTTCATTCAGCAACAAATTATGTAACCACTGTCAGATGACAGTGAAGGCTTCAAGAAACTCGGGTGTGCAGTCGAGGAACATTAGGAGTGATGAAAGTACCAAACGGTCAAATCAGGCAAAAACAACTCCCCCACAGTGTTGAAATGTACAACTGAATTAGTTGTCTAGGGGTTAAGTAATTCATATGCTTATTTCCTAAACATACTATCATATCAAATTTCATAGATTTAAATTTCAAGATTTACAGAATACCATAATTACAATAAATTGACAAAGGATTGGCAAGTAAAATATTGAAATGCTAGAAAAGAAATCTAGACACGTTACTTTAGAAAGTTATTGGTCTGAATCAGCTATAAACACAACATTAAGAAATAAATTGGCAATCAAGTATGGATTGGTAATAGCCAGCAACTTGGACTTACTCCAGACGATAGAATGTTTATGCATTTTCCAAATTCGAGATCATATAATGAGTAATCAAATAAAAAACATAGTTTTTGATGAAAACATATCTCAATACTTACTATTGAGAGTACTAAATTGCAGACTCCTTTGCACATTACAGATATGATCCCTGAAACAAAACAAGTATGTTCAGCTCCAGAAAATTGTGGAGCATAAATAAAAAGAGAAAAGAAAGCACACTACATATAACAGTCATTACCATATATAAGAGCACCCCGTTGTCTCTTGAAAGCTTAACGCTAATTCTGTTGAATATTCTGGATCTCTCCATGAGATTATTGTATCTGAAAGAATTAATTGAATAACTCATGGAATAAAACTTAAAATTTCAGGTGAACCCCGCACCCGTTCTTAGCTGATAACCAATAAAAAGCATACTTGCAAACTAGCAATTTGTAGAACACGAAAATACCTTCTTGCTTTCTATAAATGTCTTCTGGCATAATGCGATGTAGAAGTAATGTTTCATTGTCTTCTTCATCAATGACAAACAAGCCCAACTCTTCTGATCTCTGCTCAATAACATTGGCATTGAATCAAAATAAAAGACTTATTTTTAAGACTTATTTTTAAATAACATTTTGCAGAACAAAATTATAAAGTTCTCACTTAGACTAACTCTAAAATTCTGGAGCACCAAAAGGAAACAAATAATTTAGTGAATAATTTTGAACAAACCTCCAAATAGTCAACAGTAACATGCCCAGTCCCTTGGTCATCCCATTTGCCATCTTCATTCAAACGGTAGACTTTCACCCGCTACAATTATATAACAAAGAACACATGAATGAGTTGCGTGTCAAAGCACCATTATTATAAAAAGTGTTTCCAATGAAAAAAAAAAATTAAGAAACAGAGCTCTGAACTTCATAGCCAAAAACCATCAAACTCTAAAATAAAATGCAAGTTCATAAGTTTCATGACAAAGAATTGACATGGCAAAAGCAAGTCAATCTTCATTTCCAGATCAGTAACTAATCCATGATAATGCAAATACACTCTACACACAAAATAAACAGTGATGGCATCACAGTACCACTCCTTCTCTCTCCTCCAAGGGGAAACAATTCCAGACAAACATAACTCAAAACCTGGATACAAAATGAAATGGCCAATACTCCAAGGTAGCAAATTTAGATGGAACATAGTTCAAAACCTATAGTAGCCCCTTGAAGCAGGGTGGCAATACCAAAGTAGAATCGGCTAGTTATAAGGAAGAAGACCAAGATAAGGCAATCAGATTCATGCCACAACAAAATATATCAAACCTCAAATTGGATATGAATTATAATACTCGAACTCCGGAAGAATGCATCCAAATGTATCCCCAAGTCAAGTTCCAATGGTTTAACAGGTAATGTAGTTAATTTTATTGCTAACTTGACAATTCTTACTCTCTAACAGCTTTGATGTCAAAACATAAGCCAGTGTTAAAAAATTGTCCATGCAAGACAGAAGCTTGCATGCTCTAGCAAATTAGGAGATGAAATCCTGAATCGCATAAATTGCTATTATAAATATAATACAAGCAACAGACATCGCTTTTCCAACACATGAAAAATGGTACCTATAGTAGCCCCCCAAGTAAAAATACTACTCCATAAATCAGATAAATCAGCAATACCCACTATAGATAATTCCAGCACTGATATAAAGCTTCACAGTATCACAGACCGAGAAAACAGCCAAGACGAGTCAACAATCTAACTCCAGCTCTTATTGCTCTTTAAAGAAATCTTAGGGGGAAAAGAATCATTTACATATATAAACCATCTAATGGTGCTAAAAAACCTAATCCAATTGACTTATAGTCGTACTCGAACTTCCCTAAACCACCGAATCAAACAGTAGATTCAATAACAGCGTGAAATAAGAAAAATTCAAAAAGGAACCAGAATTTAGAAGTTAACTGCTCTTCGAAACCAGTAGCTTATGCCACGTCCAATTCTGGGGTCAAAAATTGAAAGCGCGAAAAAGAACAAAGCTCTGCACAAAAGGACTCACCTGCATCGAATTGGAGTTTGCTTGCGATTTCTCTTGCGCGCCCATATCAGCTCTTGCTTCAGGACCAAATCCGTAAACCAAAAGTCTCCAAGGATTGTAATTCAAGTAAAAAATAAATACAGGAACGTTGAAATTAGGGTTTTACGAAAAAGGAGAGAGATGCAGAGAGGCTAAACAAAAAAGCAAGAGGTAAAGGTCCGGGGATCAACAGCAAACCCTAACCGCCATTAACGTAGCCAGGCTAACCTTCGGTTTCTCTCTCTCTGTCCTTCCCTCTCTCTAGTTCTCTCTTTCCTTTTAATTCTTTTTCTGTGCAAGTTTGTGTCCTTCGCCCCTCGATAAGAGAGAGAAAACCAAATAAGTGAAAAGAAAAATACTAAAAAGAAAATATTTCAGAATGCAATGCATCCTCACGTATTCATGTGCTGCGTTGTAAAAGCTTTAGACCAATTTAAAATATATATATATATATATATATATTAAAAAAAAAACATTTTGAGTGATTTTTCAATTAAATCTTTAAATTATGGTTAATTTGATCCACGAATTATTTTACTTCACTTTTGTTTTTTTATATTTCTTTTTTTTTTGTACTATTATCTATTTTTCTATTGTTTCTTCTAATATCATATTTTTTTTACAACGTCTTGGGGAAAAATACAAAATTATGTTGCATTGTCAAGCTTACCTAAAAGACCATGCATTGCCAATGATACCTCATAAAATTTATCATGTATAATTTTCATTTAATTTAACAAAAAAATTATTTAAGGTTTAATTAGAAAATTGAAAACATTTTTTCCACGTCTTTTTTTTCTTCATGCTCTTGAAATTTAATGAATAGATGAATAAGTGTATGTTATAAATGAAGTTATAAGAAAAAAGTAACTTACTTCCTTAAGAAAAATTACAATTATGATTAAAAGGTATTTCTTTTAAGGAAATGGATATTGTTTTTATGAACTAATAATAATATGAATTAGCTTCAAAATAATATTAATAATGTGAATTAATATAACTCAAAATAAATAATTGGTTTATTTTGAAAATGTCTATAGCTTTGTTTTCCATAATTTATATCAAGGCGAAATGGTTGATTTTATTTTGAATGTGTTATATCTTTCTATGATTCAACTATTATTTTTTCCCAATTGATCAATTAAATGTATTTAAAATTTTTTTAGTTATACTTATAATACCTATTTGCAAACATAAATTAAATATCATTAAAAAAATCTAACTCAAAATTTTATACACTTTTTTAATTGAGTATTGATTGTCCTATAAACTCATACTCTTAATTATATATTTATAATATTTCATTTTATTAGTTCCAATGAAGATAGAAAACTTTAAGTTATTAATGTCTTTGGCTTTTCAAAAATTGAAAAAGTTTATAATCATTTTCTATATAGTCATTTTAATTTTTAACTATTAAATTGGCTAATCGTATTAGTTTTATACATTTTTACCATTTATTGACCTTGATAGTTTGTGCGCAAAACCACGCGCTTTCCATTCGCTATCCAATAAGCACACTAGTATGGCGTGGGTCCCTTACCGGACTGTGTCCTCAAGAAGCAAACAGATTGGTCTGATTGGTGGAAGAGTAATACAACACGTGTAGTTTATTAGTAATTTTTACTGTTCACTTGTTGGCGCCCGGGTTGTCCAGGTTCGGTGACAGGACGGCGAAGGCTCAACCAATCATTGAAGAACAGGCTGACGCTTGAGTTGGGGTAGCACGAAACAGTATTTAATCAAGCATGCCATGTTAGTACGTGAGGACCAGCATCAGCAGTCCAAGTTAGGAATGGTCATGGGGAGGGAACTTCTCGTCCCCAGCGGAACCCGACCCGAACAGAGCGAAAATTTTTTGAATTTTTTTTGAATTTTTCTCTCGCAGAGATGAGGGTGGGAAGAAAAAAATTTTTGTCCTTAAATTTGGGGCGGAGACGGGAACAGGGTCCCTGTCCCGCGTTGATCCCCGCTCCGAAAAAAAATTAATATGTTATTTTTATTTATATGTATATATATATTAAATTTTTTGCAGGTTTATATTTGTTGGTGTGTAAATTATTTAAGTAATATTATTAATATTTGAATTATATGAAATATTTACAAATATTTGTATTTTAATTGTATGAAATGTTTATAAATATTTGTATTTAAATTGTATGAAATATTTATAATTTTAAGTCATCAATTATTAAATTTTGTAATGTAAATATTGTGAAATATTTTTTATTCTGGTCGAAAATGTCTATCTGAGTCAAAAATTTCCATTAGAATTATATAGTTTTATCGAGAACGGGGATCCCCGCGGGGAGGGGATGGGGGGGGATTCCCCCCCCCCCCCATCCCCAGCGGTGGCGGGGACGGGGAATCCCCCCGCCCCCGCTCTGCCCCGTGATCATCCCTAGCCCAAGTCAAATTGGTTATATGTAGTGGCAAGTGATTGGATGACCAGTTGGACTGTGGCGATTTGGAAAAACTGAGAATTTTAATTAGGTCCTTTCATAGCTGCATTTTTTTTAAAGACATCCTACTAAAATTCACAATTTTAAAATATCAATGTTATCAAAATAAAAAATATATATATATATTTTTCTTCTCAACAAAAAAAAATAAATTTATTTATATCTGCTATCTACTCTTCAAAATTTATATTTTTAGATATTTTGTAGTGATAACAATTTAAAATTTCTGAACTGACAGTTTGCAACGGTCACCTAAAAACAAAGAATTCCGGCGAATTTTCGATCAAGTTTACTCTGATAATCAAGTCAGAAAAATTGACGATAATAATGGTGTTGTAATTGTAAATGAAATTAAGAAGAAAAACATACATGAATTTTTCATTTTATAGAGTTAGGAATTAGTGTTGGAAAATGAGTCATTTACCGCGTGGGACTTGTATTCACAAAGCTGGAGCTGGGAGTTCTAACTGGAACAGAACCCGTATTCTAAATAGATAAAAGTATTTTCTGATCAGATAAGAATAATTACCATTTGAATAAGGTTGAACTAATGATTAGATAAAATTAATCACGAAAAAACGCATTGCTAGAAAGTGAAAGTTCTTGAATGATTCTATTAATCCCGATAATCATAAAAGACGAATTTTTTTCGAGCTACTGGCTAATACCGAACTGTTATTGAGATATTTCAGATCAGCTCGGCCGTCCGGACTTAAAAGTAAGATAAAACCGAATTTCTTGAAGGGTAACCGAACTGCTTGTAGGGTGTCTGATTATCATGTAGCATAAATTCAACATCAAAACCATTAAGATATTACTCCCTCCGTCCCATTTTAAAAGGCTGTTTTTCCTTTTTTATTTGTCCCACTCCAAATGTTTTTTTCGTAATTTAAGAAAGAAATTTACGTATTTATCCCTATTTATTATATAATTTATTAAATATATATAACTTACTTTTTCTTTTTCCAATGTAATAAATAAGGACATTCTTGTCATTTTATATTATTTTTTTATGAAATTTATGTATTTTAATTATTTTCTTAATTACCGTGAAAAAAAGATAATGACTTTTTAAAGTGGGACGGAGGGAGTATGTGATAATCCAAGCATTAAGATATTATGTGAGCTATCTAGCCGTTATGAACATTTACTCTTTGTTTGTATCGATGGAATTGGGAGTTAATGGAGGGAAAGTAAATGAAATTCAATCTACTCTCTCCGTTTGGCTTACAAAATAAGAGAGTAAGTGGGAGTAAAACAATGGAAATTGAATTTCCCAATATACTCTCAAACCCCTCAAATATTTCCTTCCAATTTGGAGAGAAAGTGGAGTAAATTAAGAACAGTGATCAGATTATGATGAAGATGAAGAACGGAGCAAGGGTGGTTGGTGGCAGAACCGGTGCTGATGGCGAGAGTAAAGGAAGTGCAAAGAAACTGTGGTAATCCCTTTCTGATGCAGAGAAACCGATGCATGTGGCGGAGCTAAAGAAGACGGTGAACAGTAAAGGTGAGAAAGAAGACCGCAAACGGTGGAGGTGAGGTGAGGGCAAACGGTGGAGGTGAGGTGAGGAAGACGACAGTGAACAGTGGAAGTAAGAAAGAAGAAGATCAACAGTGAAAATACCAAGGAAGAAGGAAAGGTGATTTATATGCAACCAAACAACGTAAGTGAAATACAATTTCCTTTACTCCCATTTCCCTTCTTTTTCATTCATTAATGTAAATGCAACTTACTCTCATCCAAACAAAGCATTAGAAGGATATTAAAAGGTCAAGCATTACACTAATTAAGGACGGACAGTTTAATTCATAGGGTGAATTAAACAAATAAATAAAATAACCAATGTGCATTGAAAGCCTAGCCAAACTTACCATGCGGGGAAAAAGGCACGTGAAAAAGGAGGCTCAGGATTTTGGTGTGTCTATCACGGTGAATCGAAAATTTGATAATAGTTTACCATCTTTCAAGGATGTTTTATTGCGCCAAGTTAAGAGAGAGATTGGGCTGATGTCACTTTTGCAATTACAGTTTATATGAGAGTATGGAAGAAAAAATGGCAATTGTTATCTAAAAAGAAAAGCGCATCATTGCATTAGTAAAATCAAAACTCTGCCATCATTTTACTTTTTGCTTAATTATACTCTTTCATTTTATAGTAAACGCAAGTTAAAGGTCTAATTATTTGGAATATTTCAGTTACTAAGTAGGTTGTCCGGAGATTAATTTTTGAATAAAAATAATGTGCAATTTTCAATGTAAATTTGATTGGCTCGATTTTATCGAGAACAACATTAATTCTGTTTTTTATTTTCTATCATTTTTATAATTTTATTCCACTCAATATATGGTTGCAAGAAAAAGAACCTGTGGTATACTGAATTTCTGTGAAATCCTGAAAAAAAAAATATATATATATATATATTATGAAAAGAAGTCTCATCTTTAAACCAAAAAAAAAAAAAAGAAATTAAAAAGATGAGATAATGTCACATAAGCTTCATTTTCCCTAACGACCTCTATTCCCTAGCTTTGAAATTATCAAATAAGCTTTCGAATAGCCTTCATTGATTTTTTTTTTAAGTTATAACCCTCTTTCTATATAGAATAAAAGAAAAGAAAGAAAGAAAGAAAAAAAGAAAGAAAGAAAGAAGGAGACATAAGACATAATAAAATAAATTATATGCCATTGTAAATTTAAAATTCATTTTAATAAAAAAAACCACCTATAGTTTAAATAGTTAATAGTTTTACTTTTTTTACTTGACCATAATTTGAAATCAACCATCTTAATTTTCAAAAATATAATTATATATATAAAAAATCGTTTTAAAGTGTTATTTTGCTAGTATTTTATTGATAAATTAAAATTTTATTATATAGTAAATATCATGAACCAAGATTTTCGCAATTTCTTTATGATAAAAGGAAATGAAACTCAATCTCGCTTTTTATTATTTAAGGAAAAAAACATAAGGCAACAATTATATATTTAGATTAACATTTATGGCTAAAATGTCAATCTAAAACAAACGGCTAGAATAATACAAAATGTCATATAATTTTCACATCAATTCAACACAAATATATATGTCAAATCCAATCCAATTTTATATGAATAGGGGAAGCAAGGGTACGCGCCATGCGCACCATAGCAGAACGGGAGACAAATGAGAGGTGGTTCATCAGCCGCTTTGATAACTCCGCCCCTTTCTTAACTTAACTCTCAACGGACTTCTCAGAGCTCCAGAAACCCAAAATCTCCATTACTAAAATCCCCCAAAACTACCACATTGTTATCCTCTTCCCAAATCTTTCTCCTTCTTCATTGTCTCTCTAACAAAATGCAGTCCTCAATCTCTATTTCCTTCTCTCAACCATCTACTGTTCCTAGATCAAACTACGCCATCGATTCCCTCCATTTTGCCCCATCTAAGCCTATAAATCTCCGGTTCTGTGGCCTCAGAAGAGAGGCTTTGGGTTTCTCTTCTATCTCTCGGTCTCATACTCGTCGAGGAACTCAGCTTCCTAGTCCAACCCGGTCAAAGAATATTTCTGCTTCCATTGCTAATAATGGAAGCCCTCCAAAGTCCTTTGATTATGATTTGATCATTATTGGAGCTGGTGTTGGTGGTCATGGAGCTGCTCTTCATGCTGTTGAGAAGGTAATTCACTAATTTGTGTTTGCTTGCTCAGCTTCAGCTTTTAGTTTGGATCATGAATTACTTCATGCAACGAAACATTTGATTAGAAAAAACTGCCCGGTAGATTTGGTGTAATTTAACTGACGACAAGAGTTAACCAAGCTGAAACGGCAATGAAGTTTGAAAATTTGAATTTATCTTCGGAAATTTTGAATTAACCGATTTGCTGAGCACAGGGAAAAAAATTGAATTATATGTTTTTCATTCTTCGAAAGAGGTATAAATTGTGATCACCGTAATTGCAGGGCCTGAAGACTGCTATCATTGAGGGAGACGTGGTGGGAGGCACATGTGTAAACAGAGGCTGCGTTCCTTCAAAAGCTCTTCTGGCTGTCAGTGGCCGGATGCGTGAACTTCAGAGTGAACATCACATGAAAGCTTTGGGTCTGCAGGTAATGGGATTTATTTTATAATGTTTTCTTATCTTTAAAAGCGCAATCTTCGAAGAAAACACAATCTTGAAAGAAAAGGTAGACTTATAATATGCAGCAAGTGCTAATTATTTTAGAAATGACATTACTTTTGCCCGCTTCTCTTTGTTTTATCATTTTTCATCTGGAAACTGAATTTATTGGTCCAGCTTGTTTACAAAATAAGATCTATGATAACCAAGTTGCGGACTTCTCGTTCTCATAGGGATATAACTATTAGCTCAGGTTAGATGCATACATGTGCTCTCATGTTTACCCCTTCTTTTGCAAGAGAATATTGGAGGATTTAGTTCGTACCCTGCCTTTTCTCTCCATTATTTTTCCCGGATGTAATCCAGATAAAAAGTTTTATGGGCACTTCAACTGTTTTTCTCTAAACTTATGTAGGTTTCAGCAGCCGGTTATGACAGGCAGGGAGTTGCTGATCATGCAAATAATCTTGCTACCAAAATTCGCAACAATTTAACAAATTCAATGAAGGCACTAGGTGTGGACATATTGACCGGTGTTGGGACAATTTTGGTGAGTTAATGCTCTCACACGGAGTTGGCTGCACCAAAATTTACAATTTCCTGCACTCAACCCAAATTAAATCTCTTTTGATTTGAATGGCTGTAGAATGAAATCTCTTGTGCGCCATTGATAATTACTAATCACAATGATGTTCATTAATCCATTTAGGGTCCACAAAAGGTGAAATATGTGAAAGCTGGTTTTCCTGACAATATTGTGGCAGCGAAGGATATAATTATAGCCACTGGTTCTGTTCCTTTTGTCCCTAAGGGCATTGAAATTGATGGTAAGAATTTACTCTCGTCTGCATTTCTTCTGCTTTGTTGATCTCTACTTGGAGATGCAAAATGTTTATATTCTGGCAAATCATGATAAGAAATTATTTATACCAGCAAGGACAGACAGAGTTGATTTCTTACTTATATCAGGTGGAGTACAATTATCTGTTAGTTAAACACTTTGTGTAAGGTGGCAACTGATTCTAACATAAGAGTGATATGAATTTTCTTGTTCAATTGTTTATATACAAGGTTTTTTCTAGATATAATGTTTTATGAGCAAAGCTTGAAGTTATTTGAGGTTATGTAGAGGCATACCATCTGATGAAAAGCTGTAGTTATTTCATCAAACAATACTGAATGGATGTGTGGAGTGATAACCTTAAATGGTAAAAAAGAATAAGCTTCTAAGAATCACCCGTAAGCAGCCTAGAAGCCAATGAAATTTTGAAAATTATTGTTTCCTAGCGATTAATTTTGTGTGGACTTTGTATGCAATTGTCTGCAACTTTTTGTTTTCTTCTGTTTGTAGAGTTCTGATTCCTGCATAAATGACCCGCAGGGAAGACTGTAATTACAAGTGACCATGCGCTCAAATTGGAATCTGTTCCTGATTGGATTGCAATTGTAGGAAGCGGTTATATTGGTCTTGAATTCAGTGATGTGTATACTGCACTTGGAAGTGAGGTAGCATTTGTTCACTTGTTTATTTTCTTCTTTCTTTTTATACTAGGAAAGAATTAATGGCAGACGTGTGGAGAAATTAGTATGTTGCTGTAATATTTAGTAATGCAAAATATCAAACCCTTTTTGTATTATCACAATTTTATTAAACTGGTTGATTTTCACAATCCTATCCAAGTTTCATTAATTAGTTGCAACTCAATCCAAGCAGTAAAATCAATTAATTTTGGCATTTTTTTTATTATGTTTTGGTACTTAATTGCTACTATTTTCTTACTTTTTCTTTTTGGCAAAGATTTATGCTAGGCAAGATGATCATGAAGTACATATGTTGAATTATAACCATTTCAATGTTTGGAAACTGACTAATTTTATTATTTGGATAACATTGCGACTAACTTTTGAAATTGGAGTAAATTTGTCAAAATTCAAAGTTTTAACTAAAATTGCAAAAACCTGAAAAAATGGATAATTTTTTTGTCATCAGACCTACTTAGATTTGTATCTCATTGTTGTATAAATAGTGTTCCTCATTTCCTCCCTCTAGTGACTCTGCGAGCTATAGGATCCAACATGGCACAAAGTTATTTGCAGTTCCTCTTTGATGTGTGCTATAAGAAAAAGCTATAGCCCATCATGAATGAATATGGCCTCAAGTTCTATTTTTATTTCATGGGTATCTTTCATTATGAAAATGAATATTGGTACAAATTGTATATAGATGCACTACTAGATGGCACGAAATTGGTCACTTTTCTTTTTCTTAATATTATATAAGGTATGTTAGATTTTTCTTAAACAATAAGGTCATCAAGTAGGGTTTTTACAGGTCACCTTTGTTGAAGCTCTAGATCAACTGATGCCTGGATTTGATCCTGAGATTGGCAAGTTGGCTCAAAGGGTGTTAATCAATCCACGGAAAATCGACTATTATACTGGAGTATTTGCAAGCAAGGTATTTGAAGTTCATATTTGTGTTCATTTTTATAATGGTGGTCTTGTTGGTTGCTTTCATATTTTCACTTCCCTTTTCTGCCCTCTTGTGCACTTTAGCTTAATCTTTTTCTTTTGGTTTTATTTATTTAGATCACTCCAGCAAAGGATGGGAAACCAGTCACTATTGAGCTTATTGATGCCAAAACCAAGGAACACAAAGACACATTGGAGGTAATTTGAGTTGTGCAATTATAAATTTTGGGTGTGAGATTGGATAAGAAGCTCAAATGGTGTTATTCAAAGTAAAAGCAGATTGCTTAAGTTTTTCTTCAGCCAATACTGAGAGGAAAATGTTGCTTAAAATTGTTTATCTCTGCTAGCATATTTTTATCTTGTCATACTAACATAAAATGCATCTGTAAGATCGTGAACTAGTTGAAGAAAACTTGGTTATGTTTCTTGTTTGAAGAACGGTGTAGTTAATATACAAATAGAACCTTTCTATTTGATGCAAAGTAGCTCAAGTTTAAATTCTATAATACAGTATCTCCTTATCTCATTTAACACGGCCTAAGCTCTGATATCTGACTTGCATGAATTGGCTAAACCTTCAACCTATTTAGTTCCCTCTTTTTTTGCAAAGGCTCTTGCCAACTCAACTCTAAGTCATTTACCTATGTCATTAATCATATTTGCTGCATTTTAATTTCTGGTCTCGAATAGTGAATATTACTTCTCTGTGTTTACACCATTACAATTAACGTAACTTTGGCCTTTTGGGTTTAGGTAGATGCTGCGCTAATTGCAACTGGAAGGGCTCCATTCACAAATGGTCTTGGCTTGGAGAATGTATGTATCCTTGGATAATAATGCGGAAGAATCTAAGTAGATTTGATACCAGAAAAGGAGTAGTTCTAAATGTTCTCCTTTTCTTCTATGCTCAGATCAATGTGGTGACACAGCGTGGATTTGTCCCAGTGGATGAACGAATGAGAGTTATTGATGCTGATGGAAATCTGGTTAGATTGCTAATTTCCTTTTGAGCACATTTTGGTGCATTGTCATTGCTTTTAATCACTCACACATGGTTTCATAATACTTATCATCAGGTACCTCACGTATATTGCATTGGTGATGCAAATGGTAAAATGATGCTAGCTCATGCAGCCAGTGCACAAGGAATTTCAGGTAAGTTCTGAGCAGGGTTTTTCCTTCTTTTTTTTTTTTCTTTTTTTTTGGTCTTTTGTGACTTCAAAGCTGTTGATATTTTCTAACCCTTTTTATGTTTCCATATGCACAGTGGTTGAACAAGTCACTGGAAGAGATCATGTGCTAAATCATTTGAGCATTCCAGCAGCTTGCTTCACTCATCCTGAAATCAGTATGGTTGGATTGACAGAGGTGCAATTATACTTTTTAAATAGCTTTATATTCTTTCTGTTTATTTCCTTTTCAGTTTCTGTATTCAAATAAAAGTCCCTTGCCATCAATTATTAACTGATGCTGCTTTCTCAGCCTCAAGCTAGGGAGAAAGCTGAAACAGAGGGATTTGAAGTAAGTGTTGCCAAGACGAGTTTCAAGGCCAACACTAAAGCGCTTGCAGAAAATGAAGGAGAGGGGCTTGCTAAGGTTATATTTCTTAACTGTTTTCTACTTCAATAGCTTTCTTGTGACATTGTAATGGAACTGTTGATTGATCTTTTCCCAGTGTTATCCCTAGCGATTCTTTTTCTAAACTGTCTTTTGATATTGATATCTAATTGGTTAAATAGTATCTACACCTGTTGGATAGTATTTGACCTTTCACAATGCTAAGATCATGAAATCTAATCTTGTTCACATTAGATCTGATATGTGCCATACTTTAATATCAGTTTAGTTGTTTAAGAAACTAGAGCAGATGGCTTTCTTATAGTTTTGTTCCCTTTGAAGAAGAAGTAGGTGATCTTATGATTTTTATTTATATAGACAATAGTAGGTAGAGATTTTAACCATGGATTTTCTTATGTGAAATTTGGCCTAGTATGCACTAATTATATTCGAGCATTATATAGTATTAAAGCAATGTTCACCTTTTTTGTTCCTTCACTCAAATGGCTAGCCAATCTCGATTCCTCTTGCTATGTCTTTTATTATCAAGAAGTACTCTTGCTCTGTCTTGTTTTGTCACGAAGGCAAATCGATTCTTAGAAGTGCTCCAGGATAATTTTTGGTGCTTCATTGCTTGAGTCCACTTAATAGCAATGCGGATGATATAAAAAAAACTTCATAGCATTTTCCGCCTACTTGCTAGACCTGTTTTTTTAGTGTGTTTTGTTGGTATAATTTACTGGGCTCTAGATTGGGATATTTCAATAAAGGCTGATATGAAATGTGAGGATTAGAGTGGCCCTAGATGGTGTGTGAACTTGGGTTTTATATTCTCTCTGTCCTTCCATGCCCTTTATTTTTTTTCCTTTCTGCATCTTATCTTTTAAATTTTGCAGAAATTTTTTAGTTTCGGCAATGTTATTTGGTCTAATCTGACTAGCTTCTGTTGTCACTACTCACTAATCTTTTATTTTCATGCAGTTGATATACAGACCTGACACTGGAGAGATACTTGGAGTACATATCTTTGGATTGCATGCAGCTGATCTCATTCATGAAGCATCTAATGCTATAGCTTTGGGAACTCGGATTCAGGTAGGCATTCTTGACCAGTCACCATTTATAACTCTTCAAGAGCCTTTATATCCACTACTTGCGAACTTGGAAAATCATTCTTAGGCTGCCATCTCCTTCATTCATGAAGTATCTCTCTGGATTTTATTTTACAACCCAAAAACGCTTTCAGTTGCTCTAATACTGGCCAGAATATTTTTGCATCTGATACTCATTCTTTGAGAGGAAAAATATAAGTGGATTCCACTGGCTCCTGCAGGACATAAAATTTGCAGTTCATGCACATCCTACTTTGTCTGAAGTCCTCGATGAACTATTTAAATCTGCAAAGGTGAGTTTCTGATCTGACATTTGCTTCTAAATTACACAGACTGACTGTCCTCATGTTCTTTACTTGTTTGCATGGGAAACAAAACTTTCTTGTTATGGCTAGGTTATGGTCATAACATGTCCACACTGGGCCTCCTCTGAACATAAAGTCGCTGTGTGCATCGATTCATATGTTCCCGTTACATGTGCATTTGAATTGAGTTGCTCTTCAACCAAAACTTTGTTACAAATCTGTCCATATGTTGGTATTATAGTTGCTTCCGTGATATAGTTACCTAAATTCGAAGTCCTGATATGCGTTAATGCACATTTGGTTGTTGCATATATCTGTTAAGCTGAAGACAGCACCATCCATCTTCAAGCTAGTGACAGAAGTTTTTAATTTATGGGGCAGGTTGAAGCTCATGCCTCGAGCCAAGTGAGCGAAGCAGTTGCAGTCTAAATAATGTCAAAACTCCAAATAGTATAAAATTTTGAAGAAATTTGCTTATATTGGAAAGTACCAAGGAGATTTCTGTTCCCACTAAAGAGGAGATCGACAAATTAGCTTGGTGATTTAGAAAAGAATCACCAACGAGAACTTGGTGGTTGGGGCGTAAATCTTGTATGAGTTGTATTGGTTTCGTTGAATTTGTTGTCAGTTTCATTTCAATTAAAATTGAAAATAATGACATCATAAATGAGTTGTCATCATCTTTGCTCAGAAAACCATGAGAGACGAAACATAAGAACTTGAAAGATCTATCAACAGTTGATTTGATAACTTATTAATTTATAAATTATTATATTCATCTTCAATTTCCTTGTTTTTATTTTCACAATTAAGTCAAGCATTCAGTTAATAATTATTTAAACATATTCATAAACATCGTACTTGCTTTATTTTGTTGAAGCAACTATAAATAAAAAATAGCAATTCTCTAACAAAAGCTTAAAATGACAATAATGGTAACAAAAGTAAATAATTTACCTACCTTCTGAATAGATAACATTTCGTATTCTAAGAATCTAATTTAGAATAAATAATCTTAGTCAAGATATAATATGAATGAAATCAATATACAATGGACGAGACAGCACTCAAAAACATTTGCAATTTTTATGGAATTAAAAGATGGTTCCCTGGAATGTATTGTTTACACAATCAGATAACAAACCGACATCGAAAATTTTCAGATACGTTGTTTTGCAACATCATCGCATTGTATGTATGATCTCCATTGTCTGCGCATTGAGCAAGTAAATTTCCTATCACTTGGCCTTATTCATCATCTTTTATATTCACTATTATGTAGGTCTAACATACAATACAAGTCTAAACTCACACGCAGCAATTTCTATTAAGAAAATGAAGTTTCTCATTGATTGAGAAAACCCCAATAAAGTATTTAGGGTTTAGGGTTGAGAAAGCTCTAATGAAACAGGCACACAAGGAAGAACAAAGGCATAGCAATTTAAATTTTAAGCTCAAGTCCATCCAGTGACCAATAAACGTATTCAAGTATTCAGAAACCTGCATATATTTTTCTCAAGCACAACTTCAACACCTAGTTTTCCTCAGTCCCCAGTGACGGAAACATGTGCTACAAAATGCGTAGCAAGATTTCAAAATTCTACACGTCTCTCACCATCAGACAGCAAAACCATATCCAATCAGCCTATGACTAATGCGATTCAAGGATGGTGAATGTAATTACATATTCTAACTTCTCACAAAACTACCAAGTTCATGTTTGTTTCTTTTTAAGCTGCCATAACCAGCAACTTAAAACAAACTTTAGACAACAAATAAACGCAGAATTGCAAACGTTAATGCACAGCCCAATGTAGCCTCACCCAATAAAAAGATTTAATCTTTAAGCTAAAACGTTGATTTCGGACCAAATAAGCTCATACCAGATTATCAGCTGCTAAAGCTTATAGCTTGAGAAAATACACAAGCCCGCAGTTTCTGTTGCATACGAATCCCAAATATGAATGTAAAAAACTGGAATTTATGAAGCAATCCATCAAAAGCAAACAAACAAATAGCATATAAAAATAAAACTTAAAATCTTTATAAAGAAATTCTTAAAACATCACAGAAATGTCATAACAGAAATTTCAAAAATGGAAGTAATCCTTAATATAGGAGTAAGCTCAAGTCACTACGCTATTAAAGATAAACTCTAACACTGGAAACAGGGAACAGCTTCATTACAAAGAGCAATCTACTGTTCTTTGGTTGCATTTGATCACTCTTCTTCGGTGGCATTCTCACCGCTCTTCTTGTTGTGCTTCCTTGCATACCTCTGGTTCCTCAAGAACTTGGGATCCATCTACACAAAATTAATCAATACAACAAATCAATAAAAACAACCACTCAAAATTCAAATCAAATCAGTTAAAATCAAGTGAGAAATAAAAAGATTACCCCTTTGGTGGAGGTATGGCGTTGTCTCTTTGGCTTCTTGATGCCATTCTTGTGGGCCTTGTAGGACTGGTTGTGAGCTGTGTGGTTCTTTGACTTGGCCATCTCTGCAACAAAGTTATTAAACAAGAACCCGTTGATTAATCGGATACAGAAAGATCATTTGTTTATACTAATAAATCAATCACAGACCTGAGAAGGAAATAGATGCGGCTCTGTCGCGAAGATGGAAAGATGGTCCGGCTAAACCCTAGCTTTGCATGCTTTATATAAAGTTCTTACTGACTAAAATGCCCTTCAGTTTCACTGCCGGACTGGGGTGAGCCAAATTCGGGTAAAATCGAACCAAATCGATCGGTTTCTTTAAATTTTGTTCAGGTTTTAGTTTTTTGGTTTGGTTTTAACTTTAAAATTCTAATAAAATCGGTTAATTCGGTTCGATTTTGAAAGAAAAAACGAACTGACCAAAATTTTAATAATATATGTTATTTTATCCAATTTTTACATTAAAAAAAATATTTTTGTATTTTTTGATCAATTTAAGGGATTTGAACTCAAATTATATATGTACATTTTTCAATTTAAATGTTTTTATTTTAGTTTTATGATTTTTAATTTTGTATAATTCTTAGATATTTTTTTTAATTATAATTTTAGATTTTCGATTTTATCGGTTAACCGAACCAAATTGACTGATAATTTCGGTTCGATTCAGTTTATATAAATTCTAATATTTCAATTTTTTTATTCGGTTATTGAACCGAACCAACCGTTGCTCACCCTTACTGTCGGAGATGGAGACTATGGGCCATTGGTGTGATAATATTGGGCTTTTGCTTTTATATAAATAATCGACTCTCTGATGGGCCGAGGCCCATCACCTAGTTTAATGGACATCATTTTTACTAATAATTTAATGGAAATCAATTTTCTGAAATACTTTTTTTTTTCTTTCTCATAATTACTTTTGCAATGATATTTGATTCTTAAGCGAATTAATTAATTCAACTAACTCACACTTGAGAGTTCAAAAAATAAAATAAAATAAAAACAACTAACTCACACTTGAGAAATAAAGCAGTAATCAATTACAAAATGAAAATTAGTACCCTTCCCTTCTAATTATTATTATTTTTTTTGAGAAAAAAAGATCTTTATTAAAAAGAAATATAAGACAAAGAAAGATCACCCAAAAAGTCTAAGGTCTCTTGCCACAAAAATTAATTAATTATTTTTAATTTTATAAAATGACAAATAGGATTTTTTTTTTAAATGACTCTTATAATAAATTTAGGCATTACGCTGGATTCAATAAGCCGCAAATGCCACAATAAGCATCAGTCGTCTACTTAGCTAGCCTGCCAGCCAGCCACCGAGCACATATAGATATAGGAAATAAATATGTAGCTATAAATAATTTATAAATGGCATAAAAAGCATATTTTATGTCTTTAAATATGTAGCTAGAAATAATTTATGAATGGCATAAAAGCATCTTTTATGACTTTAAATTATAGATAGAGCTACTCAACTTTTATTGTAAATAATGCATGAATTTATAAAATTTTTAGTTTTATGTTTTAACCTATAGTTAGTAAGTCCAATATCATTAAATTTGAATAAAACAATAATATTCTTTGTAATAATTTAAGTCTCCCAACTATTTTTTGTTATATTATTAAATTTTTATTTTAACACGATATATGTTAAAATAAATGTCTACAAATTTAATTAAACGCAAGAAAAATTAAAGGATTTAAAAAGATTAGTAAAAAATTATTTTCTTAATGATTATAAAATGATATAAATGATAAATCTATTTTGAAATAGAGTTACACTAAAATGTCATGTTAATTAAATATTTTTAAAATTATTTTATAAATAGAGTATTTTATTTATTTAATTTGATTGATAAATGAATTTAAAGGCTCAATTTAAATAAAATATTTATAATAAATAAAATAAAATAAAATAAAATGCAGTCCCACACCTCACCCACAAGTATGTTCTATTCCAGTTGTGAGTAGCGGTAGAAGTAGCTGGGAAACGCCAAAAACGACAGAGCAAAGGCCAATTAGAGAAATTTTCAATCTTTTCAATCCTCTGCTGTTGAGGTCTCTTTGAGCCTTTTTAGATCCCCAATATTTCACACCATCCTCTATATCAAATAATATATATATATATATATCTGTGTTCCCCATTGGATCCCATTTCTGGGTATTAGATTTTGAACCTCAAACTTCCATCAATCATGTTCCTTTTCGATTGGTTCTATGGTGTTCTTGCTTCTCTTGGATTATGGCAAAAAGAGGCCAAGATTCTTTTCTTGGGTCTTGACAATGCCGGCAAGACTACTCTCCTTCACATGTTGAAAGATGAGGTTTTTAACCCTTCTTTTTCTTTGATTTTCTTTTCAAGTTTTTCATTTTTTTTTCCTTTTTTCTCATATGGGCTATCGAATCTGGGATCCGATTTTTATTTTTTTTTTGCAGAGATTGGTTCAACATCAGCCGACCCAGCACCCTACATCGGAGGAGTTGAGCATAGGCAAAATCAAGTTCAAAGCTTTTGATTTGGGTGGCCATCAAATCGCTCGCCGTGTCTGGAAAGATTACTATGCTAAGGTTGCCATAAATTTCCTTTTTTTTTATACATCTTGTTGTCTGCTGATCACTTTGAATTCGCTTTAATATGTTTAACTGCTTGATTTTGAGGATAGATTCACCTTTCTGACACTGTGCGAGTAAATTATTACATGACAATTTTCTGAAACTGATATGTCTTGCATCAAGATTGTATAGAATCAATAGCTTATATGTCTTTTGATTTCAGCAGCTCTATAAATCTATGTTGTTTATGGAAAATCAAATTTGTTCATTTCATGCGGTTGGATGCAATTTGATTGAATTATGATGTGAACGGTAAGGTGTTAAATTTAAAGTCTATTTATTGTATTTTATTCTTTTACCTTGTTGGAATTGTGCATGTTAGTTCATCTTTAAGAAGTCTCGATGATTCCAAATTCAAGACGATGTGGCTGTGTTCGCTTTCCAATCTTGTGTGATACTGGTGTTGGATGAATCTAGTATACAGCTGGACAATAACAGAACTTTATTCATCTGTTTGTTTGGAATGGTGTGTTCGCTTTCTTGTTTGCAAGAGCAAGTACAGAATTTTTTTAATAAGTATAGAACTTTTTACGTCTCATTATGCAGCCCCCAAAATTAGATTTCAATCAGTTGATGCATACATAATTTCCCATTCTTAAATATGCTGTGCCTTCTAATCCCAGATAGGCTTTCTTTTCTGCTTATCTGATCCTCAAGAGGCTAATGTGGATGATGGAAGTTTCACTGATAGCACCTTTTGTTTCAATGAAGGTGCTTAAAGAGTAGCTGTCTATACAAGCCTAATCTTTTACCTCTTTACGATTTTTAGCATCTTCTGAAAACTCTGTTGATGCTTTGATAAGAATAAGGAGAAAAGAGTTTATTAACAATTTAGTATTGATACCATTCCTTTGATTGTTTTACTTGGTCTTTAGAGCTTAAGTTGTTGAGATGTTTCTTGCACCTGAATTCCTAATCCCATCTAAAGCACAAGTCTTCTGGTATTAGCATATATGACCGATGGTCAATTTGTAGCTTCGTTTAATCATTTAGATAATATTTGATCTTAGAAGAACCAAAACTACAAAAATTTCCTCTATGAACAGGTGGATGCAGTGGTTTACCTGGTTGATGCATATGATAAGGAGAGATTTGCAGAATCGAAGAAGGAATTGGATGCTCTCCTTTCGGATGAAGCGCTGGCCAATGTTCCTTTTCTCATTCTAGGCAACAAGATTGATATTCCCTATGCAGCTTCTGAAGACGAGCTCAGATACCATCTAGGGCTTACCAATTTTACAACTGGCAAGGGGAAGGTGAATCTTGTGGACTCCAATGTCCGTCCTCTTGAAGTTTTCATGTGCAGTATCGTGCGTAAGATGGGATATGGCGATGGCTTCAAGTGGCTCTCTCAGTATATCAAATAGAGTTGGGGAAAACATCTGATCTTGTATTCTTTCGGAGCTTTTTCCTTGCCATTTTTGCAGTGTCTTACTATAATTAGATTGAAAGATGCAATTCTTGTTCATCTTCTTTAAATTTGTTCTGAGGGTTAACAGTAGAAGAAACATTCGATTGATTACTTAGCCACTGTGAAATTGGTGTTTATGAAGAACAAGGTTGTGCACGGATTATGTTTTGTGGACTAATAAGGTCATTGTTATTGTTCAGCTCCCAATAATATCTGATTTTGGTTAAACTATTTCTACCAAAATATTCATCCTCGTATGATGTTTTTGTGTTCAGCATTAAGCTTTAATGAATCTATCTAATGGAAGAGCTGGTCAACTGGTTTCAGGCTTCAGCTTTTGCTATGTTCATTTGGTTGATTGGCAGCTTTGCTTTGGATTTCTATAAATAATGTGATAGTTTATTATTAGTTTGTTGAATGATAGTCAAATTTTTTGAATGTATAAATAATATGATAGTTTAATTATTAGTTTGTAGATGGAAAAAAGTGTCAAAAAGCCACCAACCAAGAACTTTTAGCAATGCATGTGCTTCACATTTGAGTGCCAAAGTTCTCAACTACTTGTCATCTTCTCAACTTAATCACCTTTTGTTTGATCTATAATATGCTTAAATTCATGTGAAAGAAAGAAAGAAAGAAAAATGCTTGTATCTTTTGACCTTATAAATATTAATTAACTAAACATTATATAAAGATAACCATCAACTCTGCACTATGTAATAATAATAATAATAATAATAATCATTAACTAATAAAATCTATTTCCTCAGTCTCAAAATAATAGACCACTCTGCCTTTACACGCATTAAAAAATGTTAGTTTTTACAGTTTTATAACATAATTTTTTCTATTACTTACCTATTTTATCCCTTCATATATAATATTAAACAATAATACTCCATTATAATGAAAATATAAATTCATTAAATTTTTAATTCTATTGGATATGCAAACACAAGTATTAATTTCTCGAGAAATATTTCCATGCAATTAATAAAAATATTATGGACATTTCAAAAATTAATTATATAATAAAAATAAAACGTTGATTATATTTTGAAATAAATAATTAAAAAAAAAGTAAAATTGTGATTTTGAGACCGAGAGAGCATAGATTGCACAAAAAGTCTCTCCAAACACATTCCTATCCGTGGGAGTGGGCACAAAGGGGCAAAGATATTGTATTTTAGGAATTAGGGCTCGAGATTTTTGGGAGATCTTTCTTATATTTGTTAGACTATTATATTTCAATGTACAGTGTTAACCATACATAAGCACAATTGGATTAGAAAAAAGTTTTTTTTTTTTTTTTATTTTAATTGGACAATGTGCATTACACGAGCGATTAACATCTTCTCATCCAATTATTATCCCTAAATGACAAGACCAGAAACCTAACAAGAAAAAGATATTCAAATATTGGTTAAGTGGTGCATTAATTTAATTAAGCAATCACGTCAAGTTGTTGCCGTTAAGCCATCGTTATTCCAATAGAACAGAGGCCTTCACTCGTTCCTTTGGCTATATTACTCCGGATATTCTCGGGCATGACATTACTAAATTACAGATCCATTGATTAGACAGAAATAAACCAAATCAACCAACCATGAAGGGTTACTATTTCATACATCGACTTTTTCAAAAACCACATACAAAGAATTTGACTTTTAAATACTTCTAGGCTGATGTGGCTATGTGTGATTTTTCAAATGACTCTTTCTTTTTTCACCAAATACAAGAGCCTACAAATGTATTTTAGCCAATTTGAACTATCCATCCAAATTTTACCTAGATTTTGCACTCAGAAAATCGGTAATTAATTAATACCCAGAAATTATTCAAGGACCTAAATATATGGACACAGTACAATGTACAACAAGATTAGTCTATAACGTGTCAACATGTACAGGCTGCCAGGGTGCATAAACCTACTCCATAAACATTCATGTAGCCATGCATGCTATTGATATGTCTAATTAAACTTGTGAATGCCATGACCAAATTACCATTTCTAACCCATATATTAGATCATCTTGTCATCTTCAATATCGTGGCCAAGAAGTTCTTCATATTCGAGCTGCCATAAACAAAAATAAATTATTAATTGACCTGCAAGTTTGAATTGTAAGATTCAACAAACAAGCAACCACCTACCTGTGCTTCATTGTGAGCCAATTTCATCCTCCGATACTCTGCTTGTGCTTTCTTTGAACGGAACATGGTTTGCACCGTTACAACAGCTCTCTCAACGCGTTCTTCAGCTTGTTTCCGACTGGCTATAAAGAAGTCCTCCACTTCATCACCTTCCTGCTTCTGATCCGACTCTGCTTCAACAGGTGAATCAACATGAAGCCCACGGAAGCCTTTTCTCTTTAGACGCCATCTCAGAATTGCTTTCTCAAGCACTCCAACCGACCAGATTATCTTGTGATACTGCCTTCTTACTTGGAAGCCCCGGAAAGCAGCCTGCATTAGAAAAAAGTAATTCAATTTTGTTCATGTCCTTTATACTTGACTGACTCACCTAAACATTGAATTCAAACAGAGATGAGATCTTAACATGTTCGTCCTGTTTTTAAATCAGGACCAGGTCCATAAACAATGTTGAGGCCACATATGTATCAATCACTATAACCGTTTAGATTAACTCTGAAGACTCAGAAGAAAGCAGCTGATTAAACTCATGTTTAAGACCTGATTAAATCATTCTCCTTTATGGTTTGATCTTTTGTATAAATTGGATTAGTTGACAAAGAAGATGAAGAAGGTACTTACTTGAATTTTGATAGCTTGACGACGCATATTAAGAAATTCCCTACGCATTCTCCATGTACGAAACCTGTACTGGATGCGGGCAGCAGCTCCCATCTTTTTACGTGACTCATAATTGCGAAAGGCATGTTGAATTTTCATTGCTGCAACTATATTCCGTGCTTCAGCCTCAGTACTGTCAATTGCATTAGTCTGTAATTTTAGTGAGTGTTCTCTGTATGCACTCTGTATATGTGCTGCTGCTTCAGCAGCTGTCCGATAAGCTGCTAAAGTATCCTTCAGATAAATCTCCTCCTCACTTAAGTTCTCGGACTTTACTATTTCAGCGGCGCTTGTTTGCAGGGACCCACTGGCATTTCCAGCTATGGACATATCGTTGAATTGTGCTACTAAAGCCTTTTCTGATAGATAAGCAGCTAATCCCTCATAACCCCTAGCAGCTGCAAGATCGGCAGCAGTCCAACCATCCGGGTTTTGTTTAGTAGGATCTGTGACCAAATTTGGCTTTGCCCCTGCAGATAAGAGAACTGCAACCATTTTCTCCCTGAACATGGAGATGTTTCAGAATTGGAGCAGATAAAGGCTCTAAGCTACTTATTGACCACATTGTTCAATACTCTTCCAACTCATGAATTCAGGGATATATGTACACAAACAACAATCTTAAAGGAAAAGAAAAAAAAAAATTGAAAAAATTAAGTAGCAGAAACAAGTGAATATGACACATATCACATGTAGGGGAAAATGGGATTAAGAATTTTTGGGAAAAATCAAGGATTTAATTACATTCAAAGCTTGGGGACATGTAGCTGAGCTGAACAGACACAGAGAGACTGAAAAATTAAACAAGAAAATTACTGGCGTACCTTCCATAGTATGCTGCCCAATGAAGTGCTGTCCAACCATGTTTATCCCGAAAATCCAATGTCAGGCCTGACCATGAAAATAGATGAACAGCCCAGGTATATCCAAGAATAGAACACAAATGGATTACTCCTAGACCTTGAGAATCATATTCTGTCGTTTTACAGCCCTCGACCACCCTTTCCAATAGCCATTCCCTTAGCATGTTCTTCAAACTTTCTTCAAACAGACCATCTTTTGCTTGTGCAAATGAAAGTCTGTTGTCCTCAATTGACTTCATCAAACGTGCCCAACCACGGTAAATGTTAGAAGTTTTGTTGGCAAACTTCTTAGCTTCCTTTAGGGCAGCTGGTGACACCTTATGGGTTAGAAATTTGAGGCATTTGAACGTAGATAAAAGTAATTGAGCAAGTCTCATCTGAAGCTTAAATTCATCCCAGTTGGGTTTGTCTTCTGAAGAAACTGCAGGACCATGTAGTGGAATGCGATACTCAAAATTTAAGACTTGACTTATGGGTTTGTGGCCATCCAAACTCAAAAACATATTTACTAATCCAGGGAAATGTGGTGATACCAGACAGCGATATACCCCAACCTGAACAATTTCTGCAGGAACAAATGCATCTCCACACAGACATAACAGGTTGGATTTTGCTAGATGTAGGTACTTGTCATGGAAATATCCAGTAACTAGAACCTGCATCAAAAATATAAGCAGATAGGTTATGCAATTTATTGTTGGGTTAGTCTCAAACTCCCAATTATCAGAAAGGTTAATTTCTGTCAAGTCAGGCAGGAGCCTAGTAATGTCCAGAAAAGTATTAGCTCATCTAGAATTTCAAACCTACACAACCGATTTGCAAGGTAAATTTCAAATCACAAAAACAAACATCCCTGCCTTTATAACAGATCTTAGCAAAGAAAAGGAATTCGTGACAGTTTAAATGTTCAATATATGGAGATAGAATAAGCTTGTAGCTCCATCTTTCTAGTGTCAGCACAGCCAATCAGCTTAAAGAGGTGATACAGTTATGTACTCATGATGGCTTCACCAAGTAAGCCCATGAATTAAACAGAAAAATATTACATGATATCCTAGCCTAGTAGAACCATTTGGTCAAGATTCTAACACTTCCATTAGAAAAATCATTTACAGATTAGTCTATTCTTCCCAACTTCAAATTAAAAAGACTAAAATTTAGAGGATCACAGTATGAGAAATGTTTAATTGATCAATTGATAAGTCATCAGTGTTTGTTCAAACCCAGATAAAGATTTTATAGGAATCACAATTAATTAGGGTCATTATGCCTGTACGTATATCTCATTCTTATATTACTTTAGAAATATCATAAACTTCTTTTACATTACAGTCATTCACACCCATATAAACCATAGAATACGACTACTTCCTAACCATGCTTATCCAAAAAATCAAGGAAAGACACGAAAGAGCAAGTGCACATGGGCTACATTCTTATAGGTTCTTCGAACATTATTAAAAAAAAACTTATTTTAAGGAGATAAACACAGTCACATAACTAGTCAATTCTTCTAATTCCTAGAAGGAAGAAAATTGTCAACATACAAGGAGATACATGACCATTATCAGGCTTTATATCTAATACTATGGCCGTCAAGATACTCAATTCATAGTCCACAAAATTGCATAATCATTATCCTTTTCTCCTTCCTTTGCTATCTCTTTCAGCATAAACACTATTTCTACCATAATCACAGCTTCCACTCCAAACAATAACACACAAGCAAGCGGCAAAAGAATCTTCATGCAAGTCTAAAGCATTTGTATGAAAAAACTATATTTTGTATGCCCCAATTATTTCTTTCTGATTCACTAACAATGTGTTCATTAAACAAATTTCAAGGCTTTTCTAGACCAAATTTTCTCCTTTTCCTACAGAATAATTGAATATCAACAAGCAAAATTTGGTTTTACATCCAATCCAGTCGGAAAGAATCAAAGCCATAATAGACCCTATAAGATATCGACAAAGAGAAAAAGAAGCTGACCTTTGTTTTTTCAGTTGAAAAGGCCCAAGGAGGGGAGATCTCAGTGATGACAAATATTTGTTCAGGAGCTAAGGATTGAAATTGACTGCTTGCTGGAGAAGTACATGAATCTTGACCTGATGCACCAGAAGATTCAAGAGAAGGATTATCTTCTGAGCTTGGAGAGTCCGAAATAATGCTGTTCATCCACCTTCCAAAACTATCCTGACTTTGCAAACCATCATGAGCCAACATGTCCAAGGTATCACCAATCCCTAGGATACTAGAATCTTTATGTGGTACATTTGAATTTGCATGGATCCTTGTTGGTTGACTGAAAGCATCACCTTGAACGCCAAAATTAGAGTTGTTACTCCTTGTTATATCCTCTCTTAAGCTATCCAAAGGAGAGATTCCTGCTGAATAATTGTTGGCTGGAAGAAATCTACCCTACAAAGATGAACTTTGAAAAGTTGATTTATGGCACAAAGCTAATATTGACAAGAAAGCAAGCACATGGAACACTTACCTAATCTGCAAGAATGCAGAATTACAGTTGATAACTCAGAAATTTAGATAAACACTTTTCAAAATAAATATCACAATTCAAAAAAAAAGAGAGAGAGAGAGAAATAGAATATTCCTTCGTACATCATTTATGGACCCATTGACAGCAATTTGATTTTGTTGGGCAAAGCCAATCCTCATATCTGTCAATGTTCAAGTTAAAAAAAAAAAAAAATATGAATCATCCAGCAAATTAATGAAAAAAAAGAAGCAAAAATTAAAGTTTACTTAAGCAATTGAGTTGAGACAGTAACAGATAGAGGGTAGTCCATCACCTTCTTTAGGATTGGCTGAATTGCTAGGATCGTTTGCCACAAGGTCATCCCACTCCAGTGTATTAATCTCATGAAGCCTCATTTCATGATTTATGACAGTTAAGCTGTCCCTTGGTTCTTGCAACCCTTCAAAATAGAAAAGGATAGAATCTATTAAATGCTATTTTCAACAAAGCAACAATTCAAGTTATTATATATCTAAGGCAATAAAAAATTGTAATGAAAATTCTTCCGTAAAACTCGCTACATTGAGATTATAGCCAGAGATTAACTCCATCAAGGAGGAAGCTTCAGATTTGAGATCTTTCCAGGAATAGCCCACCCACGTCTCTAGAATGGCTTCCCAGAAGTTTGTATTTCATATTAGAATGACAAAATCATAGTTATACAAGCAGAATATAAAAGTAGATCACCTAGAAGTTTTTCATTGGCAGCTCCAGAGTCAAATTCTTCAAATAAAGGCCAAGGAGACTGGTCAGAGACTGAACTAGAATTTGAATTCATAGGAGTGGCTGGAGACCTCTGCAACGGTTACGACAAATCAAACCACATGCCCATATAAGGTCTGGAGAACATTGTTTTATTGAAATCATGACGAGAAACACAGAATTTGAATGCTCTAGAATATGAAGAGCCTCTAATACCAGAGAATAGTTCACACACATAACTTAGAACTTTGACAGCTTTAAGATTTTCATTTCATGACAGACAAAATGATTGAAGAATAAAAGGATCCATTCCACAATATTTATAATATAAAAAAATAATAATAAATTGGGAGGCAGCACCTTCAAACTTCACCAAGGAAAAAACAGTCAATTGCATAAAGGTGTATCACCAAGGGAAAAGCATGCAGTTACATACAGAATACTCCTGCTACAGTTCACCACATAAAGGTATATCACCGAAATTACATATTTCTCCAGATAAAAACCCATTTTAGAAAACAAGGCTTTAGTAGCATCTGATAAGCTATGAATAAACCAACCTCCTGAGTTTCACGGTAGTGAACAAGGACTATGTGTTCTAGAGTCCTGAAACAAACACAAAAAAGAAAAAAGCAAACCCTTATATCAGCAAACGATCATCTAATATAGAAAAGTAAAATTTTATATGGATAGACAAGCATGGATTGCTTATGGACCAAGAAGACGTTTAACAATTACATACTTATCAAGTAGCCAATAACACCTGCGAACAAAGGTTGGGTTATCCTCCCCATGTGCATAGTATACATGAATCCTTTCTTCATTGCCAACCTAAACAACAAAACATGATAACAAATTCTTCAAAACAAGTGCTGTTGTTAGAAGAGGTTATTTTTTGAATTATTATCTATAAATATTAAAAATATTTGAAACAAGATGGAAATAGGATATTAATAATTTTGTGGCTCATTGACATCTAAAATTATCAAAGGATAATAACAATTTTGTGCCTAACTAAGATATCAAATTAGGATAATAACCATGCTGCGGAACATTAAGATCTACAAGTGTCACATTCAGAGTTGAAATTTTGCAATTACATTTGGTCTATCAAAAGGATTATGAATCTAAAACTTTAAAATATCCAGAATTCTGCTAAACTAAACATAAGGAATGTGACTGCATATCTTCCCTGCATGTTATGAATTTTTATACATTATATAGAAGATAGAAAATTCAAAGTTTGTGCTTCAGCAAATCTTTCCAGAAAAAGTTTTCCAGCAACATTTATGTGCTACATCAGAAAATTAAAGTCCAGATTTACTCGAGTTAATATCCATTTAAAATGTAATATTAGAAAGTCTGAAATTCACAACTCAAGTGCATATAAATAATTATATGCTGATGCAGCATAACAACGTACAAAGTAAGAAAATCTCACCTTTAAGTGTTCATGAGCTTCTTTAACAGTCTTTCCATCTTTTTTCTTCTTCCAATTATGACTGTCTCTCCGGAAGTTCCTTAACTTTTTACGATCAAACAACACAATCACACCACCTGTTACGTTATGAAACAACCAAGATATTACATGCCACAAGAAAAAGTCCATTGATATTCCATATCACCATATATGAAGAAAACTATTGACACACATACTAAGGCAATCAAACTCGAAACAGAAACATGTCGATTTGTTACTTACTAAGTGAACAATAGCATGCAAATTACAATCATGAAGAGCAATTTAAACATTTCTAGCAACACAGTGGCCTAACTTGAAATCACATGAGTTGCATGTGAACAAAATACAGGGTAACAACTGTCCACTGAGCATATAAATATAATCGGAGGCAGAAATAACACAAGAAGGAAACCCACCTCAGGGAGGAGGTTTAAACTTTAGCAGATTTCATTATGAGCAGGCAAAAGCAGGAGAAAGAAGGTAGCATTAGATAAAGATATCTGGGACTTATCATGGATGTTCGGCAGCAATAGCATAAAAGCAAAAAATGATTCAAGGGTTGGCATGTCAGACCTCTGATTGTTATTGAGATCTCAAATTGGATGAGCATGCTAATATATCTCTTGCAACAAAGAACAAGAATCCAAGGTCACAATTATTTTTTCTTTATGGGAAATGAATGGACTAAATCTAGGAAAGAACTGAAAGTTATAAGAATTTACTTCTGGGTAAGTTCACTGGTTTGACATGGATGGTAAAATACTTGTAGTTACATAGTATTGCATGAATTTCATTTGGCCGGAGCCATCTCATTCTAGCTTCCTCCTTTATAGTCCCAAAATCCAAGTCTGTCCAAAACAAAGGGATTAGTACTCACAATAAGCATAAACATTCAAACGAAGACAACAAAAAGAATGATTAACATCAGATGAAGATTTATGAAATTCAATAAATAGTGCAATACACCATCTTATAATTACACTAAAACAACAGAAGCATGAATTGAAAGAGAGAGAAAAAAAAATGAATAAGAAGAGAAAGATGCCAGCACCACTTTCCCAGAGCAGTATGGATTGGGTTTGAGATTCTCCGTATCAATGATGAACCACTGTTTTACTACCACTTAGAAACTTATAAAAGGCCTTTTGCTCATCTACAACTTCTTTATTACTAAGTTTTATTGCATCTCTCATTCTCAATCACAGTTCCGAAACAATGTATTTCATTTCAACGGCTACTATAAGCTAGTTATGCTTACCACATCAAAGCAAATCATAAGAGCTTCAAGAAGCAAGAGGGGAAAAAAAAAAAAGATCAGTTCCAAAATTCTCAACATCCCATGCATAACCTCAGTTTTCTAACTTCCATTGAACAAAAGAGACAAAAATAGACAAAATAAAAAGAAAGCCGGAAAAAAAAAAACCTTGTAGTGTATGGAATCCATGAATCTCCGAGCCCTCAAGCTGCCCCCGCACGTCACTCTCCATTGGCAAACTACGAGCATACAAACTAATCAAAATTCTGGAAATCGAAAAATCTGCAAGCACAAAACCACCGAGATTATCATAAGAAAAACAGATGAAAATTGCAAGAGTCAGCTGATCAAAATAATTACCTAATTTTCACAAAGAAAGGAAAAGAAGAAGGGTTATACTTTCTTCCTCACAAGGAGACAAAAAAGAAGAAAACAAGGAAGAAGCTGAAGAAAAAACTAACAGTCTATCCCTAATCAATTTCTAAGGTTTCGAGAGAAATTGATTCACACTGTAGAAGAAAAGACACCATTTTAGTAAATTTATGACCTGTTAACTCCAACAATAGTCCAGTTTAATCAAATACAGATAACAA
This sequence comes from Excoecaria cochinchinensis, assembly GCA_947683425.1. Lineage (NCBI taxonomy): Eukaryota > Viridiplantae > Streptophyta > Magnoliopsida > Malpighiales > Euphorbiaceae > Excoecaria > Excoecaria cochinchinensis. The sequence continues at coordinate 7,615,821 of CANTUQ010000056.1, read as the reverse complement.
ACGAAACTGTACAAGTCAAAGCTGACTTTATTTTATCTTATTTAATATTTTATTTTTTAAAAAAGAAAAACAATGAATGTGAGGCATGATTTTCGAGTAAGGCCTATGCATGATAAGCAGGAAAAGGTTCAGGTAGATGCTGCGTTGAGGTCCGTTTATTTTGAGAATTTCACAGAAAGCTATTTAAGATCGTCGGATGGCTTGATCATGTTCCGTTAATTTGGCCATTTTGTAATATCAAGTCTGGCCTTCTTTAAGAAAAATGTTTAGGAATTTACTAAAATGAAATAGTGGGGGAAAAATTTGAGAAAATAAATATATAAATAAGAATAGAAAAAACTAACTTTAGTTAATTTGATAGTTAGAACTTTGTAATTACTAATTAGACATTAAACTTATTTTTGGTTTAAAAAACCAAAATTTTAAATGCATTTAGATTTTTTTTTTCTTTTTTGATAATTTATATAATAAAATTCATGTAGTTTATGTTGAATAATTTGTATAATAATGATTTTTAATTCTCAAATCAATTTATTTTGTCGAATTAGTAACCAATTTAATTTATAAACCAAAAACATTCGATTTAATTTTCTAAAAAAATCAATTTAATAACATTATAATCTTAATAAAATTATAATTTTTATTTTATAATATAACTTTTTTAATATAATACTATTACTACTTATTAGCACATGCTGGGATGATAAACAAATTTCATATTATTAAGATAGAAGAAATCCTTCCAACATATAATATTAAGTAGGCTACTCCACCCATAGCCAATTGGTTTTGAATTTGAACTTCACTTGGGTTATGGCGGAAAGAGTTAAATCTGAACTGAGTCGCTACATCTGAAAAATTTAATGTTAGGATGACAAACAAATCCCACATTGTTAAGATAGAAAAAATCCTTCCAACATATAATACTAAGTGGGTTACTCCACCCATAACTAATTAGTTTTGGATTGGAACCTCACTTGAGTTATGGTGGAGAGAGTTTAGGCCTGAACTGAGTCGCTATATTTGGAAAATTTAACATGATATCAGAGTTTGGTTCGGAGTAGCGTGAGCAAAAAGTCACGGACAGATCTCCCAAAAAAAAAAAAAGAAAGCCATAATGGGCTCCCACTGAAAAAGTTCTCCCTGTGAAAAAAAAAATGAGTAGATGAGTTGAGATTTAGGAAGAGCCAAGTATCGTGTGGGCTTTATTTGAATGAGAGAATGTTGTGATGACAAACAAATCTCACATTGGCAAGATATAAGAAATCCCTCCAACATATAATATTAAATGGGTTACTCCACCCATAACTAATTGGTTTTGAGTTGCAACTTCATTTGGTTTATGGTTGAGATGATTTAGATCTGAACTGAGTCGCTATATTTGGAAAATTTAATAGCATGTGACGTTTAAAAGTTTAATTACTCTGGTAATTGAATATGATTCAAATATCACATTCTTTCACCATAAAAGAGGTAATTAAAAAGAAAAACTTAATTTATAAACATGCACATGAATTTTTTTTTTTAACAAATAAAGTTTCTAAAATCAAATTCTAAGTTATAGTCTTATAAATGAAAAAAAATTAATGTTGAAATAACTTTATTTTCATAGTGGATTTATTCAAATCGAACTGAATTAATCATAACTTTACTTTCATAATAAATCGATTTAATTCGAACTAAATTAATTAGACCTTATGAATTTTTAAATACTTTCTTTGATAATATATTTTTAGAACTAAAAATAGAATTCAAATTATGGTTAAATAAAAAAATAATAAAATTTTTAACAATATGAACGACAGATGATTTCCATCGACATTTAAATAGTAGAGTGAACTGCAACTTTATCTTTAGGAAAGATATTTCTCTCATTTTAGCAAATAATTCCACGTCACATGCACTAATTTCCCAACATAGTTAGGCTGTAAAATCACAATAAAGAAAAGGATCTAGTCAGCTTTCCATCATCAATGTTATTAATTTATTGCCAACTGTACATGAAACGAAACTATTGCACTAATAATTTTAGGTTGGAGGTTGATTTCCTTTAATTAGAAATTTCAGATTCATATCTAAATATAATTTTTTTAAATATTTAAAAATAAAATTTTATCTATTTATAAACCAATGGGGCATAAATATTTAAATTAATTAAATTAATAAATTTCAAATACTGAATTTTTAAATAAAAAAAATAAAGTTTTGATTAGCCCAAGCAATGAAACTTCTGGGCTTGCAATGGACTTACTGAAGTTAGTTGGTGATCAAGGCCACCAGTCTTTCTGGGCCTATAATGGACTTACTGGCCCATTTTCAGATTTGGTGATTAGCCAAAAATCTAACTCTCAAGCTTTGCTTGCAATCGAAGAACAGCAAATGTAAAAAGCAAGCAAGCTCTGAAAAATCTCTCTCTCCTAATGTGTTAGCCCTTCATTTTCAAATTCTTTTCACTCTACCAAAGCAATCTCCAACCACTCTCTTTTATATACCAAAAATATGGAAATTCCCATATCACAAAACACAATCTTTGGCAATATCCAAGATGCAGGAGGCCAAAAAATGCATTGTTTTATTGTTAGTGTTAGGAGTGGTAATAGAAGTGAATGGAGATGATGGGCCATCTCCGCAGAAGCCATTGGTGAAGATAGTAAAGGGCAAGAAATTGTGTGACAAAGGATGGGAATGCAAAGGGTTGTCTGTTTATTGCTGCAACCAGACCATTTCTGACTATTTCCAGACTTACCAATTTGAGAATTTGTTTTCAAAGAGAAATACACCTGTGGCTCATGCTGTGGGATTTTGGGATTACCATTCTTTCATCACTGCTGCTGCTTTATATCAGCCACATGGGTTTGGTACTTCTGGAGTGAAGCTCATGGGGCAGAAGGAAGTTGCTGCTTTTCTTGGGCATGTGGGTAGCAAAACTTCATGTAAGTGAAAAATATCTTATTTTAATTTTGGATCGTTTTATTTCCATAAGATTGAATTGATTTTGACAAGGAAACTGATTTAACTTGCTGGTTTCAATGGTTATTTTGACAAAATCTCATGTAAGTGGAAAAGATTTGATTTTTAATTTTGGGGTTTTTTTAATTTACATAAGATTGAATTGATTATGACAAGGAAACTGATTTAACTGTCTATTTTCCATGATTATTTGGACAAAACCTTGTGCAAGTGAAAAAGATTTGATTTTTAATTTTGGGTAATTTAATAGAATTGATTTTGACAAGGAAATTGAACTAACTTTCTTGTTTGAATTGGTATTTCAGGTGGGTATGGAGTGGCTACAGGAGGACCATTTGCTTGGGGATTATGCTACAACAAGGAAATGAGCCCAAGCAAATTATACTGTGATGATTACTATAAATACACTTATCCATGCACTCCTGGAGTTTCTTACCATGGCAGAGGTGCCATCCCAATTTACTGGTATGAATTTTTCAATTTATGATAGTTAATTGCCATTTCAAAGAAAAGAAATTTAATAGCTTGTAGAAGATTAATTTCTGTACTTTTTTTTGGAGAGTAGAATAAGTAATATTCGGATCTTGAATCTTCGACATCGTATTCATATATCTTCATCCTAAAAATCATCGTGTGTGACATTGTGACCATGCAAATGGTCCTTCAGTTGAGTTTAATCGGTTTGGGTTATTGGTTTTTTATTTATTGGAGTTATATATTTTAAATGTTGGTAAATATTTTATTAGTTTTAAAAATTTTGATGCAAAACTTTGATTGGTTTGGTTTTCCAATTTCTACGTATGTGAACCAAATTAAAAAGATTGAATTCCTCAATATTTGGTTTGATTCGGTTCGGTTCTGCACACTTCTTAAGGAATTGCTCTTCAAGTTTTGTTTGATGGGTTATAGTTAGATCTTCGGACAACTCAATTAAAATGATTTGTCATATCCTAATACAATTGGGTATCTTATGAATCCTAAACCATAAACTCTAAAACCAATTGATGTCTCGAATACCAGGAACTACAACTATGGCAAAACAGGGGAAGCTCTGAAGATAGATTTGCTAAATCGTCCAGAATACATAGAAAACAATGCCACACTAGCCTTCCAAGCAGCAATTTGGAAATGGATGACACCAGAGAAGAAAAACATGCCATCAGCCCATGATGTATTTGTAGGGAAATGGAAGCCAACAAAGAACGACACTTTGTCCAAAAGGGTACCTGGTTTTGGAACCACCATGAATGTTCTTTATGGAGAACAAGTCTGTGGCAAAGGGGAAGATGAATCAATGAACAATATAATCTCTCATTACTTGTATTATCTTGATCTTATGGGTGTTGGCAGAGAAGAGGCAGGGCCTCATGAAGTGCTTAGCTGCGCTGAGCAAGTTCCTTTCAACCAAGCTGCTGCTTCTTCTTCTTCCTCATCTTCTTGAGGATTAATTGTTTGTTTGTTTGTTTGTTTGTTTGTTTATTAAATTGGTTGTAAATGGCCTCTGCATTGCTGAACTGAGAAGGAGAAATTTAATAAGAGATTGGCAGGCATAATTTTGACTATACTATATATACATGCTTCAGATTTTAAGAAGCAATGTTCTGTTCTACTTCCGTTTCTGTTTTGCAATCTATTGCTGAACCTGTGTATATTTTGTAAATCTTAAAATTCGATATTATAAACATATATATATGGATTCAATTATATGGGTGAGTAAAAAAAAATAATAATAAATTTTGATTAATTGAAATTTCGTTTTGAAATCGAATCGATTATAGATTAATCAAATTGATAATTTTTAGGATTATGGTTTTTAGTTTTTTTGGCTATTAATCATAATTAACGGTTAATCGATTTATATAAATTTTATATTTTAATTTTTACATTTAAAGTTTTTAATATTTTTATATTTCATAAATAATATTATATATGACTTTTTAAAATATTATTATAATACACATCTTTAATAAATAAATATTAGAATTATCTTTTTATTACGGTTTTTTTATTTACTATGAGTGCATAATGGGCACTCAATTGTTAATTTCATATTGAATAAATTCAACTTTTACAATTAATTATGAAAATTTTATTTTTTATTCAATTTTTTAATGGATATTATATTATATTTTTTATTTTTGAAATATTTTAATAATTAAAAATAACCTTAAAATTTGTAAAATTTAATAAATTCATATGTTAAAAAATTTTAATAGTTAACTAATAAATTAATCGAAAAAAATCGATAAATAATTAATTAAATTATTAATAAACTAGTTAATCGATTAATGTTCACTTCTAGTGTGAATGAATTTTTAATCTCAGATGTTTTTAGTCATCTAATGGGACCATATCATACTACATGATGTACCGGATTAACGCTTCCATTGTTAATCGTTCCATTCAAAATTTAAAGTAATATTTATAAATTAATCCTTAAAGTTGTTTTTATTATTTAATTGGGCTTCCTTCCAATTATTATTATTTTTCTTTTAAAACTTTTCGCCCCATTTCTTCATCTTGCGTTTTCCAACCTAAATAATTTCATGTTCACGAATCACGAGTTCTATGGTTAATGTGCATAATTGCATTTTACAAATTTACAAATTATGCATGAAAAATAAGATAAAGGACTTCATATATAATAAAATAAATAAATAAGAGAAACGGGCTAATCAATAGATTTATATGATGTAAGCAGAATGAAAATTAACCATATTGGTCAAAGTAATTTCATTGTTTTATATTTTATGAAGTATCAAAAGAAAAGTTTGCATTTTAGTGTAAAATTCTAAATTTGGCTTTACGGCACTGAGAAATTTCTAGTTGAGATAGAAAGACAAAAAGGTCAAATTTGGTGGCGCAATGATGACGTTGTCGAGAGTAAATTTATATTGTTATGATGCGAAACTTGGCTACATCATTTTTTAATGTACAAAACAATATCATCCTCACATTAGTAGGATTTGCTCAAAATAAAAATTAATTATCTCATCAAAATCTTTTTGTTTTTCAATAGAAATCAATTACAAGATTTCTTTTCGTGTCACTACGTAATAAGTGTAATTTCGGCGCTTTAAAAGCTCAGTATTTCACTTTTTATTTTCGCTCTACATATTATTAAGCATTATCGACTTTTCGTTATCTATTAATAACATCTTAAAATTAAAAATTAATTTTCAGTATAACTAAAATTATTTTTTAGATAAGATTATATAATTTTTATCAGATAAAAATAATTAATTTTATTTTGATATGAAACTCTATTTATATTTAGAATTATGAGTTTATCCAAATTATATGTATTGACAAATCCACCTAATTTGTAAGCTTTTTCTGATAAGAAATTGGGTTTTTTTTGGTTAATTTAGTTGTAATGTACCATAAATGTAACTGCCATTTATGTGTTTGATTTTTTTTTTATTAGACCATTAATGTATTTGATTGTCCTATTGTAGAGTGAAGCAACAATTTTCTTTCTTTCTCTCTTGATATGTTATCTCTTAACACGTTATCCAAAGTAAATAAAATTTAAATAATTTATCAAATTTAAATTTTATGATAAAAAATTTGAATTCGTTTAAGTAAAATTTAAGATTCAATCCTTATATTATGCATGATACATAAGTAATTGGAATGATAAGCCAAAAATAATAAAAAAGAAAAATTATGATAAATAAGACAACTTTACCGAACCAATGTGGCTCATAGTTTGGCTCTAAACATAATTATGAAATAGATAAGGTTGAATTTGGTAATTTTCCTGCCTTACTTTCATTTTCCCGGAAATTTCAAGGCCCATAGGGTGTAGCCCCATTGACGTAAACGAATATCTCGCTTTTTCAGCTATTTCCCCCTATAAATACCCAAACAAACTTCAATTTTACTTCTGTGTGGCAAAACTATACATAGAGAGAGAAAGACTCGAACCTTCAAATTCTTCCATAAGAGATATATACTAAGATGGCGAAAGACATTGATGATCTCCCAAAGCTAGAAGCTAACTATACGGCTTTGACGCCGCTCTGGTTTCTGGAGAGAGCAGCTACGGTGCATCCTGCTAGAAAATCCGTGGTTCATGGATCAGAGCAGTACACATGGCGGCAGACTTATCAGAGATGCCGGCAATTGGCCTCCGCTCTGTCCAACCACCACGTCGGCGCTGGTTGCACGGTAATCCCCTGGAATTTTTTTTTTTTTCTGTTGCTTTTGCTTTGCCCTACAAATATATAAAACAAGTAGACCACGCATAACTGTAAGGAATTTCAGTTGAATAAGATAGATCATTTTCAGTTTTTAATTCTTTATAGATTAAATTTAAAAGAGTTCCACTTTTTGTTTAACGTATATTGATGAATTATCTTTTTGAATTAAAATGATTGAGATTGATAATAAATTATTTAAATTGCAAGGTCATAAAACCAAAGTTCATAATTCTCACATTTAAAGGGAGAAGGAATTTTCTTTTGCTCTCTTATGAAATCAAGAATATATAGTGCTTATGTGTTGTTATATTAACAATCTAGAGTTTAGCTAATATGCAACAATTCATTGTTAAAGTTTATACAAATAGTTGCTTATAAGTGAATATCATGCTAAAGGTGATTTCTTTCTATAAATTTATAAAAGAAAAGTAATTCATGTCTGTTATCTTTTTCTTAATTTCCCTTGGTTTTGGAACAGAAAGAATCTTTTAAATGAGGGCCTTACAGCCCAAAAATTATCAGACAGCACATGAACAGGTTAGTTTGATCTCCGTGATTAATATTGGCAGGTAGCAACAATTGCCCCAAACATCCCAGCCTTGTACGAAGCTCACTTTGGAGTTCCAATGGCAGGAGCAGTTTTGAATACAGTTAATATTCGTCTAAATGCGGAAACCATTGGTTTCCTGCTAGGCCATTCACAATGTTCGGTTTTGATGGTGGATCAAGAGTACTTTGGCTTGGCAGAGGAGGCTTTGAGGATCTTGGCAGAGAAAGAGAGAGAGTGTAAACCTCCATTATTAATTGTTATTGGTGATCAAAGCTGTGACCCCAAGTCTCTTAAACATGCTCTGTCTAAAGGAGCCATTGCATATGAGAAGTTCCTGGAAAGTGGGGACCCAGAGTTCGCTTGGAAACCACCAGCGGATGAGTGGCAGAGTATTGCTTTGGGTTACACTTCAGGAACAACAGCCAGTCCCAAGGGGGTCGTTCTCAGCCACCGCGGGGCTTATCTCATGGCTTTGAGTTGTGCTATGATATGGGGTCTCAATGAAGGAGCTATTTATCTATGGACTTTGCCCATGTTCCATTGCAACGGTTGGTGCTATACTTGGTCTCTTGCAGCTCTATGTGGAACAAACATTTGCATGAGGCAGGTAAATTGGCTAGCTTAAACATTTTTTAAATTTTGCTTTGAGTATGTGAAAGTATTCTTTTTTTCCCATTTCTGTACTGCTATCACTTATTTCTGCTTGGAAATTCTGAAACTTTGCCACCAATTAGTGACAATTCAATTGTGAGTATTATTTTATTGCGCAAAATGAATGAAACTTTCATCTCATGGAGAAAGGAGCATGAATTCATTTTTTCATTATGGAGCAGCAAGTCATAGTTGAATCTTGTAGTAGCAAACTGATTCTGAAAAGCATGAATTTACCAGGTTTTTTGGCTACTTCAATGAATCAATTAATTGATTTTGATTTTCATTACTCTTCCATTTTTCATATAGTTTTAGCACTGTACATTAACTTCAATTTTTCTGATATGTTTTTGTTTGTAAATTACTTCATTTCCGATACATGCAGGTTACTGCTAAGGCAGTCTATTCAGCCATTGCAAACCAAGGAGTGACTCACTTCTGTGCTGCACCAGTAGTGCTTAATAGCATAATAAATGCTCCTAAAGAAGACACTGTTCTTCCCTTACCTCATGTAGTTCATGTAAATACAGCTGGTGCTGCGCCACCTCCTCCTCTTCTCTTTGCAATGGCAGAGAAAGGTTTTCGCGTTACCCATACCTATGGTTTATCGGAAACTTATGGTCCATCAACTGTTTGTGCATGGAAGCCCGAGTGGGATTCACTGCCTCCCATCAAACAAGCTCGCCTCAATGCACGCCAAGGCGTGAGATACATTGGGTTGGAAGGCCTAGATGTAGTCGACCCTAAAACTATGAAACCTGTTCCTGCAGATGGAAAGACCATGGGAGAAATAGTGTTTCGGGGAAATTTAGTAATGAAGGGCTACTTAAAGAACCCGAAAGCCAATAAAGAAGCCTTTGCAAATGGATGGTTTCATTCTGGTGATCTCGGTGTAAAGAATCCGGATGGATATATAGAGATTAAGGATAGAAGCAAGGACATTATAATCTCAGGAGGTGAAAATATCAGTAGCTTGGAGGTAGAAAATGTGTTGTATACACACCCAGCAGTGTATGAAGTATCTGTGGTAGCAAGAGATGATGAGCGATGGGGAGAGTCACCGTGTGCTTTCGTGACATTGAAGCCTGGCATAGATGAATCCAACAAAGGGCATCTAGCCGAAGAAATTATGAAGTTTTGCCGGTCGAATATGCCTGCTTACTGGGTTCCAAAGTCTATTGTATTTGGACCATTGCCAAAAACAGCTACCGGTAAGATTCAGAAGCATGTGCTAAGGGCTAAAACTAAGGAGATGGGGCCTGTGAAGAAGAGCAAGTTATAGTAGGGTTGTGATTTTGATTGATGGATAACTGTAACTTCTTTGCTAAGATTATATGTGAGTGTCATCGAAAGTGACGTGAATATGAAATAAATTGAAAACAAACGAATTAGAGGTTCTGAAATCCCTCTTATTCAATGTCACGAGACTACGTTTTTCTTCAGCATACAAAAAGATTTGTGCGCCACTTTGATCGTAATTGCATCTACGAACTCAACAAATTCATATTAAAATAAAGAGGCAAAAGAACGGAAACGCCAAAGGGGAAGGAATATATTATTATGATTGTTACCATTATACAAACACTCAAAGAAAAAGAAAAAAAATGTTTATTTAATGTTTATTTAATTGAGTTGATAACTAAGTTGTTACTATAAGAAGCTTGGTAAGCTAAAGTTCGTGTTTATTTAATGTTTATAACTGTTGTAAAATGTTACAAGTATTGATAAAGATAATTATATAAACAAAAATATCACTAGATATGACTATGATTTTACTATTTAATATATCTTATTTTCTTAAAAATACTTAATTTGACTGTCAGAATATTACTGACTGAAATCTCAATAAAATTTTATTTTATTCAAATAGATATTCAGGTACTAATACGCTTAATTTATATAACAGCTAAGCAAACATAATTTTCAGCAAGAGGGTAGCATCAAGAAGGAATACAAATAACACAAATCAGTCTCGCATATTAATAGGATAGGAACATAAAAGATTAAGTTTACACATCAAACCCGGCATAGTTATGTTAGTAGTTGTTTTAGAGAATTTTCGTTTAAACTTAATTTTTTTTAGCTAAATGGATTGGAAGCACAAATTCAACACAAATACTCTATTTTATATGTTACTTTTGAGTAAAATTTAAATTTTATTTAATATTTTTAAATTTATAATGATATTTTTAAATTTTTAATAAAATTTATTTATTTTTTTAATTTAAATTAATCAATTAAATTTAAATTTATATATTAAATTATTTAAATTTAAATTTAATTAATAATTTTTAATTTTAATATAAATAATAAAAATAAAACGTTAAATAAAATAAAATAAAATGTAGGTTATTAATATTATCAGTGCCATATGAAGTGGATCAAAATTCAAAACTATTACCATTCATTTGGAAATTTGTGCAACATATAAAAAAAAAATAAAATAAAAACTTGGTGGCTAAAATTAATTTGTCAGCGCGCGCTTCTCTGGCAGCCAAAAGTCAAATTTCATTTTCCCTATTAAAAATTACAGAAAACCATCAGAATCACGTTATCACTGCTTATATATCAAAGTACAGCCTTGTCTATGTGCTAAAATTTATGCAGACAGCGAAGAAGAGAGAGAAGGGTCGTTGATTGGTGGCCTGAGATGAAGATGGCGAAAGACATTGATGAATTGCCCAAAAACTCCGCCAATTACACAGCCCTTACGCCTCTCTGGTTCCTTGACAGAGCAGCCACTGTTCATCCTACTAGAATCTCTGTTGTCCATGGATCCCTTCGCTACACTTGGCTTCAGACTTACCACCGTTGCCGCCGATTGGCTTCTGCTCTTTCCCGATACTCCGTCGGCCTCGGTAGCACGGTATTTTCCATTTTCTTTGATTAACATATGGATAATTATAATAATAAAGACAAGAACTTTTTTCCTTTTTTCTAAAATTTAAGCCGTGACTATCTAATAATTATGTGAAATTAGTTTTATCCTCTCAAAAAAATTGTATCGGAAGTGGTGAATATGTAGCGGGTGGTGTTAATTTGATTATAGCTATGAAGAACAGGCATAATAGGCATGGTGGTTGACTTGATATTGGAAGGGAAATTCTGGAAAAGTTCAAAGAATTGCATTGACTAAAACAATTTCAACTAAGATGGACTAAATCGGAATTAGTTGAAGTATATTGTGCTCTTAGTCAAACATTCAATGGATAAAGGTGTTGAATTTGATTCCTCAGTTACAAGAAACTCTTCTTGCGAATTCATGCTAGCAACCATTAAATGGTCTAATTAGTGTTCATATTGCATTTTGGCAGTGGCAATTACAACGAAAGCATTTTGTTGGGTTGCTATTAGTTACCAGATTTGGATATAAACCAGTTTTCAGTGTTCCTGTTAGAGTATTCGCATAATTTGCGCTTTGAGTTTGTTCTACGTAGCTATATTTGATAAGCCATCCGAAAATAAGTCTTGAATATCTTTCCACCATTGGACTCCTGTGTTTTCTGTTGTCCCTTTTGTGTTTGTTGTGAAATAGAACTTAAGTGCATCCAAATTTGTTTCATTTCCATACTGATTTTAGGACTTTGTTCAAGTCTTCTGAATGTTATAACTAAAATCAGTTTGCATTTTACACTTGTTCGTCCTGACAAAGTAAGGAGAACACATATAAGACTAATTTAAGTCCTGATTCTTGAGCTTAGTTGATTTGTCGGATTATCCTCCTTCTGTATAACTGAGTGGTGACTGGTGAGCTTTGACGAGTCTTATGACCTAAAAGAAACTGGCTTCTAGTTAATGTGCTTGTGAGTAAAAACTAATTTGGAAAATACAGGGAAATGCTAGTGGCATGTGTGTTATGAAACTAACGTAACTCCATAAACACTTGTCCATGTATCTTATTTCCTTGTCATATTTGAAATTTTTTTATTTCCCGTGATTTCAGTATTTAGTTTCCCTGTGGTATCTGCTCTCAACAGCCTTCATATTCTTGATTTTGAACTTCATGCATCACAGCTGATGAAAATTGTTTTGTTGTGTGTTATTGGATCTTTTCTTCTCTTAAAATCTTTATGATTTTGGATTTGATCCATCAGATATATTTTTGCTCCGTCTTAGATTGCATAATATTATCTTTCTGATACACCATGTCAGGTAGCAATAATCGCACCAAATGTCCCTGCTATGTATGAAGCACACTTTGGAGTTCCAATGGCTGGAGCTGTGGTAAATTGTGTCAATATACGTCTAAATGCTTCAACTGTTGCTTTCCTTTTAGGTCATTCGAAATCCAAAGTTGTGATGGTGGACCAAGAGTTTTTTCCATTGGCAGATGAAGCTTTAACAATTTTGGCAGAAAGTGGAAGCTCTTTCAAGCGTCCACTGTTGATTGTAATAGCCGATAAAAGCTGCGATCCTCAGGGACTGAAACAAGCTTTAGGAAGAGGGGCCATCGACTATGAAAAGTTCTTGGAAACTGGTGACCCAGAGTTTGCTTGGAAGCCACCAGAGGATGAGTGGCAGAGCATTGCTTTAGGTTATACTTCCGGCACAACAGCAAGCCCCAAAGGTGTAGTTCTGAGCCACAGAGGAGCGTATCTAATGTCCTTAAGTAATCCTTTGAATTGGGGGATGAATGAAGGGGCTGTATACTTGTGGACTCTACCTATGTTTCATTGCAATGGATGGTGTTACACCTGGGCACTTGCAGCTCTCTGTGGAACAAGTGTATGCCTTCGTCAGGTAATTCATTATGCTTGGTTATTGCTTTATATTTGCTGGATTGCGTGGAAGAAATTTTCTCTATTCTATAATGCAATCGTTTGCATATCTACTACTATTGAATTTCTTTGTAGCTATACTTTCTCCAAGTCACATTTGATTGGATGACTTGCCTAATGCAAGCAACCTCTAGAACTTATGGATAAAACGAAAACTTATAGTTCAGTAAAATCTGTTCAACTTTTTGTTATAAACTCAGGCAATGGTATGACAGGGAAGGTATAAAAACAATTTTGATTTTCATTAACATCCAGTATATAGGTACTAGCTTCTTGAATGTGTTTTCCCTTTGTGCCCGTGGGTATTTTTTATCTAAGTTGTAACGTCATTTCTATTTTCGTTGATGGTAAGTTTTAGCCATTGAACCTGTGGAACTGGTATTCAATTATTTTTATGCACTCAATTACTGAACTCTAATTTCATATATACTTTGTTTGAGATGCTGAACTGCATCATGGTCCTTTCCCCTTGATCCTACAGGTAACAGCCAGGGCAGTATATTCAGCCATTGCAAATGAGGGAGTCAGTCACTTCTGTGCTGCTCCAGTGGTGCTCAACACCATAGTGAATGCTCCTAAGGAGGACACTATCCTTCCCCTACCACATGCTGTACACATAATGACTGCTGGTGCTGCTCCACCCCCTCCGGTGCTCTTTGCAATGTCAGAAAAAGGTTTTCGTGTGACGCATACCTATGGCCTCTCAGAAACTTATGGCCCCTCTACAGTGTGTGCATGGAAGCCCGAGTGGGACTCTGTGCCCCCCATAACCCAAGCCCGCCTAAATGCTCGCCAGGGTGTCCGATACATTTGCTTGGAAGGCTTGGATGTTGTTGACCCTAAGACTATGAAGCCAGTCCCTGCAGATGGAACCACCATTGGAGAAATAGTGATGAGGGGCAATGTGGTGATGAAGGGCTACTTAAAGAACCCAAAAGCCAACGAAGAAGCTTTTGCGAATGGATGGTTTCACTCGGGTGACCTTGCAGTTAAGCATCCAGACAACTACATAGAAATTAAGGACAGATCAAAAGATATTATCATCTCTGGAGGAGAAAACATAAGTAGCCTGGAGGTAGAGAATATATTATACACGCACCCAGCAATATACGAGGTATCTGTAGTAGCTAGGCCAGACGAGCAGTGGGGGGAATCACCCTGTGCCTTTGTGACATTAAAGCCCGACGTTGACAAATCAGATGAAGCAAGTTTGGCTCAAGATATAATCAAGTTTTCACGGTCAAAGATGCCAGCTTACTGGGTTCCAAAATCTGTAGTGTTCGGACCCTTACCAAAGACAGCTACAGGGAAGATTCAAAAGCACGTACTGAGGGCAAAAGCAAAAGAAATGGGTCCTGTCAAGATGAGCAAGCTATAGTTTATGATATATTCTGCAAAATGAAATTATTTGTCCTCTTGGTGCTGAAGGTTGAAGTTCAAGAAAGCTTTTCTTTTGTCTTGCCAGGAAGATGCTATACTTGAGGATGTGGAAGTTAAAGGCAAAATTCATGGTATAAGAATATTGGGCCAAAACTTGAAATTCTAGTTTTTGATCTTGTTAATAAGAGTTACATTCGCAGTTGGACAGACAGGAAGCCCAAAACTTGAATGATAGAAATTTCTGTCTATCATATAACTGAATTATAAATGTTAAATGTCAAAAGTAGAAACTAAACTTGAAAACTCTCAAACATTTGATTTGAGTGTTAGTCACAAAATAAAATGATGGCAGTATATGACCCAATTACAAATGTCGAAAGTATAAATCAAACTCAAAAAATTTCTTACATTTAATTGAGTGTTGGCCACTAAATCAAATGCTAATCGTTCTCTTGAATTATTTTTTAGTTTAGGATTGATTCAAAAATGTTGGAGATTGGTTTTTATATAAACGGCTAGAGTAAACTTGATTAAGGGGTGCTTGAATCTAGTTTTTGGCTTAAGTCTAGTGTACATTATTGGTTGAGTATGGCTAATTCATTATTAGCTAAATGCAACTATGCAAGCAAACCCAAAAATCTGAAATGCCAACTCCTATTCCATGATACGAATTGAAACAACTTGAGAAGTATAATTAAGGCAGCGACAAAGAGAGAGACAGGGACAGAGACAGAGACAGCAATTTTTGTTAAAAATATGTTTAAGCAAAACAAAAGAAGAACAATTTCAGAGAGACAAGCAAAGTGTAGGAAGTTATAAAAGAAGATAAAGAGGCATTAAAATGCTTGGTTGGCAGGGTTATCCAACAACGTCAGTGATTGTATTGTATTGCATTTTTTTTTTTCTAAGGATAAGAATGTTATATCCAAATCAATATCTCCCCAATTGTGGTTATGGCTTTAAAGCAACTTTTATCGATCCACATATCTTGTTCTCATCCACGAATGGATTTTTCTTTTATTTTGTTTTGTTATACTTATGATTGATTTTCCTAATGATATTATTATTAAGCTACATAATTAAAAATTGAAAGATAATTCTTTTATTTTCTTTCGTTACAGTTACGTGACTGTCCAGTTTTTTTAAATTTAAATTTTCATAATTTAAAATTTTTCTTCCGACGACGTATACTCCATATACAAAATAAAAATTAAATTTAAAATTTTACGTAAGAGAATCCGAGCTTTTTAATTAGCACTTGGACCAACATTCTTTTCCATTTTAAGAAAGTATTTAGTTAAAAAGTTTTAAATTCACGTAAACTTGATAAACAAGCTAATATGAAAATGTGGTAATATAATGGTGAAATGTTAAGTGTTTTAGATTAGTTACATGAATCCAATCATGAAATGTTACTTAACATTTCATGATTGGATTCATGTAACTAATCTAAGACACTTGAACAAACATGCTCTTTACATGATTTATGGATTATAATCATTATTTAATTATTGAAAAGATAGAATAAATCCATAGTCATCCCATACAAGTACTTTGGATAAATATTATGGTATTAATATATGGGTGGGTCCATTTATATTTAAAAATCCGGTTAGGCCAATTTTGCGCCTCTCTTGCCCAATCTCTAACCAATGATGGACTTTGCTTTCCTTTATTTCTGTATCAGGATTTTCAATTAGTACACATCGCATTCCCTTTCTATTCATAGAGATAGAGCAAATTGTTCAACCCCACCGTGGAATCTTGCATGAAAGTCACGTTATAGTAATAATAATAATAATAATAATAATAATAATGATGATTACCTGCAGAAAAGAATAAAAAATCTGTTGAAAATTGACAAATATTTCGACGGTTAAACCGATATTTTAACTAAAAATATAAAAAATATAATATAATTGAGAAAAATATTCAGTTTTTTAAAAATTCCTGAATTCTTGCTATTTATAGGATAGAGAATCAATGTTGAAATAAGAATCAAATTCTAAATAAAATATGACTCATAAATTTTTTATTTGCGATTAACTTTTAGTAGAATTTTATATTAAATTAAATTAGCTTCATTATCAATAATAATAATAATATTAATAATAATAATAATAATAATAAAAAAGAGAGAGAAATTTGAAATTTTGGATTAGATAGTTGGAATTAATGGGCAGGCTTTGTTGGCAATGTCACAAAGCAAAAGCCCCATTACCACCTTTTTCTTTCAACTTTCGTACATAATTCTTACATAATCTCCAATAAAGTCTACATTTATATTCGTGTATTTCTTAGTCAAATTTGGGTTGTACACGAAAGTTTGAATATTATTATATTTTTAAAAAAATAATTATATAATTGAACCATTAATGAAAACTTTTAACTAATCAACAGAGACTACTGATAATAGGTAGCCAGTTACTAATAATGAAAAACTTTTAAGTATTTGTTGTATTCTGCTTGTATAATTTTTAGACGGTATGTTACTTGGTTAAATCGATCTATACAAATAAATTGGATCATTAATGAGAGAGTAATATTAGTGTCTATAGTAGATCTGTCAAATTTTGACTTGAATCGCATAATCTGTGCCAAAATTCAATCCGATCCGTAAATAATTCAAGTATGATTCGATTCATTTGATCCTTAAAAATTAGAGTAAAATTAAAACTGGTTTTTGCTTTTCAATACGCATTAAATTATGGAATAAAAATAAATTTGTACCATTTAATATCTTGAAGATATTTTTTTTTTTAAAAAAAAATTTACTGACAGATATATACTATTTATAATAATTTAAAGGTAAATTTAAACTTTATTATTAAAAAAATAAATTTATTTAAATATTTTAATGGGATCAATTTAAAAAAATTAAACTTATAAAGTGATTTTTAAATTTTTTAATGATTAAGTGAGCTCATTTTTTTAAAAAAATTAAAACTATAAAAGCTATTTTGAAATTCTTTTTTATGGTTGAGTGGTATCAATTTATGCCACTCAACATACACTAGCTAAGCCCCCTGCTACTGCTGCATCAGGCATTCAAGCGTAGGACAATAATACAGTGGGATTTGGTTTTACAGAAGACTAACTTTCTTTTGTTTTGACCAAGGGTATAATGGTCCATCAGAATAAAAATAGTGCTCGACAAATTAATACATGGAAGCTCTTATTCATATTTCTTACTGTTAATTGATTATATTTTTGATGTGCTATTATCATGCATCAAATGGTGAATTCATGACCAGATTTATTTTGAACCGTATATGACTCGATCCGTTCATAATTCGATCTGACCAGTTTATCATATCTATAATGTCTATACAAATTAAATCATACTGAAATTGAATTTTTATTGGAAGACAAATGACTGATAGCGGCAAAGGTTGTTGCTTGTCATAAAGTGTTAGTTATGCAACTATAAAGCATGATGTAACATGATGGATGGTTCATGGTTGGACTTCCTCCGCAACAAAAAATTAAATTTGTAGATTCTTTTTTTCTTTCTTTCTCTATTTATAAATATTTATTTTTGTATTGAAAAAAAGAGCTTCATAGACCATATTATTATACTGATTTATTCCGATATTAAATGATTTTATTAATATTAACTATTAACTAATTAATCATTGATTTACTTACAACAAAAACTTTTTATTTTATTTGATAGAGGAGAATGGGGAGTTGAGATCTTTTAGTATATTGAAAACGGTATTTGTCTAAATTGGTTTAACTATTTCTTTAATATAGCAGTATTATTATTGTATGAATAAAATGGAGTGAAATAAAATTAGTTGCGAAGATGGTGAATGATGATCCGCCAATTATAAGTGATTTAGAAACTACTCATTCATGTAGTTATTGTGTAAGCATCGAATTAAAACTGTAGATTTTATCACAAGAGTCATCAAATGCCTGTGGGACACTAATTATATGGTTTAATTGCGATTGCTTCTTTCTTAATTACTATCGGTAGGTAGACAATGCTAAATATATAAGGGAATAATTGGAAGATAGAACTTCCAAAATATTATACATAATTCATTATCTCTATATATGATTATTGGTTCCAACTTCCAAGTAATCATTTCAATAATTCCTGAAAGAATAAGAAAAGGTCTTTATCCATAAAATTTTATTTTATTTGCATCATCCAAGTTTTATGGGTAAATAATAATAATAATAATAATAATAATTTTCTAGTAAATTAACATATGCATATCGATTCATATAAAGGCTAAAGATATGGGAATATTTACTTGGGAGATAGAATTTCTTTTAAGATATTATAATCGGCATGCTTATTTTATTACAAGTTACAATTATACGTGAACAAGTAGAATCAAGATTATTCGTGTGTATATATTCTTGAAGACAAAGAGAACTTTATTAAAATAAAGAAGGTATTTTTTTTCAATTATTTTTTTCTATTGGTTTGACTCGCAAATTTATTTTTAAATTCAATCTAATAAGTATTTTCAGAAAATTAATTATTGCGATAAAAAAAGATAGAGTAGTTGATTCATTAAGATGTGGTGAATGGTGAAAAACTGTGGTCCGAGCAACGACCGGTTCGGTTCAATAATCGAACCGATAAAACCGAAAATAATTAATTACCCCCCTCTACCCCCATCCAAACAAGTTTGCTCATCTCTAGTCACGAGATAGCTAGGAAAGTCGTTTTTTCAGGCCGAAGAGCCTAAGACTAATTAAATATCACATGTTTGAAAGTAATTTTATACAGCCTTCTCTCTTACATTAATTAATTAATCATAAAGCATAATAAAGAAAAACAGACCATTCTTTGTTGTTTGTTTTGCCCATTACCAAAGACAAATCACAATGCATTTTCTGTACGCGACCTTTCAGTATCAGTCAGAAATTTTCAATTCTTTTGTTCCCTTTTCATCTCTCTACCCAGATAAACAGAAAAATAAATAACCACTTTTATATATATATATATATATATATATCGTTAATAATCAACTTCAATTTATGTGATGAATTGCATATATGCAAAATAAAAATTATTTTTCGCATTAATTTTTTTTAGGACATAAAAATCCTATTATTAGTCAAAAGAATTCCTTTAACATCATGTCAACAAAAGATAGCCATCGCATGGTAAATTTCTGAATATAGTGCAACTAACGTGACACCAGGAAATTAAGATATTCCTATACTGAGAAGAAAGATTCGTTTGTCCGTGACCATTCTACAACTTAATCTTTTTTCTTTCTTTTTTTTTTTAATATATATATATATATACACACACACAATGGTATAAGGTTATTTTTTCCATCTAAACTTTTCAAAACAGACAGTTTTTTTAATTTTATTTTTGTCAGTTTTTTTGCCATTATGTGAGCAACTGGAGTGATTTTCTTTCTTATTTTTTAAAAGTATACGAATTTCTCTTATTGATTTTCTTAAAAGTATACGTATGTATATATATATATATATATATATATATATATATATATATATATATTTCAAAAGTACTTCAGAACCTATAAAAAAATGAAAAAGATATAAATTATTAAATAATTAACATTTGTGGGTCATGTTAAGTTATGGCTAATAAAAAATACTTTATTATACTTACTAATAGTTGCTCACTTAAAAGGGCGTCTCAAATGCTAACTGCGTGCAATACCCACCAACTCTGCTATTGCTTCATGCTTATAGTTACAAAACTTGACGTGGAAATTCAATCATGAAAATTATAATCCATTCTTTTTTGCTTCAAAACGCAACCTTTCTCTATATAAACACTCTACTCTCAATACTCATAACACGCTCCATACCCAAATATGGCTAACAAGCACTACACTTTCACATTCTTCGCACTCACTCTCTTCTTCTTCATCTCTATCTCCGAGTCTCGGGCTCCATTCGCCTGCGACCCAAGAAATCCGGTTACCAGAAGCCTGAGATTCTGTACGGTTAATTTGCCGGTTCATGTTAGGGTTAGAGATTTGATTGGGAGATTGACATTACAAGAGAAAATAAGGTTGCTAGTAAACAATGCAATAGACGTGCCTAGGCTTGGTATCCAAGGTTATGAATGGTGGTCTGAGGCTCTTCATGGTGTGTCTAATGTGGGCCCAGGTGTTAAGTTTGGTGGGGCCTTCCCGGGGGCTACTAGCTTCCCTCAAGTCATCACCACCGCTGCTTCTTTCAATGAATCTCTTTGGGAGCAAATCGGACGGGTCAGTCTCATTTTCAACTCCTCTTATCTTTATTTTTCTTACAACATTAATGTTGAAAAAATTAATCGAAATCCAGACATTCCTCACCAGCGTCACACACTAATACTTTGATGTCTTTTGACTAAATACGGATGGTTTGATGTCTTTTTATTTACTTTCTGCTATTCCACTTGTTTTGTTTGCTGGTTTTTATATTACCAACTTCTATATTTTGATTTTTCTTACCTAAATTTATGAACCAAAAATACATTAGTTTTTGGAAAATCGTTAGCTTAATTTCCCTCTATAATATTTTTTATAAATCAAGCTAATAGTATATTAATGGTTAACATATAAAATTAATAACTGCATAGCACCAACGCACTATTTTTTAACTTTTTTCGATTTATTAATACATGGCAATTTCATATTGATTTACTTCATAAATTTATTCATATAAAACTAATAACTACGGAGTACTAACATACTATTTTTTTAAAATTTTTTTTCAATTCATTAATACATGTTATTTTTATATTGGTTTATTCCATAAATTTATTCATGAAATAAGTATCGATAAGTGTATATACAAAATAATAATAAATTTGTGCACTATATAAATAACAATTTGTCATTCAAGTGACATATATATTCATCGAAATGCTTCGAGTGTTTATTTTAATAATGTCTTTTTATCTGAACTCAATCTATATTTTTATTTTAATAATGCAATGACAATCACTTATTTTAAGAGTGTACCCATAAGTCCACACAAGAAATCAACTCTTATAATATGCATGAATATAAGTACAAAAATACTGATAGTTTTTTTAAAAAATAATAATAATGAGATCAGGTTTTTTGATGAATTCTTCTTGTTTCATGCTGCCTCTGCCACTAAGTTCTTAAAAAAAATTGCTAGATTTTGGGGAAAAGACAAATAAAAATAGTTATTTTCTTTTTTGTTGAGGGGGTGTGGGGAAACTGCTTTAGCATGTGACTGTGAAGTGGAGGGTGCATGGCTGGCGGTGGTGCGGGGAAGCTGCCAATCCCATACCTAGCGTGCGCCACCACTGCTCCACCGTGGTCCAACTTCAGCTTTTAGCTTATTATTCCATATATATTTTTCTACGTTCCATTATAATAGGCTTGCTTTTAAGTAATAGTTGGTGTACCAAAACTGGGTTAGCCATAGCTAGGCAAGTAGGTTTCTTGTAATAACTATTTAGTTTCAATGAATAGAATTTGATGGCTATGTGAAGTAGACATTTGAAATCGCATTATCACTATGTTAAGAAATCAATCCTTAATTAATGAAAAAGAAATTAGTGAGCTCGCTTCCATTTGTTTGCTATATTCTTAAATAGCTGCACAATCAAGTAGATACAATTCCATCTCTTTCCATCATAATTGTGAAATTTTTGGTCTCATTTATGGAAAAAGAATACTAATATCGCTTTTGTACTTTTCCAAGAAATCATTTTCATCATTATTACTATTATTTACAAAAAGGAAGAAAATGAGAAAATTTGAATTCTTAAAATTTCTTATAGGAAACTATATATTCAAATAAACCTTTAATTCAATCATTAGAAATAAATTTTATATATACTTTTTGGTGGATTGGGGGGCATAATTGAATAAATTATTTAATAGCCCCATCAAGTGGCAACAGATAACATATAGATAGAGTCCAACTTGCAAGGTGTTTTACTTGAACAATTATATTACGGCTAGTGTTGGGTCCCCTTCATGCCGTATATATGAAAGTTACATTTTATAAATTTCATCTATACTTCATGTGAGAATTGGACTACTTGATGTCGTTTTCTCGTAATATTTTCTTTGTTTATTATTTTTCTCCTTGGAATTTTGTGACTGTATTGATTCTTTTTGGAAAATAGTCAAATTGACCATTAATTCAGAATTTTTTTTTTAAAAAAATTAAGGTTATTCTCCATCCATAGGAGTGAGATTTTTGATCTTTTTAATAATATTATTACTAATATTTTAAGGGTTTTATTTATCGAAACTTGATTTAAATTTTTATTTATATACCAAATGTATATCAATTTATTAAATTTGAGCAAAATTTTCATGACAATAATATGATAAAATTAAATTAAATTGACAAGTGAAGATTTTGGAGAGCAGGTAGTGTCTGATGAAGCAAGGGCAATGTACAACGGAGGAGTTGCCGGACTGACATATTGGAGTCCAAATGTTAACATATTCAGGGATCCACGGTGGGGAAGAGGACAAGAAACTCCCGGTGAAGACCCTGTTTTAGCTGGAAAATATGCAGCCAGCTATGTCAGAGGACTTCAGAGTATGACTGGTAACCAACTAAAGGTCGCTGCATGCTGCAAACATTACACTGCTTATGATCTTGATAATTGGAATGGTGTGGATCGTTACCATTTCAATGCCAAGGTACCAAAAATTTCTAAATTTTGCATTTCGGTTTCATTATTTTTAGAAAAAATAAATAATAATTGGAAGGCAGATTGGCTCTTCATCTAAATATGAGATGAAAACATTTTTTTTTCTCTAAAATATTTGAAATAAATTGATTTTATTCTATATTCCTTTTATCTATTTTTATCCATTAAATATTTAAAAATGATATATTTTACTTTTATATATTTATCAAAATGATCATATTTTTATCCCGTAACATTATATAATTGATTGACATATAAAACATGGCAAAATTACTTTATTTAAATAGTTAAAAAAATTAATGACAAAATTGCATTTTTTCAGAATAATTCAAAGATAAAAAAGTTTTTAAAAAATACATCTAAATATTGTCAAAGCATTGGATAACTATTACCATAAAGCATGAAATTATTAGTGATATTGATATACTAAGGAAACAACGCATATTATGGTTGTGAGAGTCAGTATATAGTATACCATATCTTTTATTTAAGATAAGACTGATTTGGCGACTGGCCAAATTATTTAGCTAAAACTAGTGATTTTATTTTTATGTGTAAGCATTAATTGAAAAGATTGTTGGATTGTCTGCACTTATACCATTGTTTTGGCCATGCAATTACATCACCATTTGTTAGTGTTAATGCCATTTTCAATATTCGCTCACAAGAAAGCATAGCATTTAACTTCTTGTCTAGTCTTGGCCATTATCACGTGCCCCACTTTTTAGGTTTTTATGAAATGGCCATTCGTGTGATTAATTAGAATGGGGATAAACCTTAACAATCACCAAACAATTTCTCTGTCTTGCCTTCTTTCGTTTTGTTGTTAACGTCTCTGTCATTGCAATTTCCAATTTATTTTTCACCATATAAAATAGTACTTTTTTTGGCCATTTTATTAACTGTAAATATAAAAAAAAAAGATTTATTTTTATTTTCATTCTTATAAATGAAAATAAATGTGAGTCAATTTGATAACGATATGAATATTCTTATAAGGCAAATCTATGCTATTTCATATTTATGGACAAACTTGGCCAATTTTTATTAAAATAATCATGGATAAATTAATTATGATTAATGTTGAATTACATCTTTAAACCGCAGTTTTATCTTAATAATAAATTAATATACACAAATGTTATAAGTCTTAATTTTGATGATGTTAATAAAAATTCCTAAGGTTTGAATGGTGACTAAATTATATAGGTAAGCAAACAAGACTTAGAGGATACGTATAACGTGCCATTCAAGGCCTGTGTGGTAGAAGGGCATGTTGCCAGTGTAATGTGCTCATACAATCAAGTGAACGGAAAGCCAACCTGTGCTGACTCTGGCCTCCTCAAAAACACAATCAGGGGTCAATGGCGTCTTGATGGGTGAGTTGAGTTCTATCACACTACTGTACCGGATTACTATTTTTTTCTTTCTTTCTTTTTTTATTTTTCTTTTTGTTTAATTTACAAATGGTCAGTCCGTGACTTGAAAGTCAACTAATTGGACGGCTCCTGATCTGAATCTGTTGATGGGCCCCATGCAGATATATTGTTTCAGACTGTGACTCTGTCGGAGTTTTGTATGATACCCAACACTACACTTCAACTCCGGAAGATGCAGCTGCAGCTTCGATAAAAGCAGGTCAGACAAAAAAAAAATAAAAAAAGAGGGAAATATTTTCTATTTTGAATAATATCAGTAAATAATTATATAAAAAAAATTTCATAACTTCCATATTTATGCAGGTAATTAAATAAGAAATTTTATATAACGATACTTTACTAAGCTAAAAGAAATGGTCAATTAATTATATTGGTTTACTGATAGGTACTTGATAAAAACATAAAAACTTTTAAATTCGATTCGTTCTAATAATATTTATAGCTGTAATTTGATATCACGCTGATTGTAAACTTATGCAGGCCTTGACCTGGATTGTGGCCCGTTCTTGGCGATCCACACAGAGAATGCAATAAGGAGAGGGCTACTAGTTGAGGAAGATGTAAACATGGCCTTAGCCAACACAATAACAGTCCAAATGAGATTGGGCATGTTTGATGGAGAGCCATCGGCCCATCCCTATGGAAATTTGGGCCCAAGGGATGTTTGCACACCAGCTCACCAGCAACTGGCCCTAGAAGCGGCCCGACAAGGTATTGTTCTGCTAGAGAATCGTGGGCGAGCCCTGCCCTTATCAAGAACCCGACATCGCACTGTAGCAGTCATTGGGCCCAACTCTGATGTCACCGAAACCATGATTGGGAACTACGCGGGTACGTATCGCTGTGTCTAACATTAAAACCCTCTTACTTGAAAAATTAAATATTTTATTTGTTTAGATTAAAACTTTTGAATTCCTATTGTGTCAATTAAATAATGCAATTTTGATTTTATACTCATGGTAAAAAGAAAATATTTAATGATAAAATCATAGAGTACGCATTTCAAGATTTTCAAGAAATATTTTTGGGCTTTGATAATAAAAACTGAATCTCAAAATTTACTAAACCTTTTTGGCATGAATCCCTACATGTCTAAATAGTGAATTTTGAATAGCATATGATTATAAAAAAAATTAAATCTCAAAATTTGGATGCAGGGGTTGCATGTGGTTACACAACTCCCTTACAAGGGATAAGCAGATATGCAAGGACACTCCACGAGGTTGGGTGTGGAGGTGTAGCCTGTAATGGGAACCAACAATTTGGAGCAGCAGAGGCAGCAGCTAGGCAAGCTGATGCAACAGTGCTAATAATGGGACTAGACCAATCCATTGAAGCAGAATTTAGGGACAGAGTTGGGCTATTGTTGCCCGGACACCAACAAGAACTCGTGTCAAGAGTGGCTAGAGCCTCTAGAGGCCCAACTATATTGGTGTTGATGAGTGGTGGTCCTATTGATGTCTCATTTGCTAAGAATGATCCTCGCATTGGTGCTATTTTGTGGGTTGGTTATCCTGGCCAAGCTGGTGGTGCTGCCATTGCTGATATTCTTTTTGGAACCACTAATCCAGGTATTAATGCCATTGGTAAATATTATTTTTTCCTTAATTTATCATGTTTTATTTCATCGCATTTAATTGAAGAATGGTAATTTATTTTTCGTTAAGTAAATGCTTAATGCAACAAAAAGTTAAAAATTCATAGCTTAAAGTTAAATGCTTAAATTAACATAAATTCATCTTGAAAATTTTTGACAAATTAAGAAACTAAAACTAATTGCTTTTTCACTAAGAAAAATGGAACTTTATTGTTGCATATTGAAGTGACGATTCAAAAGAATTTAAAGCATAATTTGTAGATAATGATTTGATGCACAGATGTTAACAGTGTGCATCAATACAGACCATCCGAATAAAAATAAGAAAAACTATTATTTTTTAATCAGATGATACATATGATTATAACTGCACAGCATATTAAATTTATGAGACATGAAATGGTTAAAATTTTATGTGTAGACAATGGTACATGCGCATCCTCCACAGCATTTGCACATTACAATTGTGTTTGATTGAGGTGATTGATTCAACTTCAACTCTAAAGACAAACACTTATGATGTGTTTTGTATTTGTTTGTCCAGGAGGAAAGTTACCAATGACATGGTACCCACAAAGCTACCTGGCAAAGGTCCCAATGACAGAAATGGGACTGAGGCCATCAAAAGGGTACCCAGGTAGAACCTACAGATTCTATAAGGGCAATGTTGTTTACCCATTTGGCCATGGACTTAGCTACACGACATTTTCTCACTCTCTATCTCTACCACCAAACCATGTCTCACTGCCCATTACAAATCTTTTTGCCTTTAAAAACACTACCAATTCTATTAGGGTTTCACACACCAATTGTGATGGTGATGCCCTTTCTCTAGGAGTTCATATTGATGTGAAAAACACTGGCACAGTTGATGGAACTCATACCCTTTTAGTTTTTTCAAGCCCACCTGCAAGTTTAGGGAAAAAATGGTCGTCCAATAAGCAATTAATTGGATTTAAGAAAATTCATTTAGTCGCACGATCTCAAGAAAAAGTGAAAATTAATTTTCATGTGTGTAAACATTTGAGTGTAGTTGATGGATCTGGAGTTCGAAGAATTCCTATCGGTCATCATCATCTTTACATTGGAGATCTTAAGCATTCGATTTCTCTCCAACCCAATTTGGAGGAGATTAAGGTTTAGTAAGTTCTAGCAAAAGATCCGCAATTGTAAAATACATATACATATGGAAGTGATTGATTGATCTATTACCAGTTCGGTATGTGAAAAAAGCATGGATTGAATTAAGTAAATTTTAGAGTTTTTTACATAATGTATATTCACTTAGTTCAACAAAAAAAAAAGGGAGAATTAAGTGAAGGAAATTGATGAATGTAAGGAAATAAAATACCAGCTGATCAAGTTTTGCTGGTTGCCATTCTTATTCATAGTTGTGCAACAGTAATTGTGTATTGGGGTTGTAACTTGCAAGTTGTAACAAAAATATATATGAAATATGAAATGCTATTTGAAAGAAATGAATATACCTTTGAGTTATTTATTTTTTGAACATTTTATATAAAATAAATTTCAGGTTAATTATAAGAATATGAAAAATTTTAAATGGAATAATAATATTTGGATATAAATCTGAATTGGTTGAATGATTCTATTCGTATCCAAATTGAAATTGAAATAGAAATAGAAATTTATGCTCATCACAAATTGCACAACTCTCCAAATAGTAAGAATATGGACAACACTTTTCAAATCTATTTGCACATGTTTGCGAATGGGCGGTTTGTTTTTTATTTTCTGATGCAACTCCTCACTTGAATTGACTGTAAATCATGACTGGCCCGACAAGTTGGACGCCAACTTGAGAGATTCCTTGTTTCAAAATCAAACTGCAAGGAACTCTATTAAAAATATAATAATAATAATGTCGAATAGATTTAATAAAACATTTTATTTCGAATATTTAAAAATATTACATATTAAATTTGAATCCAAAGCCTCTAAGAGATAAAAAAAACTTCAACATCTCGTCTCATTTATTGAAAATTTAGAAATTCTAATATATGTTATGTGTAAGTAAAGAGTTATTAGAGCATATATTAAATTCAAATTCAATATATAAAATAAAATGGTAATATTATATTTATTATATATTGAATATCGAAGCAATTAATTCTTTTTGTAGTCTCTATTTAAGCTTTATAAGAACTAAAATTATTAAAGCCATATAAGAAAATAAATACTAATTTTTGCCGAAGAAGTACCTTAAACTTGTTCTTAAGTGCCATAAATCAGAAATTTCATATATGCTAGATGTGACATATTATCCTCTGCCGGACTTTATGGTTTATAACCAATGGGGAATAACCTTTGCTACGTATTGATTTGACAATTTTTCTCCCAAAGGGTAAAATATTAGATTTTTACGTTGTTTACAATTATTTATTTATTAACAAATCCACCTAATAATGCATTAAATATAAAATCATTACAAAAATTCTCGATTTGTTTCATCATATAAACTGGGGTTTTTTTTTTTTTTTTTTTTTCTAAATGGACGGATAATTTAAAATGGAGGGAATACATAAGAATTAATTTATTAATTTAAAAATTATTTACGCATTATTTTTTATAAAAAGTTAAGTTT
Source organism: Excoecaria cochinchinensis (assembly GCA_947683425.1). Lineage (NCBI taxonomy): Eukaryota > Viridiplantae > Streptophyta > Magnoliopsida > Malpighiales > Euphorbiaceae > Excoecaria > Excoecaria cochinchinensis. The sequence continues at coordinate 7,587,005 of CANTUQ010000056.1, read as the reverse complement.
ATGTTATAAACAATAATAATATTCATATATTTGTTTTTGAAAACATGCAATTTCGTTTAAACAAGTTTAAGCTTTTTTTAACTGAAATTTCATTTTTATTTTTCTTTTGAAAGGTACATAGTTACTGACTAAATTAATTATGTTCATAAATATTTTTCAAATATGAATTAATTTTTGTAGAATTGACTTTTAACATTTTCTAAAAAATGTATACTTTCACACATATACTTGTAGTCATGTAGTAATAGAGTTTATGCAATTTATTTATCAAATGGAGGCTATTATCGAAAAAAATAAAACTGCTGTTTTGAGGAAGTTTCCGTCTTTTTTAAAAGAAATCGTTCCGTCTCTTTATTGACTTACGTATTCAAAATAAATTAAAATCAAACGAGTTAATAAATTTTGAATATTAAATAATTATTATATATATATAAGAAGAGGAACAAGAGTCGAAATTTGTGAAATCCCATTATTACATTTTCTACTAAAATGTCACGTGAAAAATTTGTTAATAAATACATATACTATTTTGAAACCTTAATTTTTCATAATAAATAAATTCACGACATTGACGTACTGGCTGTTATTATCAGATGTATGATATTTTAGCTTGACTTGTATTTAATATCGCAGACCAATTTATACTAAATTTCAAAAAAATTAGACTAATTTCTTTAAATAAAATGTCAAAGTTCCAAAGAAAGTAGGAGGCATGTAAATAAATTTTAATCTTCTGCAATTTTATATGTTGACCTTAGAGATTATATATAACATCTACATAATTGACTAATTTCTCTCTGCCCGATCTGATTATCTATTGCTAAAAGAAATAAGATTCGATAAATTAATGGATAAGAAACATATAGACAAATTTTTTTTTGGGACGTCAATTATATACGTTAAATTGAACTATAAGTTAAATAATTAAATCTTACTTTATAAAGGGTAAATACAAAATTAATTATAAAATATTCTTGCTTTGTCCAATGTCTATCTTATAGAGATTGGATTTGATTAAGGTGACATTAGAAATTTCTAGAATTACTGGATGTTTGCCAGCTCTTTAAAATAAATGAAATTAAATTTGTCCACACGTGCAAAAAAAAAAAGTGTCGGTAATAGTCCAATTAAAGTTAGTCGCACGTGAGAAATTGCATAGACGTGCAGGTTCGGCGCGGACTAAGACCAATTAATCCGAATGCTTGAATAAGCAAACCATAAAGAAGAGAAATAATTAAATCAATTTATTTAAAATTGGATAATTAAATAAACTATTTATTTTCATTTTTTTTAAAGCTATAATTTAACTATTTACTCAATTTTAATTTTGTAATGTTATTTTATTATTTATTTATTAGATGTGTGAAATGCAATGCATAATAAAAATAATAAATAAATCGGAATTAATTAATATATATAAAAAAAAGGCCTTAAAATTGAAGTATAATAGCAGCCCACCAGTCCCCAACTATATTCCTACCCACTCTTTATTAGCAATTTGTTTCCAAATTCACTTGTATAATTTCCAACGAATATCTCTCTTTTTCCATTTGTTTTAAAAATTGACATATATATCCTTTTTATTTTTATCTCATCGTATTTATATTTATCTTACCTTTGCATATTCTTATCTCACCTTCTCACTCAAAAAATAAAATAAATATATAAGTAAATAATCCTTCTTTTTCTTTTTCTCCCTTTTATAACTTGTAAACATTTGTCTTCTCTCTTCTGCATCTTCACCTTTTCTCTGCTGCAAGGTAATGTAAACATCTCTCCTTTTCTTCTTCTTTCTCTCTTCTTCTATGCCATTCATATCTGTTTTATTTTATGGTTTTCTTTACAATAAAATTGTATTTTCTTTCTGGGATTCTTGGGTTTTTCTTGCTTTTACTATTCATAAAATGTGGTGAATTGAATTATTTATTAGGGGGAAATAAGATGGCTGATTGCAACAGAAACGAAGACTTCCATGCTTCTCAAGAACTTGAGGTACAATTTCTTTTTCTTTTTCTTTTTCTTTTTATTTAAAAAATAATAATGCATTTTCTTCTATTTCATTCTCAAGAGATCAATGAGATTGAGAAAATATTACATTAAACGATGAAATGTAAATGTTTTTTTTTATATGTATGAATGACGAATTTTAGTCTGATAATACTACTAGTTTTACATTATTGAAATGTAGAATTACAAGTTGGAATCCTAATAGGATTCTTTAGGAAAAAAGAAAAAGAAATTTTCAATATATATATATATATTAATTTAACGCTTCAGAAAATGTAATTCATAAACCTCAGTTCAAGCCAATAACATCTAAAATCACTTTCATAATTGGTAAGTTTGAATTGCAATATAGTATAGAACATAAATCTTTATATAATATGTGAAATATGATAGTATATGATATGAGAGGTGATGATTGAGTGTGAAAGTACTGTACCCACTAATACGGTGGACTACCCGATCAATATATACATATTTTTATCCTACAATGTCTATTAACACCTTGCACCGTATTAGCAAATAGTAATTTGAGATGAGATAGTAGTAGATTTTTGTGGTGTTGGGCATTATGGGGCCCATGACCCACAAGTTTATTCTACAAATGCTTAGGATGGGCTATATAAGGTCCTGATTGGCTAACTAAATTCATTATTTATATGGTCCATACTACACATTATTTTTTCTCATTTAGATTTATTTTCTTAATCTTGGAATTTATTTTTTTGTAATTTCTTGTTTAACTTGCCAAATATGAGCCTAAAAAACAATACTTGGGCCAATAAGGAACTGCCAAGTGTATCTCTCGGTCTATTTTATTTGAAATTTTCAAAAAAAAAAAAGAAGTATTTTTTGAGTAAGCTGTTAGCATGTGATAGCGTGCATCATAGAACTAACTGCGGTCCCCACATCTAACGGCCATGAGTAGAAATAGCTTGCTTGTGTATGCCACATGGATACAAAATGCTGATGTCAGAGACATTCTGGAGATGTCGGCAGCGTACAATTGTACATTCTGTTGTACTGTATCATACACTATGAATAGAAATATCGGGCCCAGTTGGTAGTTGTGGTGTCGAATGGGTCGCATTCACGCGTACTTTCTTTATATATCATTTTCTTATTCTAATATATAAATTTATAAATAAACACATGATAATTGCTATTTAATTATATAAATATAAGTTATAATTATTAATTGAATCAATGCAATGATGGCATCGAATTGATGATTATATATATATATATATGAAAAATAAAACATCAAAGGCCTTAGAAAAAGTAGAGGTTCCAAAGTAAGTTTGCACCCTAATAATTTTATTATTGGGCCCTAGAAAAATTATGTGTTGAAAAAGTTATTTAATGTACAGACAACAGAATGTGGTCCTCCTCCTTGTTGCCTAATTAGTTATGTAATTTGTTCTTAGTTCAACTCAATTCAAATTATCATTGATATACGTATTGGAGATTAAGCAGATTATTAAAATCACTCTAAGTAATTATAAATTTCGATTTTGTGTTATTTTATCCTTTTTTTTTTAACAAATCTTTGGTTATCATAAAATTTTAATGCAATTTCTCCCACTGTTTGTGCAGTAATTAAGCATTCCAATCATTGGAAAACAAATGAAATTTTTTAAAAAAATATTTATTTTAGAATATAATAGGATAGAGTGGTTACTAAAATTAAATTCTGTAGTAAAATTATTATTTTTTTAATCGCAGGCACCGTCCTTAAACAAGAAATACGGAGGACTTGTGCCCAAGAAGAAGCCCTTGATTTCAAAGGTTAGCTTAATAATTTCTGCAAGGAAAGATCAGAAATTTGTAATATTTCTTCACAAAAATAAAATAAAATTGTAATATTTGTTTTGTGCATATGCTAAAGGACACATTTGTTTACGGATATGTAGGACCATGAACGTGCTTTCTTTGATTCAGCAGATTGGGCATTATGCAAGGTAATTATCATCATCAATACTTACTAATAGTATAAATAAATTTCTCATTCTTTTACTGTTATTTTTTTTAAAAAAATAATAATAGTTACTATCATATTTCCCCTGATGCTATATATATTTATACTATATATATATAATTCAATTTTTAAATATTATAGCGAAAATAAATTGACCGAAATATTATGAATCTAATATTAAAATACAAATATAATAATTTATATTGATTTAAAATATATCGTGTGACATGTTTTATAATATTTCGTGTTGTTTTGAAATATTCTCAGGTACATAAGCACTCTAGTTACCGAAAATGAAAATATTAAATTTTTCCCAACTCAGTGTGCAACTAAGTAACTTTTTTTTATCTTTTTTAATTGTTAAATCAGCAAGGAGCTGGAAACGAAATGAATCAAAAATCAACCGTGGCAATCGAAACGCTGCAACCAAAGCTAAAGGTAATAAATAAATATATAATAATATAATTAAAAAAGCAAGCATAATTATAAAGAAATATTTTTTTTAATTTCATTTAGATAATGTCTATATATATATATATATTAATTAAAAAATCGAGCTAATAATATATAAAAATAAAACTAATTGCAGAGAACGCCTCACCAACAACTCCCTCCAAGAAGACCGGCTTGTACATCTGGTAGTCGTGTGAGTAAATACTTCTTAATTTATTATTATTATTATTATTATTATTATTATTATTTTCTTGGAGTAGTTAATTCAATTGTTAATTTCCCTCACAGATAAACTCTTTTTTGTACAGGAGTAATTTCATGACCCTTGAAGCAAATATTCTACGTGATCATATAATTGTGGAGAATTGTACACACAGAAATTAGACCTTTGAATTAATGCTACTTGTCTTTTAATAAATGACTCATCGTCGCTAAAATTAGGCTCTGCTATTTTTTTTTCTTCTTCATATAGTAAAATACTCTCCAATTAACAATTTGAAATCCAAATTTGGATTTTCCATAAGAGATTATAAATCCTTGTCGTTGTTAAGGTACATTCTCATACTTTTCAATATTAATAATAATAATTGCAAAAAATTAATAAATCTCTACAAGAGATAATTGCTTGTTGCAATAGCTGAACTAGAAAATTTAGTTAAGGGGTGTTAAAATCAAATTCGATGAAAAATAAAAGTATTTGTGATAAAGCACAAGATGTCTTTATATGAGATAGAAGGAGAGTTGGCCGGTTTACGGCGGAATATCCGATTGAATGAGTGAATCCTGCAAGAAAAAGTGTCCGGTCGGACCAGACGTAAACACTCCGAAACTTAAATTAGTAGCTTTTAGAAATATAATACTTAGAGATAGAATGCTAAAAATTCAATATTTAGTGTCATTGTTGGTTGAATTATTTATAAGAGATAGTTAAGGTGCACTTGAGTGCCTGATATGTGATAACTGGCAGTCAGAGTAGGTGTGCGGCGAAATGACAGGGAGCAGTTGATGGATATGGGCGCTGTTTTGTGTCAGACGGCTGATGGGACTAGCGGTCACATCAGCCGATCGGGCGTGTGCGTATCCTAGGAGTTCACGCCTGCTACTATCTGCTACTGGGTTTTGAGCCTTACCAATGGACTGAGCCGGCTGGATGGGCATTTATGCAAATGATATTTGCAGAATTATCAATTTGTATTCATAGAAAATTTAGAATATAAATACACATATGACTAGAACGGATTAAAAAATTAAATAAAATGGACATATTTTTATCATGGTAAATCTATATGTCATAATAGAAATACAAATAATAATTATAATTAACAATGGCAATAATGATTAATTTTTGTTGCGGTAAAACTACCAATGGCATGACTGATGTTCAAGCTCCGTGGACGCGCTGAATTTTAAGATTGAATACTTCATGAATCCAGTTTGAAAACTGATTAAATTGGAATTGGCAGTAAATAAAATCGAGCAGACCAAATATATAAAAAAAATTGAACTGAATTACGCCAATAATATTTTGATTGATATGATTTGGATATATATATATATATATAATGAAAATTGAATCAAACCGAATACATCAAACTCAATAATAAAAATTTGATAAACTAAATTAAACAAATCGAATTTCTTTGATTCTGTTAAATTTTGCACACCTCACCCATACCTAGTGGAGCTATCTATATACTCAATCCGTTTTTTATTATCTGTCATTTTTGAGTAAAATTCAAATTTTATTTATCTGCCAGTTTTAGATTTTCAATACAATTTAATTTAATTTTTTTAATTTAATTGTTATTTTCAATAAAAATTGATTCATTTTTTTACATTAAATTACTTAATATGTATTGAATCACTCAATTTTTTTTTAAATTTAAAATTAATTAATATTTATTAATTTTAGTAAAAATAACAAAACTGACAATAATAAAAAAATGGAAGGAGTATATACCAAGTTCAAGTCAAACTGGGATATCACAAGAAAAACTTAGAAAGCCCAGTCCAGTTCTGTCCAGAGAGAACAGATCTAACAGGGGTGGTCTTGTATTTGACTTTTGTTTTTCGACAAAACGCCCAATGCCAAGTCGTTCTGGTCCCGCTCCGTCTCGGGTTTATGAAACGCCAAGTCGTTTCATGTTCCAGTCCCCTGGTCATCAGCCATCTATTTTAACAACTAAACAGAAACCATCTGCGATAGGTTGCTGCTTACTGCATTACTCGCAGAGGGACATGAGAGGCCCTGCCTTAGCTTCTTCTAGGGCATCATCACCTTCAATTAAAAATCTTTCTCATTTTCAGGAATCAATTAATCTTTCTAAATCAAGCAGAGAATCCCCGGCAGGGCACAAACCTGAGCTGAATCAGATCACCAAGTTTGAAGCTTCAGTAAGAGGTAAAAGACCCAAGTCAATTTCAGTCTCGGAAAAACCCATTTCAGCTAATAATTATAATAAGCCAATTGATCATCATTACTTTTCCCAAATTCTCTCTAGAAACGACTGGTTCTTATTACTGAACCACGAGTTCAAGGCGAAAAGGATAATCTTGAATTCTCAGTTTGTAGTTAGTGTATTGCAAAATCAAGAGAACCCATTGCACCCTTTGAAATTTTATTTATGGGCGTCAAATATTGATCCGTTATTTGCAAAGAATCAATCTGTTAAGGGTGTTTTGTCGAATTGCCTTTTTAGGAAAGGGCCTGTTGTATTGTCTACAGAATTGCTAAAAGATATTAGGAACTCTGGTTATAGAGTCAATGAAGATTTACTTTGCATTTTGATTGGTAGCTGGGGCAGGTTGGGATTGGCAAGGTATTGTGATGAAATATTTGGGCAGATATCGTTTTTGGGTATCAGTCCAAGTACCAGGTTGTATAATGCGGTCATTGACGCATTGGTTAAATCCAATTCTCTTGACTTGGCATATTTGAAATTCCAACAAATGACAGCAGATAATTGCAAACCGGATAGGTTTACTTATAATATTCTTATTCATGGAGTTTGTAAGATTGGTTTAGCGGATGAAGCACTCCGGTTGGTTAAGCAGATGGAGGGTTTGGGCTATTCACCTAATGTGTTCACATATACTATATTACTTGATGGGTTTTTCAATGCGAAGAAGGTTGATGAAGCTTTAAGGATCTTAGAGACAATGAAGGCTCGGAAGGTGAATCCTAATGAAGCTACAATTAGATCATTCATTCATGGGGTATTCCGTTGCATGGCCCCAAGTCAGGCATTTGAGCTGGCAACAAAGTTTATTGAAAGGGAGCCTGTCTTGCGGAGCTTGGCTTGTGATACCTTACTCTGCTGTTTGTCAAGTGTTAATATGGCTAGAGAGGCCGGTTTGTTTTTGAGGAAACTTGAGAAAATAGGTTACTCACCTGACAGTTCTACATTTAACATCACCATGAATTGTTTGATAAAGAGTTTTGATCTGAATGAAACATGCAGCCTATTAGATGCATTTGTTGATCAAGGCATGAAGTTGGGTTTTACAAATTATCTTGCTGTACTTGAAGCTTTATACAAAGCTGGAAGAACTATGGAGGCGAATCAGTATTTCGATCAGATGGTCAAGGATGGACTTCTATCAAATGTCTTCTCATATAATATGGTTATAGATTGCTTCTGCAAAAATAGCATGATAGATAAGGCAGAAAGGGTTTTCAAAGAGATGCAGTCTAAAGGTATCAATCCTAATCTTGTCACTTTCAATACGCTTATTAGTGGTCATTGCAAGGGGGGGAAAGTAAGTAAGTCACGGGAACTTTTGGTAATGCTTCTAGAACTTGGATTAAAACCTGATATATTCACTTTTAGTTCAATAATTGATGGCCTTTGTCGAGCAAAGCAGATTGAGGATGCTCTAGGTTGTTTCACAGAAATGGTTGAGTGGGGTGTCTCTCCCAATGCTGTTACATACAATATATTGATCCGTTCTTTGTGTGTCATAGGAGATGTTTCTAGATCAGTGAAAATCTTAAGAAAGATGCAAAGGGATGGTATAAGCCCGGATGTTTTCTCATACAATGCTCTTATTCAAAGTTTTTGTAGGGTAGGACAGGTGGAGAATGCAGAGAGCCTTTTTGTTTCAATGCTGTCTTTGGGCTTGACTCCTGACAGTTATACTTATGGTGCTTTTATTGAGGCTTTTTGTAAATCAGATAGATGTAGTGAAGCTAAGAATATATTTTTCTCAATGGAAGCTAATGGTTGCACACCTGATGCTTTTACATGCAATGTAATTTTGAACACTCTGGTTAAACAAGGTCAATATGAAGAGGCCCAGAAAATTGCAAAAACATGCAGTGAGAAGGGCATTTTGGTAGATTTCATTGCTATGCCACAGAACCGTGCTCATCTTGGTTCATAAGTTCCTGCTGCTTAAAGTTCACATTTTTGCTTTAAAGGCTGACATAGAGCAAAACATCTACATGCCTTTTGCTTATCTCATTCATGGAATCATGCATAGAGAATCGTAATGGAAAACTGCTTTCTTCCGACAAGAATTGTTTCATATCTTTGGGCAGAAAAGAAACACATGTTCATGGTGGTTTACACATTTGAGTTGTTAGGCTTGGATGGAAGAAAGAAATGGACTATCAGGAGATACTTTATGTGCTTTGGAGGCATGAACAACTGAAGTGCCTTTTTCCTCTTTGCTGAAAAACAAATTTTCTTTAAAATTTTGAGCAACGGCATGTCACATTGCTATACCAGTTTTCTCATGTGCAAAGCAAATGAGGCAAGGTTATTTACCATTGGCAGTAGAGTCTCTTCCCAAGAGTTTGATCAAAGGTGTTTTGAAATCCAGTAGCACTGCATCATACTGATAATACCGGACGCATGTTCTGCTTACCGTGAGATACATACGATATATGAAATTTCAGGGAAAACATTTTGTTTTATTTCCTTACCTAAGTTTCTTGGGCAGCAATGAGTTACTGGTGAGGCAGCTGATCCTATGCCAGAGGCTGGGCTGTTGAATGGCAAAGGATCGATATTCAAATGTACAACTAAGTTTCTTGGACAAGAGTCTCTTCTGTATTCTGATTACCAGAAAACGTTTGTACCCCCGGTACTTTTATGCTGCACCGTTGTATTATGATCAATTATTGATGTTTGGAAATAAAACAAAACTAACATTTGCCTTATATGTATTTTTGTTAAGAAATATCATGTGCTTGTATTATAATTGAAAGATATTTTCCAGCCACAGGTTCATGACATTTTGATGGCAAATGCTTCCACAGAATTGTTCAAATTCATTAGAAAAATAATTCTTACCATTGTTGGCTGCTGACGGGTTGCCACGTCCTTATGCAGCCAACTGGAATTCTGATTTCCTCTATGAGGAAATTGAAAGGCAACCAATACTTGCCCTGGAGGTATTAAACCATGACATTATTTTTTTTAGGTTTGATTTTTAACACTTGAAAGGGAAATTGTTGCAAAGTTAAAGGTTGGTGGCTTGCACTTCAACTGCCCTCTCTTTATTAGTCTTCTCAATCCTCCAAATTTATGCCCAAAAATTGAAGCATACCACCGTTTTGATTTCTTTTTCCTAACAAATTCACCAAACTAATTTGTTTACTTATTCAATGATTTTCTGTTCAGTAAATGCTCCCTTTGTTGCATGCATAATGTTAATAATTCTAATATGATTTAGAACATTCCATTTGTGGGTCATGCCTAATAAATTTACACAAACTCAAATCAAAATTTGTGAAATTTTATGGTATTAAGCAACTAACCATATTGTTTTCAAGGTTGGTGGCCCTTCTTTGGTATATAAAATTACCTGAAGCTGGTTCTGTCTCATCTATCAGTTGTATTCTCTGTAAGTTTCAAGAATGGCATTTTCAGTCACCATTAAACAATTGCTTTCAGCTTTAGTTCTTGTCAGTATTTCTATATTAGGTATGTGAATTAGAACTGCAAATTTTTCTTGGAAAATCAGTAGAATTTATCCAAGCAAAATTAAATTGTTGTAATTCTTGACAGGGAATGCATATGATGAAGATGTGCCTCAGGGTGGAGGCACAGGTTTTGCAGGATATGATCCTTTTACAGGCACGAATGTCGTAGGCGATGAGCCTTACACTGGCACAGGCGTTGCCGGAGATGAGCCTCAAACAGGTGGTGGCATTGTAGGCGATGATCCAGCTCAAATTGTCGCAAAAGCTTTGCTATGTTTCAATGAGAAACATGTAAGTCATAATCTCAATTATGCAAGCATCATACAGAATTGTGCGATAATTCTTGCCTGGATCATGTTGATCGTTTTATTAAATGTTATTTTTTGCTGTGAAAGCTGAATGAATTATGTTGCATCTGGCAAAAACATCTCAGATTTACAGAAGCTGTGAAGAATCCTACAGATTGACACAGGCTGGAGATGTGAATGTGCCTCCTGAGTATGTTGACCAGTACTGCAGTGGACCATGCCTTGCAGAGACTCATTTGGTGCTGAACTGCTTAGAAAACATTATGACACATTTTATATTCTACAATAAAGCCACCATAAAGGTTGTTAGAGACACAATCAAGGCAGGATGTGGCTATGGCCCTGAAAGAGGTACTTTATTGAAAAATTTGGTCCATTGTATTCGATTTATTATTTTAACGTAGAGTTCGGCCAATTCAGTTCGGTTTTTTTGCCACATTCGGTTTGGATGGTTTTCAGACCGAACAGCCGACCTAATAATTTCATTTTTCTAACTTTGATCACTACTGAGATTCCATAATTCCAATTTTTCTTGTGACTCAGGGGATTTCAATGTTGCTGAGCACCTTCAAGCTGAAGAAAACAATGCATACAAGGCTGTAATCCAGATCTTGTTCGGGCTTGCCTTCGCAATCTTGGGAAATGCTTTATTTCTTTGATCTGTATGGATGATGATACTATTAGCAATTATTGTTCAGGACATAGTAAATAATAAAGACTTTCTTTTTCTTTGCTGTTAATATTCAACTGATGTATAAATAAACAAATAAATAAAACTGCATATTTATTATTACCATAAATAAAATAGTTATCACTCAGATAAATCAAACTATTTCCCTCTCTCATCCTCCTCTAAAGATCAGAAAAAACTGCTTCTTTTTCTCTGATCATTCATCAATGGGATCTTTCAAGAATCTTTTCACTGCTTTCTTGAACATCTCAAGAACACTTTCATGCCCACTTTCAATATCAAGAACTCATCTATTAGCCACTTCTTTTCTTCTTCTTTCCCTTCTTTTCCTTTCCACTTCGGTGTCAAACCACACTCCATCTTTCACCGCCTCAGCTCTCGCTTCTCGCCTCCTCTTCGCAGCAAGCTACATCTCTCCTTTCTCTTCAATCAAATCGTCGAACACCTGTCTCGTCTCCGACATGCGCGATAATTGCACACTCTTTTCTGTTACTGCCATGGAAAGGACTCGCAGGAACTCAAGAAAAGCAGAAACTGATATAATTTCTAATCTTAGTTCTTGCCATATCTTTAATGGTAAATGGGTTGTTGATGATTCCGATCCCATTTACAAACCTGGGTCTTGCCCATTTATTGATGAGTCCTTTAACTGTTTCAAGAATGGAAGGCGTGATTTGGGTTATCTTAGATATCGATGGAAGCCACATGGATGCCAAATTCCAAGGTCTGAACAAAAAAAAAAAGAAAAATTACTCTTTGAAGTTCATTTTTTTTTGCTGTTTTGATGTTTGTTTGAATTGTGTAGGTTTGATGGGAGAAAAATGTTGGAGATGTTGAGAGGGAAGAGAATGGTGTTTGTGGGAGATTCTTTGAATAGGAATATGTGGGAATCTTTGGTTTGTTCATTGAGAGAATCTTTGAAGAATAAGAGCAGAATGTTTGAAGTTTCTGGTAAAAGAGAATTCAGAACTCAAGGCTTCTACTCTTTCAAATTCATAGTGAGTTCTAATCTTTCAAATTCACCATTTTCTTGTTCAAGAATGGAAATTTACAATTTGCAATGGTGTAGGATTACAGGTGCTCAATAGATTTTGTGAGATCGCCATTTCTTGTTCAAGAATGGAAAATTTCTCGAAGAGAAACATTGAGGCTTGATATGATTCAAGATACTTACTCTAGGTATCATGATGCTGACATAATTATCTTCAACACAGGCCATTGGTGGACTCACCAAAAGACCTACAAAGGGTATGTTACACTAAATTTTCTCTTTTAGTCCTTTCAAATTCTGCTATTTTAGCTTAATCACTTGTAATTTCAGCAAAGATTACTTCCAAGAAGGCAACCATGTGTATAACAAGCTAGAAGTTACAGAAGCCTACACAAAAGCTTTGCTAACATGGGCTAAATGGGTTGATGCTAATATCAACACTAGTCGAACCAGGGTCTTTTTTCGCGGATACTCAGCTTCTCACTTCAGGTAATAGTACCATTGATTGCCGTACAATACAGGCCAAAATCGTCCTGTTTTGAATTTTAGGATTGGTAAATGTTGTTTTGTGGGGATTCCAGGAAAAGGCAATGGAATTCAAGTGGGCAATGTGATGGTGAGAAGCAGCCTGTAACAGATGAAAATGAGCTTGTGGCATATCCATGGATGATGAACATACTTGAATCTGTTATATCAGAAATGAAAGTGCCAGTTTTTTATCTCAACATTACCAAAATGACAGATTACAGAAAAGATGGACATCCTTCTATTTACAGGCTACCTGAGACCAAAAGAACCCATTCTATGATTCAAGATTGTAGCCATTGGTGCCTACCTGGTGTTCCTGACTCTTGGAATCAACTTCTCTATGCCACTCTTTTATTGTCACCTCCATGATTTGTCTAATGACCACCATTGGAGAATAGAGATTGATCTTAGGTTGTTTGATATATCATTGTTTTGATTCTTTTTGTTGATCACCTTTCATTTCCGCTGAAATTTACTTTGCATTCCTGGAAAATCGATCACTTGAATATATTTTGTACAGAAAGTGTATAAATCATATTATTTTGATTTAAGTATAGTTTTGTTCATCTTCCAATTTACAATCTAGTGATATTGTAGTATTATGGAGTTAAATTTTTCTTTTAAGTTACAAGACTTTAGTTTGACTTCGATTTCGAGAACAAAAAGTTTCATTAGCTGGGTTTAAACAAGAGTTTTTATATATAATGTAAAATGGTTGATGTTTATGTAAATAATAATTTTAAATAAATTCAAGTATAAAAAAGTTAAAATTAATTTGTTAATTTTTAATAAACAAAGAATATGAAATATTTAAATGTCACATAAACAATTTATATGATTTATTTTTTTAAAAAAATGATTCAGAAGAAAATTATGATTATTTTGAATTAAGTACACAAAGTGGGTTGGACTTGGACCTACAACCACAAGAGATTGACTTGCATTTTAACAAATACTTGCACATATGGCGAATAATGATGTGCCACGTCATTCTATAAACTAATCTCTCCCGTATTTAATTAAATCTCTTCCTTCCAACAAAATAAATAATAAATAAATAAATCTCTTCCTTGTATTCACCATGTCGACATAGAAGAAACTAACAGAAGCTTTTTCAAAACGACAGCCTTTGCTTCGATTTTCTTCGCCGTTTCCTTAGCTTGCACGTTTTAGACGCTAGTACCTCCTCCCCGTCCACCTTTTGGAACCGGCGTTTAGCCGACAACTAGTTTCGCCGGAAAAACGCATCGCACTTGTAGAGAATAATTTATCCATCGTCTGTAAACAAGAAGGCAAGATGAGAATCGACGTCAACAAAATGGCTCGAAAAGTCGAAGTTGATAATCGAATACCTCTTCATTACTATTACAGAATTGCCGAAAATCTCCTCAGACAGGTTGGCTTTAGTTCCTCTAATTCAACCTTTAATTGCTTTTTTTGTTATTTATGATCGCGTAGCTTTTCGCTAATTGAATTGATTAAGGTTATATTAGGTACGGAATTCGAATTCGCATGTACATTGTTGGTGATAGAGGTTTAATTTGGGGTTTATGTCCTTCAGTGGCCATTTCTGCACTTCTCCTGTGGTATATTTGGTTTTTAATTTCCTTTCTGGTGTACAGGCAAATATACATCGGGAGGAGAAGAATATTGTAGACTTGTATATAATACTTCTTAGATTCTCAAGGTAATTAAATGATCTTTTTATCTCTATATTACTTTGAAGTTATGGTCCGGATTTGATTTTGGAGCTTTACTCTCCCTTTTTCTCAGTTTGGTGTCTGAAACTATTCCATTCCACAAAGATTATCCGGCTTTGTTTCCAAAGGAAAGAAGTTCTTATAGAAAGGTAAGAATTTAGTCTTTCTTTGAGTCATTGCTGATACAGTGAATTTTAGCGGTAAATTTGTTGTTACAGAGATTGGTTGCTATGATAGATGAGCTTGACGCTTTCAAGTGAGATTTTAGCTTGTTACTCTGTTGTTGTTGCAGAGATTGTTTGCTATCATAGATGAGCTTGAAGCTTTCAAGTTTGATTTTAGCTGTTACCTTGTTGCAGAGATTGATTGCTGTATTAGATGAGCTTGAAGCTTTAAAGTCAGAATTCCAAAGGCGAGTGGAGGAGCTAAACAAAAACTATGCAGGAACTCAACTGGATAGACTTGATGGCCCAGACAGGACTCCATATGCTTCTGGGCCATCTTCTTCACAATCCCCTGCTGTTAATAGAATTTCTTACTCCAGCATCAATGTTAAGCAGGTGGTAGCATGCTATCCTAAGTATCAATTGGTCGGTCACATATTGTTTTTATTAAGTCTTTTTGTTATCAACTCATCTTTGTTACTTCGTATTTGTTTCTGTTGTTTCAGCCCACAGGTGTGGCAGCTCAATCTTCCTTGAAGTATAACAACAATCATGCCCGAGTTCCTTCTTCAAACTCCACACATATTGATAAGCAGTTGCAAAAACTGTGAGTATATTCCAAGAAGCAGTTAGCATTAGAAATATGATGGATGCTTTGAATTTTTTTCTTCTTATATGAGCATGCCGGTTTTCATGGAGATGTGTCTTAGTTTCATTCTTGAGAATCTGATTGACTTTTAGCTCATTTTTCATGCTGTGAACAGTTATTGAGAGATTAGATGGTAAAGTGAGCACAGATATATAATTTTTTCCTTCTAAGGCAAAACACATTTTCCAGCACCAGAACTATTCAACTTGCTCTTTAGAAGAGTCTTTCAACTGAAGTTTTGTTTATTTAGGCTCTTTAACCTTAAATTTAGCTAACATCAAGGATTTCTGGTGTCCAGTAGACAAATTGAGGACGTATCTTATGTGTAATTTTGTTCTACTAGGTTCTCAACAGTCCTGAATTTTACTGAAGAATTCAAAGTTAAATGACTTAAGAAAACAAAAATTCAGTTGATGGGTCAATAGAATAAAGTCGAAAAGTTTAGTGACCCAAATAAGCATGCTTACCATTCGCTTACTTTCCCCTTATAAATAGAGGGTTTGATTCAGTTTTTTTGCCTACTCCAGCCTGTTTCATTCACTTTGGAATTTGATCTCAAACATACATCAATCCTTATATCTAATCGATGCTTTTTCCATTGAGCACTTATATCAATGTGATGTCCTCTTTTATTTCCGATATCTCATCTCTTGTTTTTGTTTTGTTTTCTTTCTTTAACTTTTTCCTTTTTGAGTATATCTTTACTATCTCTCACATATCAAAAAGTTAGGTTATACACTGCTGTTGTTGACAGAGGTTTAGATAACGTTTTCTCTTAGGAAGCTATTATTGACAGAGGTTTTAGATAACATTTTCTTTTAGGATGATTGCTGCATACTTGCTTTATCATACTAGGTTATATAATAAAAAATACCTTTATGGATGCAGGTCCATTGGTATTCCATTGCCGAAACAGGAGACTTTGTCAAGACACTCATTCTTTGGCCCTAATGGTCTTAGGGGCCAATGGCAAGGACCTAGTGCAGAGATAAAGGTAATTTTTTTTTTGCCTTGTTGTTGTTCTTTTGTTTTTCTTTTCCTCTATTGTTTTTTGTTTTGTGTGATAAAACATGCATACTGCACAGACTGATTCTATTGAATTATTTATTACAGGTTCAGTACCCAAGCTATACTGAATTAACACCTGAAGAAAATTTAGGGTGAGGACTTTTAGAAGCTGTATTTTTTACTCCGCCTTCTCATTTTTTTAAACCATAGAATAAGATCTTCTTTTGTTGTTGCCTTTTCCGTATGTTCTGCTTTATCATACATAAATGTTGTGATAAAGTTAAAGAATTTGTAAGTTTTTGTATTTAAATAACACTAGCTTGTAATCTGTTTCCTCTATGTGTCACTTTGTCACGATAGGCTGGATCAGGCTGGACAGAATGGTAGTTTGGCTGTGAAAGATAGTGACTCTGGGGTGGTTGGATCTAATACAATGGAGTCAGTGCTCTCCTTGGATGATGGGAGATGGTCGCAACCTGCAGAAGCATTGCAGCCTGCAGAAGGGTCACAGCCTGCATTAATGTATGAAGCCAAGGAAGATCCTTTCCAGTTTGTTGGCATAAGGCAACCATCTCCTCCCCCCGTTCTTGCTCAAGTGCATCAGGGGCTTTCGCCAATTCCTCCATCTAAAGTTGCAGATCCAAGACCTGGACCAGCAAAGCCCCAAGATGCGATTACAAGCTCTAATTCATATCAACATTTGCATGTTGTACGTGTCATATGCTTTCTTCCATGCTTTTTATTAGTAGACGTGCTTTTATTTTTTCAATACTTTGTTCGATGGCATTTGGACATCAAATCATCAAAGATGTTTGCTTTAGTGGTCATTTGCTCTAAATTATTGATCATTGCTTTGCTATTTTCTCATGGCCCTCATTTTACCAATAATTTGCAGCCTGTGAATTTGATGCAAGACTTCTTAAGATTAGCTCATGCAAACACACAGAAAAATTTGGAAACTTGTGGTGTTCTTGCTGGTTCATTGGTGAGATAAACAAAATTTTGAATTAGACATCTTCTTCTTTTCTGAGTAGGCCATTTTACATGGCGCTCCTACTTTACACTTTTGTACACGGTTCCTCATTTCATTTCATGTGTGTAGAGAAACAGGGTTTTCCACATCACTACACTTATAATCCCAAAGCAAGAGGCAACATCAGATTCGGTAATGATTACAGTTTTTTTTTTTTTGTTATGATGTATACTTTAAAAATATTATAAGTTTTATGATTTTTCAGCTACATCATGTTCATAGGCTTCAAGTTCTATTGGTCTAAAGTGCAAACCAATGAATAATTGTAATAGAAGTTTTGGGTAGTTTTCATTTTTTGAGTTGTCAACTGCATAGATGCTGTATAGGATATAAGAAGCATTTGATTTTAGGTTGTGATCAAGGGAAATTCAATGAAAAGAGCCTTTCTTAGTTTATTTCACAAACTTCATATGAAAATATATTTTTAAAGTTGGAATTAAATTAATATAGGGTAGGAGGAGGATTGCCATCTCCAATCCCAAGCCCCTCTTTTGCTAACACGTGAATACCTCAAAAGACAAATATTATGTGGGCTAAAGGTGTATTTTTGTCTCCATCGTTTCTTCAAATGGATAAATTTGTTTATAACGTTTGTTTTGGGGTAAATATATCCCTAACGATTGTAAAATGGGAGATTTTTGTCTCACCGTTACTTTCCATTATGTTTGACCATTTAGTCTTTAGTTAACCACTGACGTGAATGAAATAAGACAGATGTCGCGCATGCAATGGATAACGGAAAGTAACGGTGAGAGCAAAAAATTTTCATTTTACAAACGTCAGGGACAAAATTGCCATTTGGAAAAATGTTAGAGGCAAAAATGCACCTTTGGCCATTTACCCAAGCGTGATGCGTCCAATACATGCGCGACACATATCAAAGTCGATCCACGTCAGCAGTCAACTAATATCTGAACGGTCAACCTTAGCGACAATTGACAGTGGGGGCAAATTTCTCTCATTTTTCAAATGTTGGGGACAAATTTGCTCCAAAATAAACGTTAGGAGCAAATTTGCTCACTTGAAGAAACGATAAAGATAAAAATGCGCATTTGACCTATTATGTGAATTCATGTTTACCATAACTCATTTGATTAATTGACTGAATGATACCAGAAGCTTCATGGTTTATGTTCTTTAACTTTGAGATATCATCCTTCTTATGCTGGCATTTCAGTTTTTACTGTAATCATATCTATGTGCTGTCACTTCTATTTATTGAAATTATTATGAATTTTCAGTGTTCAACATTGAATGAGGAGGAAATATTTGAAGTTCAAGATAAAATGGCTCTTTTTCCTCTGGGCTGGATACATGTAAGTTTCTCAATAGATGGTAAATTTAGTTAACTTGTTCTATTGTTTTTGTTGTCATTTTATAGTTCATATGCTCATATTAACATTTCTTGTGTGTATTTTCAGACACACCCATCGCAGACATGTTTTATGTCATCTGTTGATCTGCATACTCATTACTCATATCAGGTAATTATAACCTGTAGTGACCAAATTACTACAATTTTCTGGTATTTTAGAGTTTTTAATTATACAATTGTAGTTCTCTTTAAGAGCATGCTTGCATTTTCTTTGATATAGCTATGTATCATATATGCGATCTATAATAGAAAGCATGAAGCTTTATTCATCCGTTTCTGTCCATATAACATCTAACCTTATATTCTTACTGATTTGACTATTCTCATATTGCTGTTTTCCGAACTTACTCTCGATTTTTTTCTTGATTTACCTATGATATATCTGAGTGTTGCAAATAATTTGGACATAGCAGCATGACAACTATTCAATCAGCATTAATGATTCATCCAAATTCTATACAAAGCCCCTCGTTTATTTATTATTTATTCATTTATTTTATCTCCAATTACCTCTAGCTAGTGTCTCATTGTATTGCAATATTTTGGCCTACTTTCAGATCATGTTACCTGAAGCAATTGCAATTGTCATGGCTCCGACTGATGCCTCGAGGTAATAAACTTTTCAATTCAATCAAAATGACCGCTTTAAGCGATTTACTTAATATTTTTCGTTGTGTTTATTGGTATAATGACATGTACATTCAACTTATGCAGTCCACATGGCATATTTCACTTGTCTGATCCGAGCGGTGTCTCTGTGATTCGAAATTGCCAGGAGAGGGGATTTCATCCCCATGAGGAGCCAGTAGATGGAACCCCAATTTATGAGCACTGTTATCACGTTTACATGAATTCCAAATTAAAGTTTGATGTTGTTGATCTTCGGTGAGCTTGCAAGTTTTTAGCAATAACTTAAAGAAAACAATTTTCACAAAGTATATACTTCAACATATTGTAAATTAAACAGGTTGTTAGAATAGAAAATTTGACAAGGATAGAGCATCGTCATTTTTCTTTTTCATTGTTAGAACTTGTGGCCAACTTTCATAGTTGTACTCCCAACTCCTCTCGAAATGTCAAACTGTCAGTGTAAAGGAACATGTTCAATTCTGCATTATCAACAAAAGATGAAAGGCCTTATCGGAACGCATGTTCTGTTATTGGTCGAAGCTCTCTTGCTTTGTAAGGAACAGCTTTGGTTTTA
Organism: Excoecaria cochinchinensis; assembly: GCA_947683425.1. Lineage (NCBI taxonomy): Eukaryota > Viridiplantae > Streptophyta > Magnoliopsida > Malpighiales > Euphorbiaceae > Excoecaria > Excoecaria cochinchinensis. Next base: position 7,566,990 of record CANTUQ010000056.1, on the reverse strand, counting down.
TAGCAGATCTGGCGGGCTGGGCTCGGGTTGGTTCTGACTGGGCCAGTCAGCCCTATATGTTTTTTTTTTTCTGTCCAAGCCCAGAAAACTGGTTCCCGGTAAAAAATAATATATAAATACTCAAAAAAAATTGATTATACACAAAATTAATCTAATGTAGTATAAAAAGTATAGAAGTAGACGGTTATAGTCTAAAATAATACGTTACATAAAAATGATACAGGTAGACAAAAAAAAAAATCTAATATGTAAAGGAAAAATGTAAAATTTATGCCACAAAATCTAAATACTATAATTATAAGCAAAATCAAATAAACATAAAAATAAATTACTTCAGGTCGGGCCGGTTAAAGCTCGAAACTAGCTTGTCCAAGCCCAGTAAAAATAAGACAGATGGGCCGGGCTAAATAGGTACCCAATTGGATGGCCAGGTTTATATAGACACAAACTTGCATTTTACAAGAGAGAGATCGAGAAATCATTCCGGTTGCTTGCAAATTTGCAGATTGAATGGCGTTAGAGAAATGATGAGGAATGGGAAGCTGCAGATATTTTAGCCTATAGTTATAGCAAGCAGGTTAGTCCATCTGATCTTATCAAGAATATGTATAAAATGTAGCGAGGTGATGATTTAAGACTCGAGGCTTATAATTTCTGCTTGTATTCATTGAATTGAATGTGTATAAGTTATGATAGCATTTTGAATTGAGTCGGTCCTCTTGTGATTGAGAAGCGGGACCACCTTGTTTGTGATGACTCATGAATAGGATATGAATATTATTATTACCCGACCGATTTTGCCATGCTGCAACTTGCTAATAAATTCTACAACTATTAATTTATTAATTACCTGTTTTATTTTATTGTTGCATACCTCTCTTTATTGCTTTGATTTTTAGGCCAAAGTGCTCTATTTTATTGTAAACCAAGGACCATCGTTATTTGTTTTTGGCCCTGTTGCCTTCACAACCGTGCTACGTCTATTATAACTAACTCGTACACATGAGTTCATTTAAGTATGTTGCCCTACTTATGTTTCCAATTGGAAATTAGACTGCATGCATGCCTTATTCTAACTCCTCTCTCTAATTCTCCCACTCTTATTTTATTCTATATTTACACCAAAACTCAATTTATCGCTCTATTTTATAACCATTCTGTTTGTCAAATTTTTGAATCATTTAAAAATACAAAATATCCAATTAATTTTTTTGATAAAAACACTCCAATAAGTATAGAGAAAAAAAGTAATTTTAGAGAGAAGTTAGAGCATGAAATCTATCTAAAATATTTCTATTTCTTTACGTAGTATTCTTCTATCTATAGAGCTATAAATGGCTATAGTAGATCATTAACTATGTAGCACCTACAACTGTAATCTCATTAATGTTTATATTTGTTGAATAGCTTAGTTAGCCAAATTTAGAGAGTATAGTTGAAAAATTCAGTGATTACTAGCCTATGATTCTCTTCAATTCTCACTGTTATTTCATTCAATGTTTGTAAGGAAGTTAATTTTGCGGCTGATTTTTGATAACTAATCTAATATAATTAATTAAGTGTTATAGTTCTATATATATATTCTTATTTGGCACAAGAATATACGGTACGCAGGAGAGTGATACTGAAAGCAAAGTTCATTAAATTTTAATGAAAAGGGACAAAAAGAACGCACAAGGGAACACATTTAGTGCTTTGGATTGGAGAAATAGAAACTCAATTCCTCATGGAGCAGTCTCTACTTTTTTTTTGTTTTCATTATTATTATTTTGACCTACCATTTTATTTATTTCTACAGATTCCAACTGTTTTGCGTTTCTCATTAATTTCTCATCCAATACGAGAAAGGAAGAAAATAATTAATAGAGAGTTTTGGTCCGTTACATATTTGGAGGTGGGTGAGAGGTGGTGAAATCAAGTCCTTGCTTATTTAATACCCACCAAGGGCTTAATTGAAAAACACAGAAACAAAGAATACCATAAAACAAACAACCTATGCGTAGATGTCTGTAAAACTTCATTGTTAAAACTTCAGTTTAGTCCTCCAAATGTTTTTGTTCATTCTTGATTTGGTTCGTCATAAAAGATGTGACGTATCTTTAAACCTACATAATTAGAGCACCAACTTTTTTTTTTTTTTAAATTCAAACTCAATATTGAAATGCTGCATCTAAAATATATTTAACCGATTTATTCATATTCAAATCGAATAAATTTACTCAAAAAAGTAGTGAATAAGTGACTACTAATTAATTATATGTGGTTCACTATTGATTTAATTTATGAAAAAATAATTTACTTGAATATAATATGAAATTTCCTCTAAGAGTCTATGCAACTTCGTAAACTGTTTTTGGCTTTATATATATATATAAAATTGAGTCTCTAACTTTTACTTTGTAAAACAACTTTGACCATTGTTTACTCAAATAAGGGCTGCATTTTGAAAAAAATAAAAATTAAAGAAATTAATAATAAAGTTAGACAAATAAAAAATTAAGTAATTCAATAAATAAAGTATTTATAAAGGATAAAAATACTTTTTTCCTGATAAGCAGTGCTTTGCTTTCTTTGTAAATTTTTATATGGAAATTTTTTTTTTTATTTTTTTAAGCAAACGAATATTCCTGCCAATTTATTAAGTAATGATCATATTCTGGAGCCTTAAATCATTAATTTATGTGGCATGTACAATTGAGAGATTCAATGATGGGATCATATATATATATATATATATATTGTAGAAATAATGTCTATAAGGATTAAATTATGAGAATTTAATTCGTACACGTGGCACCTTCTGTCACCGTTGGCAACTGGCAAGTCCACGTCTCTCTCTCTCTCTATATGAGAATTCACCAACTTTTATATGCCACTGGGACAAAAGAAATTAATCTGCACAATCGAACTATTAATTCTTCCTCTTTTCTTTAAAAAAATAAAATAAGACCACACTTTCTGTGTTTCTCAATCTGTCAAAATCAATAATAATATGGTAATAAAATATGGGTAGAGCTCCATGTTGTGAGAAAATAGGGTTAAAGAAAGGAAGATGGACTGCTGAAGAAGATCAAATCCTGACTAACTATATTCTTGCTCACGGAGAAGGATCATGGAGATCTCTCCCCAAGAATGCAGGTTTTCTTCTTTTCTTTATCGTCTATTTTTCTTGTTTGTTTACAAATTAAAAACCCGAGATCTTATATTTTCTAAACATTGAGCCTTTAGTACTTTATCAAATATATATTTTTCTTTTTTGTTTACAAATTCCAGGTTCGAGGTTTTACTCCATTTTCTTTTCCTACAAACAACTCATAACATTGAAATAAGACCTTGAAATCTTACAGTTATGAATATGATTAGCACCAGTTACTTAAAACTTATTAGTTATATTTATTTATTGATTTATACATTAATTTTTGGTATATAGGGTTGTTAAGGTGTGGTAAGAGTTGCAGACTGAGATGGATTAACTACTTGAGAGCTGACTTGAAAAGAGGGAACATAACTAAGGAAGAGGAAGAAATCATTGTTAAGTTGCACAGATCTTTGGGTAATAGGTACCTTTTTTTTTCTTTCTTTCTATTGCAAATTAATATATATTTGAATAATAGGGTTTAGTACTTCTGAAAATAGTTACATTCTTGAAATTAAGATAACCTTTAGTTTTGATTTATTAATATTATTTTGGATGGAGGACAATCAGTTATGTTTCCCAATCAAAAAGTGAAGGTCCCATTGCTTTAAATTTAATGCATGACATGAAAACCAGAAAACTTCAATTCAAACTACATGCATTGCTTTAATGCATACAAATACAACGTACACATTAACATAGGAATGTATTATTGTTAATTAATTATTTTTATTTTGAAGATATTACTACTTAATTCCTCTTAATATATATATTCTCTATCTGCATCACGTTTCCTTTTATTCCCATAACGTCTCTCTTTTTCCTATCATTAACTTCTATTGATTCTTTTAAAAAAAAAAAAAAATTATTGATTACGTATTTTCAAGGGTCAAAAATCATTTTTTTTTATCAAACTTTTAAAATGGTTAAGAAATATTTCAAAATAAAGATATATTGCGTCTATATTTTACAAAATATGTAATTTTCATTATTAAATTTATTGAAATGAATACTTTTATCCTTAAAATGAAAGACATACGAAAATGATATTTTTTCTCAACTTTAAAACTTGAAGTATAAAAAAGAAAATGATATTTTCTAACAATTTAAAAAATTGGGGCAAAAAATGAACTTAATTCTAATTATCAGAATTGAAATATTTCTATCACTGCACGTGCATGCTCATAATTATGTGTAGATTAGATGGTTTTTTTTTTTTTTTTGTTAGTGTATGAAATATTTACAGTTTATGAGAGTGAGTATTCATAACTTTATAGGCGAAAGAATTATATATGTAGCTTTCAAGAAATTCAGGACACCCACTTCAAAACTTATTTTTCGAATTTATTGTGGATCTAGGCGAGAGTACTCTAATTTTGAAAGTAATATATATATATATATATATAAACAGTACATTCGTTAAACACCTGTGCAGTGACATTTATGAATCAGTAATATTAGGGTGGCCCATCAGCTTGTGAGTATTCGCTAGAAAAAGTAGAAAATCACATATTTCCTTTCATGTCACATGCAAATGTTCGTATTTAAAAATCTAGAAAGTTAGATATTTGAAGATTTGCTTGTCTCTCATAAACTAAAAGTTAATAAATTTGATCTTAAATAAAATGAATTTATTAGAGAGAAAATATAACAAAATCAAATTTCAGATATTATTGACTTTGGTTTTCATTATTACTACGTTTTTTGGTTAAGTAATTAATAAATGATTTAACGCACAAAATATAGTAATAACTAAATGAAACTAAATAATCACAATTAACTAACTTTTCTTTTGTTTAAAAAACACAACTGAATTCCTTTAATAGATTAGTACTGTCGACAAGCAATTATGCCTTAATCACACTGGCTATGACTGCTTATCCATGAAGCGTTTCTTATTTTCTGGTTAATTAGCGGTAGTGTCATGTGCTTCAACTATTTAATTAACTCTTACCTCGTTTATTCTATTGGATTCTGTTTAAGGATTAAAAATTGAAATCCAAAACCAATACAATGATTTGTCTTCTATCTTTTATGTAACTTTACTCATTTCAATACAAAGAATATTAACAGATTTCGAGATAATATTTAGAAATATGAATTTAAATAGTTTAATCAAGCCATTAATGCTAGTTAATTCAATTTTAGTAATGTTCAAACATGAATGAAGAGTTTGGTGGCATTCTTTTTGACATTAAGTTTGCTTTGAACCAAAGGAAAGGTGTTTCTAAATGGATTAGTAGAGGTGCTAACTTAGAAACGCATTCACTTGCTAAAACTTCTAGTTTATATGCTCTTTCTAAACTTTGGGACTTTGTTCCCCATTGTATTTCTATGTTGGTTTTGTTTGAATAAAGGTTGTTTATTTCAAAAATTAAAAAGAAGTTCAAACATGAATAGCAATCGATTTTGGGTTATGACTAGCAATATTTGTCTACACAGATTCCATCTATATTTTCATTTAAAAACCAAGTCAAATAAATTATCATTCAAAAAAATAAAACATTCTTTCATATATAATTCGAATAAATTATTAGTAATTTTATATGTCACTGTATTATTATAGCTCAATTTACGTATGAAAACATAAACCGAGTTTGGACAACTAATATTCAAAATGATTAAAATATTATCGATCATAATGTTAGATTTAATATAAAGATTTTTTTTTTCTTTGCATGGCTATATAATATTTTTGCATGTTGAAATTTTAGGTGGTCAGTGATAGCTGCTCATTTACCAGGAAGAACTGATAATGAGATCAAGAACTATTGGAATTCCCATTTGAGCAGAAAAATTTACAGTTTCAAGAATGAAACTCTAACCCTACCCATCACCACAATAACCATACCCAACTTCATAAAAAAAACCAAATCCAAATCAACCAAATCATCAGCCATGAAAAAACATAAGAATTCCAGTGAAATCCTAGCTCAAACATCACTTGATGAACCACCAAGTAAAGACTCCATAGGTCAAACCGATAAAAATCCAGTAATGGGTTTAGTCCCTGAGGCCCCAAAAGATGAACTACAAGTACAAAGAAAAGACATTGATGGTAGGGAAGAAGAGAGATTGATTTGCCCTACAAAGGAAGTAAAAGAAGGAGAAATAGAGGAGGTTTGGGAACCATATGAATGGCTAGACAGTGAAATAAATCGCCTTAAATATGCAATGCAAGAAGAGAGCGAAGATGTAATTCTTGAAAGAAAAGAAAATGAAGTGATGGGTCCTGACAGAGTGGCAACAAGTGACTTAGAAAGAGAAAGCTCAATTGGAGAAAGTGGAGAATGGTGTAATAATAATAATTGTGGGTCATCACCAGCGAATTTAGGTTTTGATGAAGAACTGTATGATCTTAGGTTTGATTGGGATGGGACAATTGGTGCTAGTGGTAGTAGAATGGAATTATGGGATGAAGGGGACAAGGTTCCTTCTTGGTTATGGGAGTAGTTAAAATGATGGAGATTGGTAATGGTTTTACTCATAAAGAATGGGTGTAATCTAACTTCATGGGTTATTGAAATTGAGGAATTAGAATTCAATGTTTGAAGTGACAAAATTGTAGTATATTCGTTGGTAGTTTAATAAATGAAGTATTTTTTTTATGAGTGTTCAATTAGTAAGTAAAATGAATATAAATTGTCGAATAAAAAAAATAATACTTTTATTTTTTTATTTCCATATATTTATTATATTTTGATATTATTAAATGTAATGAATCACCACACTTCTATTACACCTTAGACTGTAAGAAGTTAAATAATTTTATTCGATTCAAACATGCCTTATAATTCATTAGTAAGTTTCATTTGTGGGGCAAGCACTCGGCCAGCAGACTATTTAGTTTAATCATATGCTACAATTTAACTTCTAGTGGTTTTATAATGTGAGAAGGAATCAAATTTGATACTTTTTTTTTACTTTTGGTTGAGTGTTTTTTCGTTGATTGTTGGTCAATAGACGAAGCAGTCCTAGTGATTTATGTGAATTATATGTTTTCTAAGCATCGCCTAGTGATTTATGTGTAAGCATTATATGATATAGCTACTTTGTACTACTCATTATTGGTGTCCTAATGAATTGTGGTTCTATGCTAGGTTAAGCAGCATATAAATGCATGAGTGACTGTTAGGAAACTTTCCCTTTCGGTATGGTACTTTTTATTACCATGAAAATACCCTCAAAGTCCAAGAAAGTGCATAACATAGTTGTTATTTGCTTGTGTATGGTTGGAGTTTCGTTTGTTTAAGATGGACCCTTTTCAATCAAAGCATCTATTAGTCTTATTCTAAGAAAGTGATATATATATGTAGATGCAGTCACTTTCTACCAAAAGGGCAAATATTGTGGACCATTATGCTCTTAACACCACAACTTCAAAAGCAATGGGTGAAAAGTCCCATAAACCAACAAAAATTTCTTGTTCCGGATTTTGTCCACGTCTTTCATTCATAAACTGAGCTAACAATATATTGCAAATGCAAGAAAATTCCAAGGAAAATTGATGTCAATTACATTGCCACGTAATAAACTGATTAGCAGATAAATCAGCATCTGATGCCATAGAAGTTGACGGCAACATCCACTGCTACTAATCTGAAAGAAATTTAGAGAATACATAAAAGTTGGAAAGTGGCATCTCCAGCTTTTCATTCTACTGCTAAGATCTATATATAAACACTTCCAAGATTCACAAGGCAACAATCAGTGAAGCTTTGATTATGCAACAATGATTAATGAAAAATTAATACAAGAACCCCAAATAACACATTTCAGGGGACTAACGCATGCTGGTTGTGCAACAATGATTAATAAAAAATTAATACAAGGTGTTGTGACAAACTAATCGTTCTTAGCAAACTCTCCATAGTACAACAGCATTAATCTTGAAATCTAGCCATGTGATCAACGACAGATCTAAATTTAATCTCCGTGCATACTTCTCAAGTTAAAAGCATTAGAAATATATCAGCAACCACCTCATCGAGCAGAGTATTATATATTTGGCCCTCAATCTCAGCTCCAAGTGAAAACACATCAACTTCAAAGTCCAGCCATCTGCCTTGTTGGCTGCTCATATCTTTGTCTACAAGCTCATCTACCATGCAATCCCCCATGGCTCTCCATGCTGAAATCTCTTTCAACACCTCTTCAGCTAGCCACTCCTTTCTTCTCACCATCGCTGCTCCTTTTGACCATGTCTTGTATCCAGCACCAACATACTGCCTGCATCTTATATCTAGGCATTCACTTACACAGTCGAATATAACCTTCCGATCTAGCCTAGCCTCAACACCATCACTAACCAGCCCATTTTTTCGACTTTCTAGTTGGTTAAAGAGATGGGGATTTATGATATCGCTAGCAAGACTCAAAGCAAAGTCCTGAAATGTAAATTCCAAATTATAGAGTATTTTCTGCACATATTTCTTTTCCCAATTACTTGACCTTGCTGTATCTCTATTTGTATGCTTTCCCGCTACAGCACCATAAGATGTCGAAGAAGCAGAATCAGATAACTCTGCATCAGCATCACAATAATGGAATTTCTGTAAAGAACTGAAACCAAAAACTTCCTGAGCTTGAACAGATGAACACTGTTTACTTCCTGCAAATACATGGAACTTTTATGTATTTGAGAACATGAAATCTGAGGACAAATGTACCAACGGTGGAGAATAAAAAACACAGAACCCTTACCTTCAGCGCTGCTACAATCTGTGCTGTCTAGAGAGCTACTACTTTCAGTTGAAAAGGATGGTTCAAGAACAGAGACTGGACTAGGACGTCTACAATCTAGTAACTTCTGGGAATCATTGGATTTACTGCTGCACTCTTCAATCTCATCAACTCCCTAACATGCCGCAAAATACATAAATAATTTTAGGCACAATAGTGATGAAGTATGAATTAATTTACTTCTGGTAACGAGGAAAAGAGGAGAAAGAGGATATTAATAGAGCGGTTGGATAAGGAGAGAATCCAAACAAGAAGCAGAAGGCAATTGATAAAGTTGAAAGCCAAATTAACTCACTAAATTAATTAGTTATTTGAATACAAAAATGCTGTGAAAAAGAGAAAAGGGAGACCAACTAGTGGACACTGTCCTAAAACTCTTGCAATGGAAACAAGATCCATATTAGCTTTGCCCTAAGAAATAATGTTTACCTCTAGTCCAGAATGGCCAAGACTCCTAACAAAAAAATATAGATAAAGTCTAACAAAAGAAGCTGGAAAAAAAATCAATATATAAATGTTCACAACGCAAGTGTAAATCTCTTTAATCATCAATTTGGAATTAATTCGACTAAAGCACTCCAAATGGACAAAACAATAGAAGTAGAAATGAGCATGCATTAAATACATAGCCAGTAATACAGAACATCAACCTGCCTTAATCTTATAATTATGTAACTCTAAACATTTTATAGATTGTCATTTATTTGTTGGTAAGTTGGCTAAGAGCAACCTAGTTAATAGACTGGGTAATTGTTTGTAAAGGAAGTTTTCTCATTTCGACACTGAGATCATTTGTCCTAAAATGGAGTGTGCATGGATAGAAATCCAGGAGATATATGAATTATGCAGCAAAGGAATCAACAACAGAAATGATAAAGAAAATTCTGTTGAACAATAGAAAAATTCACTGCTGTATACCTGAAACAAATGTTTCAATCTGCATGGCTCGGAATCAGATGAGCATATATCAGAACTGTAGCTGCTACCGAATTTGTCTACTGGTGGAGCATTTCGGACCTTGTCTTTGTTATTGTATAACGGAGGAGCAGCACCACCTGAATCAACCGAGGGTTTATCTTGCAAAAATGATGCAGCACTCAAGGCTGATCCTAATTTGACAGAATTGCGGCTAGAAGACTCTATACAATTGGTTAATTCCTTTAACTTTTGTTCTAAGAGAGTACTTAAAGCATCTCCCCTTATCAAATTATATCCAACTGAAGATATATTGACACTGTCTGTATCAAGCAACAACCTCTTGCCTCGATTATCCCCACAAGCACCACTAGTTTTCTGTACTAGCTGACCAGATGAGTCATAAACAGGCATAGATCTTGTCAAGGGGGCTGTAAACGTAAATGAAACAACATCTGTACCATTCTTCTTGCTCTCTTCTACCCAGCTAAAATGTCTCTCATTGGCTGGACTGGGTTCAATTTCTTTCTGATTATTGTCAACTAACATACTATCAGCAATCTGGTTTTTCTCAGCATGCAAGTTCCCATCAATTGACCGTTTCTTCCTCAAATTATGCTTTGTACCACAATTTGAATGTCCCTTTTCACTATCTGTTACATCTGTACCCAACTTCCTGGTTCCAGTTTTGAAGCCACCAGTTTTACCTGAAGTTTTGTGCCGCAAAGAAGGATTCCCAGACAGAGCTTTTCTACCCTGCAAGTTAGAACCTGTTGACTTTGATGACTTGTCTTTATCCATGAGGCCATTTTGTTTCTGATTATTCTGCCTAAGAACTCCAGATATATTATGTGTAGAAGGCTTTTTAGGCAAACTCTTTTGAACATTTGGTTGGCTTCTGAAGGTGTGGCTGGACATAATCTCATTCTGGTCTTTATGGCCTACCAAACTTGGACTGCTTCTGGAACCCAGACCCTCTCTTCTTTGAACATTGACTTTTGCTTGTATTGCAAGAGAGATGGACTTTGCCTTATTCTTTGAACCAGAAGAACCATCTTCTCTATCGGGCAGAGCCCTGAATGTTGTTGTATCCACTGAACCGTTCCAGCTTTTGTTCAAAGACTGCCCCTTAAGATACTTGGCAGCATTTGACTCAACTGGTCTTCGAGAGGCTTCAGCAACCCTGGATGTTCTATTAGGAGCTTCCACTTTCTCTTTCGAATCTCGAGCTTTCAGTGGTATAGTAGATGGCCCAACAAGTGACAGTTTCTGAGCACCCTCCAGTTTTTCTTTAAAATCTCGAACTTTCAAGGGTACTGAAGAAGATCCTGCCACAGAGATTTTTGCTTTGGCGGTAGCTTGTGGACTAGGCTCAATAATTCTTGCTGCTGCTTCCATTATGTGAGCAGCAGTTTTACTTGGAATGAAGCCAGGACTCTTGATAGGAGACAAAAGTTTGTGATGAGTAACTGGAATTGATTTAGCAGATTTTGGAGGCAAAATTTCAGTTTGGAACTTTTCAATAGGCCTGCTTGAAACTTTTTGAGGCTTTGAGTCCATAAAGTTATGAGGAGTGCCATCCACCTTATTAAGCAGATTTCCAGAATACATGACTTGAGGGTCATGGTAATACTCAAAATGTTTCCTCCGTTGAGAAGCCTCCCTAAGGGATTGGGTGTCAAAAAAGGGGGTGGAGTTGGGTTCAGAACAACTTGATGTTGGCATGGAATCTAATCCCATAAGCCTGGCTACTACTCCAGGAGCCCTAGCACCACAACCATCTTCATCCGTCACTGATGAAGCACAACTATAATCACTACTCTCTCTAATGCATAATCCCCTTCCAGTTTCATCCTCATCCATCTGCAAAAGTTCCCACAGCAGTGTCATATGCATAACCTAATAAAATAACCGCAATCACAAGATAAACAATAAGAAATGTCTGACCAGATGGAGTCGAGTCATTGGCAAGTTTCCATCCCTTCTCTTTCCTTGTTTCGAGTGTGCTATCAGAGTGAGAAACAAACCCATCAGCCATAGCTGACCACACCGAGACTAACTTTGCACATTTCTCCTTTGCAATAAGAGCATACGGAAAAAATACATACCTGGTAACTCCGACTTGCTTGAGAATAACTTCTTCCTAGATTTTGCAGTCCAATCAAACAACTGAAAGAAACCGCCAACATAACCTCCTCCATTTTTTGAGCTTTCTTTCTCGACACCCATTTTGCACTGATAAGGATCAATGATTGATTTCTGAGTTTATGAAATTCAAAGAGGGAGAGGGAGAATCACTGTCTATCTGCAAAGTTCATTGTCCACGAAACCGTCATTTTCCAACCATTTTGCATTTCATAATTCATTCAAATGGAGACTTCATATCAAAGACATCAGTTTTGCAAATCATATGTTTTAGAGATTTTAGGAAGAAGGAAAATCATTGGTTCAAAAAAATACTTTTTTTTTTTTAATTCTTGTAAAGAACATGTGTTTACAGCTGGAATTGACATCAAAATTCAAACAGAATAAATATTCATGCATAGGATGACATGTCCAGGCCTCCTCAAATTTATGGAATAATTGAAATTAATCAATCCAAAAGTATTTTCCAAATTCTTGTCGTCCATTATTCTGATTTATAACACCAACAAGTCAAGTCCCCATGAAAAAAATTCTTACTAATCTCAAAACTAATGTAACTCAGAATTCTAGTACCTAGGAAAACTCGATAGCCTCTGAAAGCCTTCACTGACTGTATCTAGTCAAACTAATCAGTCTATAATATTATTAAATATATCACCAACCCGAGTTACTGCTTTGCAATCATCAGTGTCACATGTAATTCCCCAAAGTCTAAAACCAAAAAGCCACCTGCAGCATTACAATCACCTTGGGATAACCATTGACAACTAGTCATCAGTCTGCTACCCACTATCCAAGATGGTGATACTACACTCTCTTAAATTGAAATCAGTTTCGTACTCCAACTAATTCTTTTTAGAATTTTGTTGTCATCCAAATCTGCCATAAATTTGATCTTTGATTTGCCTCTTATATTTCTAATAGGACTGACATTAGATAAAGTTTCTACATTACTGGGGACTAGAGGAGTACAAGAACTTAGCTAAACTAATGGTTAAGAAAACCAAATAAACTAAATTTAAACCAAGAATTGAGAAAATGCAAGAGTCCATTTAGATAGCCGTGGATCGTGATGAAGAGTTCAATATTAACGATTTTCCAATCGACATTATAACAAAACAAAAATGAGGACCCTAAAACAGAAACAAACTCAAAAACTTTTTCCACGGAAAAAAATAATAATAATAATAATAATAAAATAAAATCAAGATGCATAGAGAATCACCTGATAACTAAAACTTTGGAGCAAGTAGAACAAGTGCTCTAGCCTTCATCTACTCTGCATTTCCATGTTCTTAATCAGCAGCTGCATTTTCTCAACAAACAAACAGATACCCAGAACTTATCAAAATATAGAGTAACCAACTAAAACCCAGAAAAGCAATTTAAATCAACGAAGATAAACCACCTTGAACCAAACAAAACAGCACAGAGATCGGCAAACGAAACCTTGATTTCAGTAATTGTGCTCTAAAAAACTTATAATTTAATCAGAATCCAAACAACTTACACTGAAACGATGATTTCAAAACGACAAAACCAGCCAAAGCCTGAGGATCGTCTCTGCTCTTATTTTCTATTCCGTGGTCTCACTCAATGTCCAATAAATGCAGCCAAAAATTGGGAATTAGGGTTTTGAGATAGAAAGACAAATAGTTAAAGAATTTGCAGAGACTTATGAGGGAAAAAAAAAATTGAAGATTTTTGGGTCAGAAAGAGGAAGCCAAGACCATGAGAGTAACTGAGAGAGAGAAATAGGCCCTAGTCTCTCAGTCTGTGTAGTTCAAATGCATTAAATGGAGACAAACTGTTGTTTTTTAAAAAAAAAATAAATATTTTTTTGAAAAATGTTTTAGTTATTATTCAAAGTTAAAAGAAAGTTATAACGTCTCTTTTGAAGAGAGAGGGATTTCAAATTTCCAAACCACTAGCATTCTGATACGTTTATAATAAAGACACGCACTGATGCACACAGAGATTAATTCTTCTTGTTTATTTATTTGACACGTGGAAGTTAGGGGAATGTTAGTAGGGCAGAAGGACAAGTGTGTATTGGAGAATGCGAGAGTGCGTAGTTTTGATACAGTTTAAATGAAGGTGAGAACAGATCACCAAACGGTAAGCTCCAGAATCCAGATCCATGTCCGGTCTTATTTGGATTATCTGTAATTGCGTTGCTAGTAAATGCTATTCTTTCCCTTTTTTTATAATTGTCACTTTTATTATTTTCATTAAAATTAATAAATATTAATTAGTCTTAAATTTAGAAAAAAATTGAGTGATTTAATATATATTATGTGATATAATGTAAAAAAATGAATTTAATTGGTCAATTTTTATTGAAAAAAAAATTAAATTGGAAAGAGAAAATTAAATTGTATTGGAAATTTAAAAGTGACAGATAAATAGAATTTGGATTTTACTCAAAAGTGACAGATAATAAATAACGGAATGAGTAATAATTTAATTTAATTATGTTTAGCAATAAAGCTAACAAATATGTTTGCATCATTTCTTGTCAACGACTAATATTTTTAATTCATTTATGCTTAATAATTAACATGGCCCTTTTAAATGTTAGTAATGATGACCGAGCGAATTTTCCGGGCAAGCTGGGAAGGATGTTCCGAGCTTATTCTGAGCTACGTCCGGGCAATCACCTGAAAAATAAGATTCCGGCGGGTTTCCGACAAGGGAGACTCCGACGGTCAAGTCAGTAATTTTGGGAAATCAAGTATGAAAGAGAGAGAGAGTTTCTGAAATCTGAGAAAAAGAGAGCCCCCTACCTTATGAGGTGTTGTGCTTCTTTTATAAGTCCATTACTCATGATGACCATTTGGGGTCCGGTTACTTTAATTGATGGGCAATGAGTGTAAATAACGGTTACCTTAACGGCTAGTTCACTGTATAACGGGTATGACAGCTGTTTTGTCGAACCGATCTATCTTTGGAGTTACCGAGCTCTACAATGGACCGGGCTCAGCATTTAGGCGACTATGAGAGCTTTCCGAGTTATATGACAGAGTACCTGCAGTCAGGTGAACCGAGTACTTTACCGAGTTAGATGCTTTGTTCTTGTATCATTGAACTAAGGCCGGGCACTATCCGGAGGCATATTCCTTGAGCTAAGGCCGGGCACTATCCGGAGGCATATTCCTTGAGCTAAGGCCGGGCACTATCCGGAGGCATATTCCGAGCCCATGAGTATCATAAGCCCCCCCCTCATGCACATGATATTTATGTCATGTAGGCGGGAAGGTTTGGAGTTTTATGGGGGGAAAAATTCAAATGTCTGAGCGGGACGTGAGCTGTCGAGCGTGATTGACGCTTCGATTCTTGTGAGGGGACGTTTCCGGTTCCCTATGCCATTATTGTGTCTCTTCGGTGTTCGTGACCGCCAAAAGGGGTATCCTATGGGAGTGTGCCAAGTGTCGTGTTCTTATTGGGCGCTCGGTTTTGTCCTGGCTTATAAATAGGTTAGATGTTTGGGTATTTCAGCTGCTTTGCACTCTTGAAGCTCTCGATTCTCTCTAAATTTCTTCTCCTTGTTCTTGGTGTTCTTCGCTTTCCGGCCTTCTTTCCGGTGACCGTGCGTCGTGTTAGCGTCTTCAGATCATCTCTCCCAAGTGATCCTGCCGATTTCAGGTTAGTCTACTTTCTCTTCATCATGAGTTTCTCGGAGGACTCTATTGAGAGGATGGTGGAGGAGGGTCTCGCCGCTCCAAGCTCGGGCAATGATTCGCCCCCTTCTACTAGCTCTCGCCCAGAAGGCCCTTCTGCCCGAGTGGTCGATCAACCGAGCTCTAGATCAGGGAAAACCACAAGAGATATCACTCGGGTGGGAAGTATACGTTCAAGTATACTTCCGATCGAGTTGGAAATGCTGAGATCCAAGCACGATATACCTTCCGAGTATGCAATGGAAGCTCCGGGTTTATCTACTCGGGCCAATGCTCGATATCCTGGAAAAAGGAAGATTATCGTTTACGAGGCCAATTTTGAAGCCGGGGTGAATCTTCCTTTAACAGCTTTTGAAGTCGACTTCCTGAATTATTATGATATGACACTCGGGCAAGTTCATCCGAATGCTTGGCGAACACTTTCAGCCTTGCAAATATGGTCATACGAGCATGATATCAATTTGAGCATCCGCCTCTTCCGAGCCACCCACAAAGTAGGCCTTCGGATTCATGGAGAGGACCATAATTATATCCAGGCTCGGCCTGGATATAGTCTTTTCGTGGGGAATCCCGAGTCATTGAAGAAATGGAAGGATCGCTTCTTCATACTGAAGAGTCAGACGGATTTCCCTTTCCGGACTCAATGGGGTCGGTATGTCAACAGGAATGACAACCCCATGATTCTGAGTGAAGAGGAGGAGAACATATTGGCTCGGTGGAAGGTGCTAGCAGCCGAGAAGGTTGACATTAATGTTCAACTTCAATGCGGCGTTCCTCCTCCACCTCCAAAACCGAAGCGAAAGAAAAGAGGTAGATATATTCATTTCTATTTTCCGAGCTCTGATATGTGTCTTATTGTTTCGTTTTTTGTAGTGATGAAGAGGTCCGGAACGCCTTCAGTTGCCGAGGTTATCAGGGCAAAGAAACAAAAAGCCCTTGCTGGGACTTCTACCTCTGCCGCTGCTCCAACGGTTTCACCCAATCCTGAGCCTAATGTGACTGAGGGTCAGGGCCTGGGTGAAACAAGCCCTGTATTGATCGTGGACCGTATTGATCCCGAGCCTGCTTCCACCGAGACTCCTATTTCCCAGCCAACTGAAGGCCAATCTGCCCCCCCAGGAAGGGGCCGCTCCATCTTCTGATCCTCGCGTTGTGGCAGAGGATGTGAAGGCATTTTCCGAGGAGGTAGTGAGATTTTGGCAAAGCCGAGGGGATTATTGGTCAAAGAATAGGACCGAGTTCACTACGTTCGCACACCGAGTGGCTTGCGTCCCTTCTGAGACCGCCCCCTTGTTGAAGGTCGGGGCTGAGCAGTTGACCGAAATAATGAAGAGGCACGAGATAGAGGTAATCTGCTGTACTCCGAGTCTTTCGTTTGATGATAACAGTTGATTAAAAATCTAAGTGTTTGTGCAGGGGGCCATGATAGCCGGGGCTGCCATCGCCAAGATGAATAAACTTATAAAAAGCAAAAAGAAGGAAGAGGCAGAGAGGGATCGGCTTCGTGATGAGCTCGGTGTAGCCTTGTCCAAGATAGAAACTGTTAATAAGCGAGCTTCAGAGGCCGAAGAAGAAATGCAAGCCCGGGCAGCTGAAGTGCTAGTGGAAATGGAGAGGGCTTCCAAGGCCGAAGCGGATCTGAAGAAGGCTCAGACCGAGCAGGAGGCAGTCATGAAGGAGAATGCAGAGCTGAAGCAGAGTGTGGCAGACTTAGAATATAAGATGGTTGATATGGCTGCCGATAAATGTATCTCGTTCGGTGGTAAACTGATTCAGTCAGTTAAAGACCGATATCCGGACATGGATTGGTCTTGGCTCGAAGACGTTTACCCCGACGATTAGTTAGCTTTGTACATTTCCTTTGAATCAATAAAAATTTTATTTTGTTCGGCAAAATCGAATGTGTTCAATGTTTGAATTTTTGTTCGGTAAATCGAGTATTTGAATATCTTTTGTTCGGTAGATCGAGTATAATAAAACTTGGAAAATGAACTCAAATGCCTTGAATGAATTTTGATAAATATGTGGACAGACAGCTCGGTAAAATATGACAACCTCACTGAAAATATTTTTTCAAATGAGAGACGTTCCATGAGTGGGGGACCACTTTTCCCGAGAGGTCTTTGAGCCTGTAAGCCGATCCTTGGACTTGATGAATTTCATAAGGGCCTTCCCAGTTTGGACCGAGCTTCCCCACTCCACCCATATTCTGTGTAGTAACGATTTTTCTAAGGACCAATTGACCGATCTGAAAAGACCGATGATTAATATGCCTGTCATGATATACAACCATTCTTTGTTTGTAAATAGCCGTTTGGACGAGCGCTGACTCCCTGACTTCTTCTAATCGATCCACATGGTATGACAAGGCTTCGTCGTTTGCTTGCTGTTTGTATGAGATTACCCGAGCACTTGGGACCCCCATTTCGCAAGGAATCACCGCTTCGGATCCATATGTTAGTGAGAAGGGCGTGTGCCCGGTTGCTGTTTTGACTGATGTCCGGTATGCCCATAGGACATGTGGGAGTTCGTCAACCCATAAACCTTTGGCTTTATCCAGTCGCTTCTTTAGACCTGCTAGAATAGTTTGGTTTGTGACCTCCGTCATTCCGTTGGACTGTGGATGATAGACCGAGGTGAAGCAGAGTTGAATTTTTAGCTCGGCACAGAAGTTTTTGAAGGCTGAGCAATCGAATTGCTTGCCATTGTCTGAGATAATTGTGTGAGGAATCCCAAACCGAGTTATGATATCCTTCCGAACGAACTTGATGATGTTTGCTGGCGTGATTGTTGCTAGAGGCTCGGCTTCTACCCACTTCGTGAAGTGATCAACTGCCACCACCAAGAATTTCCTCTGGCCTGTAGCCATGGGAAAAGGACCGAGGATGTCGATTCCCCATTGGGCGAATGGCCATGGACTATATATCGGTACTTGGCGAGTCGATTTGCTGTGCAGAATGTTGCCGAATTTTTGACATTTATCACATTTCTGAACGAGTTCCCGGGCATCTTTCTCCATTGTAGGCCAATAGTAGCCCTGTATGAGGGCTTTCCGAGCTATAGCTTGCCCGCCTTCATGAGCTCCACAAATACCTTCGTGTATTTCTCTGAGTACATAGTCCCCATCTTCCGAGCTTAAGCACAAAGTCCATGGGTGTGAGAATGAGCGTCTGTACAATTTTCCATCGAGAATGGCATATATTGCTGATCTCCGGACTATCTTCCGGGCTTCAAGTTGATTGGGTGGGAGAGCTCCAGTGTCCAGAAACTGATAGATCGGTAATTGCCATCCGTCCATTATTTCGTTAAGTTGAACTTGATACGTCTCATAGGATGGCGATTTGATGATGCAAAATATGACCTCCAGCGGGGGGTTTTGAGAGTTATCCGATGCCCTTTTTGCTAGGGCGTCTGCTTCTTTATTGTCATTCCTCGGGATCTGCTCGATAGACCATGTGCACCCGGAATTCTTCAATTGGGAGAGTAGGAGAATGGCGAACTCCTTATACCGAATCATGTTGTCTTCCTTGGCTTCGAATCTACCAAGTACTTGATTTACCACTAGCTGTGAGTCAGAAAAAATGGCAATTGAGTCCGGTTTGACTTCCATCGCCAATTGTAGTCCGAAGCATATAGCCTCATATTCGGCTATGTTGTTAGAAGCTGGAAAAGCAAGTTGGGCCATGCCTTTGATGATGATCCGTCCCGGGCCTATCAGTATTATTCCGACACCTGCTCCTTCGGCTGTAGAGGCGCCATCTGTATATAACTTCCAAGACCGGGTATCCGGCTCGGGTGGTGGGGTATGCAATTCAGCTATAAAGTCCGCTAATACCTGTGCTTTCATAGATGGTCGAGCTTCATATCGGACATCTAGCTCGCCTAACTTGGTGGACCATTCAGTAAGCCGACCTGATGCTTCTGGGCGTTGCAGTACTTTCCTCAAGTTTGTGTTAGTCCGGACTATTACAGTATGTGCCTGGAAGTAGGGTCGAAGTTTGACTGTCGTAGTGATCAAGGAGAACGCCAGTTGTTCCAGGATGGGATAGTTGAGCTCGGCTCCTTTCAGTACTTTGCTGACATAGTAAATGGGGTACTGCTGGTTACCTTCCTCTCGAATGAGCACAGATCCGACAGCTCCTGGTGTGACAGCTAAGTAGAGGTATAAAATATCCCCGGTTTGTGGTCTGCTCAATAGTGGGGGCGAGCTAAGAAAGGACTTAAGATCTTCAAAGGCTTGCTGGCACTCCTCGGTCCATTCGAAGTTCTTGAGGTTCTTAAGCGCTCCGTAGAAGGGAAGACAACGTTTGGCTGAGCAAGAAA
The DNA here is from genome assembly GCA_947683425.1 of Excoecaria cochinchinensis. Lineage (NCBI taxonomy): Eukaryota > Viridiplantae > Streptophyta > Magnoliopsida > Malpighiales > Euphorbiaceae > Excoecaria > Excoecaria cochinchinensis. The sequence continues at coordinate 7,547,049 of CANTUQ010000056.1, read as the reverse complement.
TGAACCGACCCAAGGCAGTTATCTTGCCATTGAGAATCTGGACTTTCTTCATCGTCTTTGGTGGGTGCATGTCAAGTATTGCTCGGATTTTGACAGGGTTTGCTTCTATACCTCTCTTCGAAATCATGAAACCCAAAAACTTTCCGGACTTGACGCCGAAGGCACATTTTTCCGGATTAAGCTTTAAGCCACACTGCCTAAGAACTTGAAAAATATCCCGGAGCTCGGTGGGAAGAAGTTCTGAAGACCGGACCTTGACAATCATGTCGTCTACGTAGACCTCCATGTTCCGACCTATCTGTTCGGCAAACAATTTGTTCATTAACCGCTGGTAGGTTGCGCCGGCGTTCTTCAGCCCGAATGGCATCCTCTGGTAGCAATATGTGGCCTGATGAGTGATGAAGGCCGTTTTCTCTTCATCTTTCGGATTCATTGGGATCTGGTGGTACCCGGATGATGCATCCAAGAATGCATATTCTTCGAACCCAGCAGTAGAGTCTACGAGCAGATCAATGCTTGGCAAAGGATAGCTGTCTTTCGGGCATGCTTTGTTGAGGTCGGTAAAGTCTACACACATACGCCATTTTCCGTTGGACTTTTTTACTAGGACTACATTCGACAACCAGTCCGGATATAGGACTTCTCGGATAAATCCGTTCTGTAGAAGGACCTCGGTTTCATGCGCCATGGCTATCTGTCGTTCTGGTGCATGATTTCTCTTCTTCTGTTTGATTGGTCTGCTGCCCGGCGAGACATTAAGGGAGTGGCATATAATTGACGGTGAAATTCCTTTGATGTCTGAGGGCGTCCAAGCGAACACATCAGAAAACTCTTTCAGGACTTCGATAAGCTGCGCTTTATCTCTTTTGATTGCTCCGACCTTTACTCTTTTGTCCGGGCTTAACTGAATGTCAACAAGCGAGTCCCCAGGCTCGGCCCTTGTTTCGATAGGGATGTCGAGGGAGTCAAGTGGAAGGGCCTGATTGGCCTCTTTTAGCATGGTCAGGTATGTTTCCCGAGCAGCTTTTTGACTTCCCCTTAGAATGGCCTCGCCCTTGGAGGTCGGGATTTTGAGCATTAAGTGGCGCATTGAGATATAGGCATCGATTCCTACGAGCAGTGGTCTTCCAAATATGACATTGTAAGCCAGAGGTATATCTACGACCATAAAGCGGCTGGTGCAGGCCTGTGTTATCTCGCCATCTCCTAATTCCAGGGATAGGACAACTGAGCCCTCCACTTTCACTGGTTGTCCGGATATCCCGATTAGCGGGGTAGCAACTGGTTCAAGGACTTTGCTCGGCATTTTAAGGGCCTTGAATGCTTGCGACGTGATGAGATTGACCGCACTCCCAGTGTCCACCAGAATGCGTTGGACCAGATAATCTTCCATCAATGCCTCAACAACCAGGGAATCTGTGTGCGGTTGTTTAATGTGATCGCCATCCGATTTGTAGAACTTTACTTCGTGGCTGGCTTTGGAGGAATTGGTCTGTACGGGAAAAACTTCTTTTGCTTTCCTCTTTCGCGAGTCTCCCATGGCATCATAATGTTTTCCCCCAGCAATAACATAAATTATTCCTGCTGGGGCTTTCTTATTGGAGGCGGGCTGAGCTTCTCGTTGTCTGGGAGATCGGGACCTTTCTCTTGCTCGGTCCTCTTTGACATACTGGGGAAGCTTCCCTTGCCGAACTAAGAACTCGATCTCCCTTTTTAGCTGATGGCAATCGTTTGTCTCGTGACCCTTATCCCGATGGTATGCGCAGTAGAGGCTCTGATCTCGGCTCGGATCTTCTCTCATCTGTCTGGGCCAGTTCACCTTGCCGGATTCCTTTAACCATTTTAGGATTTGTGCTCTGGAAGAGTTCAAGGGCGTCCACTTCTCTTCTCTTCGTTCGGCAGTTCGAGAGACCATATAAGTTTTGTGCGAGTTTCCGGAACTTCTGCTCGGGCCGTCACCTCGCCCTGTGCCCCTGTCTGATGTCCGGAAAGAGTCTCGACGCGGTTCGTCATATATGAAACTATTTCGGAGTCGTCTGGCCTCGTCCATCCTTATGTATTTATGAGCTCGGGACATGAGCTCGGTGAAATCACAGGGCGGTTTCTTGCTGAGTGAATCACTGAAGTCCTGGCAGCGAGTATTGCGGATGAGGGCGTTGTTGGCTACTTCCAGGTTCAAATCTTGGATGTCCATTGCCACCGTGTTGAATCTTTCCACATATGCTCGTAGTGTTTCTCCTCTGTCCTGTCTTACCGAGTTCAAGTCCGCCGAAACCTTCGTTGGTCGGATGGCGGCCACGAACTTGGCGATGAACATGTCACTGAATTGAGTGAAATTCGAGATAGAGTGCTCGGGCAAGTTCCGAAACCAAATCTGGGCGGACTCTGTAAGAGTCTGGGGGAAAATTTTGCATAGGGCACTATCATCGGTTGTGAAGACGAGCATAGTGTGATGAAACTGATCTAGGTGAGCTCGGGGATCCGTGCTACCATTGTATTTAAGCAGACTGGGCAGGCGAATATTTGGAAAAGGAGTTTCCAAAATTGTTCTGCAGAGGGGCGAGCGGAAGTTACTTTGGTATTGGAGGGTGTTTCGGTTCTGGTATCTTTGCATTCGCTCTTCAAAGAGCTTTTCGAATTGCTCGGCTGTGAGAGTTATTGTGGCTCTGGGAGTTATCGCTGGTAAAGGAGCCGGGGTATTTTGAGTGACTTGTGGAGCAGGGGGAGTGTAATGCCCTGGGGGCGTAGTATGAATTGGCGGTGCCTGGGCTGCTACTGCAGCCAGAGTGGCAAGGAGGGCCTGAGCAGTTTGGGGAGTCAGACTGGGAATATTGGAAAAATGGGAAGTTTGGGGAGGTTGTATTTGTTGCCCGAATAGCTGGAAAGGGATTTGTTGGGAGAGTGGGGGAGGAGTTTGAGATGGGCTTGGAGGTGCCGCGGTAGTGTTCAGGTCTGGAAAAAGATCCATGAGAATGCTATGATCCACGCTCACCGCACCAAATGATGACCGAGCGAATTTTCCGGGCAAGCTGGGAAGGATGTTCCGAGCTTATTCTGAGCTACGTCCGGGCAATCACCTGAAAAATAAGATTCCGGCGGGTTTCCGACAAGGGAGACTCCGACGGTCAAGTCAGTAATTTTGGAAAATCAAGTATGAAAGAGAGAGAGAGTTTCTGAAATCTGAGAAAAAGAGAGCCCCCTACCTTATGAGGTGTTGTGCTTCTTTTATAAGTCTATTACTCATGATGACCATTTGGGGCCCGGTTACTTTAATTGATGGGCAATGAGTGTAAATAACGGTTACCTTAACGGCTAGTTCACTGTATAACGGGTATGACAGCTGTTTTGTCGAACCGATCTATCTTTGGAGTTACCGAGCTCTACAATGGACCGGGCTCAGCATTTAGGCGACTATGAGAGCTTTCCGAGTTATATGACAGAGTACCTGCAGTCAGGTGAACCGAGTACTTTACCGAGTTAGATGCTTTGTTCTTGTATCATTGAACTAAGGCCGGGCACTATCCGGAGGCATATTCCGAGCCCATGAGTATCAAGTAATTATAAAACTATAATCATAATGTCACTCTAATTTGCTTTTGCAGCAGCATTTAAAATTTAAATCTCTGGTTGAAAAAAAGACAACGATCCAACCACAAACACAGCTATACAAAAAAGAATATAAGTACAATCATAAATCAACATTGAAATTAAACAAGAAGAATTAAATAGAACTCTTGGTTAAGCTTCTTGTTCCTAAGCTCATTTATTTGCTTTGCCTTTACATCCTTCAAATAATAATTCAGATGTCCTATTAAGTATTTACCAAAGTATTTGAATTTGAAATTTGTCATTTTTATTATGAATTTTGCTACTACTCATACAAATACTTTGGATGGTTTATTTCGTAACTAGTCATTTTAAATTAATGTTTAAATTACAATATTATAAAACCGATTATTTTTATTTACTCACATCTTGTTTCTTTTTTTAATTGAATTTGATCCATTCTTTTTATGCTAACGGCGTACTTAAACATATATATATATATATATATATATATATATATATATATATATATATATAAATTTAAAATTAAATTAAGCTATCATGAGCGAAAAGAAAAAAATAATAATATATACAAAGTCATACATATAATATATTGCAATGTAAATAATTAAATAATTAAAAATTATAGTATATTATTGACAGGATATATATGAAAGATATTAAACAAATTCTAAATGAGGGAGGCCCATATTCAATGATCAGACATTTCAAGATGGTTTTCATTTTTGGACTTGACTACACAACCACAAACAGCTCTAGGCTGGCTGGTTTAATTCGCTGTTCTAAGCATGTTCTTGGCCCACCGTTAAATATGGGGCCTTTGTGGATATTCGGTAGACATGGTTCATTAATGCCAAATTTATCTATAGAGTATGGAAAATAGTGTGTATTTGCATTTTAAATATATTTTAGCAAATTTATCCTTAAATAATTAAAAATTATATATATATTTATCTATTAAGTATAGCAAAAATTATGGTCGCTATTATATGATTGGCTTAAATTTACGACTGAAATTAACGAAACTGTAGATAAATAAATAGAAATACACATTTAAATGATGAAAAATAGTGTTTATTTGCCTTTAAATGTGTTTTAAACCAAATTTATTTTTAAATAATTAAAAATTATATATATTTATCCATTAAGTATAGCAAAAATTATTGTCGCTCATAATTGACTTAAATTTACCATTGAAATTAACGAAATTGTAGGTAAATAAATATGCAATTTTTTTCAAAAGAACAAATTTGCATTTCCGGTTCATTTTGTTTTTTCAATTCCTTTTCTAATGCCAGATTAAGTTACATTCAAAATATGAAATTCTTGTAGAGATTCAAGATTTGCTTGCTTTGATTTATTTTTCACTTCTCATAAAATTGATTTTTCTAAAATTAATATTTATCAAATATATAATTTTATCTTATAAACAATTTTTTATTTAATAATCGACTTTTTATCATTTTAAAAGGAATGTCAAACGGAATAGACTTGTTCCGTAGATATAATAGTTGTGAGTTATATATATATATAACACATTTCTTATAAGAAAAGCAAAATCTACCATTAGATTGTTGTATGAAAATTGAAAATAAACAGAAAAATTGTTGAAGATGGAAATTGAATAGCAATTTTTAGAGCTGCCATCTTCTTTCACAAAATTAAGACAACCCTTTTTCAATTAAAAAATAATTAAAATTACAAAAGTTTATAAACAGAAATTAATATCAAGAGAGAAAAAGAAAAATATAACCCGAAAATGACCGATCAGTCCCTTAGTATCCATAAACAAGCGCACAGTACTTGTTCTTCACCCAGCGAAAGCTTTTCCTTAAAGAAGCCTTCATTTTTCCTTCAACGGCGTAGCTTCTGTACTTCACAACCCGCCGTTGCCGTTTCAATTCCGGGTCGTTAAAACTCCAAGCCGATGCGTAAACGCTGTTCACTTGATTATTCCACGAATTAGCAGATACCGCCGTCGATTTAGGGTTATGTCTATCAGGTTCGATCCTTACATTCTCAAATTTCCAGTCTTCATCGCAAAATTTCTGGTGAGCGTCGCGAAATTCTTCCAATTCTTTCATATTTTCCGGCGGGAGAGTGCCCATGTTGCCGCCAAAACAAAAAAGAATGGAAGAAATTGAGAATCCGGTGAGAAATACTGAAATAATATTAATGCATTATCATTTTGTTTTTGTTTGGGGTAAGGTCTGGTTAATTAATTAGTGAGTTTTGTTATGGAAAAGAAATGATTAGATGTTCTATTTTTGTTAATTAGTGATAAATTCTTGCCTATAATCACGTTTTATAAAACTTAATTACAAAGAAAATGGAAAATAATTATCTAAACTCAATCCAACAAAGATTTGTGTTCAAACATATCTCCTCATTTTTGGGCAATGTGTTGGCTTAATTTGGGATTTTATTTGCTTGCCAACAGCTCGAATTGCCTAATTATATAACTAAGTCCTTAATAGCTTATCTTCTTTGCTGTTTATGTATATTTTACTATTTTTCTTTTTTTTTTTAATTTCTAAATTTCAATTAATTTATTGCTGTACTTGCTTTTAATTTGCAATGTTTCATCCATAAGCTTTTAACATATAAGATGAAGACAAAGATTTGATCTTATGCTACTTTTTAAATTGAAAAGAAAAAAATATATATAAAAAATATGAAATTTTGTTAAAAGCTTACCAATTATAATGAATTGAGAATTGCTTTCAACGAAATTTTTTGAATTTTTATTAATTTTTGAAATAATTATATTAGGAAAAATCTGCAAAATCGAACAATTCTAAAAAGTGATGAAATTTCAGAATATGCATCATATAATATATGAAAACTTTATTAAAATAACTATTTAAAACTTACCAATCATAATAGATAGGGAATTGGTTTCAACGAAATCTGTCGAATTTTTAAAAATTTTTGAATAAATTATACTAGAAAAAAATAGTAAAATCCATAAATTATAAAAAGTAATGAAATTTCGGATATGAGTCATGTAATATATAAAAAATTCATTAGAATTACTATTTGAAACTTACCAATTACAATGAATAGAGAATTGGTTTCAATGAAATCTGTCGAATTTTTAACAATTTCTGAATGAGTTATACTAGAAAAATCATTAAAATCTATAAATTATAAAAAGTAATGAAATTTCGAAAATGAATCCTATAATATATGAAAACTTTTTTAAAATTGCTAGTGGAAGTTTACCAATCACAATTGATGGAGAATTGGCTTTAATGACATCTGTCAAATTTTTATGAATTTCTGAACAGGTTATACTAGGAAAAATCTGTAAAATCAAACAATTATAAAAAGTAATGAAATTTAGAATATGAATGGCAAAAAGAAAAAATCGAATCGGCAAAAATCAAAATTGATGGAAATATTACTTGAAATAAATAGATAGTAACGGGGCAAATTCAGAAAATATTTTTAGGGGAGAGCAAAATTAGAATTGGCAATAAATAAAGCATCTGCAACCAAAAAAAAAAAAAAAGTGTCGTACTCATTTTATTTACCACTCGAATCGTAATCAATCCTTTAGGGTCGGGTAGAGTTAGGTACCCAAAAAATTTATATTCTTACCATCCCTAGGCAAAATAAACATATTATAAGGGGACAAAACAAAAAATAAATGGGGGCAAAAAAGTGTTGAAGAGTTTAGGGGGCCAAATTAAAAAAATTTCATGTGATAATAAATTTTTTGATGAGGTAGTGGAGGCATTTTAGCCTATTATGCATTTCTTGTGGGGTAAAAAAGTATTAAATAGTTAAGTACAGGGCAAAAAAATAAAAATACACCAAACTATGGGGACAAAACTAAAAATTTGCCATGTATTTTTGGTGGAGCAGTGGAGTCAAGTGCCTCAACTGGCCCCACTCTAAATTCGCACATGAATAGTGATAATATATCATAAATGATTCATTGAGCAAAATTATTGAATTTCAATCAAATTTTTGGATCCACGTGTAACTATTTTATCTCTAACGTGTCACATACTGTCCGAACTTAAAGTACGGACATTCTTATCATAGTTCAAGCCGCTTAATCAACGACATTTTGGATGTATCCGTAGGCCATACAAGAATACACACCTTCTAATGATAACACTTTTAAGTTTTAATTCTCGGGACTTCTCTCTCTCTCAAACTCTTTTACTAACTTAAACATCAAAATAATCATCAAATCTGACTCTATATTGTGTTTTTAATTATTCCTTTTCTCTCCTCATTCTCGTTCTAAGTCCGTCGACCGCACATTTTAGTTAAATTTTTTCAAAAATTGGTACGTTTGCACCATAGTTATTGAAATCGAACCGGCTGGTTGAACCGGTTGGTTTGACTATATAAAATCGAATTGAAAAAATTGAATTGAACCGGAAAAAACCGGATTGAAACACAATTTTTTTTTTTAAAACACAAATTATTTTTAAAACACCCCAAAATTCAAATTATTTTTTAAAACACATTATTTATAAAAAAAAGTCTCTCAATTCATCTCCTTCCATCTAAATAATATTTTTTTTCTTTTTAGGTAATACATTATATAATTTATATAGAAATTCATAATTCTAATAAAAATGTATTGTATATAAAAAAATTTATGAAAAATAAAAAACATATATTTCTCCTAATAACATAATTGAAATAAAAATAAAATAAAATTAAAAAAAATAAAAAAAAAAACCTCCAAAATTAAAAAAAAATAAAACAAAATATTCTTTTAAAATACACCTTTTATAAAAAAAAGTTCGATGAGAATGACGATAATTATAAGTGATAAAGATGACTTTTTTTTAAGTATATATAATGTAAAATAAATTTATTTGAACGTTTAAAACTTATATTTGGTAAATATTTAATATGTTTTGTAATTTATTATTAGTATATTTGTGAAATATGTTAAATATTTTAAAAAAATTTATTTTTATTTGAGTGTTTATATAGCAGTATTTATAAAAATTATACTAATTAATAATATTTTAAAAAATAATCCGATTGAATACGAATCCTCAGTCTTGCGGGGTAAAAGGTACGTGTGCACTCATGATTTTTAGTTGGTCGGTAAGAAAATTCTTAAATAAATAAAGCAAGCTATTGACTTAAAAATGGGCCCAAGTAAAACCATAAGTTAGGCCCATTTTATTTAAACGCAGCGCAGCGAAAATTGTGGGCCTATTACAAAATGTCGAAACTAATCACCTGCACGCACTTCACGTGCAAAGCCTGTGCATTGATATCCATGCGCCTCCTGCGCACGTAAGCATCAACACCGAGCTAACATTTCACAAATCACGGACCCACTGATATTAAAATTGGCCCATTTGTGATCCAACGGCCATCAGATCCTGTGTGCGCTTCTTAATTCTGTGTATTCATCCGGCGCACGATAGCTTCTCTCCGATTTGAACAGTTATCTTTCTCGTGGTATGCGCGTTGCTCCCCCCTCCGCTCCCGCCCAACATCCCCGCCAGTTTCCTGCTCTCTCCGTCTTTCTTTAAATTTTCAAGTTAGTTATTGACCGTTATAACTCGGTGAGTGAATTTGATTTTTATGCGATTGGGGCATTGATAATACGATGTTTATTCTGGTTCCTTGTGCATTTATTGTATTGAAATTTGTGTTAAAGTCTTGATTTTTGTATCTTTTCAAGGGTGGGATTTGTAACTTTGCCCTTTTCTTTTGGTTGGGTTTTGAGAGTTTGGGAGATAATGAGTAGGGAGAAGTCAGAACCTTGATGGGTTTTGAAGGAACTTTGTGAATCAAGATCTCAATTGAGTTTTGGGTTTTATTTTGACTTCTGCTGATACTAACTTCGTTTTGAATGTTCCATCTTATTTTGTGCGGGATGGCAATTGGGGAAGCATCAGTGATAACGGTTGTCTTTCTTGTTCTAGCTTGAGGGTCCTAGTGAAGCTTGATCCTATCAGTTTGTACATTTGCGGTCACTTTCCTGTATCTGGATTTAGTCCTGTAAGTCAGTCTTGAGTTCATTTTTTGATTGTGCAAGCGCTTTGATTTCTAAAAGCAAGAAGTCCAAGAGTTCAATAACTTTGATTGGTGTTTGTTAACACACTTGCATGGGAACATTTTTGGGAAGTTCCAAAATTTGATGTTGTAAAACAGAAGTCTGTAATTGTGCTTGATAAGCATCAGTGAAGCAAGAGATGCGCTCTTTCTGGTTTGTAATTGCAGCAAAAATTATCAATTTTCCTTGCAGGTTTAATATTTGAATTTGACCATTAGTTAAAAAGGATGTCAGAAGGAACAAGTATGGTTATGGAGTCTTCTGAAAATGGAACAGATATATCTCAAGATGATGCAGGTAACATTGAAGAAGTACCTGAAGATACAATATTGTCAAGGCAGACCTCTGTGAACCTCATTCCATTTATAGGCCAAAGATTCATCTCCCAGGATGCTGCTTATGAATTTTACTGCAGTTTTGCAAAACAATGTGGGTTTTCAATTAGGCGTCACCGTACCCGGGGAAAGGATGGTGTTGGTAGAGGAGTGACAAGAAGAGATTTCACCTGCCATCGTGGTGGTTATCCACAGATAAAACCATCTGAAGATGGAAAGATGCAAAGGAATCGCAAGTCGTCCCGTTGTGGCTGTCAGGCATATATGCGTATTGTGAAGCGGGCAGATTTTGATGTCCCTGAATGGCGTGTTACTGGTTTTAGCAATGTCCACAACCATGAATTGTTAAAATCAAATGAAGTCCATCTCCTTCCTGCCTATTGCACCATATCTCCAGATGACAAGAGTAGGATTTGCATGTTTGCAAAAGCTGGAATGTCAGTGAGACAGATGTTACGATTGATGGAGCTGGAGAAAGGTGTGAAGCTAGGTTGTTTACCATTTACAGAAATAGATGTGAGAAACCTACTACAGTCATTCAGAAATGTTAATCGAGATAATGACGCTGTTGATCTTATTGCAATGTGCAAGAAACTGAAGGATGAAGATCACAACTTCAAATATGACTTCAAAATTGATGGGAACAATAGGTTACAGCACATTGCATGGTCCTATGCCTCCTCTATTCAATTATATGATGCTTTTGGTGATGCAGTGGTTTTTGACACAACCTATCGTTTGGATGCCTATGATATGGTCTTAGGCATTTGGCTTGGAGTGGACAATCATGGGATGACTTGTTTCTTTGGTTGTACACTGCTACGTGATGAAAATATGCAGTCTTTTTCCTGGGCTTTGAAGGTAAGAATGTTATCACAACGTATCTGGCTGGTTAATGAGCAAAATGTTTTACAGCCCAAATACGAGGATGTGGTCTATGACCTCTGAGTAATTATATAATTTGGCGATTAAATTTGAATTATTTGCAAATCAAACTTCATTTTTAAATAAGAATTGATGCATGACTTTTTCTTGGATTTGCTTGTCCAAAAGTCTCTCTATGTGTAATTTACCTGAACAATGATAATTACACTACCATGTCTTACTTTTTTTTGTTCCTTTCTCTGGTCAACTCTTGGTATATGCTTTGTTCTTCAACTTTACGTGATAATTTTTTATATTTATACAGGCATTTATGGATTTCATGAATGGAAAAGCTCCACAAACTATTATGACTGACCAAAATATGTGGTTGAAGGAGGCCATTGCTATCGAAATGCCAGAGACTAAACATGCCGTTTGCATTTGGCACATAATTGCAAAATTCTCTGATTGGTTTTCTGTACCACTTGAGTCATTTTATGATGATTTCAAAGCTGAGTTTATCCGGCTCCATAACTTGGAATTTGTGGAAGACTTTGAGGAAGGATGGAAAGAAATGGTTGACAAATATGGGCTCCATGCTAATAAGCACATTGCTAGTTTGTATGCTTTGCGGACTCTTTGGGCTTTGTCATATTTGAGGCATTATTTTTTTGCAGGAATGATGAATACGTGTCAGTCTGAATCAATTAATGCTTTCATTCAAAGATTTTTAAGTGCACAGTCCCAATTAGATCGTTTTGTGGCACGAGTGCGTAACCTTTCTTTTGTTTCCTCTGATTTTTTTTTTTATTGATATAACAACCTAAATCTCTAATTGTCCCTTTTTCAGGTAGCTGATATTGTTGATTATAATAATCAGGCTGGAGCAAAGGCAGAGACTCAACGAAAAATGCAGAAAATTTACCTCAAAACAGGCTCGCCAATTGAATCACATGCAGCCTCTATTCTTACCCCATTTGCCTTCAACAAACTGCAAGAGGAGCTTGTGTTAGCTCCACAATATGCATCTTTTCCAATAGATGATTACAGTTACCAAGTAAGACACCATACTCAGATCTCCGGGGGCTGCAAAGTCATTTGGGATCCTTGTCAAGAGCACATCAGTTGTAGCTGCAATCGGTTTGAATTTTTAGGAATCCTTTGTAGGCATGTCCTTCGTGTCCTATCAACAAACAACTGTTTTCACATTCCTGAACAATATTTGCCCATTCGATGGCGTGATGTTAGTTCACCTTCCACTATAAGAACACCGTCTGAGAGGATTCATTTAATAGAGTCAATGGTATCAACTCTCATGACAGAAGCAATTGAAACAGAGGAACGCCTTGATGTAGTATGTGAGCAAATTGCAATGGTAATATCCCGCATTAAAGACCTGCCAAGGCAGACACATGGTGAGAGTGACTATAACTGCCCATCTGACTCGTTGATTCTACCAGATGTGGATGATGCTGATGGGATTGTTCATACCCTTGGAATTGATAATCATAATGATTCAATTAGTCCAGGAAAGCTAAAAGAAAAAAGGCCCAGAGATGGAAATGATATATCTAGAAAGCGAAGGCACTGTTCTGGTCCTTGCTGTGGGCAGTTTGGACATGATCCATCGGACTGTCCAATCTTGGGAAGTGATCATTTGAATGGTGCTACTCTAGGATACATGTAAAGTACTGGTGATGGTGATTCATTTGAAACACAAACATATTACAGTCAGTGGTTTGTGTTCATTGTTGCTTTTACCTTTTTTTTTTTATTTTTTTTATTTTTTTCCAATCAAAATTTCACTATATAGAAATGTAAGCACTTTTGACCATGACAATGATGTCTAGATACATGTAACATGCATTTCAAAGGTTTCTTTTATTGTTCAAGATATAGCTTTGCCACCTTACTCGATATATTAACCCTGAAAGTAAATTGCTTTTGCCCTATTTCCTGTTTCTTTTTGGTTCAAGGAATTGTCAAGTGCGTTGAGTCTGTGCATACGATGAATTACCGAATTGAAAGTTGACATTACGGTCAGGTTCTCCTATTCACGAACTAAATCTATAACAGGTAAGGATTACTACTTGGATTATACTGAAGAAGATTTAATATTTTGTTTCTCCTTGCTAAAAATTACTTTGTCTCCATCTCTACATACCGCCTAGTTATTGCAGGTTACTTGCTTGCCTATTTGTATTGTTTCGTCACATATATTATTGCTTGAATGTGCTGTTATTTTTGTCATTGGCATTGATATGATGATCTTGCATCTGTAACCCATTTATTAGGTCACTAATGTATGCAGAATTACGTCTTAGAAAATACAAGGTACACAGATGCCATATCACAGCTACAGGTAGAATCTAAAGTCTCCTCGATGCATTTCATTGTTGCATATTGTACATTAAATGGTTAACATGTTTCTGTCTACTACTAAACTCATGTTGTGGACATTACTCCATTATGTTTTTCTTCTGGCAAACCAAGGTTAGATAACCCTTTTAAAATTCTAACATTACATGCAGGTCTTTTGGAAAACATTGATCATGTTATTAATCGTACTGGATGTTTTAAAGATTTTCTTTCATTTATTACTTTAAAACATCTGAATCAGATCTTATGCTTCTGCATTTCTTTCTTTATCAATACAACTCCATAATGGAGATTTTTACATGCTCAATAGTGCTAGGTGTATACCTTATATTACCAAATCGTCCGACAGTGAAACCTTGCTTAGCCTACTTGGGGACAATTTAGCACCACTGTTGATTTTTTTGCTCTTAATCCGATGGTTGTGTGACCCAAAAAGTACTCTATGAGCCAATGCTTTCTCAAAATTAGAGTTTCCTGCAACTTTCATGTTAGGCTTTTTATCTGCTATGTTTGACTGTTTGTGACTCATGCAATCATCCAGATCGACAACAGTGGCTTTTTCAGAAGCCATATAATCCAAATGCAGAACTGCTATGCAGATCCTGGTACTGACAGTGCTATGAAGATTGGCGAGACAGGTATTTATATAAGTGTTTGATTTGTATAGAGTATGCTATAGACGATCTGTTTGTCATGAAGCCTTAGGAAGCTACTAAAGGAATATGTTGGAAACAAGTTGGATTAGTGAGGAAGCCATATTTGTCGGTTGCAGAAAGACACTAATAAAATTCTTACATATGGAATAAGCTTACTAATCTTCTTGTTTAAGCAACAAAAAGATGCACCTATGCGCTTATCTATCCGTTGTTTGTTGGTTCTTAGACATCCTGAAGAATATTAATGTTAGTATGAAATACCTTTTTGACATGCAATTCCTGTTGATTGAGAGAAAAGATATTTATGAGAATATTTATGAAGGGTCATGTTATATTTTCCTGGATATATATAACTCTGAGTGCAGAAACTGACAAGTTGAGTGTGATCGGCACATTGTTTTGTGGCTTTTCTTTTTGTAGAACTCAGACGGAGAATAGATGCACCCACAGTTAAACCAAAATTTTACCAAATTATCAGGGCAAAAGCAATCCATTATTCTCCATACACCAACTTTCTGCTTATGTCCTTTTCTACCCGTGGACTTGCCATCCCAACTATAGGAGACTCCTGTTATGGAAGTGCCTTTCAATTTCATTTATTTTAGGGCTTAAATATTATAATGATTATCCTCCCAAGAATAATAGCCGTCCATTATTTTCTGTTTCACATTTTTCTCTTTTATTTTCAATGCTTTACCGTCCATTTTTATGTTAGAATCTGGTCAACTGCTAATTCTTTATTGAACCCAGATGCCAATCTTATCTCGTCACCTGGAATCTCACTTTGCCTTTATGTTTTTACTGAGCAGTCCAAACTGCAAAGTTTTGTTGAGGAATTATTCCATGCTTTGAAGTTCCTTTTTTATTTTTTTTAGAGAGAGAGCATTACTGTTTTTCTCGGATCAGTTTTGTGCATCTCTAACAAGTTATCATCTTGGATTTGATTTTATTTGGTTCCTTTTTTTTTTACAATAAGTATTTTAATATAAACTACCAAGCTCAGCGTAACTAATCTGGCACATTTAGAGGGGTTTAGCTATTATTTTTACATTGAAAGAGAATGATCATATCCTTGGATTTTTTTGGATTAAAATGAACATAAGACAGTGTTGAATGTTCTACAACTTTCTATCAGTTGGGAGCTGTTCACACATCTATAAATAAATAATTAACAGAAAACGAAAAATGCACTTTGAAGAAAAGAAGCTATAAAAATCTACTTTTAAGCTAAAAAGAATAGCAAGAATACTTGTAGAATGTGAATGCTTGGGACATAAGCCCAGAACCTGAGAATCTTTGGCCTTTAAGCAACCTTTGCTCCAAGCAATTCTGCAAATTCTGAGCCCTTTTTAGAATTCATTTTATCCTTACAATAGCTCCAACTATTTTCTTCATCTTGTTCTTGCCCCATTTCAGAATTGTTAACCATGCCACGAGGAAAAGTAATAACGCATGCCGATCTCGCACCAGGTCCTCGAAGCACCGATTTGGGTAGCAAAACAGCTGCCTTCCTAACGGTTCTTACCATTCTCTGTGGCCTTTTCTGCTTCGTTCTTTGTCTTATCGCCGAAGCCACCCGTTCCCAGGTAAAAAAAAAAAACTCGGATTCGAAACTTTTATATAATTGCGATTGTTAAATTTTTGGTGTGCCACTTATTGTAGGTGATATTGGTGGGTAGCAATGGTAAAGGAAATGGTGAGAATTATGAATGTGTATATAGTGGAAGTGGAAAGACTCCATTGTTATGTGCATCAATTGCATTTGTTGGACTAGCAGTTGCCATGGTGGTGGAACATATGTACATGTTGATTGCCATCAGTAAATCACCTCCTCCAGCTTTAGTTACCTTGGACCCCACTTTTGGTCCGGCCAAGACCATAACTTGGCAAGCAGGGTTTTTGTTTGTTGCAACCTGGTATGACCACCTTTCTTTTCTTAGCGAGTTTCACAGTTATTCTATCTAATCAAAATCCAATCTTTCTCGCAATGTTATCAAACAACAAGAAAAAACTACAAGCATGTTTTATAATTAAAACCCAAAATGATTCGATGTGTCTTCAGCTTAGGTTAGCTTATTATTGGCTTGAAGATCATGTTAGAGTAATGATAATTGTATAGCAATTTCGATTACCTAGAAACAAAAAATTTTTGCGGATTTTCGTAGTCAGAATTCTACCGTTGAGTCAATATTTGTGAATTTAGAGTTTTTTTTAAACTAAAAGAGCTTATTGGAAAAGATAAGAGTTTTTATAAAATACATTAAACAAGTAGATCTATTAATACTAAGTAACATTTAATAATAATAACATAAAGTCAAATAAAAGCTTGGTTTCTGTCTGTACTCAGGAGTTTCGGTTATGTATTCCTGTAATTGAGTAATTATATTAATCTTCAACATAATTTTTTTTTTTTTTTAACGATTTTCCTTTCAGGGTGTGCTTTTCAGTTGGGGAAGTCTTGCTATTAATTGGACTAAGTGTAGAATCAGGACACTTAAAGAACTGGTCTAAGCCCAAACCAAGTTGCCTCATAATCAAACAAGGCCTGTTTTGTGCAGCCGGAGTTTTATCATTGTTAACAGTGTTTCTTGCTGCTGGATTATACTTAACTGCATTACGTGCACAACGAATATCCCAACACCACGAAACCCTTCGGCGAGAGATCCTCGAAGCCTCCGCCCTTTACGCATCTCCACCGCGAACTCCACTGCCCCAAATCAGCGTCACTGCCCGGGAAAATCCTATTGCTATAGAACATCACTTACTCCCACCACCGGCTTTTAGCAAGTACTTTAGCTTAGTTTAAAATAAAACCTACATTTCATGCCAATGAGAAGAAGGCAGAAACTCTATATATACACACACTGAAATTGTAATTCATAATTTATTTTTTGTAAATAGATTTTATCTTAATGTAAAGTTCGATTTTTGAGATTCTCCAAGTTCCTTGGAAGACATTTCTTATACCGATTGATAGTGTAATTTTTTTTTTACTTATACTAGGAAGGAGATTACATGTGCCTTGTCCCACTAATTATTTGTAGCATATATTAAGAGTTGAGCACGCCTAACTAAAATCAAATCTAACTAATTTAATTAATTTGGTTTTATTATATGGATAATTATTTCTATTTTAATTAGTAACATATATGAATTTCCATTATCAGTTTGATTAACAATGAAAAACTTAAAACTTTTGTGTACTAAAATTTTATAAATTGTTAATCAGTTCGAATTTAGTAAATGATATAAAAAAATTATAATTATAAGTTCGGTCGAAATTTCAATTTATGATTTTTACCGAACTTCATTTTTATTTATTTTAATTAATTATATAATGGTGGTAGGTTGCCCACCTATGGTTATTAAAGTTAAAGAAAGTTTCTTGGATTAAATTAAATTAGGTTTAAATTTCAATTAGAAATCAACTAAATTAATAGATTTTTATTTTCTTATACCAAATAATAGATTGATAAACTCCATACATATATTATATTATAAAAAAAAATTCAAAAAATGGTAAACGACCAATAGAAACCCTAGTCCGCAATTTTGTATATTTCCAATTTCCTGAAAATGTATCCACCTTTATTTTATTTTGTTTTGTTTTAGCTGCTTAAAGCTTAAATCTTTGAAATAAATATATTTTAAAAAGTAGTATTTGTGGACGTGATTATTCCTAAAAATTCAAACTTTACGAAGAACAACACTGTGTAATTTTTGTTGAAAAAACAAAACAAAATAAAATAAAATGACATTTTCAAATTACATAACTTCACTTCCCTTATAAGTTCATTAGTAACTTACTCTCTACTTATTCTTTTTGCCAACACTGCGAATCGATTGATTGATCATCGATCAAGCTCGCCGCTTTTAGATTTTTCCGATTTCTAGAAACCATGTCACTTAGACCCAGCGCTAGAACCGAGGTTCGTCGGAACCGGTACAAGGTTGCTGTTGACGCCGATGAAGGTCGACGGAGGAGAGAGGACAATATGGTGGAGATCCGAAAGAGCAAGCGTGAAGAGAGCTTGCTGAAGAAGCGCCGCGAAGGCCTTCAAGCCCAGCAATTCCCTGTTACTGTCCAATCTTCTGCTACGGAAAAGAAGGTAACTTTCTTATCATACATGTCAAATTTATTGGTTTTTGCATTAGGGTTTTGGGTTTATTGCGTTTGTGTAAAATGCATGTTGTTTCTTTTCTTTATTTGTGTTTTATTTTTGAATTTCCGATTGTCTTTGACAGTTATTACCTTTTTAAATTTCAGTTAGAAAGTCTGCCTTCAATGGTAGCTGGGGTTTGGTCTGATGATAGCAGCATGCAGCTAGAAGCCACTACTCAGTTCCGAAAACTGCTTTCAATTGGTACTGTGCATTTATGTTATATTCATTTTATTCTGTGTTTACTTTGTGCGTTTCTTTTAATAAATTTTGAACATTATCATTGTTAGAACGCAATCCTCCTATAGAGGAAGTTATCCAATCTGGGGTTGTTCCTCGTTTCGTGGAGTTTCTTATGAGAGAAGATTATCCTCAACTTCAGGTCTGTATCTGTATAGTCATTCAGCTTCTTATATCTGTCTAATTGGATCAGATTGCTAATGTTTACCTGTGCGCCAATTTATGGAATTTATACAGTTTGAGGCTGCTTGGGCACTTACAAATATCGCCTCAGGAACCTCAGAGAACACAAGAGTAGTAATTGATCATGGTGCAGTTCCCATATTTGTGAAGCTTCTTGCATCTCCCAGTGATGATGTTCGGGAGCAGGTATCTAGCGTTGTTAGCTGTAATTTAAGCATATAATTCTGGGTTTTTAATAGAAATTTTGGCTAAACTGTAGGCAGTGTGGGCATTGGGAAATGTTGCTGGAGACTCCCCAAAATGCCGTGATCTTGTTCTTAGCCATGGAGCACTGCTTGCATTGCTTGCACAACTGAACGAGCATGCAAAGCTTTCAATGTTAAGGAATGCTACTTGGACACTATCAAACTTCTGCAGGGGCAAGCCTCAGCCTCCATTTGAGCAGGTTATTGTCTGCTTTTGTACTTCATTAGGATGAGCCGAAGATTCCTCATTGCTGGTTTAAGAAGTATATAACTCCTGAAATTTGATGAGCAGGTGAAGCCTGCACTTCCAGCACTTGAGCGTCTTGTGCATTCAACTGATGAAGAAGTTCTAACCGATGCCTGCTGGGCACTTTCATATCTTTCAGATGGTACAAATGACAAAATCCAAGCTGTGATTGAGGCAGGTGTTGTTGGCCGACTTGTTGAGCTCCTTGTGTGAGTCTGGCTAATGATCAACTGCTGTGTTTCGTCTTTTCTTTTATTCTAATTGTAAAAATTGATGATTTTATTTATTTGTACTGCTTCAGCCATCATTCTCCGTCAGTGCTTGTTCCTGCCCTTCGGACAGTTGGAAATATTGTAACTGGAGATGATATGCAAACTCAGGTATCAGCATTCCAGTAAAATGCATTTTGTAGTTTCATTTATCTGCATTATTTTCTTTTATACACAAATTATGCATTTTTGAACTGATGAAACATGTTTATTGGGATTCTTCATGTCCCTTAAGTGATATTGGCATGGATGATCCATCAGTCATAGAGAACATTTTGGGAATTAAAATTAGGATGAAAGAATCTAATGGCCTTGAGTGAATGAATGAAATAGCTTCACTTGTGAATATTTCCCACTCCAAAAAGTAGTTTATATGTGAAAGTTGAGAAATCCTAGTGGCCCTTGAATATTGCTTGCTTTATTTTGAGGATGAAAGGAAACAGATGCACTCAAATTTTTCGTAGAAGTTAATCAAATTCAAAGCAGGAAAATATGCCAATTCATCAAACTTAACTGACTAGAAAGAAATTTTGCTTTATGACATATGGTGTCTCTTATACGAGTTGGGATACTTAGACTTAATCTCTGAACAAATTTACCTCTAGGCGATGTCATTGATAAAAATCTCATTGCTTTTCTCTTTAAGTTTTTGACAATGTATTTCAATTTTATTGTAATCTTGGGATGCTTTTTAATTTAGGACCCTGTTTCATTAAATTATTTGCCTATACTCTTAGAAGAAGTTTAGAAACTTGGATAAAAGAAGCAGCATTTTGGTAAAAATTATAAGAACTTTGTAGGATATAATACATGAAAATTTTGAATCATTAGACACGAATCCCTTTACAAATTATGAGGTTAGTTTCCAGAGCAATAAAGAATTTACAAGCTATTGGCTGATAGGTATAGGATTCAATGGATTTTGGCAATCAGAGGGTGCTTGTACTTTCGTGAATAGTCTATGCTTCTTTATTGTACCTTGGTTTAAGATTTAGACCGTTATTCAGGATCAATAAATTTCGTCAAGTTTAACAATTTAATATGTTCACTTTGGTTAATAAAAGAATAGCTCTATCAAACTTCATCAACATTTACTGTTATCTATTGTTGACAAAATTGAGGTTCAAGATATATCTCTCTTTCTGGTTTATTTTTCTGATTCCATTCAGCTCTATGTACAATATTGTTCTTCATGTCTAATGGCTAAGTTTGTCGGATTTCTTTCTTCTCAGTGTGTAATTAGCAATGGTGCACTGCCATACCTCCTAAGCCTATTAACCCATAATCATAAAAAGAGCATCAAGAAAGAAGCTTGCTGGACCACATCAAACATTACAGCTGGAAATAAGGAACAAATTCAGGTAAGCTTATATGGTTCCTGAACATTCTTTTAGCCATGTTATGCTCTTATGAATCTCCTCTTATTGGAAGCTCTTGAGCACTTGCTGATGATCATTTTGGATTTACTTCCTGGCGTGGTTTGCATAAACATCTCAGCAGAAAAGAATTTCTTTTTTTTTTTCTTTTCTTTTTTTTTTCCTTTTCTTTTTTTATTTTTTTTGTCACCCTTTTGTATAAGTTTCATACATACTTAGCTTCACATAAGATCTTTTGTGAATGCCATAGGCTGTTATTGAGGCTGGTTTGATCGGGCCCTTGATTAATTTGCTTCAAAATGCTGAGTTTGACATAAAGAAGGAAGCTGCTTGGGCAATTTCAAATGCTACTTCTGGTGGTACTCCTGAGCAGATTAAGTATGTGTTTCTTGTCTGTTGAACTATTTTGTTTCTCGACTTTTGAAGCCTTTTGTCTTATTTCAGTCAATTCTTGTAAAGTATTGATGGATCTTGTTTAATAGGTACTTGGTGAGTCAAGGGTGCATCAAACCATTGTGTGACCTCCTTGTATGTCCTGATCCAAGGATTGTCACTGTATGCCTCGAAGGGCTAGAGAACATTTTAAAGGTCGGGGAAGCTGAAAAAAATGCAGGAAATAGTGGAGACGTCAATTTGTATGCTCAGATGATTGAAGACATCGAGGGATTAGAGAAGATTGAAAATTTGCAAAGTCATGACAATAATGAGATTTATGAGAAGGCAGTGAAGGTTCTTGAGATGTATTGGTTGGAGGAAGATGACGAGACATTACCTCCTGGAGATGAATCCCAACAAGGCTTTCATTTCGGTGGAAATAATCCCTCGGTCCCATCTGGTGGATTCAACTTTAGTTGAAGGTATGTATTGTATACTTAAAGGTCTGAATGTTTACACAAAATCAGCTAAAATAGCGAGCGGCTTAGATTAAGTGAATCATTCTTGTGATTTTTGAAGATCTGCAAAGACAATTTCATCTTACTCATCATCCTTAAGACAGGTTTTATTAATTAAAACAGCAAAATTGGCAGGAAGGCACGAGTTGGCGTCGAGCAATTCACAATGTAGGGAGCCATCGAGTTCAATCTGAGTCTTAAGTCGCACCACTTAGTGTCTGGTTGTGGTTCGGTCTGGTGTTTGTTGTTGTTGAAGTGGTGCAAGGAAGTTGGGGTGGTTTTATATGATCTAGTGCTCAAGTCCATTGTCATCGAAGATGCCATCTTACATAGACGAAAAAACTCAAGGTTTGCGCCTTGCACTATGACGTGGTAAGAAAGAAACGTGTTTTGAAACATCTATTCTTGCATAAGCAAGCCAATTGGCATAGTTTTATGAAGCATATGGTTGTTGTAGCAGTAGTTTTTATCAGATTGATGTTCATTATATCTTTGATTGCATGAATATATTACTCATGTTTCTTGTTTTCCTAATGTATTTCAAGTGAGCTAGATGAATGAGTAGCATTTATTTTTATCAGTTTTGATTGTGGACCTATAGGCTTTGGCTGAAGAAAATTAATTGCATGTACTGGTTTTATAAATTCATTTATATATTATCCTAAATGAAAAGTAGTTTTTTTAGAAGCGAGATGATTCATGTATCAAATATAAATTGTTGTATGAAAAATATAAAAATATTATTTTTTTTAATTTAACGGTCAATATATTCGAATAGTCCATGAATGAATAAGTGGACAGTCTTGATAAAAAATTTGCAATGAAATGAGAAAATTTAGTCGCTGTTGTTGAATCGATGCCAAGTTAAATCTACTAGATTTATGTCTATTTATTCGGTTAACTAAATTTGTGTTTTTAAAATAACTAAATTATATAATTTTTGCAATTTTCCCATGAAAATATTTTAAATTATACTAAAAATCTAACATAGCAATTAGCATGCCAACTGAGTTCTAAACCTTGAATAGACAATTTAGAAACTAGATAATCATGAAAAAAATAAACTTAAAAACGATTTCTTTCCATAGTAGCTGCATCACATAGGTTTTTGCTAATATGCATTTTCTAGAAAGTCTGCGTATTAGATTTTTTATAGAATTTGAAGCTCTAATTTATTGGGATGCCCTTTTTCTAGTATAACTTTAAGAGTTGGTTAATAAAAACAATAATAATAAATTCTGCTGAGATATGTTTTTGTTGTGTTTTGTCTTTGGTTCCATTCCATGTGAACATAATCAGGGTATTTAGTCAAACTGACAACTATTGGCTTGGCTTGCATATCAGGGTATGCTTTTCATATTTACTCTTTGGTTGGTGCCGAATGTAGTTTTCAGCTCGTTTGGGGGAAAGTTTGTAATATTTTAATCCCTTAATTTAATTATTGTGTTTGTTTACTAGAAAGCTCTTAAATGTGTGCAATTTTTTTAAGGTCAAATTTCAGTTGTCATTGACGCCTAGCTAGTAAACAAATACAATAATTAAAAATTAAAATTTTTAAGGGCTAAATAATGCATTTTTACTTTGAGATGAGAAAACAAAAGGTATATTGTTATATTCTGACAATGTAAAATCAGATCCTTTAGATTTTTTTAATTTAATATAATTTTATTTAGATATTTTTTCCTTCACTTAAATTGTATTATGCGGTGTTAGATTTATACTTCAGATTTTTACATGTTTTCAATCATAGGTATGAGAAAGTGTGTTAAATATTTCATATCAACTAATTACAAAAATATAATATTTCTTATAAAAGTTTCAATTTGGATAAGAAAAATAGACAAAAAGAGAGTCTAACCATTAAGAATGAACCAAATTAATTTGACTATTTAGAAAATCAATTCGATTTCGGCTTCTAGAATATGTTTAGTTAATATCTGAATTTAATTAAACATATAAATTTTATTAATCGATATAATTTTAATTAGTGATAAAAAGGAATGTCAATTATGGGTATGATTTTGATTTATTTACCATTTCAGTTATTTCAAATGGATTCAATCATAAAAAAAAAAAAAAAAACCCCGACAAACCATATCCAGTATCCAGCGTTTGAGTGAATATTATGAAAGCTGTACTTAACAGTACCCAATCATGCATTCATTATCATAAAAACTATTAATTAAATAAGAATCCAATTGCGAGTGCGAGCCAAAATCTTATTCATTGCCGCCCTTTTCCAAATTTTATTTCTCATTAGTATAAAAGAAAAGAAATGGCAGCAAAAATTGGCGCCCTTTTTGTTCACTTTCAGGATTTTGGCGGGCGAGTATGTCTCTGTGTTGTGTCAAAATAAAGAAGGGCAATTTCGTAATTTTATAAATTAGGGTTTCACTTCCCATTTATATATATAACATTTTTTATCAGATCTGGGTTGGTGCGTGTGGTGTGTCTCTGTGTCGGTTCGATTCCTCAAATTTCTCCTCTGCACACTCGCTGTCTCTTCCATCTCCGTTTCTCTTACCTTACTTCCATACTTACCCATTGCTCTTTCTTGATCCTTCATTTCTTCTCCCTTCCCCATTTTCTTGTAGTAGAACCTTGGGGTTTTAGTTCTTGGCTTGCTCACTTGATCTCTTACTCCATACCCCATAATTTGTTAGATCTATCTTAGCTTTGCTCAGTCATCATTTCTGGCCATTACCCATTTCGATTCAAGCCTCTGAGTTTGTTTTAGATCTCATTTCTAGTTAGTAAAAATGTTGGATCCAAGTGAGAAAGTGAGTGAGCTTTATTTTTTTTCTTCGATTTGGTCTGTGGACTTAGGAATTCATTCGAATCTTAGCTAATTAAAGTTTGTTTATCTCTTTCTTGCAGGGATCAGAGCCGGAGGACATGAGCAGCAAATCGACGGAAGGAGAGAACCAGCAGAAGAAAACCTGCGCCGATTGCGGAACCACAAAGACACCGCTATGGAGAGGCGGGCCAGCTGGACCCAAGGTAGAAATCAAATCTAATCCATTCCCAGATCGCCGTTTACCCATTAATTGAGTCTCTGATCTGATTCTAGTTTTGTGTTTGGTTTGCAGTCACTATGCAACGCGTGTGGAATTAGGAGCAGGAAGAAGAAAAGAGACAGCTTAGGTTTGAACAGAGCATCAAACGACAAGAAATCAAGAAAAGGGAATCATAATCACAGTTCAAGTAATGGATTAGGAGATGGATTAAAGCAGAGATTGTTGGCTTTAGGTAGGAAGGTAATGATGCAGAGATCGACGGTGGAGAAGCAGAGGAGAAAGCTGGGAGAAGAAGAACAAGCTGCTGTTCTATTGATGGCGTTGTCTTGTGGCTATGTTTATGCTTAGTTAGAACTTTAGGGGAGGGGTAATAATGGAATTGAAAAATTAATTTGTATTAGCTGACCGAAATTATGTTGTGATTTTTTAGTTTGGTTCTGTAGTGAGATATTTAGGTGTCATTTTTCAAGCTTCAGTGGCTAACTGTATTTCAATGTTTTCCAAGGAATTGAAGAAATGCAAGAAGTGAATATTATGATTCTATTCATTTTTAACTATTGTTAATTCTCTATGCAATTTCTGGCTTATAAAATTACTATTCAATTGGCTGATTTTTTGAGTTCAATTCAAGAAAATGTCCAATCCAATTCAATTTGAGTTTTTGAGTTCAAAAAATAATATATTTATATTTAGTTTGTATTTGTAGCAAGTGAGGGAAATTATGAAAATTTGGGAAAGCGGAATGTGAAATTTTGTTGGTTGGCGGCGAAATGGAAAGCTAAATTCAAAGTGTCGTTGGTACGGCTTGTTGACTCATTTGAGCGCCATACTATTTTCCTAGGAACCAAACATGCCCTAGTATAACCAACTTTTAGTATTTTGGGTGTTTCTTTTCCTTTAAAAAAAGAAATTTTGCTTTACTTCAATTGACTCGTGGCAGCATCACGTAAACTTCATTTCTACTTTATCCGTTTTATAATATTTGTTGCTTTTATTAGAATTAAATAGTATTATTTAAATTTAATATAAAATTAAATAATTCAATACATAAATTTAAATGTAATTAATTAATTTTTATTAAAAAATAAAATTAAATTGTATTAAAGAAATTTAAATTTTATTAAAAAGTAATAAATATTATATAACAGATAAAAAAATAAATAATGGTGAAATTTCTTTTTTTTTTTTTATGAAAAAAAGGTATTCAAATAACTGAATAATTCAAAATAGTCAAAGATATAGCACTCTTCTTCTTTTTGATTTGAGTATCTAATTCAAGTCTAACTTTTAGAATCTTTTTTAGTATTTCATTTTAAGCATGGCTTTTCTATACATTAATTATTAAAAGAATAATTTAATTACTTATAAATATGTTTAAAATATTAAAATACTTTAATCATTTTCTTAATATACGTCCAATAACCTATAATTTATATAAAGACAGAGGTCGTTGCAATTAGTGAAAGGACATAGACAAGACATAGTGCTCAAAGTGAATGGAATAATACACAAAAACGCATTTAAATGTGCTAAAATTATTCTGTTCTATATTTCAATTTTATGAATAATGTTTTATACAATAAAATTGATCAAAATAACAAGTTTATTTATCATTCTATATATAAATTCATTTGGCAAGTGATTTTATTATTATTATTATTAAGTTTAGAATAGTACAGAAGGCCCAAAATGATGATTAAAGGTTGACGATGTTAATAAAAAGGCACAAAATCACTATTTAAGGTTGATGATGTGGGAAAAAGGCTGCCCAAAAGTGATATGAAGGCAGAGTTTGTAGCCAATTAGTGATAAGGACATAGAGATAGTGCACAAACTGAAGCGAGCCACCCTATGGCTAATCTTGTTTTTCACGGGTAGCCCTCCCTATCTATCATTCCCACTCTCAGTATTTGGCTGCATAACCTCACCATTTCTATTTCTATTTTTTTTTTTTAATTTTATAATAAAAAAAAAGAGAAAAATGAAATTTAAATTTGAAATATTTTAATACATTGAATCTTACCAATTTTTCTAGACATTTCATTTTTTACTAAAACAAAACATAGAGCTTCCTACCTAATTCCATAATTAACTTTTAAATTTGATTAAATATTTGACTTCTATAAATAAGGTGCAATACACTAAATCAATGATGTATTGACACATCCTAGGTGTAGTTTGCCCAATCTTCCTCTATTTTGGGTTTAGTTGAAGATATTAAGGTCTTTAGTTTTTCGATATTTAAATCGATCATCAAACTCTTTTGGGTGGCAATTTCTGTTTTGTTTTATGAACTTACAGTTGACAATATATATATATAGAAGTAAACTGATTATCATATATGCCTACAATCACTTCTTTTTTCAGGGTGAACTTTGATAATTTCATGCTATCAAATAAATTTACTATCAAAAGTCGACTCAAGCTATGAACTAGTGAATTTTACTCCATAATGAACCGACCCTACTCGAGTCCAATTAATATGACTCTATGGGCTTTTGAATGCAGGCAACGAGAAAAAACACATAAAGAAAAGAAAAGGACAGCTCAAGCTCAACCCCAACCCCAACCCCAGGACCATAAAGAGAAAATTGAAGAAATGAATTGGCAATTTAATTACACAGAATGGGCCCATGACCCTGTTAAAGCCATCACTAATTCAACACTGGGCTCATGAATTCGTTGAACAACTAAACTTTGGGCCATTTAAAAATGTTGGGATCCACGTCAACTAATTATCAAACATTTTGTTTTCTTCTATCAGTCAATTAATGAATTTAGGCAATTAATTTTCTGTAATTAAAAGTCAAATTGGGTTGTAAATTCATGAGCCGTCCGTTAATTTCACTTATTGTCATTAAATTTATACTTAAATAATACTAATATAATAAAAAAAAATTACTCTTAATAATCACTTAATTTATAATATATAAACAGAAAAATTACTTTAATTATTTTTCGGTTAACTTGTCATGTGACATGCTTACATGTTATTTTTTTTACGTGTCAAGCCACGCGTGTAAGAAGTGCTAAGTGTACGAGCCAGCTGAATTTTTCGATAGTTTTTTCGCCCAAAAATTATCAAATTAACTTTTTTTATATATATATATTCTAAGTTCAGTAATTTCTAAAAAAATAATTTTTTTTTCATTATATTAGACTAATATTATTAGTGTTATTTAAATATAAATTCAGTGATATAAGTGAAATTAACCTAACGAGAGTTGTGCACCGAGAATATCTAACGCTTGGTGATGCATGGAATTTTTTTTTCCTCTAAATGAAGATACCAAACAGTTAAAAACTTGAAATAAAAAGGCAAATATGAAAAGAATGAACAGTTTGCTTCCCTGTGGTGGAGACAAATGTGAAGATTAAAAAATAATAATAATAAAAATAAAGCAAATGAATGATGTGCCAAATCGTGAGCCACCATTCGAATTTATAAACCGAAGCCTCTAATAATCAGAACAGTCAAAAATTTAAAGCCCTTGGCACTTGATTTAGTCTGCCCATTATTAAACCATAATTAAACCTACTAAAGTAATTAATTTAGTAGTTACGTACTACTAGCAGTCTGCATTCACATTTCCCACAAGATTATTAACAATGTCGCTTTAAATTTTAGTTGTTTCTTTTCAATTTGATACTTAATTTAATAAATTTGAGTCGAGCCGATTAAATTAGATTCTTATTAAATGATAATTGATAACTCAATTGTGTAATTTCAACTCTTATATCCGAATTTAGTCCAAATTTTTATTCAAACGTTATTTACATTAAAGACTTACTTGCAATAATCAAATGTTATAAATATTGATGATATACTCTTATAAGCCTTAATTAAGTACCAAAAATAATAAGCAATCCTGACCCAAGTTATTATAAAAGCGATTGTTCACCTCAATTATTGTTTCCTTACCGATATAAGATAAATCCAATATCACTAATTTGTAATTACATGGCCATTTTAAAAGATATGTGAAAAAGAGGTTTGCCACTACGAAATTAAATGATGCTAAGTGGGTACTATATATGTTATGGTAATGGGATCAAAACATAGTGTTATTGTTAAGATTAAGTGTTGTAGTAGCGATAGACCATGCCATATAGGATGCTTTTGGCCACTTGTTAAGACCCCGCCACCCATCCACCTATACGTGCCATCCAGCTAATTGTTACTCTGTATTTTGTCTCCTCCTTAAAGTTTGAGAACCAAAAAGAAAAAGAAATACAGTCCAATATTTAGCATCGCCACCCTGCCCACCATTCTATTGAGATTAGTAGTCTAATGTACATGTGAATATGGCATCATCCGCACTGAATCATAATATTTTTTATATGAAAAACAAAGAAGAAAAATTAGGAGAAGTGAAGAAAAGTAAGCAGAGCATATACTATAAAAATTTTATAATATTTTCAATAGAAAACAAACTTTGGTGAGAGTTAATTATTTTTAAAATCCATTTAATTCTTAACCACAGTGCAATAAATCATTTTTCCTCACGTTAGCAGAAGACTAGAACTTTCGCTTCCCAAAATACGACTTAAATAATTAATTATTGAAGCACAGTAAAAAGGGCGGACCAAAGAAAAAAGCTAGATGAA
The DNA here is from genome assembly GCA_947683425.1 of Excoecaria cochinchinensis. NCBI lineage: Eukaryota > Viridiplantae > Streptophyta > Magnoliopsida > Malpighiales > Euphorbiaceae > Excoecaria > Excoecaria cochinchinensis. Next base: position 7,517,964 of record CANTUQ010000056.1, on the reverse strand, counting down.
GTGGTGAGGTGTCATTTGGGTTGGCACATTGACACATTCCCCGAGGAGAGTAGATTGAATTCCAGTGGTCAACCATTCATCGAAACCAAAATTGGTTTCAACTTCTTAGCCGCTTACAATTCAGACCAACATGTGTCAGACCAGCAAAGTAGACCTTCCAGATCATTTTAGACGCAGCCAGCGGAGACGATTGCAAGGAACAATCTATTATAAAAGATCACCCAAGTACCTGATTACTGACCACCAACAGCTTGTCGCCAGGTCAGCATCATTCATAGGGATTGGACGTACGTCACCATAGCCAACTATAATTTATTTGAATACTAACTAAAAAATAAAACAAAAATTATAAAGATTAAAGATAATAAAGGTTCAGTCTGATCCACCAACAATATCCCGAAGAATAGTTAAAATAACATATTACAATATTCCAATAACACCTATATCAAAATATTTAATACTTATACTGGCTTAACATTAAGTTAAAAGTCCTGTTACTTTACCATTAATCAGAAAAATTTTCTATCGAATAAAATGCAGCAAATAAGGAATTAAATAATTGTTGTTGGGTAAGATTGATAACTAAAATTAATGGTGACAAAAATGAGGAATTAGTTTTAAATTAATGTAAAAGGAAAAAGAGAAACAAAGATAGATACAAATTGTCAACAAATTACAGATCAATCTACAGCAAAAACAGAGGAGAGAAAGAAATTAAGGCTAATTACTTGTCAATTGCCATAATTATGATTTTTGAGCTTAAACAAGGGGATTTTGGTAAATGTGCAACCTCCCACTTCTTGTTCTTGAACCCCTTTTTCTTCTTTCTTACTGTTGTCCAAAGATCGAAGTTTTTTCTCCCTTTCTCCTTCGCTGCATATTACCAGATCTGCCAATCTGCCACATTATTTCAATTTTCTTTTACTTTCTTCATAATTTTCTGATCAAGACAATGAAAACAAAACGATCACTACAAAGCCAACACTGTAACTAAAACAGCTCATGAGCTTCATAGAACTGGAAGGAGGCGGTGGAGTGTGATAGTAGAAAGGAAAGTAAGGCACAATTGGGTTAGGAGGCGGAGGAGCAGGGTAATTCTCGTAATTAGGTGGAGGATAATAGTAGTAAGAGCCACCGCCGGAGCCGCCACCTTGTGGTGGTGGAGGGGAGGAGTAGGTGTAAGTGGAAGGTGGAGGTGGAGAATTGTAGTAAGACCCCGATGAAGGTGGGGTTGGTGGAGACGGTGGTGGTGGACAATTGGAAGTGGAAGCTGGTGGTGGTGGAGACGGTGAAGGCGGCGGTGGAGATGGCGCCGGCGGCGGCGGGGAGGGAACTGGGTTGCAACAAGTGGAGCACATTGTACATGCGATCTCGTACAATGTTCTTGATTTTGGAATAGGAGAAGGATTTGTGAAAGGTAGGATAGTGAAGAGAACTAGAAGAGATAGTATGGTATTGCGAGTTTTTTCCATTTTCGCAATGCTTTGTGTCTGGACAGAACAATTGTATTCTATAAAAACAAGAAGAACGAGTTGTTGAATTTCTTGAGGAAAATTGATGAGAGAGAGAAGAAGAAGTGAGTGGGGCTGTTTGTACTAAGTGAGTCTTATCTTTGAAGCTACACCATTCATCGTCGTCGGCTCCTCTTTTTGTTGGGGTTAAAATATAATTATTAAAATAAAAAAGGGGTTAAAAAGAGAGGAGCCAAAATTTCTAAAAGATGACACCGACACGTTTTACTTTACTTGAGAAAAGGGGGTGTGTAGAGTCTGAATTGCAACACAGTGCACGAATTAAACGCGTCGTTCAGGGTTATCCTTGTCCGTTTGTGAATTTTACAAGGGTAAAAAAGGAATTTGTGAGGTTGTTAAAGTGTGTCGGGTTGAAATTTGTAACTTAAAAACGGTGAAGTTTCAACTCATAATAATTGAAGAGAAGAGATGGAATGGAAATTATTATTATTTTTCAAGAAGAACGATCAATTTCATCAACAACAACTCTAAATTAATCAGATATAAATAATATTTTTTACTTAATTAGAAATTTTAAATTTAAAAATATTTAAAAACAATGCATTGTATATGTTTAATATGAACTTAAATTTCAAGACTGGAAACAGTAACAAGAGATGGGCTTGACTAAGGTGAAGGCATATTCATACGTCGAACAATATGGAAAGGTCATTCATGGTGATGTGGCAGATGGGGGGAGAAGACGTAAACAATAAGCAAGTTCCACGTGGTGTTTGGTCTATTTTTCAGTTTAATTTTACTACTAACAACAACTGTATAAAAATAAATCTCCGCAGAACTGATTTTAGAACCTGCCGATTTTTTTTTTAAAAAAAAACGTGGTGAAAAAACATGGACTGCAAGCTACTTGCAAAAACTATAATCATCCCCATTCCCTGTCTCTGTAAATATAAATTTTCCACGTGGGATCATAAAGGAGCCTGGAAATATGCAATGGGATAAAAGAGATTGTATTATTTCGAAAATTTATTTATGAATTGAACTAGTAATAAAAATTTATGCATGAATTAGATCCATAAGTTAGATTGCATGTATAATTTTAATACGTTTTTTCTTATAAATGATTGAATCAAAACAAAATTGAATTCAAAAAATCTCAATTTGAAATTTAAATGAACATAATTATTATTATTTTTTTATCTTAAACTAAATGTACATACATAAGATTTACGGATAAAAATATCAATTCGTTTGTCATTGTTAAAATTAAGGATTGATTATCTTTTCTTTAACACGTCTTTTCTTCAGGTTTAATTTCTTTATTGATCGCATTTAGAAAGACAATAATAATTGATAATAACAGAAGATTTTAGTTAATTAACATATGCATGCTTTTTATAAAGAATTGAAATCAAGAAAGTGTAAAAGGTATAGTTATATGAATAAATAACTCGAAATGTGCAGAAGAATCTTTACCTTTACTTAATTCTTTTTAATTTCTTTATTATATGATATAAACTTTTCTATGTTTCTTTCTTGCCATGATTGCTTAGTTTGAGCAATTAAAAGTTTAAACAGGATCTCTCTATGGGCCTGTTTGGCATTGCTTTTGGAAGGCCAAAAAGCTGCTTATTTGATAAAAAGCTGATTATGGGATAAAAATAAGTGTTTGGTAAATGCTGATTTTAGAAAAATCAATTTTCTGAAAAGTGAAAAAACCTCCTATTAGAAAAAGCTAGAAATTGAAGCTTTTCAGAAAAGCTGATTTTCAGCTTTTAAGGGCAGCAGATTTAATATTTTTTTTAGACAAAAATATCCTTCATTTTATTTCATAATGACAATTATATCTAATATAATCTTTTTTTTTTGTTTTTTCTCTTATCCTATCACTCAAAATTATCCTTTTTTATTTTTTTTATTCTAAAAAGCCATTTTTAATTATATAATTTACCAAACAGTTAATAACTATTTTTAATTTTATAAGTCATTTTAAATTTTATTTACCAAACAGTAATCTACTTTTCGACATACAGCTTTTTGGAATATAACTTTTTTCAATTGAAAAAACTATTTTCATAAGTTTTGCCAAACTGGCCCTATATATATTATCATTCTTTAATCTTTGTTTTTAATTCCCCATTTAATTTCATCACCAATAATTGTGAAAGATAAAATAAGGTTTAATCAGTTCAATTTTTTCAATTTCAATTAAACTGAATTAAATATTAAAAAATAAATTAATTAGATCGAAAACTGAAAAAAAAAACTAAACATATCAAATTGTCTAAAATTCGATTTAATTTTCGATTATAATTCAGTAGTTTTGTACGTGGTAGTATGTGTGTGTGTATATATATATATAACACCAAATTATAATAAAAAGCAAAAAGAAAGTTTGGTGAGTTGCCTAATCAAAATGATCTAACTTTAATTTCCATTAATTGCTAAAATTAAAAAAAAAAGAACCTAATTTATAAAGCAAGAGAAAGTTGTTAGTTGTTAGTTGGTAGAAATATTCTTAGGGCCCTTGAGGATTCTATTATTACGAGAATTTTCACAGTACTTTATTCTCCTAGCACATGCCTTGTATATACTATAGCGACCAAATTGTCAATAATTTATTTCTAAAACTCAAAAAATGCAAAATGTTTCATGTCATGTCGATGTTGGTGTGTTGCTAAGAAAATGATTGATTAGTAAGTAACAATAATTATTTATAATGTGGAGGCAGTGGGCTTTGTTGAATTAAGAGTTGACTCCCTAAAGAAAATGAATTATTGAAGAAATCAAAGTTCAGATTCCAGAAATTGGTTCTATAAACATCAAAATCTAAGCCCATGTTTAGGAGATTTCGACTATTTAGAATAGACTTGAATGTTTTTGTCTCTGTCTTTGTCCACACATCGATATGTCTATTTACAACCGTTAAGGTTATGTTATCCTTCCATTTTTAATGGAAACCCACCTTTTTGCCTAATTATTTGCTACTTTTCTTTTTATTGGTTTATAATTATTGGATATTTAGAATTCTTAAAAAAAGATAAAACGTATATGATATTTTTTATTCAGAAAAAAAATAATTTCTATCTTCCCATCTCAATTCTCTTCCCTTACAATATTCATCTCATTTTATCTAAATTGATATTTCTAGTTTAATTTTATTATTAGTGTTTTCATAGCATGATTTAATTTATATTAAAATAGCAGAAATTGAAAGTTCACAAATGTAGTAGATTCGTATGAATGATGAATAGATTCACATTAAATACTAATGCCATTTTAAGCTTGTTTTAATTAACTATAAAAAACCTTCTATCAGAAAATGGTTTTAACTCTTAACTAGTAGTCTAGTACTATCTAGTTAGAGAAACTCTGATGGAAGTAGTAATGGGCTATCAGTCCATAAAACTTGTATGGGCTTATGTAATGGGCCACACTTTGTACTGATGTGTTGAATATAGCAGATTATATGCCCCGTTGCTTCTTTAAGAAAATAAATAAATAAAATGCCAGAAAATATATCCATATTACATTGCAAAGAAAAGAAATCTGTGCTTAATTCAATCTTAAAGATGATTACCGTGAAAGCCATTATAATGAGTATTATATTTTTATAAGAAGTCGATATCGGATGTTTAACATCTCTCTAATGTTTAGAGTCGAACACATACAGAAAATTTAAATATTATAATTTATAAAATCAGATAGCTGCATATAACTGATAATTATAATACCATATAAAAAAATATATTTAAATTGAATTTAACTATAAAAAGTTGATTTGTAATATGGATATCTTCTATTATAAAGAGTATTATCCTTTTATAAATAGATGGATTCTAGTATTTTGTTAACACCAAATGTCTGCATTGTCATTATTGTTGCTGTTATTGTTATGATTTTGCGTCAATAAATGCCACTATTAATTATAAATAAGAAAATATGTTTGTTGAGTAATTTGTCTTATTCTTTGGTCAAATTAAATTTGTCAACATTATACTAATAATTTATCCAGTGAAATTTATTAGGCATGCATTACGTACAATATCAGTTAATAAATTTTGAATTATTTTGTATGACGTTGCATAGGCAACATCAATGACAATGACCTCTTTTAATTTTAGACATTTCTCAATGAAACTAAAAGGAGATAAGATGTAGAAAGCAACTGAAAGAAGACATCTTTTCCACCAACGGCTAGTTCGAAAAATTCATTAATATGCTACACCACCTTCTACTAATTTCCTTTCTGCCAAAATCTTATCATCCGATATACGTAATTTTTTTTTTAGTAAAACTTAAATTTTACTTATTTGTTACTTTTAATTTTTTCATATAATTTATTTTTTTCAATTAAAGTTAATCAATTAGATTTAAGTTTGTTTATTAAATTAATTGATTTTATCTTAAATTTAAATTTAATTAATACTTTTTAATTTTAGTAAAAATAATAAAAGTGACAGATAATAAATTTTAAAAAAAAATTAGTATTTTTTCTGTGTTGTTTAATATTTTAGTGATTATAAAATTATTTATTTTCAAGGGTTATTTTAGTATGTTTGCATGTGTACTAGTACATGTATGTTTTAAATGAATAATATTTAAATTAATTTTTTATCTTTATTATATGAGAAGATAGGTAAATATAATAAAGCATTTGATTATCAATCATATCTCTGGTATTTCTTAAATAAATATCCCCTGAATAACGGTTGGTTGGAACCTTTAAATTAAAATGATATAAAGCATTAGGCCCAATTCAATTGAGCATCAAATCAAATGGGCTGTGGAATTCAGAATATAGAATGGAACGCACGCGTTTTAGTTGTAGCGTTGACAGAGACGTGGCCGCAACATATGCCAATATTTGCGCCTTTTCTTTTTAAATATTTCATTAAACATATTGTCCAATTCTAAATTATTTTATTTTGGTTCAACCAATTCTCACCATAAATAAAATTGGTTTCTTTTTAATTGTTATTCCAAATCAAAATTTACATAAAATAAAATATAAATATTTAAATTATGATTTAGTATAAAATGAAATCTGATTGATGACGTGGAAAAATGACATGAACTGGTACTTCGTGCATAATAATGTGGACAAATGCTTCCTCTATGTGCATAATAATGGTAATATTCATGTAAATCTCCTTCAACAAAAAAAATAAAAAAATAATAATACTAATTTTTAAACTTTTAAAAATGCTTTAAAAAATATTTAGAAGTTTTTCTCGCAAGACTGTCCAAAACCAAGTACTAAAAATTTGAATTGCGTGACGGCTCGAAGAAAAAACCCTGTCTTTTCAATAAACTAAACAAAATGCTTTCAAATTACAGCTTCTACTAAGCTGTATCTAAAATCCCTTACGCGTTTCCCCTTTCATACTAAAAATCCCACTTCTCTTCCCAAATTTCTCGCATCAATGGTCATGGATTTACCGTTGAATCTGCTGTTGTTTTTCATTCTTACTACAGTTCCATTCACCATCTCTCAGACCACCAACCAAGCTCCGGCTCCGGCGGCCAGTGACTGCAATGGGATTTTCTTATCTTACCAGTACGAAGGAGGAACTCAGCTCAAGCCTACTGATCCTACCCACCAGCCTTATAGATTCGAATCGACGCTTACTTTGCAAAATAACGGAATTGATGCGCTCAAATCTTGGAAAGTCTTTGTGGGTTTTAGAAATGATGAGTATTTAGTGTCTGCATCTAATGCTGTTCTTGCTGATGGTACTACTTTGCCAGCTAATGTTGGGAATGGTACTATTTTTGCTGGGTATCCTGTGACTGATCTCAAAACTCCGATTGAAACTGCTGGAGATTCGACTCAGACTTCTGTTCAGGTTAAACTTTTGGGGACTCAGTTTGGCGTGCCTTTAAAGGAGATCCCTTGGCCTTCTAACATCACTCTTGCTAATGATGGGTTTGTTTGCCCTAAAACTACCACTGAAGGTGAGTTTCTTCTTAGTTTTAGGCTTTTACTTTTGATTTTTTGATTTTCTATTTCTGGGTTTTAGTGGGGTTTATTCGATGCGGGCTTTTTTTGCTCTAAGTTTAGAATTTGATTCTATGGTGAACTTATCTCGTGTTATTAGGAAGTTTGAAAAAGTTGTTGTCTTTAGTATCTTTAGTTTTGATTGATCTGTGCATTTTCCACCCTGGAATCTCTTATTACATGATCACAAGGATGTAGGATTATACCAAAGTTCTATCTTTTTTATCAAATTAAAAGAATTGTTGATCAAAAGTTCTAGATTTTCAGTGGTAGTGTACGCTGTGTACATGACTGATATGGTTGACCATTGTATTGCTTTACATTTCAATTTGATTTCTGATGACTGAGGCCCGTATCTCTAGCAAATTGATTTGCTTGATGATAATCTCTTTGATTCCTTTGACTCGTAATGTTTGGGAAGATGAAAATGAGCTTAGAAAAACATTTATTCTACACTTGCTTGTTGAAACTAGAATTTTCTATGTCTTCAGGATTTGGAAGTATATAATCACGTGATACTTCTGTCACTGCCTGTTGTGATTTTAAGTTCTATGTGTTCGCGCACCAATTGATTTACGTCTCTCTCTTTGCTAGGTAACATGATGTATGTTTGTTGCTCCAGAGATGAGAACTTCAAAACAAACATCACTGTGGAGGAAGAGTTCCTGCCTCGACAAACTGGTGATCTTACAATTATGTACGATGTGATCAGAACATATGACTCTAGTTACTGGTCACAGGTCACTATTGAAAATCACAATCCTCTTGGTCGTCTTGATAACTGGAAATTAAGCTGGGACTGGATGAGGGAGGAATTTATCTACTCCATGATAGGGGCTTATCCCTACGTTGTTGATTCAACAGACTGCATATTTGGCTCACAAGGTCAATATTATAAGGAACTAGACTTCTCCAATGTCTTAAACTGTGAAAGAAGGCCGACAATCATTGACTTGCCTCCAACAAAGTATAATGACACAACTCTTGGGCTAAAACCCTATTGTTGTCGCAATGGAACGGTTTTGCCACCAATAATAGATCCAAGCAAGTCAATTTCAGTTTTCCAGATGCAGGTATTTAAAATGCCTCCAGATCTTAATCGGTCAGAGATTTCACCACCGCAGAACTGGCAGATCAATGGCACACTTAACCCTGACTATATATGTGGTCCTCCAGTTAGAGTGAGCCCAAGCCAATTCCCAGACCCATCTGGCCTACCCTCAAAAACTGCAGTTGCTAGCTGGCAGGTTGTATGCAATATCACTCAACCCAAGGGAGCAAGTCCTAGATGTTGTGTATCTTTCTCTGCTTACTACAATGATTCTGTTGTCCCCTGCAAAACTTGTGCTTGTGGGTGCCCCAGAAACACGGCAAGGACTTGTAGTACAACTGCTTCTGCTGTTCTTCTCCCACCAGAGGCACTGCTTATACCTTTTGAAAATCGGACTGCAATGGCTAGAGCTTGGGCTAGCCTTAAACATAGAACGGTGCCTAACCCTATGCCTTGTGGAGATAATTGTGGGGTTAGTATCAACTGGCATGTTTATACAGATTACACACGAGGATGGAGTGCGAGGATCACCATCTTCAACTGGGATGAAATTTCCTTTCCTGATTGGTTTGCTGCTGTACAATTGGACAAAGCAGCCATTGGTTTCGAAGCAATGTACTCATTCAATGGAAGCATATTGGCAGGCAACAATGATACAGTAATCATGCAGGGACTTCCAGGGTTGAACTATCTTGTGGCTGAAACTGATGCAGCTGACCCACAAAAGAATCCTCGGGTGCCTGGGAAACAACAGTCTGTTATCTCATTTACGAAGAAAGGTATATCTGGTCTCAATGTGGCTGCTGGAGATGGGTTTCCGACTAAAGTATTTTTCAATGGGGAAGAATGCTCACTTCCTACCATATATCCAACAAGCAGCAGCAACAAGAAGGAATCAACTATAACCCTATCAGTACTGCTAGCAGCTGTGGTGTTAGTGCTAATGCAGTTATAGCTTTTAGATGAGGAATTGCTTGGTCTGAAAGTGGCTTCTGATTCTTTTCATTCTTTCAGTATTTTGATGTATACTTGCTCGTCCACCAGAAGATGTGCACGCCAAGATCACAGTATATATGGCTATTTGTGACTGATTATTGCAGGATGGTGTGTGTTTTGCTCTGCACTCTCTGAATGGTTGATATATGCTATAATGTCACAACATTTTAAAGCTAATGTACAATTTGAAATCATGTGTAGACATTATTGAACAATATATTTGATTGGTCAGCTTGGTTCTGTGGCATATCCCATTGTTCTCACTGTATAAGATTGTCCAAACATGGCTGACGCCTTAATGTGGAGTACTAAGAGTTTATGATTTTTTTTTTTTCCGTGTATTCAGTACACAGGATAAAATATTTTGCATTTCATCTAGATGTGTTCATGTGTAGACATTATTGAACAATATCGGTGATTGGTCAGCTTGGTTCCGTGGCATATCCCATTGTTCTCACTGTGTAAGATTGTCCAAACATGGCTGACGCCTTAATGTGGAGTATTTTGATTTTTTTTATTCCGTGTATTCTGTACACAGGAAAATATTTTGCATTTCATCTAGATGTGTTCATGTTTGTTACCGCTAGGATGTCTTCAAAGGGATGGATTTCAGATACTAATACAAAATATCATATACGAATTACGAAAAGTAATTTTCAGAAATTTTATATGTTATTTTACTAATAGAAAAAAAAAAATACAGACTAAAAGTTTCCCTGAATAACATGTCATGTATCGGTAAAGAAGGTGATCACAGTTTCCTCTATTCGGCCTCATAACAAGGCAATCATTGTATCTCAATTTTATGGTATAAGCGAGAGGGGATTTCATCACAATGAAATGCAATAAAAAATGGCACCATAAACGTAGAAAAAGAAAGAGAGAATTTCTTCGAAATTAAGAACAAGATAACATCCAGAAAAGGAAATGAAAATTACTCAGACTTTTGTCTAGAGCAATAAAATTGTATATGTACATCAAAGGTCATTCCTTCAATAAGAAATATAAATAAAAAACCAGAAAAAAAAAAGAACAAAAAGAAAAAACTGAGAACTGTTATTAGAGTTAGAAAGGCTCCTAAAATTGTGCAGATTTCTAGATATTTGTCTCCAAATTTGAGCCAATGGACATCTCCACAAGCACCCTAAAATTAGTTGCTTCCTGCTAGATTTTCCAACCAAATGCAGCCAAAAGTTTGCATGTATGGCTTGGCATGATGCAGTGGTATCTTACTACAAGCTTTGGAAGTCCCCTTCGACAAGAATATAACGATCTCGACTTTCCCATTTGTCTGGCTTTTGCCCAAATTTAGCCAGCTGAACGTGATATACACAAGGGAAAATGCAGCCTAGTGCAAATCAAGAAAACAATCTATCACATATCCTGAACAAAACACTAACTTGAACTGCTTCCTCCGGTTGCAGAGATATACAACAAATTGATCTGTTACAGCAGGTATCTACAATAAAAAAAAAAACTGCCATAATCATGAGACATGCTACACAGGAACATTGTCCAAGGGATAACCGTCAAAGTCGAAATCATTTTCAGCCGGTCCTACGCTTCCCTGCTGCTGTAAGAAATTAAGAAGACAATAAATGATCAGAATTTTTGGTTATCCAGAAGACTGTAAGCGTAGAAAGAGAAAAGGAGAAAGCAACTAACTTGTTTGAGAAGTGCACTCATGAGATCATCCTGGCCAAACTGTTCAGAAAAGAGGGTTGCATCAGGAACTGCTTCGGTTTTGATTCTCACTGGATTGTCGGAGAAAAACATGTTCATGTGCTGTCCAACACTTTGTGCATTAACGTGAGCAGTGGCATCCCCAGCTGAAAAGATGGGTTTGCCTACAGCAGCTATGTTTCTACTCTGTCCAGTTCTTTGGCTTGAAGAAAAACCTTGATGAGATAAAACTGATGGCCCAACATTGAGGGTGCCTTGTAAAGAGTTGTTTTGCTGAGAGGCATTGAAGGTCATGCCAACATTATCTAATTCCCATTCATGAGATTTGTGCTGATTCAAATCACTAAAAATATCATAACTTGGCATGAATTCTACCGATCCCTTCATGTCTGAATTAACCTCTTCTTGGAATGCCCCCTTAGATGTGAGACTGGACATCCCAGCAGCACTTCCCAGAGGAAAACTATTAGCTGTTAATTCAGCTGTGCTGTTCAAGGGAAAGTTCATTATTGAAGATGATTGTGAAACTGGATTATATCCCATCCCTCTTCCATTTTCAGATAAACCATTTCTTGCTAAGACCCCACCAGTAATAGCATTAGCTATAACAGGCTGCCCCATAGGTGACGGAAGGGTAGAAACATGGCTGCCAGTGGTTTCATTTAGTATCTGCCCCCGAGATTGAGACTGAGACATCTGCATAAGCAATGGATTATTTTGACCACCCTGGGCTGCTCCGTGGGCATTCACTTGCATACTCATGCTCCCAAGAGATTGTGCAGAATGATGCAAATTCGTGAGCTGCTTTGGTTCCATGCCCGTTGGAATTCCATGAAGTAAGTTCATTTGCTTATTAGTGCTCAACTGTTGCTGTTGCCCCTCTCCAAATCTTATTTTCGGATTTTCAAAGCTAAAAAGATTCCTCTGATCAACTATGGGCATGGGCATTCTAGATTTTACTGCTGGTCGACCAAGCCCAGCTGCTTGTAGTGTGGCAAGGCTTTGAGCTGGAAGCTGACCAGTAGCAGCAAGTGTTTGGAGGTCGAGTCCATTAAGGGAGGACAGTGGACCATAAGTTGCTTCTTGGGGGCTGATAAAAGCATTGCTCAAATTGTGTGGGTGCTGTGAAACACCGCTCAACCTTCTAAGATACAACCGATATTTCTGCACCAAACAATCAGTTAAATGAGTTTATATAAGAGAGGAAATTTAGCTGACAAGACAGCTTAGGAAATACACCAAGAACAGATGTACTGTTTGAATATTACATATAATGCTTGGAATATTTATATGTTGCTTACCTGAAGGTGACTGGCAACATTTTCTCTTGTGAGCCCAGGAACATTCATCAACTCTAGAATCTTCTTCGGAACAGCTTCTGTATCACAGAAAGAATGTAAAAATATAAGAGGAAAACAGAATTAGGAGAGGAAATTAAGACAAGGAGGGAAGTAATGCATAGGTAAAGTCCTATGAGGTAATAAAGGATCAAGCAAAAAAGAATGTTAAACTGGAACATAGAGGGCAATTCATGAAGCAAATGTGACATGTATAGTCAAAACTATAAATTCAGCGAGAGAGTGAGATCCAGAAAGCATCATCTATGGCTTTTATTTGATAAATTAAGATTTAAAGATTGAATTCAATAGGAAACTATGAAACAGGATTATATTCATTAAATAAAGATTCAAACTTATTTCAAAATTTTCTTTTCTCTGTTCAGCTTAGCATGATTTTCTTTTCTGGTATATAATCCAATTTCAAGCATATTTTCAATTTATTCTTAGAATAAATCAAACAGTTTGTGACCCCCAAGAAAGGCAACAAACTATTAAATTAAATGATATGAGCGAGAACTAGCAAAAGATAAACAAAATGACGAAGAACAGACATCGGTAGCGATACATACTGTCAATTCCCAGTTGATTAACTGCTTGAACAAACTGCTGGTGGAGTTCAACTGACCAAACCACTCTTGGCTTCTTCAATGTGGATGTGTCATCCCTTTCCTCAACTTCTTCTTCTTCTTCATCTTTCCTCTTTTTCGAGTTTCTCCAACTCCCTTCATTCACTGAAGAAGAATAATCTGCATCCTCAGATTGCTTCTGCACTCTATCTCCCTCCTCTACACTTCCCGATTGCTCCAAGTCCTTCCATTCATTCCTCTTCTTCCTAACCACATGCTGCCATATATTCTTTAGTGGCTCGATGCGAACCGGTTTAATCAGGTAATCACAGGCACCGTGTGTTACCCCTTTCATCACAACATTTTTGCCATCATCCGCAGACATCACTGTATAGTCCATGAATTACATATAAGCCACCACATCGATCAAAGAAATTTGAGTTACATAATTGCTAAATCTATCTACAGTGTGTCCAAACCAGAAACTTACTGATAACAGGCAGATCCATCTCGAGCCCGATGTGTTCAAGAAGTTTAAATCCATCCATGTCTGGCATGTGAACATCGCTTATAACTATATCATACCCATTTTTATTCTCTCGGAGCAAAGACAATGCAGTCTCAGCTCGATTGCACTTTGTAACTGTAAAACCCCCATGAGAATTTAATCACTCGATCAAAATATACATAAAAATGAGCCCTTTAATCTCCCATTGACAAACACCCACAAGCAAAAGACTCCAATCAATCAGAAAGTATCTGAACGACATCAAGTTGAAACTAATCTCAAGCACAACAAGAAATAACTATCAGTTTAACTTAAATCTCGCCAAAAAAATGGCAGGTCCAACAAATTTGGAAGCTTAAGCATAATCTTCAATCTGGACCAAGTCAAATTATACACAAAAATGAGTCCTTTAATCTCCCCTTCACACACACACCCACAGGAAAAAGACTCCAATCAATCACAGAGTAGCTGAAAGACATCAAATTGAAGCTAATCTCAAACACAACAAAAAAAATAGCTATCGGTTTACCTTAAATCTCACAAAAAACATGGCAGGTCAAACAAATTTGGAAGTTTAAGCAGAATCTTCAGTTTGGACCAAGAAATGATTGTAGCTTAAAAGCATCCCCATATCTAAATTAAATATGCTGAAATAACCTATTCTTATCAAATATATCTATAAGACAAACCCAAATGAAAATCAACAATCTCTTAATAGTTCACACACGGAATTGAAATCAAGATAACAATTTTAGGAAAAAACAATAAACAAGGACAAGTCTTTAGAGTACCTTCATAAAGGCAAGTCCTAAGCATCTTCTCCAAGATCATGAGACATGTTGGATCATCATCAACAACTAATACCCGGAGACCGGCCGGAAACTGATCGGAGACATCTCCAGCTTTCCAAGCTACACTAGAGCTGGCCGTTGACATCGATCCTTTACCGTTGCTCAGATTCATAGCTGAAAAACTTTGACCCCAAAGCTAAAAACAAACACTAAGTAAACAAAAAAGAGAAATTCACATATTTGAAGTTGGAGTTGAACTTGGCATCAAAAGACTGATACCCAGTTCAAAACAGAAAAGACCCAATTGAGATAAACAAAAGAATTAGAGAAAAAGAAGGGGAAGAGAGATTTTGGATTATTAGAGAAGAGAAAATTTTTCTATTTTATAATATGGGATTGAAAGTTGAAGAAGACATGGCTTGTATCAGCTTCAAGCTCAATTTCTCTGTTTTGTTAGTAATATTTTAATTGATTTATTTAAGATTATTTTATTAAAAAGTGGGTCAGTCCTGGAAGAGTGGATCCAGCTCATACATGAAGTTAACTAACTCCACCGCATCTCTAAATCGACTCCAACAACACCCTCTTTAACGTCTTACTTTTGTCCTTTTTTTTACTGTTTACTACGTTGTACTCTTTTGGTTCTTCGCTTTTACCCTGTTTTTACATCCCTTTGGCTGCTCAATTATCTTCTATTTTTTTACCGTCTTTGCTTTTTCTTCTCCCACGTAGCTTAATCATTCATAAACCTTCCCTACATACTCTCCTTAGTCCCCTAAATAAAAAAAATTCAAATTTATTTTATAAATAATGATTTAAAAAAAATTGAAATACCGTGTGAGATGAAAAATATTTTGAATGTTAGTGTTAAATATGAAACCGACAATAATATTTGACTATTTTCTATTTCAATATATAGAATTTACGTTGATTTTATGTTTTTTTTTTAATTTCTGAAACTGCAACTGTAATTTTTTTTTCATCTTTCCTGAATATAATATTTTTATCTCCACAATTTTAAATATTTCACATTTTGTACCATATCTTAATTATTTTGAATTACATTATTTATAAAAAAAAAAAATCCCTAGTATTAGTATGTTAATGGAAATATATCCATATATGACTAGGTTATTGGTGTATAATCTATCATTTTTTTTTTTAAAAAAAAATAATAATAATAATTGAGTCGGAGCCTAACCTGAAATTATTCTAGAAACATAGTTTCTACTCAATGCAAAAAATAAAAAATAAAAAATAGTGAAATAGTATCAACTTTACTTTTGATTTAAGGAGTTGTAATTATTTGGCTAAAAGAAGGAATTATATATAATTATTGTATCCGTATGAGATTCACAATATAAAATGATGCATCAATAATATTGGATGTCTTTTATTATTTTTGTGATAAGATATAATTAATACTCTTCCTTTGTTTTCACTTCAATCCATTTCACTTTATTATATTTGGAACATGAATTGAGACAACAAATGCTAAATTTTGATCTCCATAACTCCTTTCTTTGATGTGGTTTAGTATAAAATAATTATTAACACAATTATTTTTTAATTATCATTTACATAATACAGCAAATAAATTTTTTACGCATAATAATTTAACTTGCAAATTGAAAAACAAATAATATACTACTATTATCATAATTGCATCGAATTGATGAAGGGTATAATAATTATTTAAAGCATAAATGTGGTGGCACCCGAAACTCTAAGCTCATGCATGAAAATGGACCTAATTAATAATGACATACTTGCATATGGCCAATTGGAGTTCATTAAATAATTCAATCCAAAGGTGGCAAATAAAGGAAGGAAAAAATCAACCCACATGTCCAATATATTTAATATATAGTACATTTACATATTATTTTATTTCCTACTACTTTATATTGGCGAATTAAGGGAGGTAATATTCTTGTTACAAAGCAAATGTTGGCATGGCAACCACCACTTGCAAATGTGGGTTAGTTTTGTTTTCCACTTGCAACTTCAAAGAGTGGTCATTCCAATTTCATACACTACAAACTTTACTTCACTTTTTTTTTCCTCTTTTTTCTTAAGATATGATATATAGTTCCTGAAAAATTAGAAATGTAATGACTTTGAATGGAAATTTTGAGCTAGTTGATCGGATCAGCAAAACTGTATGAGTTGCAATAAAACAAGCCCAGTTGAATCAGGCGCAAACACTCTAAAACTTAAGTTAATAGGATTTAGAGAGATAATATAGATAAATATAGTTTTAAAAATTTAGTACCTGATTTTACTGTGTATTGGGTTATTTATAAATGATGTAAAAAACCACTTAAGCACTATGAGTGGTTTTGTTCAAGTATTAAAGCAAGTGAACGGCGATGTGACAGAAAGCAGATAAGAGGTGTGAGCTATACTGGCATATGTCAGTGGACATTGACAAATGGCATGTCCTATCAGTTAGATCAGACGTCTCGTGCCGCCAGATTCATAAATGGCAGCTTGTCACGTGCTAAGCCTGGGCCAACTGGCTTGTTGGCTCATGATGGATATTGAGCTAAAAGAGAATCAGACCCAATAAAAATAATTGGTATTATCAAGAAACATAACAACATAACTTTGATCTACTCTAATTTGCATTTAAGAGTGAGAATAGCTCGATTTAATCAAAAATAGATTCTAACTAATTTAATTATTGTAATAATCGGATCGGTTGGAAGAATATGTGATTTTTAGTTATTGATTAATAATTAAAAAGCAAAATTAAAAGAAAATTTCAATTATGAATTCATCTAGGTTAGTTGATAATTTTTTTTAAATTCTTTTCATCCAATAAATTTTTCAAATTATTAATCGATTTGATTTTCAGTTAATCATAGAAGAAAATTTCAATTATCTTTGATTAGATTTGTATTAAAGTTTTTGATTTATATTTTTTTATTAAATTTAAATTTTCTATTGGGTTCGCATACAAAATTATCAAATCTCTTGGCATTCTTAATGGGCAAAAAAAAAAGTATATAATTATTAAAAAAAATAAAAGAAAAGGAAAAGAAAAAAAATGGTGAAAACAACCCAACAAATCCATACGGATTCCTCGTGACTCCATCATATAGAACTAGAGCATCTTTTCTCTCTTTTATTTGAGCTCAGCATTTCAAAATATATACAACAATTTTGGGGTCAATTTCACTCATGGTCACTCAACTTATCACTTATCGCGCAAAAGTAAACGACTTTTTTTTTCTTACTTAAATGTCACTGAACTTTTAACATTATTGCACAAAAGTCATGTTGACCGGAATCCGGCGACGACCCTTGCCGGATTGATGACTTTTTTGCAAAAATGTTAAAAGTTCAATAACATTTAAGTTGAAAAAAAAAAAGTTAATTACTTTTGCGAGATAAATGATAAGTCTAGTGACCGTGAGTGAAATTAATTTAAATGTAGCATTTGTTGAACTTATCAATTCGGCAAGAGTCGTCGCCGGATTCCGGTTAACATGACTTTTGTGCAATAATGTTAAAAGTTCAGTGACATTTAAGTAAGAAAAAAAAAGTCGTTTACTTTTGCGCGATAAGTGATAAGTTGAGTGAATATGGGTGAAATCAACCCACAATTTTGTGAGAATATAAGTGTTTATAATTCTTCAATTTTAGTTTGACAATTGCAATGAAGTTAATGTAGAGATATATATAGTTACTCTATTTTACAAGGTCACTTAAATTTATTAATTTCTTTATTTTAAAGAAACAATTTTCTCTCTTCTCGCCATGCACTTCCTCTCTCTTCTACTCAAATTTTATGAATTTTTGGCTAAAGGTGTAAAATTACTCTTAATTTTTTTGTTCTCACAATTATTAACTTTTGATCTAAATTATTGTGTAATTTTTAATTTAAAAATAATTAAATATTTTTTCTTAAAATTCTTTTCCACTAAAAATTTATTTACTATCATCTAATAAATGATATGAAAAAAAGCATAAGAGAGTTTCTTTCTTTCTTTTAAGTAGTGAAAGAGAGGTGTAAACAGGAAAAAATTAGATTGACGAATCAACACTTAATTAAAAAAAGTATAAAATTTTTTGGATTCAATTACATCTGATGAAATTATAATCAAATGGAATATCTTTTATTTATAAAAAAAAAAAAGAAAAGAAAAGAAAAAGAGAGAGGTGTGAATGCCTTTAATTAAGAGCAAAATTTTTTGGTAGAATTCATTCAATATTTGAGATTTATTTATTCGATTAGCAAAGATTTATGTCCAACATATCCATAAATAAAGTAAAATATTTTTTTACGAATATTTAAAGATGTTTTGAATCTCCTGTAACTAGTTAAGTGAAAAAAAAATGCATATTATTCTGTCTCATGGGGATTAATTCGTTGGAAGTTAGGGATAGTAAAAAGTATTAAGAATCAACTTGTACAATTTTGTTTTTTTATTTGATAAACTTGCAAAATGTAGGAATATGGGCAGCTAATAATTGCTTTATATATATCTATATGTGTGTGTAGGTAGTTGATGGGTGGTGATGGTAACTTTTGAGCAGAGTTAAGCTAGTGTTTCTTTTTCATTTTGGTATTATCTCCATAGCCCATATGCCAATATTGGCTTTGCAGTTGCAGCCTATCTACTCCACATCCCCATTTCGACAAGTGTCCTTTGCCGCCGCATATATTTTTAAAGATAAGCTCTCTTCGCCTTATTTTGTTTCCCACTTCTGCTACTTTTTGGCATCTTTTTCTTGTTACCATTTCCTTTGTTTCTTACTTTCCCAATTTTTATTAAGTAATAATTTTTACAAGTTCAATTTCTTATCCTTTTATTCATGTAGCAGTTTTACATTGCGCAGGAGTATAATGTGACACATCATATAAGCACTTCAATACTAATTATCTGATTTTTCAATTATATTTATTTTACTGGAAATAAAGTGATGGAGTAATTTATTGGTTTTATTTTACAAATTGTTTATTTCTAACCAACTAGTTATAATGGGCAAAAGTGAATGTTAAATTAATATAGTTTTCACAGCAGTAAATACTAAATAATTAATTGTAATTGGCTTGAAGTAATGATCTATGGATGTGAAATAGAGAAGAAGAGAATTTTTGGGTAAAACAATCAATAACCATTTACGTTCAAAAGTTGCCATAATCTATTATGATGCAAAATCTTTTGTCTCATAAGTTTCAATGTTGAAGATGAAAAGAGAAAAATCACCAATCCACGAGTCTAGTTTTTATCTTCTTTTCGGGTTTTGCAGAAATATACATATATTTTTTTCACTGCAACAAAAGCTGTGTAAATTTAAAATAATAGGTAATAAATTATAAAGTAGAATACTGAAAACGTATATTCCCTGAGACCTTTTCTCTGTTACGAGGATGAATATATATGATTTCATTTCGTGTCTCAATCTTTACCACTGTCAAAACCCAATAAAAAAAGATAATTATTAATTAAGCAAACCTCCAAACTGTTGCATGTAATGTAAGTAACTTTTTATTATTATATTCTTACATTTTCAATATATATTAATATTCATAGTAAAAGAAAACCATTTTAATTATTGTTTGCTTGTTGGTTTTAGCTTTTTATGGAAGAGGAAGATGAATGCTTTTAAGGAAAATCGAATATGTGTAACCTCGAGCAAATTACTTATTTACTATCATGCGTGGATTAAACTAATGATTTTCAGCTTCTGCCACGTGCCATACTGGTAGAAGTTGGACAAAACTCCAAACAACTTTAGTATCTTCCCTTATCTTATATCCCTACTTGTGTTCTGCCTTTGTTGCATCATCACTCGAGTGCCATTTTTTCTAAATTTTTTATACTATTTATATTTAATACAACTAACGTGTATCCAATCATTTTTCTCAATTTATAGATAATTTTGACATAATTTAATTTTAAATCAGCTTTGTTTTAGCCAATATAAATAAGTGAATATTAAAAAAAAAAAAAAGATTATATATACCAATAACTGCCTACAACTCCAGTCACTTGAAAGTGAAAAATTGTTGGATTTCCATTAACAATAATGCTAATAGTCAAGTTACCAATGTTTGTAAACAAATTATGAGCAATGGTGGTGGAAATTTTTATATAACATTTGACCACATTTTATTATATAAGTCGAACTATTACGGATAGATAATAACTAATAATAATTGGTAGTTAATATTATAATATTTATTAGTTATGACATGATTTTTAAATGCAGATAACGTTTTGATAAGATACAGTATATTTGAGTTTAATTAAAGTTAAAATTTGTTTCTCATTCCAACACGCGCGCGTGTATATATATATATATATATATATATATATATATATATATATATATATATATATATATATATATATATATATATATATATATATTTTGGCTACTATTTTACTATTTAATTTATTTAGATTGATATCATACTTAACAGTAAGATCTTATATTTCAGTAAACATCGATTTTTATAACAAAATTACTTAGAATTAGCTCAATAACAAGCATGTGGAGGATTAAAATTTTCATATTTTATTTTTTTTAAAAAATAAAAATTTATAATGTGGTAACATAATTCTACGTGAGAAGATTGATCAGACAGCTGAAATAAAAAAGAAAACTTGTGCACTTTTTGTTTCTTAGCATAAAAAGAGCAATGATCCTCTGGATCTCAGCTTCGATGGTCTAGTATAATCAAACCCATATGATTCAAATCGTTAAATACGTTTTTTTATTATTTTTTAACATCTCCTATTAATTACATGACACGGTATGTATAAATGTTATAAATTATAAAATTACATATTTTAATTCACTTATATAGTTATATACGTACACTGAATTTAAAAAAATAATAAAAAAAATTGTATTTTGCACTACTTATATTATATATTAGTATTAACAACAAAGTTTAGCAAATTTAAGTAAAACATAGAATAAAATAATGGACTCATCCAGACAAGCCAAGAGTTGAGAAGGGGCCCTCAGGCCCACTTTCAACGAGTCCACGTCAGCTCAACGAAGAATAGACGTTACGTGTTAGACGATCTTTGAACTCAAAGTCGCACGGACACGTGGTGGTGTCCTTAGTACCGAAGGCGGGGCCCTTTTAATTTCTTTTATTTTATATGAAAAAGAAGAAATAGGTTATGGAACTGAGTGGGACCAAGGGGGGAAGAGGTGTGGGCCCGTCAGAGCTCCACAAACAGGGACCCACTTGTGGTGTACGTGCTCACTTGACAGTCGATACACATTCCTTGTTGAAACAATGAAATAGAGACTAAAAAAAAGAGAGAAACTAGAAATAGAGTATTGTGATTTATGATGTTTTTGGTCTCTCTAATATTTTATATTTTTTTGTAGCATGCCAAAAATCTAAAGGTTCAATTTGAATCCAAATACTTTGATAATAATATTAATTGGTACAATTAATTAGTTATAGTTAATTTAGTAATCAAAGCTTAATTAGAATTTTAATATGGTCTCAATCATACATGTAAGTGATAGAAACAACAATTAATTGAACTTTTAGTAATGCTTTTTAGCATCTCTAAATATTTATTAAAAGTTTAAAAAGTATTATATCAATTATCATGCTCATAGTAATCCTGGAGTGCAAGTGAGTTGGCACAAAATTTTTTTTGATTTAAACGAGGTCTTAAGTTCGATTTTTCCCGTATGCGGTTATTTAAAATTTGTGGTTAGAGTTTTACCTCTTGCAAATGACTTTTTTGACTCAAATAAAAATTAATTTAAATGTGGTACAAATTTAAAAATGACTCTCACAGTTAATTATGAATTTAATCGATATTGGCAATTCTTTCTCTGTCCTAATGTATCACCGATATTAAAAAAGGGTGTATGTTGAATATTTATTTATCAGTAATTATTGTTTGCATAATTTATTGTTGTTTAAATGAGAAAAAAATTAAAGGGTTAGTGGGTTCGAGTTGTTTATATATTGTGTGATGGAAAATAAAAGTAGGTAGTGGCTGGCTGAGTAGGTCTGGGTCCGAAAGGGCATCACTATTTCTGTCTTTGGATATGGAATTTTTATCAAGTGTATGTGCTCACAAACTACTCATATTGTGGTCCTTAATCATTCCTGGATTGGTCCAAATAATTAAAATGCCTTTTAAATTAATGTCAAATGAAAACTATAATGGATGGTTTTGATTTAATTGGTTTTTATGTATTTGATGGATTTATTTAGTAACAAATGGTATAAAAAGGTACGTATTTCATGCATTTTTGTAAAATTAAGATTAAAATAATCTATCTTTTTATTATGAATGATAATATCATTTCATTTTTCAATAGTATATGTGTATATTATATATATTGCAATATATGTGGTACTAAAGATTGCGGTATGAGCGTAATGGACCGAATAAAATCTCCATGTCGATCCACAAATTGCATGATTGGTCATATATAGGTTGCTTTCAATTATTCAACTCCCATTTATAGTAAAACAATAATGTAGGATATGATAATTTTGGCACGTGTCAGCAGATTTTTGAATGCTCAGTATCCTATCATACTCCTTCTTTTAATTTTCTTTATCGACCTCAATCCTCTTCCCTTTCAATCAAAAATTTTAAATTCGAATCATATACGATGATGTTGTAGTTTAAAACAAATAACCTGAAAAATATAAAATTCGACAAACTTTCAATAAAAAAATTTTGATTGTCAAATCAGAAAATGACGAAAATATTTTAGGGGGATTAAGAGAGAATTGA
Organism: Excoecaria cochinchinensis; assembly: GCA_947683425.1. Taxonomy (NCBI): domain Eukaryota; kingdom Viridiplantae; phylum Streptophyta; class Magnoliopsida; order Malpighiales; family Euphorbiaceae; genus Excoecaria; species Excoecaria cochinchinensis. Next base: position 7,494,809 of record CANTUQ010000056.1, on the reverse strand, counting down.
ATAAATTTTATATCTAAATTTCTGTCTATTTATAAAGTTAAGTAATAAAATTTAAATAAAAATACAAATCACAAATTAGGATTTGTAGAATCAAATAAGATAAATTATAAATAATTCATGTTATGGTGTAATTGAAATCTTTTAAAGATTATGTAAGTATCCATAAATAAATAGTAGAAACTTTTAAGTAGTATTCGAATTTCAAACTATTTGCAGGGGACTGAGTTACTTGTAGGAGGAGTATTTCGATAAACTCGATTCTCAAGACTTCTATAACTGAGTATCTGGTTATTATATATATAAAAAGCATCTTTAAATATTTTAAAAATAATATTTTTTACACAATGTTTTATTACGGATTTAGGGTATAAATAAAATTATGAATTGAATTTGAAGATTTCTAATTTTCTGTTTAAATGATAATTTGACTTCAATTTTATTTGGGATCGGAATAAATGAAGTGGAGCTTAGAACAAGCTGTTAATTTATAAGAGTGATACCCTATTTGTACTAGTACATAGAATTAGATCCACATGTATCTTACGTTAGTACCCTTTGCCAGACTTGCAAGTTTTGTAGGACCAGGTAATTTCGTTGTCCCTAGATGGAGTTATGTGTCCCCTACCCAGTGCCCAATATCCCTAAAGAATATATATGTAATCAAATTCTAAAGTTATAATCTTTATTATGACTCAATTATTTTTATTTTTACCATTACCCCAAGAATCAAGATTCCTTTGAACTTTGTTATACATTTTCCACTCAAAGCTTGCCATTGATTCTTGAGTTCTTTCTCCTGTACTTCCTCTTCAGTTGAAGCCTGCCATGACTTCACACATAAAATCAAGAAAAGTTTTGCTTATATATGAAAGTTTTAATTAGTTATAAATTCGATATTGATGATTGTTGGAATAAGATGGACCTGAAAAAGGAAAAATAACCGATGGATTTCCAATAAGGAAAGTCTTTTAACAATCAAATCAATGATTTTAGAAAAAAATAGACTTAAATAAGAATGTGGTTTAGAGGTTAGGAGGTCTACTTTAAAGAATATGAGGAACTTATGTAGTGTTTGGTAGAGCAACATTAAATATGTTGGGCCATGTTGAGTAACGGTTTGTAATAGTCTAACATTTATTAGAGAATGCTTGACAATAATAATTAAATCTTAAATGATAGTATAATTCAGATAATATCTCGAATTGTGCTCGAGATTGATAAATCCAGTCCAAACTGATCTCAAAATCTCATGCCAACAGCTTAGGAGACCAGTGTGATTAATCTTTCTATAACCAAAAAAATAAAAGGGGTAGCAAGCAATCAAAATTTGTTGGCACCAAAATAAGAAATGAAGAGTATGTGCGTATCAATTTACATTAATTAATGCAAATTTTGTACGTGCAATGCCCTTTGCATGTGGGTGATGCGAAAAATTCTCGGGTCTCCAGTCTCCACATGCTTTTGTCTATCTTGATGATTGCCTTCAAGACTTTACTTGTTCATGCATGCATATATAGAAGTTAATTTCCCCCTTTGGAATTTTACTCGCCCATTGTTTTGTATACAAAAACAAGCAAACCATTTATTTATTTACTTTTAAAAAAATTATAGTTACATAATAAAAATAACTCCCAAATTCCTAAAATTTTCTGAAGTATAATTAATAACTAATACCTTTCCGTACTAGTAAAAACTAAATGAAATATCCACAAAAATACGAAATCTATATATATTTAATTATTCAAATACTATATATATACATTCTTTTGACATTGTATGAGGTTTTTTGATAAATTTAAGGAGTTGATAAACGGTTTTTATTGATAGTTTGGGAGTTTTATAAAATAAGTATTACATTGTAATTTGAGTAAGAGAAATGGTGAGAAATTATGTTGTAAAGTAAAGCGATATTTGATGGTTGTTTGTTGAAATGAGACATAGGCAATTAATTGCACGTGAAGCAGAATAAGTGGCATGTTTATGTTAAGTTGTTGTTTTGATTAATCCTTTTTAGGGGGTTTCGTGAATTTGGAATTAGATATATCTAGAAATTCAAGATGGAATGGATTGGCATCTTTCTTTATATACCAAGAAAAGAGAAAGAAGGAATAGTGCGGCCGCGTGACACCATTTATCCAATATTATTGGCATCATTACAAAGTCAATATCCCATCATTTGATGTTCCTTTATCTTCTATATTTTTATACATAAATTAAATATCACATTCAATAATTGACTTTTCTCATTATCACATTAGTATTTGTTGGGTCATTGATAAATAGGCCTAGGCCCAATTTGTTCATTTTAAAAACCTTTTGGACCAAAAAATGCAACATACAACTGGCTTTTGGGTCCTTCATTAGCCCATTTTGATCCCCACAATCTGCAATTAGATGGCTGTGGTCTACATGGGCTGGAATCACAAGATAATACATATATATGAGATGGGCTGGAATCAAACAAAGATAATGCATATATATAAGTTATAAAGGAAAAGGTCAAAAATCAATGCTTTGCTCTCGTTGAGAGTCGAACTCAAGACCTCCCGCTTACTAAACGGGTGCTCTAACCAACTGAGCTACGAGAGCAAGCTCAGAATAATATTTTAAATAAATTTTCTTTTTGTTTACAAATCAACATTCAGAAATTTAATATTTTATTAATTTGTCATCTCAAAATAACAATTCATTAATGAGGAAATTACTTATAAAGTTGAGTTTTAATTCTTACTTTTAATTTAAAAATTGAACAAATAATTATTATAATAAGAATATAATTAATTAGAATAAAATATTTAAGTATACTTTTTTTTTAGCATGTGGATATTCAATTAATATAAATGAACATCAACATTTATTTGTCAAAGAAGTACGTATTAACCAAGATTAGTTGGTTTGAATAGCTTGACATTTATTTATTTTTTAAAATAAAATTTTAATTTCGAGTTTTGTAAATGATAAAAATTTATTTTGTAATAATATTATTTTCAACTTAGATCGATTCTACTTAAACTAGTAATTATATTAAAAAATATTAGTCCCTCTATTCCACTCATTACGATATTTTTTGAGAATGTTTTTATTTTACTCAAAGTAGCAATTTTTAAATTTCGTGAAACATTAAATATGTACTTTTATTTTATTTTATTGTCACATATAAAAACCTAATTAATTCAGTAAAAATATATAATTATAGTATAGAAAATTAATAAGAGAATATTTTACAAAATTGATGTTAATTATTATTCCCTATATCCCACCAAATTGTCACTTATTATACAAATAACCAATACTAAAATAACAATTGATTTTGCTAATATTTATGTAAAATTATACTCCCTCCATCCTACATTAATTGTCACTTTTTTGAAAAAAAAATGCTCCACTAGGAGTGATTGGTTCGATTTTGTATCAAACCGATTGGATCTCAAATCGAAGTTTTAAAATTAATGGAACTGAACTGTAAACCGAAGTTTTTAGGACCAAAATCGAATATACCGAAATAATTTTGGTCGGTTCGGTCAAATCGGTTCTTCCTTGTAAAGGTACCTCTCTCTAAAGGTCCCTCTCTCTGACTCTATTCCCCCCCCCCCCCCCCCCCCCCCCCCCCCGCTCTCTCTCTCTCTCTCTCTCTCTCTGTCTGTTCTCTCATTCTCTCTCTCTATTCTCTTCCCTCATTCTCTCTCTGTTCTTGCCCCTCCTCCCTTCTCTATCTACTATCTCTCTCTTCTCTCCTCTCTCGCCAGGATTTGCTCTACCACTCACCACCGCCTTCGGCGTTGCCCTCCGCAGGTGCTATCGGTCTCCCTCCCTTGCGTTCTGTCTCTATCGCGACTCATCCCGTAGCCGCTGCCGATCTCCTTCCCTCGCACTCTGTCTTCCTCGCGCCTCCCTCTGCAACCGTTGCCAGTCTCACATCGCTCTTCTCAAATCTATTCAGAGCCTCTGCGACGGTTGGAGTTGGTATCTAGATTTGTTCAGTGTACATGTTCTTTTTTCACTTTCAACAAATAAAAAGAAAAAAGAATAATTTTTTTTTAATGGGAGAACAAATTATGTGTTGCTATTATGGCAATATTCAATTGTTTTTTTGTTGAATTTAATTTGAAATCATCAAATGTTTTCTTTGTTTTTCCTATATATTCCAGTTAATGTGAAAATTTTATTTCTACAACCGTAGAGATTATATGTTTTGATATTAGGATTATGAATGTCATATCAAATTTGGTTGCAATGAAAGATTTGAGGATTTGATCATATTAGGAAACGAGTATTATGTCTTTACTTTTGAGAGTTTGTGTTGTGTTTGCTGGATTTAAGTTTTGTTGTATAAGAGGTAGATGGAAATTCTAATGTTATATATATATATATATTAGAGCAAAAGGGTGTGTTTTGGATAATTCGGTTGGTTTGGTCCATTCGGTTTTTTAATTTTAAGAAATGAACCGAATTACTTGAAATTAAATTTTGGTTTAGAACCAAACGAATCGAAAATCGAAAAAATCGAACCGAACACATCAAAATCCATTCGGTTTCAGTTCCGATTCAGTTATGCACACCCTTATGCTCCACCTAAAATGTCATTTTATAAAATCAATACAATATTTATTATACATATTTAAAATTTGCCCTTTTATTGATATAAAAAATACGTTAATATCTTTATTAATTTTTCTATTTTCTACATATATTTTCAATTTTCATTAAATATAAAAGAAGATGCTATAATCTTTTCAAAGTATTTTTTTTTTGTTAGATTAAGAAAAACTAATAATTTCTTTAATACATGTGAAATATAAAAAAGTGGCAATTGATTGATTAAATTAAAATGCCTTCTTTTAATTTAAATTATTATAGTAAATTATATAAAAAAATATTAATTAAGATATTGAATATTTTCTTAATATTATATGGAGATAAAATTAAAAATAAGATATTAAATATTATTTTAAATTTATCAAATTGATAATATGATGTAATAATTTTTTTTAAAAAGTGTTATTATTATTATTATTATTATTATTATTATTTTTAAATATCGCATGAGCCGAAAGGTGGTGTATGAGAGGGAGTATTAAATTTGGGGTGAAAGCAAACCTGGAAATTGAGATTTTAATAGAGCTCGCACGCATTTAAGTCGGTCTCAATAAATAAATAAATAGGTCTAACTAACATAAAAGAACACGAGCCTTAATGACGTGGCGCAACAAAAATAAGAGGGCGACGCAGCAAAAAAACTCCTGACATGTGACGCAAACTTAATAACTTCGGGCGTTGTTGGGTCTGACTTCTTTAATTTGTGGGGTGGTGGATAGACATCTCTGCAAATACAGAAAAATAGAAGCCCTTTTTTGCAAAACAAAGTTACAATAAAGAAATAGAAAAGGGCTTAACAGCGAGTACCAGGGAGTTTGGTGGAGAAGAGTTGTTTTTCTGCTCTTTCTCTCTCTCACAATTTCCTCGTCCCTTCCCTTTGCTTCCCTGCTCTGATATTCCTCTATATAATTAATCTTCCATCTTTTTAGGGTTTTTCTTTTAATTTCCAAATTTACCATCTTTAGGGTCTATTGCTTGAATCGAAATTCGAATCACCATTTTACTGGCTTCAAAAACACCATTAGTTTTTGATAAATCAAATGGCTTCTGATTCCTGGTCTTCTCGTCTCTTCACTTCTTCAAGGCGATATCAATCTCGATCTGGTTCGGTTTTTTCGTCACTTCTTTTGATTTTTAGTAATGGCATGCGTGCATAATTTCTGGTTGGGGGAAAAAAATTTGGTCTTTTTGTGGAAATTTACTTGGTTTTTGTTATGTGTAGATCTGTACGAGGAAACTGATGTTGAAGAAGATTTGAAAGCGGAGTTTTTGTGTCCCTTTTGCGCTGAGGATTTTGATGTTGTCGGACTATGTTGTCACATCGATGAGGAGCATCCTGTTGAAGCCAAGAATGGGGTATTTATTCAATTTCTTGCTTAACTTCTAAATTGATAGTGCTGTTTTGGTATTTTTTTCCTTTTGGGTTGAAATGCTTACTTCAAATTTTGTTCTTTTTGAGTACTTTCTCTCTTTTAGTTGGAGGATCATTTCAAATAAATGATAGAAAATTTGCTTTGTTGTAGCAATGTGCAACAGTTTGATTTAGTTTATTGAACTATTTTGGGCCGCTTATTTGAACTTTTCATAGTGTTTGATGGTCAGGAAATTTTAATGCTATGAAAGGATTGTAGACCGTATGCTTTTCTCTGGTTGGAATCTATTATATTATACGAGATTCTTTTTGGTAGCAATGAAGGATTGTTTATTTTTGTTTTTAATTGAAATGGCATATAAGGAGGGACCTTAAATTTAAGCTTATGCTCCCTTTGAGGACTTAGCTGCTTCCTAGACTTGAATGTGACCTTATTGGTTTTTTACAATTGACTAATGGTGCATATTGAGTGCTTAATTTGGTTAAATTTTTTTAATGATAATTTCTCTGAGATGTTTGTAATTATTTGTTTCAGGTGTGCCCAGTATGTGCTAAACGAGTGGGAGTGGACATTGTTGGCCATATTACCATGCAACATGGCAACTTCTTTAAGATATCCTTTAACTAAACTTGGCTTTGGTTTTGTCTATATGGTTTTTGTTCCTGTGTATATCTCATGGGTAAGCTGCTAGTTTGCTGGAAAAGTGAACTGGATTATTGTGGCAATTGAAAGCATCTATTCTTATTGGATTTTCTTTGAGTTTTCTGGATGATATTTACTAGTTTAGCACTTTTATAATGTTAATTTCTTTTCTCCCTTTCACTTGTTTTCTCAGTTACTGTGATTTTGAACTTAAAAGATTTAAGCAGTGCTTTTCTGAACTTCTTCTTATCATCCGGAAAATTCACCAAACCTGCAAAGTTGGAAGCCGTACTGCTTTTATTCAAATTCTTTTAATTGCTTTATGGCACTTCCTATGAAAGGTTGCTGTCTCCAAGTTCCTTAACTGGTGATTACGTTCAGCGCAAAAGGAGATTGCGTAAGGGGGGACCTAATTCAGCATTTTCTCTTTTGAGGAAAGAGTTGCGAGATGGAAGTTTGCAGTCCCTTCTTGGTGGATCTTCGAGCCTTTTTTCTTCCTCCAACTCAGAGCCCGATCCATTGCTGTCATCGTTCATGTTTAATCTGCCTACTTCAGACGGGCCTTCGAGCATACAGCTTCTTTCTTCAGTTGAAGTAGGCCCAGTCAAGGGGAGCACAAATGAGGAGTTTCGAGAAAGGTACTTTTTTGTATGCTTGAAAATTTATCCATTTGCTATACGAAAACTCCTGTATCATGTAGTGAAACTTGTTTGAACTGATCATATCATGAACAACTTGAAGTGAAATACTGTTATTAAATAGGGAAGAAAATATTAATTATAGCCATGGTTGCCTTTCGAGAGCTTGTTGAGTTTACTGATAATGTAGTTGGTCATTGTTGAAAGAATGCATGATACCAATGACATTGATCAGTTTTAAGTTTTGTGGATGATTCTTTTGGTTGCAGTCGTGAAAGGTGCTCTAACACGAGTTGTATTGATGGCAGAAAAGTAAAACAGTTGCAGCTATCAGACAAGGATCAAGAGGAGAAGTCTCGAAGGTGTGAGTTTGTACGGGGACTGTTGCTGTCAACAATTCTTGATGATGAAGTATGAGGCTAGGATAGTAAATATGGAGTTGTTAATATTATAGTAGGAGCGGGAGCAGAGCAAAGGAAGATGTTCAATTTACAAGTGATAATCTGCTTAGGTGAAATGAACTATATGTATTATCGCTGTATTTACAACTTGTGCGCTGCATAATGAAAGATGGAAGAACTTTTATCTACTCTGTCTACTGATACATCTCTGTGTTTGCGGGTTTATGTAAATGCTTTTGGTACCAAAACTAGACGCAGGAAGAGTTTAAAACAATGAGATTGCACGGGTTATGGACACAAAATAGTCGAGGAATTGATTCTACTCTTTGGTTGAGTATGAATTTTCTCACAAGAGAGAATAGTAAATTTCTCCGTTTATATATATACATATAACAAACTAGTTGGATGATGCCCATGTTGTCCGTTTCACCACATGGTTGCAAAGTATAATAACTGAAGAAAGTTTTATTTTATTTTGTTATAGATTCTACTAAAACTCGAAATCTTGCATACCTTCAAAAGGAATAAAATTAAATGACACTTTATGTTCATAATTTATGATATTTTGTTCCTAGTAGGGCACAGAAATGGGGTGATGTAAAACTGCATCTACTCCACTAACCATCTTGGTTGGAGAAGAAAAGCCATCTTCGGTCATATAGAAAAGATGCAAAATCTTGCTGGTCATCCAAATTAAATCTCTGCATTTTCGGGCACAATGCTTCCCTCAGGTTTCACCACCATTCCAAGCAGCTCTTTCCTGTGCTTCTCAGTTACATAATTGTTGATAATTCTCTCAATCATGCTCACATGCACATACAGATTTGGTGACTGCTCCCGACCTCTTGAGACATTTTGTCCGCAAGTAAAGAGCTATAAGAACTGTAGGTCCTAATCCAATTGTTATACAACCAGTGGCTGTGTATTCATCAACTGTTTGCAGTGTATCTTACATACTCAGCCTCCTTCAGCATGCCTTTGAGCAAGCAAATCTACTGAAACCACAGAAATGTTTCATTTGCATAGGGATCCAAACTTCTCAGCTGATTTCTTGTCCCACATGGCCTATGATTTACCTTTTGTGCTTGTGGTGTAAATGAATATGTATAGGGTCCTGTGCATCTACTTTCAATTTTGGGAGAAATAAATGGAAGTGATGTTCATAATTTTTTTTTTTCTCACTGCGATGAATAAATTTTAATTTTATGAGAAATATTTTGAAACTCGTAGCATATTCAGATTATTTTTCGTTCGAACCGAAAAAATTTATTGTAAGAGCTAAAACTCTAAACCTAAATTTTAAATGGTTTGCATATATAAAAATCGAAATTACGCATCGCTAAAACCAGAAAAGGCCGTTATCCGTCACAGAATTATTTGTTCATAAACTTTTAAAAGGATAAATATTTGACCTTTCATTTTTGTCACACCAACTCCCTTCAATTTTATGTAGTCCATTGTTTAAATAAAAATAAACTACATATATCTTTTTAAAAAAGCCTAATAGGTTGCAAATATCAAAACTGTGATCTCATAAATTTTGCAGTTATGAAATTAATATTATCAAGTTTCAAAATTTTTGCTAATATTTAAATATAAGAGTAATTGAAAACAATATAATAAATTACAATTATATAATAAAAAAAATTATTCTTTTGCCTTTCCCTTGGCTAAATTATGAGTGACGGGAACACCATCGTCAAAAAAAAAAAAAAACAGAAAAGAAATCGAAACAGCTGAGCCATGTGAAAGCATTGTCTGCCTCTTAATGTCATAAGGTCACATAAAAAGGAAATAACACCATAGTGCTATCACACTACAGAAACTATAGAATCTATTTGGTACAGTCATAATGAACATCACAAAACAGCTATTTACAGAAAACTTTAATTCCTTTTTCATCATCATCATCATCATCATCATCATATGGATTGTTATTTCAAAACTAAAAAGTTCCAAGTCCAAGAAAACTGGCCACAAGATGCAAACAACATAATCACTATCCTTGAAAAAAGCTGCTTCAAATCTCTCGGCAACTATGCAATCTCTCATTTATAGAACCCAACATTAGACCAGCCTTGAGTCATTTTGGTACCAGCACATGTTTATGGAGCTGAAATAACTTTAGGTCAAGAACCTCGGTCATACCCTGCTTCATGCAGTTACAGAAGAATACAAGCCATTTAGCAAGTTTGATGCAAGCAAAGGTTTCTCTCTCACTTTCCCTTAAGATTCATACCAGACTCCAAAAACTCACAATCATCTCCAGTTTGAGTTATGGGAGATAAAGAAACTATAATCAGGATGATTAACTTGCAGAAGCCTAAGCCAGTTGTCAGCAGCCCGCAAGAGCGAATTCACCTTTTGACTTTCATAAACTCCATTTGGATTCCAAAACGAGACTTTAAACTTATAGGAAGCAAGACCAAATGTAGGTAAAGGTAGTTTCCATGACATGTCAGCACCGGGAATCTCTCTTGTATAAGAACCATGAAGGTGTATACCATCAGTGTTATGGCCTGTAACAAGCAGCCACATCCAATTCATAAGACCACAAGCGTAAATTAGCAGTTCAGTCACATGCAAACACATAAGCATACAAATGTAAGCATGCAAGGAGAGGGAGAGACATACCCTGAAAGGGTGTCGATAGAGAGTGAAAGGTCAAAAAGCAGGCGTCCAGATTCTGTAGTGTTGGACCCATTGGAATCCTATATATGGGATACCAAGCCACAGAAATCCAACTTGAGGGCAAGAGATCACAGCTCCTATATGTCTTCAGCTCAGGAAACTGAGATGCAAGAACTGAAATCTGAAGGGTGTTAAGCAAAAAATGTTAGTCATGAAGAGGAACAAAAAGAGGGAAGAATAAACACAAGGTATTATGAACTTGCCTTGTCAGCCAGAGGTTGACGAGTAAATGGTGAAGCATGCTCCATGTACTCAAAAATAAGCCGGCCTGGAGGGTTGGAAATCTCACATTCATCGCTCGATGAACCTTTAAAGGGTTTATTTCTCAGTGAGAGTCTATTCAAACTCTGAATATTTGAATCCGTAATGTTTTGCTGTGTCCAAGGGCCCCAAGCACCATTACTTACTCCCCTATCTGCTCCATAGTCACTGCTACCATCACTACTTGTCTCCCTGGAAGACTCAGCATCACTTTCCTCACCAGGTCTCCTGTCAAAGGATCAAAGAAGAAATTATAATGCACTGATCACACTTACAGATGTACATGTTGTTCAGACATACATAAAATGAATGAAACCAGTAGATTCCGCATGATCATTTCAACCCTGATGTAACACATGAATATTGAGATATCACAAGAAACACTATGCAATTCTAGGGGAGCCACCAGGATTATGATCACAATTGCATGACTGAGCAAAATATTTGTTGTGTTTGCCTCCATAGTTTTGCTACATATAAGCCGGAAACCATGAACAAGGAGACAGCAACTGTGTTACAAAGACAATCATAAACCAGGAAAAGGAAACAACAATTTGCAGGAATAACGAGCTTTTTCCGGCAACTACTAAGTGTAGAATGCAATTATTTTCCCATTAAGAGAGTAAAATAAATTGCATATACTGGGAAATATCTCTCGAGAAAGTCAATATTCCAAGCCTGGCAGAAAAGGTACCAAAACTTTTGGTTTGAATTACCTAAGAGGTAACTACGAGTAATGCAGAATAGAAGAGATACCAAAGAGGTCTATACTTAAACAGTAAGTGGGTAGCCTATTATACAATGAGGTTAAAATGTTATGTGTAGAAGGCATCGCACCATGAATAGAAAGATACAAGTTGAAGTAGAAACTTTTCTGTTTGAGGAATACTGTTTCGCTTAAACAATTCAATTAAGCAAAGCTGCAGCAACAGAAAAATAACTAGTAAAAGGTTGACGAAACAAAAAAGCAAATGTCAACAACACTTATAGTATAGCCTTTCACATTTTCACCTCACAACTGAGACTTATGTAGAAGTAAATTATACTCCCTCCGTCCCACATAGACATGCACACTTTCCATTTCACAAGGATTAAGAAAATGCAATTAATGTTCTTGGAGTAATATAATTTATTTGCACTTTTACTAATTTATCCGTACATTTATTAAATGTATATATGAGAAGTATGAGCTAATATTTAATATTTATTGATAAAATTGAATAGTAAATAAGGATAAATTAAAAAATTGAAAAATTAATTAAAGTATTAAATAAAAAAGAAAGTGAGCTATAATTTGGAACGAATGAAAAAGGAAAGTGTTCCTATCTAGGAAACTAGTAGGACATCTAAATGCAAATGCTTGCCATAACTATCACAAACTTCAGGTAATTCAACCCTCACATTCATCATGTCCCTAAGGCAATCATATAACGCAATTACAGCCATAGTTATAGGACACCAAAAAATACTGGAGGCAATTTAGCTAAATGCAAGAAGCAAAATGTATCATCTGATACAGAAGGGTGACACGAAGGTCATTTGTTGGTGGTAAGAAATGGTGAATTCATACCAATCAATCAGCTCAAGTCTTGAAATGAAGACTTTAAAATAACTATATTAATGGGCAAGAACTGTTAAGAGTATAATAGCTCACCTTAGCCTCGGTGAGGGTTTGGATGGGTCTATATACAGCTGAATGCCAGACAAGTAAGGAACATAATACTGCATAACAGTTTCACTTCCATTTAACAGAAGGGGAACACCCGCTCCATATGCGCTCCACTCTTTAAAAGATTCCCATAGATCCCCCAGTATAAAGTATGATTGACATTCTGCTTCACGAGTTCTCCATTCCTTGAAGCTTGTCTATAAGGCCACAAATTCTAACACGTAAGGCCAAAAACATTGCCAAATAAACAACATAGAGAATACTTTGTTCTTGATGAATATTAAACAGTGCAGTCTAATCAATTATTAAAGTGAAAGTCAACATAGCCAAATCTAATGCTTTCTGATACGACATTTCCTTTAGCTATTCCACAGAAAAAGTACGAAACAGAAAATTATCAAACTACCAACCCTAATTTTCACTGCAAATAACAATTATAGTACTAATTTAAAGCTGAGCAGTCCAATCAATTATGAAAGCCATATAGCCAATTTAATAATTAGTACTTTATAGTAAGACACTTCCCAAGCCATTACACAGATGGAGTGAACTAAAAACCGGAAAAAGATCAAATTTCAAACCCTAATTTTCATCATACAGGAAGATTATATTGTGAATAGCTGGACGTCCAAATTTCAGTTATCAAAGCCAAAAAAATGGGGAAATTCTGAAATTTCAAGTCCACATCTTAAAGAACACATAACCGCAATACCAAAATTTCTAAAATTCGATTACCTTGGGCAAATACTGGGCCGGAACCACAGGAGTAGTGTACTCCAAGAATCGATCTAAATTCGTGGAATTATCTTCGCTCCCTGCACGGCAAGAAACTGAACAATTCGACATTGACGAAGAAGAACCCGAAGACCCGCATTGATCGGACTCCGCTCTCTTCTCCATCCCCACCGAACAATTCTTCGAAATCGAAACCCTCTGCTGCTGCTGTTGCTTCTGTTGCTGTTGCTGTTGCTGCTGTTTGTGTTGTTGCAGCTGCTGCTGCTGCTGCTGCTGCCGCCTTCGCATCGCCGGAGAAACATAGAATCGGTTCTCGCCACGGGCTCGGGCGATCGAAACCCCACCAGAACCCGACATTGTACGAAACCCACGAAAAATCAAACAAGAAAGAGGCAAAATTGATACAAAGTAGAGATTTTTACGAGTCTTTAAAGGGTTTTTATCGATTAAGAAAGATGGGTTAGATTAGAAATTTGTACACAATAGGAATCTGAAAGAAGGGTGGATAGGGCAAAAGACTCAAAATTTGCAAAAGGGTAAGCGTGGAAGATGTTCTTGCTTCCAATGGAGAGACGAAGCTGAGATTTTTTCTTGTTATGGGTTTCAGAAATTGGGCCAAAAAGAAGGCGAGAAGAATCCAGAAATTTTTCGTGTCGATGAGATGTGGCTGTTCGTGTTCGTTCGATCCAGAGAAGACTTTGTTATATTTTCTCATTTAAGGGACGAAATTGCCCTCGTGGATATTTAAAATTGACGGATGTATCCCATTTCGTGTAACGGTAAGGTGGAATTTGATTGGTTAGCTTGTTAATCTGGGGTTTAATACTTCTCAGATTGTTTCGGATATGGATTAGGTTTTAGTCCAATGGGTAGAGCCCATTTGATTGTGTGTATTAAATTTTCCAAATTCTTTTTAAATAATAGTAACATTTTTCTTTTTAAAATATTCAAAATAGATCGATTTTGCATCTAAATTTTTTATACATTTTATAAGATTGATAAATTTATTTTTTTAATTTATTAAAATACATATGTTTTATTTTTAAAATGAATAATAAATAAAATTATATAAATAAAAAAAACTAAAGGACAAAAGTGTCCCATTATAAATAATTATAAAGTAAAAATCATATTTAACTTTTTATTTTATCTTTTTGAAACTCAAATTTGTTTGTTTGTAAGTGGGAATATGCTCTTTTGATTCCAATAATGATTGGAATCTGATCTCCTGTGTATGGAAAAGATATTTGACTAATGAGTTGATATAAAAATGAAAAATCCCACAAGTTTAGGGAAATAATTTAATGCAAGGATTTTTATTTTTAAAACTGGATTTTCACTGCAGATTTAGTTTTTATAATTGGATTGATATATATCCATTTACATAAATATATTTCTCAATGAAATATCAAATTAATGTCACTTTATTACTCCACCTTTAATTCCATTATTAATTTGTCTGAAATTAACTTTTTAATTTAATTAGTGGCCATTTTCATTTACAGTGTAAAATTTGCATTTTTGTTATACATCATCTTTATCGTTCAAATGTATCCACGTTTCCAATTCCAAAATACATCTACGTGCACGCGATAGAAATGCTCCATTTTTTACCTTATTTTCATCTTAATACATTTTTTTCTCTCCTATATTCAGTATATTTAATTCGAATCTCACATTTCTCTATCCTAATATGTATTACTCCCTCCGTTCTATATTATCTGTTACTTTTAAGTAAAATTTAAATTTTATTTATCTATTAGTTTTAAATTTTCAATGTAATTTAATTTTTTTTTCAATAAAAGTTGACCAATTAGATTTAAAGTTGCGTATTAAATTACTCAATTTTATGCTAAATTTAAACCTAATTAATATTCGTTAATTCTAGTGAAAACAATAAAAGTGACAGAAATTATGAAATGGAGGGAATATAAAAAAAATGTATTAAATGAGAATTGTGTACTAGTTAGATTGAAAATTAATTTGAAACAAACTGACAAAAGAATTGATATTTCATACATTTTAAATAACTGTGAAAAAAATAATTAAAAATGTGCTTAGCCATTTGTAGTTTACAGTTGACAATTTAAATGCAAGCTAACCTTAAATCAATTACTCCCAACAATTGCCTAAAAACAGAATTATATATTCCATCCGCTTTTTTTTTTTTTTTTGAGGAAATCCATCCGCTTTTTTATATATCACTTTTGATTAAAATATAAATTTTATTTATCTGTCACTTTTATATTTTCAATACAATTTAATTTTTTCTTTCCAATTTAATTTTTTTTCAATAAAAATTGACTAATTAAATTTAAATTTGTGCATTGAATCACTCAATTTTTTCCTAAATTCAAATCTAATTAATATTTTTTAATTCTAATAAAAATAATAAAATAAAACATATTAAGAAACGGATGGAGTAATTATAGGTATAGTCGCAACAATTGCCTAAAAACAGAAACGAAAAGTCCATTATTTGTTGTTTTTTCCCATACATATTAATGCGAAAATGTTGTTCCCATCATTTTTTTTTCTATATTATTTAATAAAATGACAATATAGTCAATTATTAGTGTTTTTATAATATTAAGATGTATTAATTATTTTTTTAATTCATGTGCACTGCCCTATTGCAGTTTAAACCCACAATGGTCAATATGTTAAGGTACACGTTGTCTATTTATTATTTCCTATAAATTGAACTTATTAAAATATAATGTAAAAGTACTGACCATTGTTTTTTGTCTATCAATATATTATGTACAATGATAATTTGACTATATCTCCATGGAATAATTTAGGCATGGATACTTTTAATGCTGAGGTTTAAACATTTATTTCCATTATTATAAGTATAACTTAATCAAAATTTAATTAATAATGTCATCATTTTAAATGGAAATCTTTGACTATCACAAGTTAGACCAATTGACAAAAAGAGGATTTTTTTTTAGCTAACCATTATTCGATTATATTCAAATCAATTTGATATTAAAATTTTGAACAAGTCCAAGTGAGAAAATGACTAAAAGTTTTAGAATATGAAGAAATTAAGAAATACAAGGTGTTGAGTGAGTTTATGACTTATGATCGATGTAAGTTATAATAAATTATAATTTTAATATTAATTTTCATCTCAAAATCAGGAGTATCGTCAAAGTATGTAAGTGTAACGGTACGTGCACATATTCGCTGTCAGATTAACATAAAATAATTTATATTTTCTTTTTTCATACTTTTTATTTTTTATTCGATTTGATAGTATGTACACATGTGTACCGTAACACACCTCAAAGAAAGAATTTTTAATAGGATAAATTGAGCTACTTGCCCTTAAATTAGAGGAAAAGGAAAATGATAGAAAGCATTGGCAGATATTAATTAATTTACTTAACCATCCATGGTTGAGCAAGTCGAGCTTTAAGTACTAGTAAATGCATAGAGTAGCTATAAAAGGTTTATATGTTGTCATTCTACACAAATTTATTATTTATTTAACAGGGATAACAGAATTATATTGTTTGAATTTTTATAAATTTGAATTTTTAACTAAAATGTTGCCGTTATTAAAAAATCTTGACTGACAAATGCTACTCATTCAATTTCTTATTATTTGTCACATTTTTTATTTTTACTAGAATTAAACAGTATTAATTAGACTTAAATTTTAGATAAAATTGAGTGATTTAATGTACAAATTTAAACCTATTTGGTCAACTTGCATTGAAAAAGAAAATTAAATTGAAAAAAAAAATAAATTGCATTGTAAGTTTAAAAGTGACAAATAAATGGAATTTAAATTTTACTTAAAACTGACAGATAAAAAGAAACAGAATGAGTACTAATTAGTGATGATCAGTTATAAATTAATTGTATGGATCACTGAATGCAGCACGCCCAAAATACTATATAAAGCTTCTCAAGTCCTTCGAATATACATAGTTTTGAGCTTAAGAACGTTATTCCTTTTCTCGTAGTATCTGACTTTAAGAACATAATTAGCGACAGTTCCTGTCTTTTGTCGGCAATGTGTCACTAAATTTCAACCGTAACTTTTCCATATTGACGACCGAATTTCTTAGATGTAATAAGCCTGTTAGTGCCAGACAGTAATAATGTAGAAATAGAATTCAATATTTTCTTATAAGCAATTCCAGATTGCTCCTATCTCTCTAAAATTATTTTCAATAATTAAGTTATTTTAAAGTTTAATTAGCGGAAATTTATTTATTTTTCTCTGTCTTAGTTTTATCTGAGTACACCATAAAAAATATGATTAAAAAAATAAGAGTAGATAAAAATTTCAATATAATAAAAATGTAATTTGAGAATAAAATACGAAAAAAATAGCCTTAAATTTTTAAGATAATAATGTGAGGAAAAAAAAAAAAAACAGGAATCGTCACGGTCGAAACCAAGTCATGTCAATGCAATAGCATGCGAACAAAGTCAAGAATTCATAGACTTTTTAACCATCAACAGTATATATGCCAGTTTTTGTTTGTTTTCTTAATTATGTGTTAAGCTGTGTAGATCAATGCCTAAATATCCAAAAATTTGTCCATATCGAGTATTTAATTAACCCATCAAAGTAAATTTAATTGATAATGCAGTGGACTACACGCCATGTAATCATATTATAATTATTGCCTAGTTATCTTATAGTAGAATTTAATTTTTCTAACCTTAGATTAAGTAATACTAATTCAACTCTTTCCAACATAATCTCCAACTATAAATAGCACCTCTTGTTCTCACATTTTCTCCATCCCAAAGGCAGAGATAAGTATCTAAATATTTCCTTAATTTAGTTTATTTATTTATTTTAAAAATGGGAGTTGTGGAATATGAAATGGAGGTGGGCACCACAATTCCTCCATCAAAAATGTTCAAAGCTTTTGTGCTTGATGGCAGCAACCTTATTGCCAAAGTGTTGCCACAGGCTATTCAGAGTGTCCACATTCTTGAAGGCGATGGAGGAGCTGGTACTATCAAGCAAATTAATTTTGGCCGAGGTACTTAAATTCATTAATTCTTCGAAAATGGAAAAAATAAAATTGATTATTAAAAGTTAAAATAAATTAAATTTTCTTTTAGACTCCCCAATTTTCACTTTTACTTTAATTGAGCTTTTGAAAGTGTGCATCTTTTTTTAGACTAACATTTTTTTTATAATAAGAACTGTTTTTTGAAAGTGTGATTATAACTATAAATATCATCACAAGGAATAAAATTTAAAATTCCTACGCTTTTAATATAATATACTGGTCTGGTGATTTGTTAGAGAAATTAGTTTTGTTAACTGTGATTTACGCATGCAAATTATTCAGGCAGCCAATTCAAGTATGTGAAGGAAAGGACAGATTCTGTAGACAAAGAGAATCTAACATATTCCTACACAATGATTGAAGGAGATGTTTTAATGGGAAAAATTGAGAAAATAACAACTGAGATCAAATTTGAGGCCTCCTCGGATGGAGGATGCATTGTGAAGTCTCACAGCAAGTACTATACTATTGGTGACCATGAAATCAAACTTGAAGAAATTAAGGCTGGAAAAGAGAAATCCATGGGATTATTTAAGGCTGTTGAAGCCTACCTCTTGGCTAATCCTGATGCCTATAATTGACGATATTCTCTTGTCTGCTATGCAAAAAAAATAATTTCATGTTAGTGTTTTGTGTACTGAGCCAAACTGCACGTAGATGCCTATATAAAAGTGCAATCAGCAGGCAGTAATAAGGATTTTAATTTGTGGGTGTCAGCAGTTTAATGTGTGTAATTTTTGTGTTTCTTAATTTGAATAAACTTATTATATTATTCTATTAATTATGAAGATTTTCCCATTTTTCTCAAAAGAATAAAACAAAAGATGCTCTTATTATTGACTAAAATATATTTTAAATAAAGGGTATATTCATCATGAGATTTTTTGAATCCCTTTTGAGAGTTTGGTTTCATTACGTAAAAATAATGAAAGAATTTTTTTTTTGGTGAAAATCACTGAACTTATTATTTATATACGGAAAGATTACTTTAATTGTTTTCTGGTAAATAACTTGCCGAAAAATATACTTGACATATCCAATCAGCATTTTTTTCACTTATAGCATGCCAAGTAATATAAAGTTAGCATTTGATGTGGCACATATGCCACGTCAGCATACACTTGGACAGGAAAAATGGGGTTGGATGCCATGCTATCATGCCACATGGCGGATAATATGAATAAAGTATCATGTGGCATGCTAAGCTAGCAACATGTTTACTATCACGTGCGCAAGTCCCGCTGATTGGATTTGCCGAGTAGATTTTTTGGCAGTAATTTTTATAAAAAAAAAATTATTTTATTATTTTTGCATAATTTGATAATAGTTTGATTATCATAAGTGAAATTAACCATTGATTTTATGACAACATTAGTTCTAATGACTAAATCCATTACTTTTTAACATATTAAAGCTTGGTATATCTGCAAGTTGCCACAACTTGAATTTAGCATCAAAAATCATTTAAAGATACTTAAATTTAAATCACCCCAATTTGATATGATAATTAAAAGTATGAAACTTCTCAAAGTAAATATTTTAAATCACCCCAATGAGCAAAGTTGCGCTACATATGCTCATTCCTTATAATCAAGAAGAAATACTTGAGTTTACCAAATTTATTAAATTTAAACACCTTTCAATCATTCATGTAATTATTAATATGCCTACTCTGCAATCAGGGGTTGATTTCACTTACGGTCACTCAACTTATCACTTATCGTGCAAAAATAATCGACTTTTTTTTTTTCTGACTTAAATGTCACTGAACTTTTAACATTTTTGCAAAAAAGTCATGTTAACCGGAATCCGGCAAAAACTCTAGCCGGATTGATGACATGGCATGCCATGTCAGAAACTACATGTCGTTTAACAATATTTCCAACAAATGCTACATCTAAATTAATTTCACTTACGGTCACTAAACTTATCATTTATCGCGTAAAAGTAACCAACTTTTTTTTTTCCAACTTAAATGTTACTGAAATTTTAATATTTTTGCAAAAAAGTCATGTATTTACTATTCATCGTTACGTGTTATATGCTATTTCATCAATCCGGCAAGGATTCTCGCCGGATTCCGGTTTACATAACTTTTTTGCAAAAATGTTAGAAGTTCAGTGACATTTAAGTCAGAAAAAAAAGTCGGTTACTTTTGTGCGATAAGTGATAAGTTGAGTGACCATAAGTGAAATTGACTCCTGCAATCAGAGGTGAAATCTTGATGAAAAAATTTGAGAAAATATGGTACGAGTTTGCTCTTCTGATCAATTTCTATGCTTGGATATTTTCAATTTCAAAATTTTTAAACAATATTTAGTCATACTATTACTAGCTGTAACATATATATTCATGATATTGTTTCTTTGCTCAGAGAAAAGGACGAAATTTGGAATTAATTGTGCATCAAGAAAAATTCTCATCCGAAGATTAATTGTTTTATTTCAGTAGGTAAAAAAACAAACATTACTCATCTCCATACTATCAGTCCATAAATATCATCTCTTTTCACCAAGGTTTTCTGCCTCAGTTGAAACTTGCAAGCTTAATTATATTATAATATGGGAGTGATTACTTATGACATGGAGGTAACCTCCCCAATCCCTCCAGATAAACTGTTCAAGGCCTTTGTTCTTGACAATGAAAGTCTCATTCATAAGATTATACCACAGGCTATAACTGATGTCCATGTCCTTCAAGGGGATGGAGGCCCTGGAACTATCAGAAAAGTCATTTTTGGCCAAGGTAAAATTATCTGATAACACTTAAAGATCATTTACTGATATATAGCTGATCCAATCTAACTATTCATCAGAACCATTTTAAAACCCTAAATGCTTTCTACGTCAAAATTAATATTTGATATTAAGACAATTCTCAACGTTAATTATTTTGAATAGTTGAATCAAATAGGCATAGAAATAAATCCGTATCAAAAATCTATAACGAATATAGCAATTTAGCGACGGATCGATTTTAGCTAGGAAAATAAGTCCGTAGTAAATTAGCAATGAATTTACATACAAATATCCCTACAGATAGGAAACCCGTAGGAAAGATATTAGTTGCTTACGCCAAATATATATTCGGATTTAAAGTTCATAGCGATTTTCATTTAGCTACGGATTTTGAATTTTTAGTTATGGAAATTTTGGTCGCTAAAGTGTTTTTTTTTAAGTGATATAAAATGATAAGTAATTAATATCCGTGTTTAATTATTTGTATGTGCAGGCACCAAATTCAATTATGTGAAGCACAAGATTGAATTGATTGACAAAGAAAAGTTCATATACAAATATAGTGTGATTGAAGGAGATGTATTGATGAATGTGATTGAAAAAATCTGTAACGAAATTAAGTTTGAGTTGTCTGATAATGGAGGATCAATTTGCAAGAACAGCAGCACCTATTATACTATTGGAGATTTTGAGCCCAACGAAGAGCAGATTAAGGCTGGCAAACAAAATTCTCTGCAAATTTTTAAGGTTGTTGAAGCCTATCTCTTGGCTAATCCTGATTATTATAACTAAAACAACATAAATTTCTGGAATTCATCAATAGTGTTCAAAGCTAAATTCATGTTTCTGTTCTAGCTAACAATATACTATCGATTTTCTTCAATTTCTATACTTCAAATTTTTAATTGTAACAGTGGTTACCTTTTGGAAAAAAAAAAGTTATGGATAAAATAGCTATTTTTAAAAGAAAATTAAGGTCAAAATAGTAGGGATAATGAAGAATGAATATTGATATGAACTGATATTTCATCTATGTACACACAATATCGACATATAAAAAGACAAATTAGTATTAATTTTCGAAACTTTTTAAGTGAAATTTGAAAACGAAAACAGTAAATAAAAGCAAATTAACATAAACTGAAAAATTAAAAAGGCAAATCAATATCTACTTGTTTCCATTAAATACCTGACAGTGGTAATGAAACTGAGCTAGGCAATACTAGATGGCCATCCATAACATGATAAATCGGTTTGCTGCAATCCCATATTGAAAATGACTCCAGTTTTGAAGGCATTGATAATTTCCACCACCGAACATCAATTTTGGGACAGTTGCCAATTTCCATGTCCACCAAGGAAGGAAGCAAGAACCTCAAATTCTTAGGCAGCAACTTTAAGTTGGAGCAACTCTGTAATTGAAGCCGACTTTAGATTTGATGCCCACATGTTTCTGGGAAAAGATTCCAAATTTGGGCACTTCCTGATTTCCAAGACTTTGAGAGAGGTGAAATCTTGAAAATGTATCTCAATGTCTTTGAGCTGTTCACACTTACTGATCCGCAGGATTTTCAAGCAAGGAAAGAATTCCAACGAAAAGAGCTCGAGTGCATCACAGCTTTTCAAGTCAATTTCTTTCAAAGTGGAGAGAAGATAACGAAATTTCCTGAATTTTATCTTCTATACACACCAAGGATTGAAAGAAAACAACTTAGAGAAGGAAGATGACTTTGGACTGCTGCGAGAACTGTCCTTCAATACCATTTTGCAGATGGATGGTGCCTTTGCAAATGAAGCTCTTAGCTTTTCACATTCTTCAATCTCAACTATAGTTAAACAAGGAAGATGACTTTGCACTGCTGCGGCTAAGTTGGGACATTTCCTTATATAAAGTTCCTGGAGAAGAGGCAAAGCTTCACCTTCACAAGAAATCCATTCTTGCCACTGTCTAATCCTTTCAAACTTCAGAATTTCTAGAGATGGAAATGGCTTGATAACAGAACCGCAGCATCCGTAGAACTCAAGACCAATTGTCGTCAAACTATCAAATTCTGAAATACACAAGGTAATGTTCTTGAAGTTTCATTTTCTATTCATTTCTCCTCTTTTTACTGGAGAAGCATGCTCTTTTGTCAGTTTCAAAAAGAAAACCTTGCTTTTCGGTCTCTTTTTTGGCAGATCATATTGTCATGTGTTTCTGCATGCGTCTGTTTTTCACTAATTAATTAATTATTTTAGGGTTCATTACTAATAGGCGCGTGCCTGGTAAGAAAAGAAGAAGGCCACCCTCTACTATTTTACCCCTTTAAATACATGTCACCTCCTAACTTTGTCTTCTCAACACAGAAACCCTAAACCCTTTGTAACACTACTAAACTTGGCCCCCATTCAATAATATCTTCAGCTTAATTTGAATTTGAATCAAGTACTCCAATTAAGCTAGCCAAAACGGGTCTACCTGTGTGGATGCTTGGCCTGGGTGCGGATCGGTTACGAGCCGATATGAACCGTTCACTTGCATTACTCTTTCATCAGGTGAAGACCCTTTACTCACTCCTAAATTTTGATTATTATACATATAAAAACATCATTAATAGTGATGAACTTTGATAAATTGGTGTTTATAGGGAGTGCTTGATGAGCAATTCTTGCAGCTGCAACAACTTCAAGATGAAAGTTCACCAAACTTTGTATCAGAAGTTGTAAACATTTACTTTCATGAGTCAGAGAAACTATTGAGGAATCTTAGAAGATTACTGTAATCATCTTTTTTCTTCCTTTTTTTCTTTTTTCATCATCATCATCTTCTTTTTACGGATACCCGTGCGTTAAAAATTGATTTACAACTTAAGTTTTTTTTGCCTACCGTTCTTTCATTCTTCATCTCTCCTTTTCCTTTTTCTTTATTTTGGAATTTTGTTCATTCTTTCACACGTATGCATTTCACTTTCACCTTCTCAACTTAGCTCCTTTTTTTTTTTTTTTTGCTCACAACTTCATAATTCTGAAAAAAAAAAGACAGTCTAATATAGTAAAATACGGCTTCTTTTCATGAAATATATGCAACATTTTGCCAGCACCTCCACAAAAATGTGTTACAAATTATAAAACTGATTCAAGATAAAAGTGATTCAACACTTATTCGTCTTGAATAAAAGTTTGACTTCAAGGCTTTCAAATTGAAAATTTTATTTTATAACGAGTTAATTCAAACACTTATTTGTCTTGAAAAAAGTTTAACTTGTAAACTCAAAATTTTATTCTACTGTGAGTCAATTTGGCTCAAATTGAATAAATGAAAATTTAAAGACAAAAATTTATATTAGAGTACTATTTCTTTAGCAAGTCGTAGCTATGATATAATTTTGATTTTTTTAGTGATTTATAAATGTAATTAGAAGAATTCGAATTTAAAATTTTTTATAGTTTTAATTAAGTGCTAAATAACTTAAATAATTATTTTAATGGTAATAGTATATTGAAGATGTCGATCGGCAATAATATGTTAATGTGATGCATTAAGTCAATTAAGCATATTAATGTATCGTAAATTAATAATTTGATATTTGAAAGAGTAAATATGGAGCAAAAAATAAAGGAAATGAGTAATAAATAATGGGGGGGAGATTGATGAGACAGGATGGATAGAGAGTTCTCGGATTACAAGAAAATGGGAATCCATTTGAATCAGTTTATGGGAAGCAGCTCAAGCATTGGCGCCAAAAGAGTCAGAAATGTTTGCGTAGCCTTTCGAGCCGCTTCTGAGCAGAACAATCGTGCTGGGTACATTTTATACACTTTTTCAATTTCACCCTACTCGACCCTATCTACTCACTCCTATTCTTTTACAACTTTAACCATTTTCAAAATAAAATGGTTGGTTTTAATTTCAGGTGCTTGAGAGCTTTGGAGCTGCTAGAGCATGAATACTGTTACCTCAAGAATAAGATGCATGAACTGTTTCAAGTAAGGACCTTTTTTTTTTCAAAAATATTGACTTTCGTTATAGACTTTTAGGCCTCTAATTAATTGATTCTTCTTTCTTGTCTCTTGTTTCCTCTATGCTTGGTATTTCTGATGCACAAAATGCTGCATTTTGCAGCTTGAACAGCAGAGAGTACTGGCAGCTGGAGTTAGATACCCAATGCAAAATTGAAGAAAAATAATTCACCTGGGTTTTTTTGTTTTTGCTAAAAACCAAGCTAGGTCTAGCTATTTAAAGACCAAGAGTTGAAAAGTTGCTTTCTTGCCACTGTTTCTTACTTGTCTTTATTTGTAATTTTGGGTTGGTGCAAGTTTGAATCTAGAGTTCAAAATTTTCATTTTTTCTTGGTTTTGTAACGTGGTGTTGCATCAGCTTTCCATGGCAATGTAAATGAGTGATTTTCTTTTTATAAGTATCATTACCTTTTAACAGTTTGTTAGCTACGGCTGTGAAATAATGTTCAAATATCTGCAGAGTATCAAAATCAACTCAAGAATCTCCCACAGTCTTAATCACATGGTTGGAACAAATTATTCACATGGTTGGAACAAATTATATTCACGTGTGCATGTGGAGGATAATTTAACATTTTTAATAAATTTAATATAATAATTAGATATTGTGCAAACTTATTGATAAAGCCTAAAACGTCTTTATCTGGAGATGAGGGATCGAGCCGATCGGATGAGAATAACCCTGCAAGAAAAAGTGTCCGGTCGGACCAGGCGTGAGCACTCCGAATCTTAAGTTAGTAGCTTAGAGAGAGAATGTGCTTTTAGAGAGAGAATGTTAGGTATTTAATACCTGAAACCATCGTTGGTTTGGGCTATTTATATGAGATAGTTGAGTGACACTCGAGTGCCTGGGGAGTGATTACTAACTGTCAGAGTAGGTGTGCGGCGAAATGACAGGGAGCAGGTGGAAGGCATGGGCGCTGCCTTGTGTCAGGTGACCGATGGGACTGCTGGTCACATCAGCCGATCGGGCGTGTGCGCTGCCTAGGGGCTCGTTCCTGCTACTCTTGGTTGTAGGACCTTGAACCTCGCCAGATAAGTGGGCCGACTAAATGGGTTTTAGGACAAGTGATATTTGGTTGTATGATCTTGGACCTTGCCAGATAAGTGGCCGACTAAATAAATTTTAGAACAAATGATATTTGCTGTGGTATCATTTATAGTTTAGAATTTTTATATATTATTTTAAGAAATTAAAACTAATAATCCGTTTTGCCACAGTTGACAGCTTGTCATGGATACCTTTCTCCCTACTCTTGATCCTCGTATATCGTGCACAATTATTTTTTAATTCATTAAATTTAATTTCTTCCATAACCCACAACAACAATTTTCTTGATAAAGAGAGAAAGAAAGTCAGAGGAAAAAAGTGAAGCATAAGAAAAAGGTTGCTCGAGAGGAGATGTGTGGCAGCAAGTTAAAAAAATTAATTAAAAAAAAAAACATTTTCATTAGTAAAAAGGTTCGTGTTGAAAAGGTAGATTATGCTTACTTTAATTTTTAAGGGAAGGGAGGAGTTAAGGTGACCGACAAGTAACCGGCGGCAAAAATATATTGTATAACTTAACAATAGGTTAACAAAAATATACCCACTTCTCTCTTAATTAACCAAAAATTACTATATATGAATTTTAAAATACACATATTATGTCTAATCAGTTATTAAAGTTATAATTGCAGGGAGAAACAGAATGAAATGAAAAATGAGAAGATATAATGTTAATGAAGAAAAAATAGGAAAGCTTTAAAAGAAAGAGAAATAAATAGAAAAATTAATTTTTAACCTTATACTATATTCTTAATTTATTTTTCTTATATGTTTATCCGATTTGTGTTATGCTTAATTAGACAAGGAACAAGACAACGAAACTATTTACATGGTTCAAATAAATTTTATTTAATCAACAAACCATAATATCATGATCCACGGGTACATCAGTTCATTTTTTTTTCGTTTGGATAGAGTTTGGATTGGATCTAACGGATTTTGAATTTATTTTTTTTTTCCGATTCTACATAAATATAAGGCAGCTTTGGCACGAACTTGGTTCGAACCGGGCTAACCCATTAAAAATATTTAAATAAAAAATAATTTTAATATATAAAAATGATATATCATATTATATAAAATTATAAAAATATACTATAAAAAATTTAATATGTTAATAAATGTATAAACTTTGATATTTATTGTAAAATTTTATTTTTTGTGTATATTGTTTTGAATTATATAATTAGTGAAAATTTATACATAACATGCATGCACGATGTATAAATGGCATGCACGATGTATAAATGTATTATGATTTGCGGATAAGACTGAATTTACTCCGAACATATATCAAACTCGCTTAGTATAAAAGTGAATTTGGATTGAGCCGGACTTCCAAATAAATTTTATTGTCCAAATTTATAATTTTTTGGAGGCGAGTCTCCAAACCCATGCACAGTTCTGTCTACCTCTAATTTCAATTAACAGTATTCAAATCAGGGAGATGTACGTAATACTCCTATGAACCAATCTAATACTAGTACTAGTAATTAAAAAGAAAAGAAAATATTATATCGATATCACTCTCTGGAGCAATGAGTCCCTTGCCATAATATTGCATTTGTAATTTGTAAGCATTAATAACCACGACCCATCATGTCTTTATAATACATGTTAAAAAAATTAACGATGATTACATTTACCAATTACTGCTCTTACTTACCATCGAAATTAGGGCTCTCTCACTTCTAACATTTACAATTTCAAAGCTAAAAGATAAGATTAAGAAATGATAAATAAGAACATACGAGACAAAAGAGAATGTCTTATTCTTATAAGACATGTATATAATGGCTACAGTAAATAAGCACGGGAGCACAAACGTACCCACACGAAAGCATGATTATTAAGTCTATGTTACTATATATTAAATATTTAATTATAGTCATTATAAGTGCATTTTTCCTTCATGGGTTTAATAACCTTCAAAAGTTTTCCTTATAAAACTAATTAATTAATTATTTTAGGGTTCATTACTCAATAATATGCTTACGTCATTCCAAGACCGCATCATTTCCTTATGCCTTTCTCTCTTGTTTTCAATTAATCTACTTGATTAAGTTTTGGATGGTCCAATATTGTAAGAATGATGGTTTTGATAAATTATTTATGCAGAGGTTGTTTACGTCATTACGAAACATGGTTTTGAAGTGAGTTTGTCGAGAATTAAATAAACAAAAATTAACATGCTTCATGTACACAAATTTATATATATGATAATGTTAAGCTTCATTAAGCATAGGAGTGAGAAAAAAAACAAGTTGATGCGATTAACCAAAAAATCGATCCGAAATCGAATCAATAAACTAGTTAATCGATTTTAACGGACTGATTAATAATTAATATTTTGAAAAAATCGATATTAATGTATCATTTTTTCATTAGGGCCAGTTAACCGAACCGATTAAACGATGCATGATCACCCCTACAGTTTATTAACTTTATTTCACTCATTCTTTATTTTATTACAATAATTTTATTTCATTATTTTCATATTTAATTATTTATATTCTTTTAATTTTCATTTATTTTAAAATATATTTCAATTTCATTTTATTTTTTTAAATACATTTTAGTTAATTTATTAATTGTTCAATATGTCCATATTTAATATTTTTTATTATTTATTGATTTATCAATTTTTCATTAATGAAAATCAGAATATATTCGAAAAGTTATATAACATTAATATATTAACTAAAATTTTAAACAAATTTTTTTAAAAAATAAATTTTTTAATATATGTAAAAATAATGTGTGTCAAGTTTTAAAAAAATAAAGGAAAAAAAGTTGTTACTGATTTATTTTAATAATTTTGTATTTTTTAATTATTTTTGCTGTCCTTTTTTCTTATATTAATTATTTTGAAATTTTTAATTTTTTTAATTGATAATTAGTAAGTGTAACCATTCATTTAATTAGAGTTGATCATGGATCGGTTAATTCATTTACCTATTAAGTCTTAATTTTTAAAGATAAAATTGCTCATTCCACTAAATATTTTTATTTTAACAACAATAATGTTATATTATAGTGAAGAAATTTTAATTTTTAAGTACTTTTAATATTTTAATTTTATTTATAAATGCATATTATAATTGTAGTGGTTAACCGAAAAAATATTGGTTAATCGATTCGAAAATCTGAAACCAGTAAACTGATTAACCGATAATAACAGACTGATTATTGGTTAGTATTTTGAAAAAAATCAATATTAATGGACTGATTTTTAGAGACGGATGGACCGGTACCCCTAATTAAGCACATGTACGTTAGCATATATATATGTAGTTTTTCTTTTAATGTGGGGTTTTAAAATTAATTTTTACGGTTTTGTTTCGAAGTAGAAACTCTATCAAAAGAAAAAAGGAAAACCATGCGTGGACTGAAATGCAAGATAGACGTAATTTGTTGGAATTTCCATTGAAGGTTAAGCAGTACCTTTTTCTTATAAATTCTACACCTTTATGAAACAAAGTTTTTCAGACTTCATTCCCAATATATATTCTTACTTTCCAATTTTTCTATATTTCTTCTTTAACCTTTTTTTTATTTATTTTACATTCTCATGGGGAATGGACCGTGGCAATTTTTTTAATAAAGAAACAAACTATGATCATGAAGCTAATTATAAGCAATTTTAATTATTATATTAATAAATTTTAACCTTTAACTTCGTAATTTTATTCTGTTTCAAATTTAAGTAAAAATTCTTATGAAAAAATTGATACTATCAATGAAATTAATTTGATAATATAATCAACAATCAAATAGTGCATTATTAGCACCCAAATTAAAACTTATAACTCCAAATTAAAACCCAAATTAATAGTGCATTATTTTTTTTTTCTTTTAAGTCTGACATATATTTTTGCCCCCCTTGATTACAAATCCTGGCTTCGCCACTGGCTATTAGGCGCGTGCGTGAGAATGGTAAGAGAAGAGGATGTAAACATTGAGAAAATCCATAATCTTCCACACTTTTCTTCCTAGTTTCTTTCCTTATTTTATTGTATCAATATTGTTTAGAGATGTCAAATTTTGATTTAACCCATAAATTCGATTCAATTTGAGATAAATTTGATCTAACATATTTGATGTGTAAAGTGACCAACCCAATTCGCCCGTTATGTAATTAATCTGTATAACTCACTATAAGAAAAATCTAAAATAGCTACGACAATTTTGCTATGAAAAGAAATTCCGTTACTGAATAGCGACGGAATTAATTTCCGTCACTAAATAGAGACGGAATAAATTTTTCGTCGCTAATGTTGTAGAAAAGTCGAAAATTAAGGTAAATATTCGCGCCAGTTTTCTCGACGGAAAATATAACTGTCGTAAAATAAGGCACAAAAAATGTAGGTGAAAGTCACTAGGACATTTACGACGGAATAATATCTCGGTCGCTATATTTTAGCGATGGAGCCCGTAGCCCGTCTAAAAATATGAAATTTAACAAAGGAATTTTGTTCCGTCGCTAAATATTTTTTTGTGACGGACTTAAAATCTGTTGCTAATTTTAGCGATTGAATTTGTCCTGCTATCGCAAAAAGGTATTTAGTGACGGAACAAGAATTTTTGTCACTAAATTCATATTTTCCGACGGGCTATGGCTCCATTGGTAAAATATAGCAACAGACAACTTTTTCCGTCACTAAATGTCCTAGTGACTTTTGGCTGCATTTTTTTTGCACCTTATTTTAATACGCAAATAGTACCTCCAATTTTAGGGACGGAATTCTTTTCCGTCACTAAATTTTCGACTTTCTTATAACATTAGCGATGGAAAACTCATTCCATTTTTATTTAGCAACCAACTTTTAA
This sequence comes from Excoecaria cochinchinensis, assembly GCA_947683425.1. Taxonomy (NCBI): domain Eukaryota; kingdom Viridiplantae; phylum Streptophyta; class Magnoliopsida; order Malpighiales; family Euphorbiaceae; genus Excoecaria; species Excoecaria cochinchinensis. The sequence goes on along the minus strand of CANTUQ010000056.1, from coordinate 7,464,137 downwards.
TTCCATCGCTATTTAGCACGGAATTTCTTTCCATCGCTAAATTGTTGTAGCTATTTTGAAATTTTCTTGTAGTGAATTATACGGACGAATTGGTTAGTCACTTTACACATCAAACATGTTAGATCAAATTTATCTCAAATTTTTATAGAAAAATTGAATCGGATTTATAGATCAAATCAAAATTTGACATCTCTAAACAATAGTGATACAATAGAATAAGGAAAGAAACTAATTAGGAAGAAAAGTGTGGCTGCCGGTCGTTGCTTACAGTTACAGGTTAAACATAAGTAAAAATACAAATATCAGAATTGAAGTCCTTAAATTTTATAATTGCAGGCAACTTTTATTCCAAAATTTGGTCTGTATAGAAGAAAACAAAATATAATCACAAGAGTATTAAAAAAGTCTGTTTAGGGACGGCTTATAAATACCCAAGTTTATGGAATGCATTTATTCACCAATCCATCAAAAAACAATTAAGTCCTCGATTTTGATAAATTTCTCTTAACAGGTAATCATGGGTGTTACTTCTTATGAATTGGTGGTCACTTCCTCTGTCCCATCTGCTAAACTCTACAAGGCCATGGTTCTTGATGCCGACATTCTCCTACCAAAGATTGTGCCCCAGGCCATTAAATCTGTTCAAATCATTCAAGGAGATGGAGGCCCTGGAACCATCAAAATTGTTACTTTTGGTGAAGGTCAGTTAATTTGATTTACATACTCTATTTTTAATTACACCTCATCATGATGCCTTTTTTAGATATTCGCCGGTTAATTTCATTTATTGAATTTATATTGTAATAATAATTCGGTCATAATTTCTTTTATCTCATAAAACTACATCAACTTTTTAAATATTAAAATTAAAATCATTTTTATCGTAAAATTATGAATTTAGCCTCATAATATTGTATTGATATTGATGTGACAATTTACACTAGCTTGAAACATTTCATATCGCATATTTTGAAAGTTTTCCTGTTATCACTATTGTAACGAATTCATAAGTTTCCAATTAAAGTAATTTTAAATTAAAATATTTAAAAAATTGAAGTATATTTAAGGAATAATATTTTTTTTATGACCAAATCATTATTAGGGTGTAACTGTAGTGACTAAATTCTTATGATGACCTTTGCCAGTTTAACTTGTCTAAATTCATAACAGGTTTGAACAGATCTATATGTTATATCTTGATGCAGAATTAAAAAAAAAAAAAAAAGAAAAAGAAAAAGTAGTAAATCTTGAATTTGATGCGCAGGTAGCCAATTCAAGTATATGAAGGACAGGGTTGATGAAATTGACAAAGATAATCTAACATTCAGCCATAGTGTGATTGAAGGCGATTTACTGAAGAACGGGGTTGAAAAAATCACTTACGATATCAAATTCGAGCAATCCTCCGACGGAGGATGCACCGTAAAGGAGACTAGCAAGTATTATACTATTGCCGATGATTTGAAGCTTAACAAAGAGGAACTTAAAGCTGGCAAAGAGAAGGCTCTAGGCATGTTCAAGGCCATTGAAGCATACCTTTTGGCAAATCCCGCTGCTTGATGATAATAAGCTGCAACTTCTATATATATTATTCAAGGTAATTTGATATGTAAGCACTCAATTTTTTCACAAATAATATTCTGATTTCTATATTTCAATTGGTAACAATAAAATAAATATAAATACTATTTTATAACAATAAAGTCAAAAATGCTAAATAATTGAATTTTCGGTCACCGGCTCACGTAGAAATTACTGACTCGACAAAATCAAATACTATTTTTATCCCTTATATCAAATAAATTAGACTCCATTTTATTCTACCCTTCCCTTACCCTAACATGTGATTAATCAGTTATTTGCCGAGTTAAAATTTTTAGTACGCTGGTGACCGAAAATACAATTATCTGGCATTTTTTACTTTATTATTATAAAATAATATTTGAATTATTTTATTGTTACCAATCGAAATGTATGAAAAAATTGAATGACCACAAATGAAATTATCCGTCAACATAACTTGTTTTCCTTTTCAAATTAATAAATGTGTGCCCAGGAAAATAAATGTTGTAACACTTTCTGTTTCAATATATATATATATATATATATATATATATATATGTTATCATGTGAATTGTGAATTAAGAAATCAACTTCTATAATTTTCAGTTAGTTTATTTATTTATTTTGTTTGAAAGAACTACGATAGCATTTGCAAGCTTAGAATAGTCTTCTGCTTTGAAAAAAAAAATAAAAATTGTAAATTATGCATTAGATAAAGGTCATCTATAGGAATTTGTCAAACAATGACTTATCCTTAAATCGTTACGAACACTGATTTTTTTTTTTTTTTATATAAAAGAATTGCAAGAAGATAGAAACGACATCTCCTTCTTAAATCTAAACCAGAATACTATTCTAACGTATTTTTGAAAACAATAACAAATGCATGATGCATTTTTATTTATTTTAATAGGTGCATTGTCTCATTTGTGAATTAATTTTTTAGGACCAAATGTTCATTGATTTAATAATACATTTTACCATATAGATTTTTTTGTTGGGGTACAACCCAAGTCCCACATCGAAAAATTAAGGGAGGAATACCTTAAATATAAAGAGTTCACCTAACTCCATTAGCATGAGGCCTTTTGGGAGGAGCCTAAAAACAAATCCATGCGGATTTGGTCCAAAACGGATAATATCATGCTAATACGGAGTTAAAGTGATGTTTGGCAGTTCTAAAAGTGGTATCAGAGCCGTGGTTTGAAGACGATCCGGAATAGTGGATTGCGTTCTTCCTGATATTGTGGTGGTCAGGCGGCGTGTCCCGTTGGTTGATAACAGTGGTACAAGATGATCTGACGAATCAAATGAATTATCGCTCGAGGGGAGGACATAAGCTGTGTGGACCTTTGTTTGAGGGGAGGATTGTTGGGGTACAACCCAAGTCACACATCAAAAAATTAAGGGAGGAATATTTTGAATATAAAGAGTTTACATAACTCTATTAGCATGAGACTTTTTGGGAGGAGACCAAAAACAAATCCGTGCGGGCTTGGCTCGTTAAGGTGATGTTTGGCAGTTCTAACATTTTTTACATAAATAAAAAGTGTAGACCAAGTCTATAAAAGACAATTATATATATTTATTTTATACATACGCAAATGTACTAATAGATTTTTAAAATCTTAAAAAAATGCATTAAATAATCAGGAAATAGGGCCATCAATTACAAACAAGACTTCTTTTTTATTATTATAAAAATTGATCGCAAGCCAAACATACATTAATTAAAAACAACTCCAAACAATTTTATTCAGAGGCCAAAAATCAGTTGGCATCAAACCCCAAATAAAAAGGAATTGAGTAAATGATTTTAGTTGCAGGCATCAGGATTGGCCAAGATATAGGCTTCAATGGCCTTGGAGATGCCCAAGGCCTTCTCAGCTCCAGCCTTGATCTTCTCTTCATCAAGTTGAGAGTTCTCCTTGGGAAAATACTTGCTGGTGCTCTTCACAATTGATCCTCCATTAGCAGCAGCTAATATTTTGACATCAATTGTAGATTTTTCAAGTGTATCCATCCATGGCTCTCCTCCAATAACACTGTAGCGGTGGCTCAAATTGTCCTTGTCTATTGTTTCTTGTATGGTCTTAATGTACTTCATATCGCTCCCTGCACATTTGTTTACAAATCTATTTAGTTTACTATTAATTCATTAATTATCATCTTCATCCCTTTGTCAACTATCTCATATATAATTACATTTTCACGGACAGGGTTTAGCAAAAATTTTCCACCATTAAACATTTGCAAAATTGACCGTGTTGACTTTAACAGGTCAAAGTCTATGACTGTAAGATATCAAGTTTAAATTCTAATTTGAAAAATAGTAATAATATGGTAATTAAACTAACCTTCACCAGAAAAGGTCGTCTTCTTAATGGTACCAGGGCCACCATTGCCTTCAAGAGTCTCAATACTGATCTGAGGAATAATCTTAGGGATATATTTATCCGATTCAAGGACGAACACCTTGAACATGGTTGCTGGGGCAACTGCTGTGGTAACTTCCTTCTCAAAAGTCAAGACACCCATTGTCAGTGTGATGATTAAGGACTAATTAATCTGTATTAAAAAGATTAAGAAGAAGAGTATGGATTAAAAGGGAGAGGACTGGGATGGCGAAATGCAGAGAGTGAAAGAAGGTATTTATAGCAAATAATCAGGCTCAAGATGTGGGGTCAAAGTTATGTGCTGATGGTAAGGTATATGCCCTTAGGGTCAGAGAAGCCGACCTTTATTTAATGGATATAATTCCCTTATAATTAATAAATAAATAAATTATAACCAACTTCTAGAAAAGGACCCTCCGTTTTTGACTGTGAAATCAACGGAATCTATGATTTATTTATTACAAGATAAGAGTGATGAGACGAGTGGTTACTAATAATGACAAAAGCTGGAGGACAATGGCAGCGTGCACAAGATGCCAAATATATTAGGACAATTACAAGTTTGCATAAGTATGCCTGGTGGCTCGATTGGCCTGAGCACTCTAATGACATGACACACTAATTAAGTAATACACTCAAATAGTTAAATAACCAAACTTGAGTATAATTGTATAATAAGAGAGAAAGTAGAAAGATGTGGATAAAATTATTTGATACCAGACTATGCTTATATTTCTTGGTCTGTGCTTGAGTTTTTCTTTGGGCATTTTATGAGCTTAGGCCCGTTTTAGATGATGGGCATTATCGATATTTTTTTTTAAAAAAAAAAGTTAGAAACAAAAACTTAATTAAGAGTTGCTTAATGGACTAGAAATGTACTCTTCAAGAACATGCAAAATAAGGACATGTGGCTTACTAGGTGGACAAATTGATTTGAGCCCCAACTAATTACAATCCACAACACACCACATGATGTTGTGTTGCCTAATACAGTACCATTTGTCCCCTCTGTATGTACTCCGTTCCACATCAGAGCCAGACATACCATGGCCATATGCTGACACGTGACTTGTCTCCATTTCACACATGGAGTCACGTGCTTTCCATTCCAATACTTGATCAGGTATCATCAGACGTACGATTCTATCACCTATATATGCATGTAATTATTGGAAGACAAAAAATTAACTTAATCATCAGAGAATTCTTGCAGGAAAATCACTATTGCTGGAGCTTTCTCACATTTTCTTTCGTTTTCCAGGGTTGGAGAACGCATGTATTAATAAACATAACCTCTAAATCCTTAAAAAAACGCTTACATCATTTGTTTGGAATTTTTTTTGCTTGAACTAGTTCATGACCAAATTAATTAAAGATTACCGTGCATACAAAAAGTTAATTGTATTTGTTTTCATGCATAGCAATTTCTAATAGTTTGGTCCTAAACAAATTTTTTATTTGAATATGGGATATGTTGTTATTTATGGATTCATTTAATAATACGTTGTTATGCATATTTTTATGTATTGGTAAGTCTCGAGTATGAGTATCCATCCTCTCTTTCCCTCTTTACAAAAAACTAATATAGTTTTAAAATCTTAAATAAAAATGCAATAAATTATAAGGAAATAGGGCCAACAATTACAATCAAAACTTCTCTTTAATTATTATTTTTAATTTGATCACAAGCCATACATTAATTGGGAACAACTCCAAACAATTTTATTCTGAGGCCAAAGATGATTTGGCACCAAACCCCAAATAAAAAGAAACAAGAAACAAAATGAAACCATACATTTTATTTAACTCAAAAGTTGGAAATTTATGGTATATATGAATTTAGTTGCAGGCATCAGGATTGGCCAAGATATAGGCTTCAATGGTCTTGAACATGCCCAAGGCTTTCTCACCTCCAATCTTGATCTTCTCTTCATCAAGTTGACAGTTCTCCTTGGGGAAATACTTGTTGGTGCTCTTCACAATGGATCCTCCGTTAGCAGCAGCTTCTACTTTCACCTCAACTGTAGATTTTTCAAGTGAATCCATCCATGGCTCTCCTCCAAAGATAGTATAGCTGTAGGTCAAGTTGTCCTTGTCTATTGTTTCTATTTTGATCTTAATGTAGTGGGCACCGCTATCTGCACATTTATTTACAATTCTATTTAGTTTACAGTCAATCCATTTATTAATTATCATCGCAAAACTTGTGACTTTAATACATTTTAAAATAAATTTGTATATTTGTCAAACCATTATAAAACAGTCAAGATAGAATATCTAACATTTAATCCAATAAGCACTGTAAAATCTGGAGTTCAAATTAACTCTGAAAAAAAAATTAATATAGTAATTAAACTAACCTTGACCAGAAAAGGTAGTCTTCTTAATGGTACCAGGGCCACCATTTCCTTCAAGAACCTCAATTTTCGTATGAGGAATGATTTTAGGGATATATTTATCGGCTTCAAGGATAAACACCTTGAACATGGTGACTGGAGCAACTGCTGTGGCGGTTTCGTTCTGAACAGTCAAGACACCCATTATCACTATGATGATTAAGAACTAATTAATTTGTATTAAAAAGATAAAGAAGAAGAGTATGGAAGGGTAATTGTGTGAGTTTGGGATGGAGAATGCAGAGAGCAAGGAAGGTATTTATAGAAAATGAGGCTCAAGATTGGTTTCAAAGCCATGAGCTGATGGTAGGATACGTACCCTTAGGGTCAAAGAATTGCCAACCTTTACTTCATGGACTTTAATTCCCTTCATGGCTCCTAATGTCATCCCACTTCTAGAAAAAGGACCCGTTTTTCTAGAGTAAAATCAACGGACTCCATCTTTTCTTTATTAGTTATTCTATTTTATTTTATTTCATGTATCGCTTTAATTATTTTTATTAAAATTAAAAAAATATTAATTAAATTTAAATTTAAAATAAAATTAATTAATTTAATATACAAATTTAAATATAATTAATCAATTAAATAATTTAATATATAAATTTAAATTTAATTGATTAACTTATATAAAAAAAATTAAATTATATTGAAAGGCTAAAATTACTATTGAATTTGAATTTTACTTAAAAGTTAGATATAAAATGAAATGAAAAAAATGTTATATAAATTTTATTTTTATTTATATATATCATTTATTTTCATGGTCACCGTATACTTTGAATACTTAAAAAATAATAATTTCATGTGTATTCGTATACATTTGAATTGTTGAATTGTGTATATTTAAATTATCGGAACGGTTCAAAGGTAAACAAACAAAATCAGATCTCTTTAACAAAATCAAAATATTTTAATTATTTTATAATTTAATTCCTATATTACAACAAGATTGATTATTTAAAGCAGAACCAATAAAGTAGCTTTTAATTTTTGTAATAATGCTTGATTGAAAGAATTATAAACAGAAAGAGAGAGGGAGAAAGTGATGACTTAATCAAAACTTCATTTATTAGTCAACATTCTGCACCGGACTATTCTAATATTTTATTTGTCATAATCTGAAGGGATAAGATAGTTTTTCCACAGTCAATCCTGGACGACGGAGGGCTGCTTGAATTTAATGTTCCTTAAAAGACTTTTCGCATGATATTAATTATCTAATTATTAGTCCTGTCTGATGGGAATAATTTTTAAAATAATGTTTTTTAAATAAAATTTATAAACTTTGAGTGTTTTAAAAGATATTTAGAGAAATAAAATGTTTTAAATTCTTTTTCACTATCAAAAATAAAATAAAAAATATTAAATTAAAACATATTTTATATAGTAAATTATTTATATGTCATAAATAAATTTATAAATCATTATATTTTTTTTTAATAGGAGAACTATGACCTTATTAAAAAATTGAGAATTTGTCAGATTACAAAAATAAGAAAAAAAAACAATATCAATAATAGTAATTTATGTAAGATTATATAGAACAGAGCATTAATAGCTAAAAATTCATCTATTGTCCTTTTCTTCTAATAAATTTAATAACAACGGCAATTAGAAGAAGAAAATATAAATTAAATAATGAAATTTAGAAAAATAAAAATTAGGATTCCACTTATAATATACATTAATTAGATGGCGACATCAAGATTGGAGATTATTGAAAAATTGACACAATTGTTTTAGACAGTGACATAAATTATTTTTTAAAAGCGGAGATTAATTGAATTTTTGACAAAGCTTAAAGCTAGCTTGATAGCGACTAAAAATCATAATTCATTAAAATGTTGGTTTTTTATATGGCCAGAGTCATTAGCTACAACTGCTGCAACCTTATATTAGTCAAGAAATACTCATTTACATCGAATTTATGATTATATATTAAGAATAATTGAAGACTAAATTATATATGGAGTCCTAAATATAATATGCAACCATTCATAATCCAATCTAACTAAGTTTTTTTTTAATTAAATAATAAAAACCAATTACCCGCAGGAGATAAAATACGATCCCTTAATCAAAAGTGAGTCATGGTAATTGAACATTTTTAAATACTCAAGGAGTAATTTTCTTCCACTTCGTGCGCCTATTTAACGCGAATATAAATTAATCGGATCAATAAATTTTGGATAACAGATAATTATTAAAAAAAATAAATATCAATTAATAAAGATTGCTTTAACAAAATAATATTCTCAACAAACGGTCATCCATCGTGGATATGGATGTAATAAAATATTTAATCTGTGAATTGAGATAGAATTTCGGTGGGAAAATGGGTTGTCATTTTTCTTGGTTGCTTCTCATAAAGAGATAAAGATGACAATAAGTCTCCAGTCTTTATAACATTCAACTATACGAATTTACTATGATACTTTAATATTACCTATTTAAAAAAATTTCAGCACTAGTTGCCGCCTATTCACAGCTAACTTAGATTCCCACTTATAATTTCCATTCATAGTTACTGAAATGTTAGTTTTATATCTACTATTTCTTATTCAATTTGTCACCAAAATTGACCTAATTTTATATTATCTTCTTAAAAAATTCTTGGCACTAGTTACTGTATGTAGCACTCTGCAAAATCGAAATGAAAAAAAAAAAAAAGAATTTATATCATAGATCTTCAAAAACTTTTTGTTTATATCATATGCATATTTTTATTTATCGAAAATTGTATACATATGTATGTACGTATGCATGTATGTATATAAACACTTTACTTTGTTTGTGAATAAAAGCATGGACGAAATTTATGTAAGTGTTTTCCAATTATATAATCCATTTTGCAATTCCTTTACTCTCTCTGTGTTTTTTTTTTGCTCAGACCAAAGTTTAAAATTTAAACATGTGAGTTACCGAATCAAGTTCTTTGCCAGATCAACAGGGGAACCCACAAATCAATAGCTCATATTTCTCTTAAAGTTTGGGCTCCATTGGGCCTTCATGAGAGGCCACAGCTAGCCCACAATTTTGTGTTGTAAATAGTTTCATTTATGCTCAAACAATTATTATTAAATTAATAATATTAATCCTTCCAACCCAGTAATTTAGATGAGAAATTACAATCAGATTATTCTACATTTATTATAGGTGATCGAATTTTAGAGGTAATAATCAATTGGAGATAATAAACGATTTCTAACATAAAAAATAACTAAACTATTTATTTTTTCAAATAAAATAAATTTGGCCAAAAACTTAGAAATTTAGTGTCGGAGTGGACGTTAGCATGACAATTCAAATCGCCATTTTAGCATGATGAATAACCAAAGTTTATTATGGCCATAAAGTGATTACCATAAAAGTTGGATGATTAACCTTTACTATGAGTGGTATAGTAGAAGCCAAACATTTATTAACATGCCACAAACTTATAATACCAATATTATTGTTATCACAATCATTATTTAATTACATCGCAACGATATAGATGAAAACCAGTACTATGTAAGCCAAAGCTTACAACCGTTGCATAGCATATAAACATTTATGGTTATAATTAAGCATTAGGCTGAACTTGAGCTTCAACAGCCTTGTACATGCCCATGATCATGTCTTCAGCAATCTTGACTTTGTCCATATCAATGTTCTTGTTTCCCTTTGGGTAGTATTTAGCAGTGATTTTGCAAATGGATCCTCCATCGGAAGAAGGCACGTACTTGGTCTCATAACAAGCCTTCTCGAACTCATCCATCCATGGATGAGCTTCAATTATGGTCATATTGTATACCATATTGTTTTTGTCTACTGCGTCAATCTTTTTCTTCACATGCTGAATTTCACTCCCTATATGTGCAAGAAAAAAAAAATGATTTAGTACGATCAGATATATTTTGTTAAATGAAAATATAAAAACTGACCATCAGCAAAGTTCATCTTGACAACACTTCCAGGGCTTTTATTTCCTTCAATAGACTTGACATGTTGAGGCACAGTCTTGTGAGTATTGTGATCAAGCACAAACACATCGAACAGCTTTGCAGGAGGGAATTTAGAGGTAATTTCCATTTGGCGAGTCACAACACCCATTATAACTTTTGTAAAATATAAAATCTAACAAGGAAGAAGATTAGTATGGAGTTTTAGTAGACTGGATATTTGTGGTTTGATGAAATTCATGAGCCAAGGTATTTATAGGCAAAGTGAGCTACTTTATTATGTTTACATAAAAGAAAATTTGATTCTCTTGAATGATACATTACAAAAAACCGCGGATTTAGTTCAATTTTTTTTGGGCCACGTTTAAGGCTATTGTTTGCTCCGAACCCAACCAATGGACATGTCAAAATCGGACTTAAAAAAAGTAAAATAAGTAAAATCTTTGTTGATTAAAAGAAAGATTCGGTCCCTCCTTTTAAGGTTACAGGTTTTGAGTTCAAGCCTCCAATATATTTCTTTCTATAAAAAAATGAAATAAATAACTTATCATTTAAGAATAAAGACATTTGGAATAAAGGCATGAGAATAGACACATTTGTCATTTAAGGGTAAAATCCCAAGAAATGGATAAGACATTTGGAAATTGGAATAAATCCCTAAGAGTAAAGGCAATAAAAAGGCATTTGGAGATTGGATTAAAAGACATTAAAAAGACACTCTTTTTTTTCTTTATTTTTCTTAGAAAAAAAAATGGAAAAACTTGGCATTTAGGGACTACAAAAAATAAGAATCCATGATATGAAGGCACTTGCACTTGGAAAGAAGCCCTAAGAATAAAGGCATTAAAAAGACACTAGTCGAAGAGCCGCACAATAAATATATTAATAAAAAAATTCATTTAAATATCGATTTATGCAATTTTTTTTTTATTGTTTACGTAAGTTATAATTTATAAAAGTATATTGTTTGGACGTAGTTCACAATTAATAATTATTTCACATATAAATATGCATTAATTTTTTTTTATCTTCATTAATTTGCCATTTTGGATATAAAAGTAACAAAACCCATTATTACTTATTTCCCCAACAAAGGAAGCATAACCACTTTAAAAAAATAAAAAAAATGAAAGAAAAAGAAAAAGAAAAAGAAATGAACGTATAAAGCATTTTAATTAGAGCCTACATAAATACATATATTATTAAGTTGAGAAAGAAAACGAGGTAATATAAATGTAATCATATAGTATGAAATATCTAGAATTCAACAAATTAAAAGTTAATAAATGAATTATGCAAGAAAAAAATGACCTCAGCTCACATTTATATGTATTTATATGACCATTTTTCATGAAGTTTATAATCACAAAATTACTATAGGGAATATTAACTCACAATTAGGGAGTTACCCTTTTTAATGTGCATTAAGGGGGAAGTTACATGTAGTAACTTCCCTTTTCCTTTAAGAGGGAAGTTACCATCTTAAAAGCCTTTAATTAAGGGATTTTCCCTTAATTAAAAGACTAGATATTAAACTCATTTTATATTTGTGAAATTCCCATCTAGATGTGGATACGGGTCTATATTGGAAGTTATGGGCGTATCCAGATTTCAATCCATTGTACTGCCACTCTTGCATCATTGCCTACATAAATCCATTTTGCTCCACTAGGAATTCGTCGGAATTCAACAAAGGCATCTCGATCCTTTGTTATGTGGTCCGTTGCTCCTAAATCTACAACTCACAAATGATGAAATTCAGTTAATAACACAGAACTAGATACATAAATTTCACTCACTCTTAAGTATAGTGTACCTGTTTAGGCACAGTGCAGTCTTTTGTATAGTGACCTTTTTGTTGGCAATTAAAACATTTCACCCTTGAAACGTTCACTTTTCTCTTGCCTTTGGACCTCTTTGAATTCTGTTATTTCTTTGGCCACTTATTTTTCTTGGCTTGTTCCTTACCTTGATCTTCGAAACTTTTCTTCTTGTTCTGGTTTGAACTCATCCCACTAGAATGGGACTGTGCCATATGCACTTCGGCATTGACCTTGATCGATGCCAGTCTATCTTCTTCAAGCTCCAGGTGACGAGCGACATCCTCAAATATCTTAATGCTGTTCATGTGAGTCAGTTGCATTTTTATATGCTCCCAACTCTTTGGTAAGGAACGGATGACAGTTTGAACCTGCTGCTCGTTGGTCAACTTATGACCATATTCACTAAGCTCACTAATCATATTCTCCACTTTTGAAACTTTTCTTCTTGTTCTGGTTTGAACTCATCCCACTAGAATGGGACCGTGCCATATGCACTTCGGCATTGACCTTGTTCGATGCCAGTCTATCTTCTTCAAGCTCCAGGTGACGAGCGACATCCTCAAATGTCTTAATGCTGTCCATGTGAGTCAGTTGCATTTTTATATGCTCCCAACTCTTTGGTAAGGAACGGATGACAGTTTGAACCTGCTGCTCGTTGGTCAACTTATGACCATATTCACTAAGCTTACTAATCATATTCTCCATCTCTCTTAGATATTTCAGCATAGGGTGATCAGGCTTTTTCTGATAGGTATCAAATTTGATCGTCAGCGATCGGAGTTTGGTCAGAGTCACACCTCCGAATTTCTCCCGCAACGCGATCCATAGATTCATTGCATTCTGATACTTGCAAAATTGCTTAGTGAGATCATTTTCCATCGCACTCAGCAAGATGATTCGAGCAGTAAAATTCTTAATTTTTCTTCCATGCCACATAGGCATCTCGATCATCTCGATCCAGCCTATGTTGGACTGTATTGCCATCCTCAGGTTCAGCCATAACCGAATTTAAGATTTCGAGGACCTCCTACTCCTCAAGCACATACTGAATTTTCATACTCTAGATTTCATAATTTTTGCCATTCAATTTCAAGTCCTTATTCAGCTCAGCGATAATGGATTTGCAAGCCGTAGCCATTTAGATCCTCAGTTCTCTAATGGAACAAAAAATTACATGAAATTAAAGGAGATTAGGCAATACATGCTATTTACTATGCATCTGAAATAAAAACTTAGTAAAGTTTTCTATTAGGTTTCAATTCAAAAAGGCTACTAAGAGTATCCAATTACCCTCTAAGTCCTAATGTCCATCCTTACAAGTTAAAATTTCATGCATAGTAAATCTGAATTATTGGATTGTTAAGTTCTCGAACTTAAGAGAGGAATCATATTGGTTTAAATTTATTAAGTCTCTACTTAATAAGTATACAATCATTTTACTCATAAAATAATGCAAGGCAATTAACAGTTAAATAAACATATTTTTTATAAAATTAAAAGCCAACATAATAAATAAATGCATTCATTCAACCAATATTTAAAATCCAATAATCCAAAATATGACACTCATATTAAAAAGTAATAAGAAACATAAGTCTTATTAAAATAAAAAAAATGCTACCCTCATAAACCTTTGACACACATGTCAACTAGATAATAAGTAAAGATTTCACAAAATCTTCATATGGACTATGGTTGACATAACAACTTTCCTGAATAATGGAGAAGGTACACCTCTGTACCACTCACGAAGCCATGAACGATTCACATCACGTCCACTTCTTAAAGTCATCACAGATTTAGTGTCCGACCTGTACACTCCTCTTTTAGCAGCCTTCAAGATAAACTAGATAATAGCCCGTTTATAGGATCTAACTCCTGAGTCCCACACATGTAGCATCAAGTTTCTCAGAACCGGATGATGCTCAAGAGAGTCGATCATCACCTTAATTATCTCAGTATTATCTATTTCTCTGCCCAAATCACCTATCCAGATGCACTCTTGCATTTGTTTATTCATAAATACGATATGATGCACTATTGTATCAAGGTCATCAGCTCGGATATCCTTGTGCATCCTGATATTTCGGACTTCATGAACTTTTGCATTCATCCTAGTAATACCCTGAGGAGTACGAGGAAACATAGGAGTACTTATCATCACCATTTTTATAACACATTACAGAAACAAAATGTAATTAATACAACCATGTATAAACTCATATGATTGAAACACATTTTAATCAATAATAAGGACAGATCCACAAAATTTTTCAAAAAAAATATTTTTCAAAATTATTTAAAGGCAGAAAAAATATTTTCCAAAATTTTATAATATTTTTAATAATTTAAAAATAAGAATTTATTTTTTGATCATCAAAAAATTTTAAAAAAATAACAAAAAAATCAGAAATATTTTAAAAAATGGTTCTGTAAAAAATCGGAGCTAATTCGGTGGTCGGAGCAGGCCGCACGTGCCCACACGCGCCGCTAGAGGGAGGGATGACGTGCCCACGCGCACCATGTGCGTCTCCCAATTGTCCTGCCACGTGTCATAACCACAGTGAGCCACGTGTCGAAATATGGTTGGTCCACATGTCGCCAATGTGTCAACCGTGGACACGTCATCGCCACGTGGCCTGACACCTGTTGGCCACGTGGCATCAACCTATTGGCCACGTGGTACCAATGACACGTCACTGTACTGACATGGCCCGACACGTGGCACGACTTCATTTGTCCAGGTGTCACCCCCTGATTGGTCCGTGTGGCGCCTTGTGGACACGTTATCGCCACGTGGCTTGATCTGGGCCAGCCATGTGGCGGAATTCGATTGGGCCACGTGTCCACAATGGTGCGTCATTATGGACCCGTGTTTGCAAGCGTGTGGGCCACCACCCACGCACACGCGCCTAACGTCTGGCGGTGCGTGCAAGCCACGCGTAGCTTTTTCGACGGATTCAGGGCTCCGAATTTCTGTCGGTGGGGGATTTTCGGGGTCTGTGATTTCAATGGTATAGTCAAAAATTACAAATTTCAATTTTTAGTATAGCGTTTTGAACACTCATATTCATCCACTCGAATTACGGTGTACACATACACAATTTTAAACCCAAAAAATATATACAAATATATATTTTAACACAAAAATAAATATATTGTGTTCATACATCCTAGATCTACCAATTTTACATATAAAATTTTAGATCAAATTTTAGCCACATGCCAGGACACCAAAAAAAGGGCTCTGATACCAATGAAGGAAAAATAACATACCATATGCACATATGGAGGTAACAAAATCGGGTTATATGGTACCTAACTCTTGTAGCGTAGATATAAAGCGGAAGTGTAAACAAAAATTTCTTCTGGCGTCACTGGTCTGACGGATATCTACAAGCGGGATAACGGCAATTTGATTACAGTCTAAAAATCAAAAACCAACAGAGTTTCGGTATATGAAAATTCTCTTCATCTTTTCTCATTAGAAAATCAACCTATTTATAGAGCTCTTTTCCCAAATAGGTTTAATGCACCATTATGGAAATATTAACTCCCAATTAGGGAGTTACCCCTTTTAATGTGCATTAAGGGGGAAGTTACATGTAGTAACTTCCCTTTTCCTTTAAGAGGTAATTTACATATTGTAACTTCCCATCTTAAAAGCCTTTGATTAAGGGAAAAATTCCTTGATTAAAATACCAGATATTAAACTCATTTTATATCTGTGAAATTCCCATCTAGATATAGATCCGGGTTCATATCGGAAGTTATGGGCATATCCAGATTCCATCAGTTAACTCAAATTTTTTTACAATGTATTGTAATCATAAATATACATATAATTCTCAATATATCAATAAGTGCATTCCCTAATTCATAATATTTTGTGGTATTTTTCATTACATTCTTCTCTTTCAAATTAAACTATATTCTCTCAAATTTAGTATAATTGTCATTTTAAATGAGATTGCATTTTTAATATAAGATTTTTTTTAAAACATTATGCTTTATCAATTTCGGATTTTTGTATTTTTATAATATAACAAATATATAAGTATATAAAATAATTATAAAAAATAAAATAAAATAATCATATAAAAATTAGTTGATAATTATAAATATAATTACATCACAATACATGTATATAATCCAACCAAATATAAAAATATATTAGTATTTACATTAAATTACTAATGCAACCAAACATAATAATATAATTATAATTCCAATTTATCGCATTATATTTTTTAATTAATTACATCACGTGGCAAACTGCTTTCCAATTATATAATCCATTTTGGAATTCCTTTATCTCTCTTTTTTTATTATTTTTTGTGGACCAAAGTTTAAAATTTAAAGACATGGGAATTACTTGAATCAAGTTCTTTGCTTAGATCAACGGGGGCGACCACAAATCAATAGCTCATATTTCTCTTAAAGTTTGGGCTCCTTAGGGCCTTCATGAGAGGCCACAGCCCACAATTTAGTGTTGTAAATAGTTTCCTTTATGCTTATACAATTATTATTAAATTAATCCTTCCACCGCAGTAATTCAGATGAGAAATTACAATCAAATTATTCTACATTTATAATAGGTGATCGAATTTTAGAGGTAATAATCAATTGGAGATACTAAACTATTTCTTTTTTCAAATAAAATAAATTTGGCCAAAAGCTTAGAAATTTAGAGTAGGAGTGCACGATAGCATGATAATGCAAACAAACTTTTTTAAAAGCTTTTATTCATCAGTCTCGTAAGATTAAAATGTTCAAAATTGGTACTTTAGCATGATGAATAACAGAAGTTTTTTATGGCCATATAATGATTCCTGTAAAAATTGAATGATTAACCTTTACTACTACGATAGTGGTATAGTAGAAGCCAAACATTTATTAACATGCCACAAACTTATAATGCCAATATTATTATTATTATCACAATCATTATTTAATTACATCGCGGCGATATAGACGATAACCAGAACTTTATAAGTCAAAGTTTACAACCGTTGCATAGCAGATAAACATTTATGGTTATAATTAAGTATTAGGATTACCCTGAACTTGAGCTTCGACAGCCTTGTACATGGCCATGATCTTGTCTTCAACAATCTTGACTTTGCCCAAATCAATGTCCTTGTTTCCCTTTGGGTAGTATTTAGCAGTGATTTTGCAAATGGATCCTCCATTGGAAGAAGACTCATACTTGGTCTCATAACAAGCTTTCTCGAACTCATCCGTCCATGGATGAGCTTCAATTATGGTCTTGTTTAATATCATATTGTTTTTGTCTACTGCTTCAATCTTTTCCTTCACATCCTTAACTTCACACCCTACATGTGCAAGGAACGAAAAAAAAAATTCAGTACGATAAGATAGAACTAGTTAAATGAAAAATATAAAAACTAACCGTCAGCAAAGTTAATCTTGATAACGCTTCCAGGGCCTCCATTGCCTTCAATGATGTCCATAGACTTGATGTGTTGAGGCACAGTCTTGTAAGTATTAGGATCCACAGACTTATCGAACAGCTTTTCAGCAGGAACGTTAGACGTAAGTTCCATTTGGCGAGTCACAACACCCATTATAGCTTTCGGAAAATATGAAACCTACTGAAAAAGAAGATAGTGTGGAAGTAGACTGGATATTTGTGGTTTGATGAAGTTCATGAGCCAAGGAAGGTATTTATAGGCAAAATGAGCTACTTTATTATGTTTGGATAAGAGAAAATTTGATTCCCTTTCATGATACAGTACAAAAAAGAAGAATTTAATTTTTATTTTTTTTTTGCAAAAACTACGGATTAGATTCGATTCATTTTTTAGCCATGTTTAAAACTACAGTTTGCTCTAAATTGGACTAATGGATATGTCAAAATCGAACATAAACAAGTTAAATCTTTATTGATTAAAAGTAAGATTCGGTCCGATTTTTTTAAATTTACAAGCCTTGAATACAAAGACATTTGGAATGAAGGCATGAGAATAGACAGAGTTGTCATTTAACGGTAAAAATCCCAAGAAATAGATAAGGCATTTGGAAATTGGAATAGATCCCTAAGCGTAAAGGCAATAAAAAGGCATTTGGAGATTGGATTAAAAGACATTAAAAAGACACTTTTTTTTTTCTTTATTTTTTTAGAAAAAAAAAATTGGAAAAACTTGGCATTTAGGGACTACAAAAAATAAGAAGCCATGAAATGAAGGCATTTGCACTTGGAAAGAAGCCCTAAGAATAAAGGCATTAAAAAGACACTAGCTAGTCGTCGTTTTTTAATTTTAGGATTATTTTTAAAAAAATTTTGAAATGTGAGTTAACAGTAAACAAAATTAGATTTTTACGGTGTTAAAAACCGATATAATAGTATGCTGATTTTTATCAATGGTTGGACCAATCGGTCTGACCAGCTGGTATGCCAAAAATTGGTATTGTACAGTGCCGATTTTTGACATTAAAGAGACAGAAATCGGCACCGTACTGCAGCTTCACGTGACGCTGCGGTGGCACCGCAGGCCACTTCACGTGGTTGTCAAAAGTAATTTGGTTTTTTTTTTTTTCCGTTTCCCCTATTGTATTCTTCTTTTGCCCACCTTCATCCATTTTAATTTTCTTACCTTTTATCTTCACCTTCATTCATTCATTCTTTCTTTTAATTAAGTTTTAATTCCCTTGCTGTATATTTCTGATATACTTAAATAATTAAGAATGTGTTGCTCTTTTGGTCCATGCAAATATGATGTCTTCCTCAAGTTTTTCTGGGGGAGCCACGCGCAAAAATTTTACTAGTCATCTTCATGCTGCGTTATGTCAGAAAGGAATTAAAACTTTCAAGAATGATGAAGAGTTTGACTTTCAGGCAATTCAAGAATCAAGAATTTGTATTGTCATATTCTCAACAAATTATGGAGCTTCGCCATGGTGCTTGGATCAACTTTGTGAAGATTTATGATTGCAAATTAGAGCAAACTGTGTTGCCTGTTTTCTATAAAGTTGATCCATCAGAGGTCAGAAAGCAGACTGGGAATTTTTGAAATTCATTTGCTAACTATGAACATTCTTTCAAACACAGAGTCCAGAGATGGAGAATTGCTGCTACATCATTTTGCTAATCTCTCTGGTTGGGATTTACAAAACAGGTTTCATTTTTCTCTACAATTTACTATATATATACTCATAATTCAGCTAATAATCACCTGTAAATAATATTTTAAAGTGATTTAAATTTCAAAAAGATGTTTTGTATCAATTTCTTGAGATCCTTAGCCATTTTGGATGCACACAGTTGAGCTATATCTTTTTATTTGCCTTTTTCTATTGTGAGTGTTGTAACAGAAACCAGCCGCCTAACATTGGCTTCTATATGTATGATATATAATGGATGCATCTATAGACTATATATATGATAGATACGTTGGATTTTCTCTTGTGTTATTATTTAAACTTGGAAAACAAATTACTTTTGACAGCCACGTGAAGTGGCCTGCAGTCCCACTGCAGCTTCACGTGAAGCTGCAGTCTACAACTTCACGTGAAGCTTATAGCTTCCGGGAACCGGAACCGGCACCATACGGTACCGGTTTCTGTCTCTTAGTGCCAAAAATTGGCAGCCGGTCAGATAGACTGGTCTCACTACTGACAAAAATCGATACACTGTTGTGCCGGTTTTCAACACCCTAAAAATTTAATTTTGTTTACTGTTATACCATTTTTCAATTTTTTTTAAAATAACTAAAATTAAAAAAACCCTTAGTCGAAGAGCCGCACAATAAATATATTAATAAAAAAAATTCATTTAAATATCGATTTATGCAATATTTTTTTTATTGTTTACGTAAGTTATAATTTATAAAAGTTTATTGTTTGGATGTAGTTCACAATTAATAATTATTTCACATATAATATGCATTAATTTTTTTTTATCTTCATTAATTTTCCATTTTGGATATAAAAGTAACAAAATCCATTATTCTATCCGTTTCTTATTATCTGTCACTTTTTTTTTTATTTTTATTAGAATTAAAAAATATTAATTAGGCTTAAATTTAAAATAAAATTGAGTGTTTTAATATATAATTTTAAATTTAATTGGTCAAATTGCACTGTAAAAAAATTAAAATTGAAAAAAGAAAATTAAATTGTATTAAAAATTTAAAAGTGATAGATAAATTAAATTTGTATTTTGCTCAAAAGTGAAAAATAAAAAGTAATGGAAAGAATATTACTTATTTCCTCAATAAAGGAAGCATAAACACTTTAAAAAAAACTAAAAGAAATGAACGTATAAAGCATTTTAAAGCCTACATAAATAGATATATTATTAAGTTGAGAAAGAAAAAGAGGTAATATAAATGTAATCATATAGTATGAAATATCTAGAAATTCAACAAATTAAAAGTTAATAAATGAAGAATGACCTCAGCTCACATTTATATGTATTTATATGACTATTTTTTTATGAAGTTTATAATCACAAAATTACTATAGTTATATAATTATCGTTTAAGAGATGTAGATAAAATTAAATAATTATTATGGTAACCATTTTTTTCTCTGGAAAAGGTCTTTAGTTTTTTTTTTTTTTTGAATCAGAAAAGGTCTTTAGTTAAAGAATGTGATACGGTTGATTTTTGTTTTTTAAGAGAATTATTATATGGAAAGAAACAATTAATTAATAATTTAATATAAACAATGATTAATCCCTTGTTTTTATTTTATTTTATTTTTTTTAATATTTCTACTTTCTTATAGTTTGTTTAAACGTCATTATATAACCTTTTTTTTCGTCCTTACTTTATTTATTCACATTCCCTCTTTAATATCTCTACCACCTATGCTTTCGCTGCCAGCTTAACTACATATTCGGCTCTAGCATACTATCTCCATTATGCTTTATAAAAATTATATTAATATTAAAATTTATAAAAACTACAAAGCAAAAATATAAAAAAGGATCTTAAAATAAATATTAAAAGGATTATTTATTATTTTAATATAAACATATCTGTTTGATTATGATAAAATGCAATTAATATCCTTTTGACAAAAATAAAATATAAATAGATTTATAATTACAATGAAGTACAAATAGTTAGATGATATTATTGAAAACATATATAAGTTAAAATATTTTTGCACAATAATGGTAAACAAAATTATAAAAATTTAAAACAAAAAATAATAATATATTTTCATATAAAATCAAAAGAGGGATTTCATGACTACTTATATAGATGAATATATATAAGAGAAAAATAAAATTATGAAAGTATAGGAAAAAAAAATTAACTGAGTGATTTTGTACTGAGGTGAGAGCAGAGCACTTCGTCATTATTATGTTTAGCAAAATCTGAAATTAGGTCACCAAAGAAAAATAATTCCAAATTAACAAACAAATTTTAAAAAATAAAATCAGAATTGCTATACTTTGTAGAAAAAGCTAAGTTTCATTGGGCAATATTTTAGATATAGGAATTTTCCTTAAATGCCACTCTATTTACACTACAAGAAAATTCAGCTTTAGCGACGGAATTCTTTCCGTCGCTAAATAGAGACAAAAACACAATTCCATCGCTAAATAGAGACAAAAACACAATTCCGTCGCCAAAAGTGGCGGGACACCAGATTTAGCGATGGAAAAAAAATTCATCACTAAAATTTGGCGTAAATATAATACGCCATCTTTAGCTACCAAATTTAGTGACGAAAATTAAATCTGTCGCTAAAAATAATAACGACAGAAATTAATGTCCATCGCTATTTAGCAACGGAAGAAATTTTCATCCATAAATAGCGATAGACATTAATTTTTCGTCGCTATTTAGCGACGGTAACCTTTCCCATCGCTAAATCAAAGGATATATAAAATTGTTTTCTTTCCCTCTCTCTTCTCTCCTCCCTCTTCTTTTCCCTCTCTCCTCCCTCTGTGTCACGAGTTTCCTTCTTCTTCTCTCCCCTACTCGTTGGACGGCCAGATCTGGGCTGGTGAAGTCGCCGCCACCACCGCAAGAAGGGCCACTAGCTCCGTTACGCGCGGAAGAGCTGCTACCTCTTCTCCCTCTCTTGCATGGAAGAGCTGCTGCCTCTTCTCCCCCTCTCGCGTGGAAGAGCTGCTGCCTTTCCTTCTCTCTCGTGCACGCTGGACGTCGGTCACCACTATCGTCGCCTCATCGGATCTGCTCCCCGTGCGCTAGATCTGCTTTCAATGGGCCAAATTCGCTGCCTTCCTCCGCCGCTTTCCTCTCGCTAGCCTTTCTTCACCGCTACCCTCTTGCGCCAAATTCGCCTCCTTCCTCCGCCGCTGTCCTCTCGCGCGCCTTCCTCGCCGTTGCCCTCTGGCGGTGGTGCTACCCGAGAGGTGAGTTGGATTCTTTTTTAATTTTTCTCTTATATATATGTGCATTTATTATTTTTGATGTTATTGAAATAAATTGGGGAATTGCATGTTGATAGGAAATTTTTTTAGAGTATTTGCATCCTAATTGCTTGTATTTTTGCAATATAAAGTCATTTTATGTTAATAGACTACATTTTGGATTGATTAAGTTAGTTGTAATTTTACTTGTAATTTAGTTGTAAGTGATATAAATTTATATTATATATTTCATGATAGATTATGTTGTAATTTGATTTGTAATTTAGTTATAAGTAATATAAATTGTTATACTAAATTTATTTATTAAATTTTTATAGTGAGTTGAATATTGTAATATTCATATTATTATGTTTAATACTCCATAATGAATAAAAGTGATTAATGTGACTAAATTCTTAACCTTAGGTTTGTTAGTCATAAATATTTTTAATATTTTATTTTTAAAAGACCTGATTGTAATCAAAACGATTAAATTTGGGTCCGCTATGAACGGTTACGGGTTTCACCTAGTAACGATTATAGATCGCTTAAAACACTTCATTTTAACATATAATGGCCCCCTATAACTCCACCCGAGCTAAAAATTATGACCCGTTAAAGTACGTTAAATCAATTTTTTTGTTTTTGTTTTAAGATAACATTTTCTATTCAACTATATTTTGTTCTGCTTGATAATATATTTTTCATGATACTCATAATTGTGATTTCAACTGAATTAGCTGAAAGTATTGATAAAGTTGAAGAGGATTGTAGATCATGGGATCATTTTTAAGTTATTGGTATATTTTAGGATAACTTGTATATTGTTTAATTTTATACACTGTATTATTTTAGATATAGAATATTATTTTTTTTATTAATCTTTATATTTACATTAAATTTTCTATAAATATATATTTATTGTTTGTATTTTTATTTTAATTAATATATTTTCAATTATTGTTACATTTTTTTTAATGAATACATGCTTAATTATTTTGCCAATTATAATTTTTATACTATTGATAATTTATAATTTAAAAATTTTAAAAATTAAAATAAATAAATAAAATATTATAAATTTAGTGACGGAATAGAACTTTCCATCGCTATTTTTAGCAACGGAAGAATGTAATCCGTCGCTAATTTTAGCTACGGAAACTTAAATTCCGTCTCTAAGCAACGGCCGAAATAGGGACAATATATGTCCGTCTCAGAATTCCGTCGCTAATTTTCATCGCTAATTGACGATTTTCTTGTAGTGTTATAATATCAAAACTAGGGATACATGTTCAAGAAAAATAATCAAAATTGAATTGTACTGTTGACTTTTTGATTAAAACAGAAATAAATTTTATCATTAATTTTATTTAGATAGCGGATCTAAATATTTTATTTAAAACTGGACCGAAAACCGTAATCAATTGTACCGAACTGTTTTAGAGCTGAATTAAATCGAAAAAACTGATACGTATTAATTATTATATATAATACTAATTATTTATATATAAATATTTTTTATAATTTATATTCTACGTTTATTAAATTTAGCTTCATAACTATTTGTATTAAATATTTTAATGCATGAAATTAAGATAATTATTAGTTAATAAATTAAACTAAATATTTTAATATTATTAAGATAAATTTAATTTTTATAATAATTGTTATATTCACATGAATATAAATATATAACTAAATCAATTTATTTTTAAATTAAATTTACCTTTAATGTAACTCAACTATTTTATTTTTTTTTTACAAATACCTATGTTATATAGGTATGTAAACTAAGCTATAACCTAATTACCTTACTAATTAATTTTGTTTATTTTTTTTGTCAATTAACTAGTTATAGTCATATATATATATATATATACTTTACTTAGTTTGTGAATAAAAGCATGGACGAAATTTATGTAAGTGTTTTCCAATTATATAATCCATTTTGGAATTCCTATATCTCTCTTTTTTTATTACTTGTTTTTGGACCAAAGTTTAAAATTTAAACATGTGAATTACTGAATCAAGTTCTTTGCTAGATCAACAGGGGAACCCACAAATCAATAGCTCAAATTTCTCTTAATGTTTGGGCTCCTTAGGGCCTTCATGAGAGGCCACAGCCCACAATTATTATTAAACAATTATTGAAAATCTTATTATTTTAGAACTAATTCGGTACTAGTCTATGTGACCTTTTTTGCCCTATTTACAATTTATTTAATAGAATAATTGAGGTATTTGTTTTTAGTGACTTCTACGCCCATCAAAATTTTGTATAGGAGTGGACGTTAGCATGACAATTCAAATAAAATTTTTTAAAATTGCCATTTTAGCATGATAAATGACCAAAGTTTATTATAACCATACAGTGATTACCCTAAAAGTTGGATGATTAACCTTTACCATAAGTGGTATAGTAAGCCAAACATTTATTAACGTGCCATAAACTTATAATACCAATATTATTATTATCACAATCATTATTTAATTGCATCGCGGTGATACAGAAGAAAACCAGTACTACATAAGTCAAACCTTACACCCGTTGCATAGCAGATAAACATTTATGGTTATAATTAAGCATTAGGATTACCCCTGAATTTGGGCTTCAACGGCCTTGTACATGCCCGTGATCTTGTCTTCAACAATCTTGACTTTGCCCAAATCAATGTTCTTGTCTCCCTTTGGATAGTATTTAGCAGTGATTTTGCAAATGGATCCTCCATCGGAAGAAGGCACATACTTGGTCTCATAACAAGCTTTCTCGAACTCATCCATCCATGGATGAGCTTCAATTATGGTCATATTGAATACCATATTGTTTTTGTCTATTGCTTCAATTTTTTTCTTCACATGCATAATTTCACTCCCTACATATGCAAGAAAAAAAAAATGATTCAGTACGATCAAATATATCTAGTTAAATGAAAAATATGAAAACTAACCGGCAGCAAAATTCATCTTGACAATGCTTCCAGGGCCTCTATTGCCTTCAATAACTTCCATAGATTCGATGTGTTGAGGCACAGTCTTGTGAGTATTGGGATCAAGCACAAACACATCAAACAACTTTGCAGGAGGGAATTTAGAGGTAATTTCCATTTGGCGAGTTACAACACCCATTATAGCTTTTGGAAAATATGAAACCTAACGAGGAAGAAGATAATGTGGAGCTTTAGTAGACCCGATATTTGTGGTTTGATGAAGTTCACGACCCAAGGAAGGTATTTATAGGCAAAGTGAGCTACTTTATCATGTTTGGATAAGAGAAGAAAGAGATTAATTTTTATTTTTTTAGCACAACCGCGGATAAAAGAAAATTTGATTGCCTTTAATGATACAGTAAAAAAATTTGAAACCCACCAACTCTTATAGCAGAATAAGCCCGAAAAATTTTCATCTAATTCTATCCATATTTTTGTTTATGAAGTCTAAATTTTTTTCACGTAGCATATATATATATATATATATATATATATTCTTTTATGTAGTTTGATTGAACTTAAACACAAATATTGCGTTATACATACTTTTGTTCATTTTTTTATGACACACACACACACATATATATATATATTATATAGTTTGATTAAATTTAAACCCAAAAATAAATAAAATAGTTAAAATAAATGTCAAATTAATAAAAAGATTTGGCTTTGCTATAAATTTGTTATTTAGCTCTTGATAATACTCAAATTATCATCATTCTCTATACTTGAGTCAATTTCAGCCCAAGGTACAAGTCAGGTCCAAAGCTATAAGGTCACAACATATGACATAGACATCCAAGAAAGTCAACAAGCTGTCAGTAAGGTATGTCCGATCGGACTGCCAGGGTACGCCCCCTATCAGTTCACTGACACACACTACCGCCTTACACTATTGTCTACTTTCTATCACATCGTCTTTTATCTATTCTGATACTAAAGCTAAGTTTATTAGATCTTTTTCGAGCATTATAAAAAAATCTTTGTTTATCAGTACTATCATAAGTGAGATCAGCAAACTTGTCATGTAAGAATGCTAAATCAAGATTCAGAATACGTAAGTGAAACTGAACTTGTTCAGACAATTCAGAAAAATTAAGCCTGTTGAATTTTACAATAGACCAAACTTGCGAATGAAAAGAAATAGGAGCGAATGCTGCAAATAAATATATGATCATACATTAGTGCTTTGAGTCATAATATAAATACATAACACAGATTCAAATATCATTCATATAAACATAAGTGCACACTGAAGTTTTCCTTTAGGTAATCCAACAATGTACTACAATAAACATAATTGATGCTCATTTTTTTTTAATTTTATATAATTGGTAATTAAATACACTCTAAATTGATATATTTGCTATTTTTGGATATACTAAACATATCAAATAAAGTATATCAATTAACCACATTCATGTTTTTGACTATAAAATTAACAACCAGCCTTTGGATGGTCCTTAAATATTTTACAGCTAATAAGCTTCAATATACTCATGATAAAAATATATAAATACTATCATTCCATCTCATTATAATAGCATCACAATTGAATTTTATTTAATTTAATATCTATGAAAACTTTCTAATTTAACCACTTTGGTGACTAATAAATTATTTATAATATAGAAATCAAATTAAACATTTATAATTAACTCCGCGTTGTTAGATTGAAGCTTTTTTCAACAGTATTTTTTTCTTTATTTAATGAGCATACAAAAGTAAGCAAAGAAGCAATCCATAAATATAAATGAAAAGCAAAAATAATACAACGATCAACAGTACCTAGCATTGATTCATGGTAAGGTGGGAAACAAACAGTATTAAAAGAAATTTTATAAATGAAAGGTGTTTGTCATTTTCTGCCGACTATATTGACTAATACACTCTGCAATTAACACATTGTATCAACTTCTACCTACTCAAATATATTCATTAATACACTCTCCAATGAAAGCGTGCTTATTAACAAATTGTTTCTTTTAGTCTAGCATTCTCCTAAGTAGTCTTCTTAACTCTGCAGTCTGCACTATTCTGAATTAATTGAACTTGAAATTTATTAAGAACTTTTAGATAAAATTCATCTTTATTGGCTAATCTATCAACTTTTGCTTATACTTTATCAACCTTATCTTCAAATAATTTCTTTTTCTAGTCAATTCTAGGTGACTTCGGCATAATACAATGAAAATTAAATCCATCAACTGTACCGGCCATTGAAAAATTCCAGCAAGGGTTTTGGCACACAGCAGCGGGTAGCCACCATCCAACGACAATTTTATATATATATAAAATATCAATAAATTAAATTCTCGCTAAATTCAATATTACAAGAGAGAAACATATTATAATAAAAAAATCATAAGTTTCTAAATCAGCCTGTGATACCAAATATTAAAATTTTTTTAATTTATGCAAAATAATTATACATAACCCTAATTTCTAAAATTGCAAAACTTTGTGAATTTTACAATACATATAAATTAAGGAAAAAAAATATACTTTGATTCATGATAAATTCTAGATGAAGAACCTTTATGAAAAACTGAGTTTCCCTCTTTTTAATCATAAATTTTTTTGGACTGTATATTTTTTTTATGGAGAGAAAAATTCTATTAAATGGTTAATTAAAGAGAAAATCAGTTTTATTTTAATTATTTTATTCACTTATGTCCCATCAAGGTGCAGTTAAAAAATATCTCTCCCTTACCAATGAAATTTTAATATTTAATATTATTAAACTTAATATATTTAATATTAAATAAATATATAATTAATAATTTATATAAACACGTGGCCACGAATTAATAAAATCCAACACGTCCATGATCCTTCACAATAAATATATAAGTTTATTAAGTACAGTATAAAATTCAGAAATAATCACAAAGGTTAAATTTTGATCGATATCTGGCATGCTAACGTAGAGAACTATTAGAATTATAAATTTTGATTTGGTAAACAATACGTATATATTTCTATTAATTTATATTTGTCTTTTTGTAGGTCAACATAAAATTTACCGTGATTCGATTAAAATATTTATATATGGCACCAAAATTGAGAGAAAATTTCAGTATTACTATAACCCAAGGAAGGCATTGGCACAACTAATCCTGATAAATCTTTTAATAATAATCAATTTGTGGCTGTGCCACAGAAAGCAACATTAGAACTGACAATACATAAAAAATGAATTTGGATTACAATAAATGTATAAATTTAACGAGAATGATATAAGTATTAAAAATTCAGATATAATTAATCACATCAATAAGAGGGAGACAGCATAATTATGATATAAAAATGGTTGGGATGACGGCATGGAAGACTTCGAGTTTTGACAAGCAAATCAAAAGGAAGTCAGGTGACAGTATTAACCCTTTGGCTTTTATATCTCTATTTTCATCCATAAAACTCAGCAAATGTATAGTGCAACTAATTAACATGAACAATGGACACAACAGATGATGCAGCGAAAATACAAAATAGAAGAATTTTTATTTTTCAAGTCAAAAGTCCCTAACAAACTAGGGAAACAAACAACTTATAAAAAAAATTTTAAAAAAATTATAATAATATTTCTAAAATTTCAAATTGAAAAACGAAAATCCAAATCTTATTTTTAAGGTCCAAAATGAACTGTTACTGGAGGCTTTGCCTTGATAAAAATCGACCGACTCGAAACGAATTTTTCGAAAATATATAATAATAACCTAACGGATACCTATAACAAAAATTGTAAAACCAAAAAATTTTAACTACCATTGGTCCGTTTGGCTCGCTCTGTATACTGAATGCCCAATTCAAAGCAAAAAGAAACAGAGATAGTCACTTTGATAAGTTAAAGGCATCAGGATTAGCAGAGAGATGGTCTTCAGCGATTTTGTAAATATCAATGAGTTTCTGATGGCCAGCTTTAATTTGGTTTTCGTTGAGCTCAGCATTATCCTTCGGATAGTAAGTGGCAGTGCTTTTATTAATGGAACCACCATCACCAGAATCTGATATTTTGATCTCACATTATGCTTTGTCTAAAGTGTCCAGCCATGGTTCACCTCCAATTGCAGCGTATGAGTATGTCATATTCTCCTTATCCAATGCTTCAATCCTGTGCTTCACATACACTGCATTTTTATATATTTTCATTAAATACATGATTGTTAACTGATAATAACTATAATTTGGAAGAATTAATATCAATGTACCATCAGCAAAGGTCGTCTTAGTAACGGTGCCAGGGCCCCCATTTCCTTCAATGACTTCAACGCTCTTAATGGCTTGAGGCAGAAGCTTCAATGCTCTTAATGGCTTGAGGCAGAATTCAATGCTCTTAATGGCTTGAGGCAGAATTCTGCCTCTTCTGCCTCAAGCCATTAAGAGCGTTGAAGTCATTGAAGGAAATGGGGGCCCTGGCACCGTTACTAAGACGACCTTTGCTGATGGTACATTGATATTAATTCTTCCAAATTATAGTTATTATCAGTTAAAAATCATGTATTTAATGAAAATATATAAAAATGCAGGGTATGTGAAGTACAGGATTGAAGCAATAGATAAGGAGAATATGACATACTCATACGCTGCAATTGGAGGTGAGCCATGGCTGAACACTCTAGACAAAGCATATTATTGTGAGAGCAAAATATCAGTTTCTGGTGATGGTGGTTCCATTAATAAAAGCACTGCCACCTTTTATCCAAAGGATAATGCTGAGCTGAATGTTGATTTTCTCTCTCATTGTTTTTCTTTTCTTTGTACTTTTGGTTTGGGGCCAAATGACTTATGTAATAAAGTTTGAAGTTACATTGAATTGATGGCTTCTTATAATGTTCCATTTCAATATTAATCAAGGAATAAATTGCATTAATATATAATCATAATAAGTGTGATTAGAATTTAGATTTTATTTTTTATTCTGTAATGATTATCTCCGTTATGGCAAGATAAATAAATAAATAAAATATTAAAATTAAGGATTCCATATATAGCTTTTTTTTATAGAGGGGAAGAAGAGGAATGGAGTTTGGATCGCGAGAACTCTTCTAATATTTTCAGGAGACAGTAATCTTAGTGTCAATGCGTGTGTGTGTTTCTTTTTAATATCTCATAGGTCTAGAACAAGCTTAATATGCTTATACAATTGAACAATATATATATAGGTTATTGGTAGAACTATACTAACTTTTTAATTTAAATTGTGTGGAGAGGGGAAGACTATTCATATATATTTTGTACGTATTTTAGTTATAATTTTTGCTTGGTGAGCGAAAGGAAATATACATACACGCATATAGAGCTAACATAAACGGGTATAATATCTAACTCTTGTAGCGACGAATCTCAAGCGAAAGAAAATACAAAAATTTCCCTATCTAGCGTCATTAGTCCGATTTTCATCCATGAGCGGAATAACAGCAACTAAACTATAGCCTAAAAACCACTTAGAGTCAAAATAAAATGAGTAGAGAATTCACTAGAATTTCGGTATGAGAATATTTTCTATACATTTTTACAGAAAACTATAGGCCTATCACTACAAGAAAAACGCAAATTAGAGACGAAATTCCTTCTCTAAATACAAATAGAGACGAAAATTTTTCGTCTCTATTTCGGCATTCTCTAAATTTAGAGACCAAAAATTTCCGTCTCTAATTTTAGAGACGAAAATTTTTTTTCTGTCTCTAATTTTAGAGACGGAAATGAGCTTTTCGTCTCTAATATTAGAGATGGAATAGTCTTTTTAGAGGCGGAAAGCAATTTTCCTTCTCTATTAAAGATGAAAAATTTCTTTATGTCTCTAAATTTTTAAATTTTATTTTTTTAAAAAATATTATTATTATCAAACATTATTATTAACAATTTTTAAATTTTAATTAAAATAATATTAAAATTATAATTGACAAAATTAATATAAAGAAAAAAGCATTAATTAAAATAAATAAAGTTGCTTAAAATGTAATTAATAATGTAGTAATATATATATAAATTGCTACTATATTACAACCAATCCATCAGATGCTTCACAATTAAATGTTACTATATTACAACTAGTCCACATATAGAGACAAAAGGTGACTTCGGACAAAATGTAAAAGCACATCCTCTCCCAAGTCTATCATATTATTATTATTATTTGGTGTAAACCATCCAGTGTACCAAAATATGTTACTAAGCAATATAGCAGATAGTTTCCAGCTCACTTGATTGTACTCTTCGAGCCAATTTTCCTCCTCACAAACTGCAAGCCGCCGATCAATCCTATCCATGAAAAGCAACAGCAAGGTTTATTTTTTAACAATTCTATTACCAAGGAAATATTGAACCATAATATCGCAACATCTTTCAGCTGGATTTAAACAAGAATTTAATTAACATGATATCGCAATATCTTTCAGCTGGCACCAAACAAGTTAACATGGTAAAAGGAAAATCACTATTAAAAAACAAATATTTAAATGAATTAATCTATGGAAGAAAATTATGATAAATCAAGTAAAATAAAATTGAGCAAAGAAGATATGAAAAAAAATCAATATAGGCAACTGTGATAGATCGCCTTGATAGAAAGTTTGCAATACTAAAAATGCACGAGTTCCAGCCTCATAACATCAGAGAGATACTAGAAAATGGGAGAAACAAGCACATGGTATTCTTGTTATACTTTAATATAGTATAATAGACCGTCTGAAAAGAGAATACTGGGCATCTATAAATTCTTGAAAAGATGACCTTGTACACAGAGTGCACATCACTTCTTTGCCACAACACTCATCCAAAATCTCATACGGAAGGAAAAAAAATATTAAAAAAAGCAAAAGAAATTGTCTTTTTAAAAAAAATCCAATCCAACAATAGTTTCAAGCTCTAAGAACAAAAAAAATTCCCGATGATTCCTTAGTTTCTAAAATTATTAATTAATTGACTATCATCTGAAAACTAGGTTCTTTGAAATGAAAATTGCCCAATATATACACATACAATATAAATACACCTCAATATATAATAATTTTAAACAACACTACAAATAATAACTAAATACACAAAAAATAACAACATGCTCAATTACACCTCAAAATACATTACAATTCAATATACATACACAAATTGGACATAACTATATATTCAAATAATTAAATACCACATTCAAATAATATTACAAAAAAAAAAATAATACACAGCAAATGAAATAAAATTAAAATAATTATACACCCAAATATAACACTATATTAAAATAATTCAACATTAAAATAACACATAAATATAATACTGACAAATTAAAATAAATTAAATTAACTAATATAAATTAATTAATATAATACAAAATAAATATAAAACATTAACCAACAAATTAAAATAAACAAAATACATAAATATATAAAACATAAATAAAATACTACATTAAAATAATAAAAAATATAAAAATGCAGAAAAAAATATTGATGGGTGTCGAATCCAACAAAAATAAAATTCTACTCTATAAATTTTTATAGTAAAGCATGAGTAGAGTTGTCTCCCAAGAGATTGATCGAATTATTAGATCTGAATTTTGCTTATGAAACAAGAGAACGAAGAAGGGGATTTTTGTTTATGAAAAATAAAATTAAAACAAATAAATCGTGAAGTAGAAAATTAAAAAGTGTAAATCAGATATTAAGAACTTCTAGTCAAAGGAATATCTTGGTTATGATTCATTAAAACTGGTCATTGAATACAATTGGATACATTCCTACTTCTTCAAATAAATTGGTTATGAACACTAACAAACTCTAGTATTCTGCTATTCCTTAATATTAATTTAAAAGTGATAAGATCAGCTGATAAATCTTATTTCTCAACAACCACTAAACAAGCTCTTAGGATTTAATTGAGAAATAGCATTAAGAATTAGAAAAACTACCAATTCCAATCAATAATACACAAACTCGATTATTTAAATTGGACCAAATAAATTCACCCACACTAAACTCAAAGATTCAATTCAATGAGTGCATAGATTTGCCACTTCGCCAAATCAAATAAACAATTACGGATTTATAAATTTGACTAGCAATATTTATTCAATCAAAATCAGACGTCAATAATCTTAATTGAACAAAATATCATTAAGTATAGAAAATATTCAGATATTCGAGAAGAGAAAACAATGAAAACGAATTCTCACAATTTATTTATGAATCATACCTTAATATCCTTGACTAGAAAAAGAAAATTCAGCCACTCATGGCTATAAAACTATCAATTAAAAATAAAAAAAGCTAAATTCAAAAGTTTATTTCAAGGTTCAAGATATCATTTTCTTCATTACAAGATCCTATTTATAGAAAACTTAGACTAGGAAATTGATCATTTTCCTCAGGAACTTTTTCAGAGGTCCAATTTTGTTGCCAAAAGTCGGGTAGAAGATCTGGCTAAATTGATTTCCAATAGCAGCAATTCTTGAAAAATCTGCACTGCATAATTTCTGCGCAAGCGACCGTGGGCACGCTTAAGTTTGATTTCATGTTGAAAATATAGACCTGATTGTATTCTGACTTTCAGCTTCCATTCTTGACTTCCAATTTTAATTTCTTTGATTCTAAGCTCCAATTTTTGACTTTAAATTCCTATTTTTTGATTTCTTTTTCCCATTGAGCATGAGTTCCTACTAAAAGATTGAATAAGAATTAAATCAAATATTTATTTTATCAAATAAGCACAAAATAGGAATTTTTTATGAAAAATAAATAGGAATATTTTGCTTCATCAAATTCTCCCACACCAAACCTTTGCTTGTCCTCAAGCAAATCAATTTCCACATCCCATAATCTTGCCATATTCTCCCCTTCAAAATTTCTTTTCAAAACTCAACATGTCTCAAAGAAATAAATTCATAAAAACTTTCATCAGTTCAAATGATCTTTCAATGTTATCCAAAGATGCAAAACTTAACACCCTCACAAAAAATATCACTCAAATCACTCAAGTATTTAGGCTAAGTGTTTAACAATAGAGCACTTCAAGTCACAAAAATAAAAAGGAATTACCATAGGCTTGCCATTCAATCAAATCTCCATCACTAACCATTAATTCATCCAAAAATCAAAGGGTCTTTAATTGGGTTGTAATGGGGCTAAGGTCAAAGGTATGAAAAAGGGAAAATTTAGGTTTAAATAAGTTGAACTCAATAAACAAATGCCTTTAAACAATTTAGAAAGAATTTCTGCAATGTAAGAAAGATAGAAGCATAGATCCTTTTATTAAAACGGTCCAAGCATTTTTTTTATTTTTATTTTATTTTTTTATTATTTTTTTATTTTTTTGGGAGGAAATTGATTCCCCTAAGGCTTTTGACCTTTATTCATTTTCAAAATCGCCGGCCACAAATGCTTTTCTTTCTATTTTTTCTTTTTGTATCTTCCTTTTCAAAAATAAAAATATGCAGATATTTTTAAGATAATTTATCTATTAGTTCAACAAATATGGGCTCAAAATTATGGCTTCAATAAACAGGCTCAGGCTAACAATTTTAAGGGTTATTTCCAAGAATATGGTCATAGGCTCAAAATGGTTAACTATTGGATTAAAAGGTAGGCTATCAAGAAAAAGTTTAAAACAACAAATGGTTATTATCCTAAATGCCCTTATCACTTTAATGAAATAAATTAGGAATGTGATCTCAAAATGAATCTCATGGCAAGTTCTAGAATTCACAATTTATATTGGACACACTCGCAAGAAAAATAAGAACACAAATGATGTATGTTCATTTAGGCTCAAAAACTCACAACAAATATTAAGGGGTTAAAATTGGTGCTTAAATCTTGCAACTCTATCATACAAATCAGAACACTTAAATGATGCCTTAATCAAAACTTTAAAAATCAAAATTGGAGACATGAGAACCTGTATTTTCATTTTTCAAAGGAGAATAGACTTAGCCAAAGGACATTTCCATATTTTTCTGCTCAAAAACACTCAAAGGGGTGCAATTAAAAACATCAAAGCAAATAAAAATATCAAAATAAATAGCAGCTGGAAACAAATATCAGAATAATTAAAAGTGCAGTAATGTGTAAATGTTGTTATGCTTGATTTAATACAGGCATAATATAGTATTCCCTCCCCCACACCTAAACTTTACATTGTCCCCAATGTAAAGCTAGGATCAAAATACAGCAAAAAAAAAAAAATTAAACATAATTGGGAGGTAAAAATACTGCCCTGAAAAGAACTAGAGAGGGGGTTTAGGTAGCCCGAAATGATCAAAAAGGGTGTCCAAATATTGCTCCAACCTGCCCATTCGACCGTCTAAGCTGTCAAGTCGAGACACCAGCTCACGCCAAGGCTGAGATGGGCCAGCTTCATCATCGATTTCAGTTGGACGAGCTCGCTTGTTGCGCACAATCCGAGTATAAAAACCAGGGCCAGAAGGGGCTGCTCTGTATTGGCCATTGGGTAATTTCTCCACCTCCCCCATCCTGTGCAAACAATCAATGTCCAATGGACCAACTTCACAAGCAACACTACAAGAAATTTTACTTTTTGTGACAAATTTTTTAATGACGCATAAAATTTCGTCACTAATTATAACTTACAATGACGAATTTTTTAAAACGTCACCATATTATTTATTACCGTGATAAAATTATCTTACGTCATTTTATATTTTAATTTTCGTCACTAATAGATTAATTTTGTGACGAAAAATATATTTCGTCATGGTTTCTTTAGGAGAGATAATTTCCCACCTTTTTTTTTGGAGGAAAAAAAATTAATAACAAACTAATATCTTATTGCAACGTATAAAATCGTCACAAAATATTTATTTTTCATGACAAATTATTTTTGTCATAATTAAATAAATTAGTTACAATAAAATGATTTCGTCACAAATAACATATCGATATAAAAAAAAATTCTAATTACTTAATTTTTTTAAAAAATTTTAGTTTAAAAAATAATTTTATTTATGACAAATAAATGTGTCACAAAAAATGAATATACTGTGACGAGATACAATTTCGTCACCTTTAATATGGAGGAAAAATTTCTAACCTTTTTCTTTTGGAGGGAAAAAAATATAACGAAAAAAATGACTATTTGCGACATATAAATTCGTCATGAAATATTTATTTTTTTGTGATATGAATTATTTTTGTCATAATTTAATGAATTAGTGACGATAAAATTATTTCGTCACAATAAAGTTATTTATGATAAATAAATATGTTACAAAAAACGAATATATTATGACGAAATATAATTTCGTCACCAATATAATCAATTTATGACAATAATAATAATCGACCCTTGTAAAAAGAAAAAAATATTAACTAAATTGACATAGAGGAGATTTGAACTCGTGACATTCTAAAAAAATAGAAACTTAAATATCTAATGAACCACTGAACCAAAGTCTCAAGGATAATTTAAAATCGTGATAATTTACTTTTGTGCGATTATTATTTCACATACTACTAAATTATCCATGTATTTATTCAATATGCAACTACCATTTGTTGCATAGATTAGTACTAACGGAGATCATTGTTAATTCAATCACTTAAATGGAAAAAAAAGATACTTAAATTCAGTTTGAACCGAAAAATGCCCATTTTTAAACAAAAAAAAAATGTTTTTGAGGACGAAAAAGTGACAAGCCTATATGGAATGAAAAAAAAAAAATTTGCCTCAATCGGATAGTTAAGCAAATAGTTATTAAGCAATCACCAGAAGTGGAAGAATGCTTGACAGACTGTAGGGTGCAGGGGCCCAAATAATAAAAGCCTTGGCCAGATAGAGGTTTTTAACCCAAATATCTCCGTATAATTTCTACGGTTGGCAACTGCGTGCGAGGCTCGTTCTGTCTCTAATCTCGTGTTTCTTAGGGGTAGCATAGAAGCGTGGCTCAAAAGATGCGTCTCCTGCTTAGGAAAGCGGTCTGAAGATGATTTATCTTAATGGTGTCCCACTTTTCTAATCAATTTTATCCTTATCAATTTGTCTGTTTTTGCTCTTTAGGGGTATCATACGATCAGAAAGGTGAAGGTGTCATCAAGCATGAATCGGTGAGTAACTTATTGCCATTCGATTTTTCTTATTCCTATAAAACCTTATAAAAACCTGGAAAATTTTCATCAATTGCTGCCTTTCGTCTACCCAAGCCAACGGTTTTCAGTCAGAAGGAAAGTATTCCTACCCGATTGGAAATAATAATGATAAAAGTGAATAAATTGTTTTCGCCGACGTAAACCCTTTTCATATCCATTAACAGAACTGTGTTTTTTTCCAAATTTCTAATATCCAATAAAACCTGATTCTTCTTTTCTTTTCATATCTGCTTTAATCCTTTTCTAGGACTCGTTGAGGAGGAAAAGTGTGAAAGCAGTTCAAGTCGGATTTCTGCACCTGTATCTGGATACAAGTGAATACAATGAGGCGCTAGTATCTGATCAGGTATATATGAATATGATTGCCATGCCAGATATGTATATTTTCTCTTTTTGGTCATATAAAGTTCAATTTAGACATCCTTAAATTGCATCCACTCACAGCTGCTGCAATTTTATTCTCTGAAATGTAAATTCTCTAGTTATGAAATTAAGAGTTCTGTGAAAAGTAGATTAGTGTTCACAAAAATAGATTTAACCTTATTCTCTAATTTGATGCTAGACTACAAAGAATGAAATAATACTAAACGTCATTTTGAACTCAAGACAACGTACCAATCCACTTTCCTCATCTAAATATGCTCTACGCTAGCTGAAAATAAATTTTTCCCTTGCTAAACTCAGCACTCAAACAATCTTTTTTGCTATTAGATGTGCACCACTTATAGGTTTCAGGTTATTGTTCGATAGTATTGTCCATATTGTAACAATATACACTATAGTCCACACAAGTTCTCAATATTTCCTATAACTGTTGCAATAATAATCTCAGCTCTTATATCTTTGCAGAGTGTTTCTAATACCTTCTCTATCAACTCCAGATTTTTTGTTCATTTTTTGACATATTTGCTTCCCATCATCATCAAATTCCTTACCCATTAAGCATAAAATTGATCACGGTAAATAATTGAAAATTCAAAGTATTCATGCATGAATTTTGTCAATAATGCACTAACATGAAATGCCAATGTTATACTTTTAAAATTAAGGTGAATCAGATCAAGTTGCCTTAAAAAAATGTAGCTCTAGACCAGTAATGAAAGCATACGAGTTTATCATATGAGTTGCATTTGATGTGGACCAGTAATGTTTGAGATGAGAATTGAATAAAAATCATAAACTTTAATCGAAGTTATTTGGATAAAACCATGCAGGAATGGTCGTTAAAGAGTGAGCTAGATCATGTTATTAATCGAGATGAGAATTTTTGTTTCTTATTGATTATTAAAACATAATAAGCCACATGAGTCGGCTATTGATTAAATTTTCCTGTGTTTCAAGGATGGCTCCTGAAGTGATGCAATGGATACAACTTTAAGTGAGTCAATAGGCATATCCATTGCTGCCTAAGATGGTGATGCTGCTGCTAATTGCGCTGATGCAGTTGCTTCTCCACTCGGGGAGAAGAAGAAGGAAATTATGCATAATCACTCTCGAGTTTTAGTTGAGTAGGCACGCAGTTTCAAATTGTTTTTGTAGGTTGGAAATTTCTGATTGTTATGTGACTTTTTTTTATGATTTTACAGGAAGAGCCTCGAGAAGAGAGTGATGACGACATAGGATTCAACTTGTTTGATTTGGAGCTCATTTGAGCATGCACAAGTCTTATGTTGGTCATAACAATTAAACAATAGTTTATATTTGTTTTGTCAATACAAATATCTTTAATTTTTTGCATTAAACAGTATCTTTTTATTTAATTGACCTTTTGTTTAAATAAATACTTTATATTAGTTGATTGACAATTTTTTTTTACAAAATTAATTGATTGTATAACATTAAATTTAAAATGTGTCATTTTTAATACAACGCATATATGACAAGTATATTTGTCATAATTTGTTGACTTTTTAGTTCATAAATGATGATATAATATTTACAATTATGATATTAATATTGTAATAAAAAATATAATTTAATGACAATAAAAAACTGTCACTAAAACTATTTTTTGTGACAATTATTTTTGTCCGTATTTATGTCATTAATTTGTAAAATAATATGACTATTTATATTCATCATTAATATACATTAATTTAATGACGAAATCATTTTTCGTCACTTAAAGTATTAGATTTAATGACGACATTAAATATTTTATGACGAAAATTATATTTACTTGTGACGATAACGTAACCAATACTTAATGATTTTAACTAGAAGCAGAGTTTCGTCATTAAAAATATTTAATTTCGTGACGAATTTTAAATTTGTCATAAAAAATGCCAATTTTTTGTGACGATAAACAATATGTGATGAAATATAATTTTATTTGTAACATAATTTTTGTCATGAAAAATAAGAAATAAAGATGACGATAATCATTTTCGTCACAAAAAATATACTTACGGTGGCAAATAATTAAATTGTCACGTAAACTTTTATGTTACGCGCCTACCGTTACGGTCTCTATGACGATAAAAATTCGTCACCTTATCTTTTCAGCGACAAAAAATGAATTTTTCATGACAATTTTTTGCGTCATAAAAGGTGTAATTTCTTGTAGTGCAACATGCATATCAGTATTATTGAGATCAAAAACTCCCAAATGCATAGCACTAAAAGTTACTAAAGAACCCAAGCAAAGATGCCCTTTCTTCTTTTTAGCCATGGCTAACAATTGTCTACCATAAAATGCTGCAAAATTAATCCTCATCTTTGACTCCAAACAAAACAAGAAAAATAATTCTGTCTTACTCAGTTTGCTGGAGTCTTCATTAGTTCCAGAGTAAGTGTAGGCAATCAACTTATGAACATACCGAAGCTCCATTTTCCTCAGATAAGTGGCTCGAGATATGCTAGAATTGTAAGGTGCTGGGTCTATCGAAACCTCACTCCAATAGGCAGCTGGGTGCCACTCAACTGGTACATCACATGGGCAGTCTGCATATAGTGGGCTAGCAACAAAAGACTCATCCATAAAGCCACAACGAACATTAAACTCAGTCAAGAAAAAAGAGTAAGTGGTACCCAATAACCGAAATTTAATAACCCCTGTAGTGTTTGTGGTCATAGTAGCAGCATTATGAAACTCAAAAGTGGCAAAAAACTCTCGGGTCAGCTCATAAAAAATGGGATAGTCATTAGATAATATTTCCTCCCAACCAGAATCTTCAACTAAAGTAGGATAAAAAAGCATGGGCAAGCTATCAATAACGTTATTATCCTGACATTTGCTAGGCACAATTTTTCTATTCATCAACACAGCATACCTATTCTTATGTGCCTTCCTAGTAAATTTGACATTCCCGCCCATTTGTTGGTCAGAAGGAGGAAGAAAAGATTTCCCTTTCCCAAGCGTAGTTCGAGGGATAGGTGGTTCTTCCCTTTTTTTCAGCTTTCTTTTGGTTCTAGCAACAGACTTCTTCACCATTTTACCCAACCAAATATTTGTAAAGTAGTACCCAAAAAATATAGTGCAAAATCGTGTGGTTTGGGCACTTATAAATCACAGTGTAGGATTCCACCAATAAATTCAACTAAGCAATCTTAATTCAATTTTTTTTTTTCGGAATTCCTAAATTAACCAACAATTTAACAGAATTTTCATCAGCTCAAAATCATGAAATACCCAAACTACCCAACACTTCCAACAAATCCGAATTAATCCACAATTAAAAACCAAGAAAACAACTCAATTAAAGATTCAATCCCAATTCAAACAAAAATCAATCACAATTTAACTCAAAAATCAACTCCATAGATTAACCACAAAATAATCCAAATCCACCAAATCAAAAACAAAACTAACCAAACCCATTTGCAAGCTCTGGTGGAGATGGTGATCGGTAAAATGATTGGCGGAGAAGAATGTGCTTTCCAATTTCTGGTGCGGCGGAACGAAGCAGAGAGGAGATCGACACCTGCTGATTTCCGTTAATGATCGGTGGATAGGGGGCTGCTGGTTTCCGTTGCTGATCGGAGCTCGCTGGTGGAGGAGAGACGGCGAAGAGGTGGCGTAGAGGTGGGCTGCGGATCGGCTCCGGTGGGTCGCTGGTCGGCGCTTGGTGGCGGCAAGAAGAAAGAAAAGAAAAGTGGTGAGAACAGGGGAAGGGGATGTCGGTGAAGAGTAGAAAAAAGAAGGGAAAAAACATGCTTAATTATATTATTTTTGTCAATTATAATTTTTATACTATTGATAATTTATAATTTAAAAATTTTAAAAATTAAAATAAATAAATAAAATATTATAAATTTAGTGACGGAATAGAACTTTCCATCGCTATTTTTAGC
This sequence comes from Excoecaria cochinchinensis, assembly GCA_947683425.1. NCBI lineage: Eukaryota > Viridiplantae > Streptophyta > Magnoliopsida > Malpighiales > Euphorbiaceae > Excoecaria > Excoecaria cochinchinensis. The sequence continues at coordinate 7,422,280 of CANTUQ010000056.1, read as the reverse complement.
AATGGAAGAATGTAGTTCGTCGCTAATTTTAGCTACGAAAACTTAAATTCCGTCGCTAAGCAACGGCCGAAATAGCGACAGTATATGTCCGTCTCAGAATTAATTCCGTCGCTAATTCTGATTAGCAACGGAATTCCGTCACTAATTTTCATCGCTAAGCGACGATTTTCTTATAGTGTTATAATATCAAAACTAGGGATACATGTTCAAGAAAAATAATGTTGATTTTTTAATTAAAACAGAAATAAATTTTATCATTGATTTTATTTAGATAGCGGATCTAAATATTTTATTTAAAACTGGACCGAAAACCGTAATGAATTGTATCGAACTGTTTTAGAGCTGAATTAAATCGAAAAAACTGATACTTATTAATTATTATATATAATACTAATTATTTATATATAAATATTTTTTATAATTTATATTCTACGTTTATTAAATTTAGCTTCATAACTATTTGTATTAAATATTTTAATGCATGAAATTAAGATAATTATTAGTTAATAAATTAAACTAAATATTTTAATATTATTAAGATAAATTTAATTTTTATAATAATTGTTATATTCACATGAATATAAATATATAACTAAATCAATTTATTTTTAAATTAAATTTACCTTTAATGTAACTCAACTATTTTATTTTTTTTTTACAAATACCTATGTTATATAGGTATGTAAACTAAGCTATAACCTAATTACCTTACTAATTAATTTTGTTTATTTTTTTTTATCACTTAACTAGTTATAGTCATCATATATATATATATATATATATATATATATATATATATATATATATATATATACTGTACTTAGTTTGTGAATAAAAGCATGGACGAAATTTATGTAAGTGTTTTCCAATTATATAATCCATTTTGGAATTCCTTTATCTCTCTTTTTTTATTATTTGTTTTTGGACCAAAGTTTAAAATTTAAACATGTGAATTACTGAATCAAGTTCTTTGCTAGATCAACAGGGGAACCCACAAATCAATAGCTCATATTTCTCTTAAAGTTTGGGCTCCTTAGGGCCTTCATGAGAGACCACAGCCCACAATTTAGTGTCGTAAATAGTTTCATTTATGCTCATACAATTATTATTAAATTAAATAATATTAATCCTTCCAACCCAGTAATTTAGATGAGAAATTACAATCAGATTATTCTACATTTATTATAGGTGATCGAATTTTAGAGGTAATAATCAATTGGAGATAATAAACGATTTCTAACATAAAAATAAGTAAACTATTTATTTTTTCAAATAAAATAAATTTGGCCAAAAACTTAGAAACTTGTTAAGTGCCTAATGTTGTATATTTTAGCCTGTTTTTCTTTACTTTTATATACTTAATTTTAACTTATATTAGTACTTTTTATTTGTTTTGTAATTTTAGTCATTATAGGGTCATATATTGAATTTCTTTTAATTAATTTGCTACTTGTTTGTTTATTTCTTTTAATTTAGTATTTTTAAATTTTTGGTTTATAAAAACTTTCCCTTTTTATTTTTATTGTTGAAAATCTGATTATTTTAGAACTAATTCTATGCTAGTTTCTGTACATTAGACCATTTCTTGCCCTATTTACAATTTATTTAATAAAATAATTGAGGTATTTATTTTTAGTGATTTCGACACTCATCAAAATTTAGTGTAGGAGTGGACGTTAGCATGACAATTCAAATAAAATTTTTTAAAAGCTTTTATGTCATCAGTCTCGTAAGATTAAAATGTTCAAAATTGCCATTTTAGCATGATAAATGACCAAAATTTATTATAACCATACAGTGATTACCGTAAAAGTTGGATGATTAACCTTTACTATAAGTGGTATAGTAAGCCAAACATTTATTAACGTGCCATAAACTTATAATAACAATATTATTATTATCACAATCATTATTTAATTGCATCGCGGTGATACAGAAGAAAACCAGTACTACATAAGTCAAACCTTACACCCGTTGCATAGCAGATAAACATTTATGGTTATAATTAAGCATTAGGATTACCCCTGAATTTGGGCTTCAACGGCCTTGTACATGCCCGTGATCTTGTCTTCAACAATCTTTACTTTGCCCAAATCAATGTTCTTGTCTCCCTTTGGATAGTATTTAGCAGTGATTTTGCAAATGGATCCTCCATCGGAAGAAGGCACATACTTGGTCTCATAACAAGCTTTCTCGAACTCATCCATCCACGGATGAGCTTCAATTATGGTCATATTGAATACCATATTGTTTTTGTCTATTGCTTCAATTTTTTTCTTCACATGCATAATTTCACTCCCTACATATGCAAGAAAAAAAAAATGATTCAGTACGATCAAATATATCTAGTTAAATGAAAAATATGAAAACTAACCGGCAGCAAAATTCATCTTGACAATGCTTCCAGGGCCTCTATTGCCTTCAATAACTTCCATAGATTCGATGTGTTGAGGCACAGTCTTGTGAGTATTGGGATCAAGCACAAACACATCAAACAACTTTGCAGGAGGGAATTTAGAGGTAATTTCCATTTGGCGAGTTACAACACCCATTATAGCTTTTGGAAAATATGAAACGTAACGAGGAAGAAGATAATGTGGAGCTTTAGTAGACCGGATATTTGTGGTTTGATGAAGTTCACGACCCAAGGAAGGTATTTATAGGCAAAGTGAGCTACTTTATCATGTTTGGATAAGAGAAAATTTGATTCTCTTAAATGATACATTACAAAGAAAGAGATTAATTTTTATTTTTTTAGCACAACCGCGGATAAAAGAAAATTTGATTCCCTTTAATGATACAGTAAAAAAATTTGAAACCCACCAACTCTTATAGCAGAATAAGCCCGAAAAATTTTCATCTAATTCTAACTAAATTTTTTTCACGTAGCCTATATATATATATATATATATTCTTTTATGTAGTTTGATTGAACTTAAACACAAATATTGCGTTATACATACTTTCGTTCATTTTTTTATGACACACACACACACACACATATATATATATATTATATAGTTTGATTAAATTTAAACCCAAAAATAAATAAAATAGTTAAAATAAATGTCAAATTAATAAAAAGATTTGGCTTTGCTGTATCTATATATTTATCTATATAAATTTGTTATTTAGCTCTTCATAATACTCAAATTATCATCATTCTCTATACTTGAGTCAATCTCAGCCCAAGGCACAAGTCAGGTCCAAAGCTATAAGGTCGCAACATGTGACATAGACATCCAAGAAAGTCAACAAGCTATCAGTAAGGTATGTCCGATCGGACTGCCAGGACACGCCCTCTATCAGTTCACTGACACACGCTACCGCCTTATACTATTGTCTACTTTCTGTCACATCGTCTTTTATTTATTCTGATACTAAAGCTAAGTTTATTAGATCTTTTCTGAGCATTATAAAAAAATCTTTGTTTATCAGTACTATCATAAGTGAGATCAGCAGACTTGTCATGTAAGAGTGCTAAATCATTATAAGGTTGAAGTGGACCTTATAAGGTCCATGGACACCCTCTCCCTGCATAGGTCTTTTGGGGCAAAACCACAGAAACAAAATCGTGAGAATTTCGGCTCAAAGCGGACAATATATGCATTGCCCGGTGTATCTCCCGATAAAGTCAGAAATGACTTTATCATTTGGTGCTTTCATTGAGAGACGAGGGGTACGAGGGCCAGCGCCCGATCGGCAGCGCCCAAAGCGGCCAGTCCCGACAAGCAGCCAGCGCCCGAAAACGTCCTGAAAACGTCTTCGGGAGGGGGAATAGTGATAGCAATACTATCATCCAATCCCACATCGGCTGGAGATGAGGTTGAAGTGAATTTTATAAGGCTATGGACACCATCTCCCTGCATAACCCTTTTGGGGCAAAGCCCCAAAAATAAAACCGTGAGCGCTCCAGCCCAAAGCGGACAACGTATACATTTAAACAGTTCAATTGTGTGTGTATGTACGTAGATTGATTTAAATATAAACAAATAAAATCAGATCTCTTTGATAAAATCAAAATATTTTAATTATTTTATAATTTAATTCCTATATTACAACGAGACTGATTATTTAAAGCGGAACCAACAAATTAGCTTTTAATATTTGTAATAATGGTTGATTGAATTGAAAGAATTACAAACGGAAAGAGAGAGGGAGAAAGTGATGACTTAATCAAAGCTTCATTTATTAGTCAACATTCTGCACCGGACCATTCTAATATTTTATTTGTCATAATCTGAAGGGATAAGATAGTTTTTCCACAGTCAACCCTGGCCAACGGAGGATCGATATATGGTTATATTTATCTTTTCGTAGGTCGACATAAAATTTATAGTTATTCCATCAAAATATTTATATATGAAGCCAAAATTAAGAGAAAATTTCAGTATTACTATAACCTAAGAAAAACTTTCTATTAATTTATATTTGCCTTTTTGTAGGTCGACATAAAATTTACCGTGATTCGATCAAAATATTTATATATGGGGCTAAAATTGAGAGAAAATTTCAGTATTACTATAACCCAAGGAAGACTTTCTATTAATTTATATTTGTCTTTTTGTAGGTCGACATAAAGTTTACCGTGATTCGATTAAAATATTTATATATGGGGCCAAAATTGAGAGAAAATTTCAGTATTACTATAACCCAAGGTAGACTTTCTATTAATTTATATTTATCTTTTTGTAGGTCGACATAAAGTTTACTGTGATTCCATCAAAATATTTATATATGGGGCGAAATTTCAGTATTACTATAACCCAAGGAAGACGTTCTATTAATTTATATTTGTCTTTTTGTGGATCGACATAAAATTTCTCGTGATTCGATCAAAATATTTATATATGGGCCAAAATTGAGAGAAAATTTCAGTATTACTATAACTCAAGAAAGACGTTCTATTAATTTATATTTGTCTTTTTGTAGGTCGACATAAAGTTTATCGTGATTCGATCAAAATATTTAGATATGTGACCAAAATTGAGAGAAAATTTCAGTATTACTATAATCCAAGGAAGACTTTGGCACAACCAATCCTGATAATCTTTTTAATAATAATCAATTTGTGGCTGTGCCGCAGAAAGCAACATTAGAACTGACAATACATAAAAAATGAATTGGGATTAAAATAAATAAATAAATTTAACGAGAATGATATAAGTATTAAAAATTTAGATATAATTAATCACATCAATGAGAGGGAGACAGCATAGTTATGATATAAAAATGGTTGGGATGACGGCATGGAAGACTTTCGAGTTTTGACAAGCAAATCAAAAGGAACCCTTTGGCTTTTATTTCCATCCATAAAACTTAGCAAATGTATAGTGTAACTGATTAACATGAATAATGGACACAAGAGATATCTATGTCTATATGCAAGATTAAAAAAAAAATATTATGGATCAAGTTAATAGTCGAATAGTCGAATGTCGAAGTTAGATAAAGAAGTTAAATAGTAGTGGACAAATGATTTCTAGTCATATGCAATAATTTATTATTGGCTTGATTTTTGAAAAATTTATAAATTAAATTTAGACAAGAATTGATAACTCAACAAATATTATTTGCTCTAAAACCCATATAGTCAGCCCAATAAACTGGCAGGGCCCCAAACCCAACAGCAAAGAGTAGTGGGTACGAGCTCCTAGGCAGCGCACGCACCCGATCGGATGATGTGACCGCCAGTCCCATCATCCGTCTAACACAAGGCAGCACCCATGCTCATCAACTGCTCCCTGTCACTTCGCCGTATACCTACTCTGACTGCCAATAATCACTTCCTAAGAACTCAAGTGCTCCTCAACCATCTCATATAAATAGCCCAGCCAACGATAACTCCAAGTATTGAAATTTTTTTTTTTTTGATAAGCCACAGAATTTCATTAAATATAGAATAGCGTACATATGGGCAAGAAAAAGCCAAGTGAGATACAAAAACACAATCCATCAGATACCATAGTTGAAAATCCAACATCAAAGATAGGGAGCACCGAAAATAGTTGGTAGAGGATATAACACTCACTGCTCCACATCTGCTAAATCCAATAAAAAAGTAGCAGCTTCATTTGTAAAAATGTTAGCAGAGCCCTTCGTAGCATGGCCCAAAAAACAGCAGCTCCACTTGTAAAGCAGAGTTACTCATATTAATCAAAAGCCTCCCCACTATATGCACTGTCCAAACGCTCATCACTATCATCCAAAAAGAGCAGAAAGCAGAACTCAATTACACAAGCAAATAGAAGCATCTGTTAACCAAACCAGAAGAATTGGCCACACCCTTGTCGATGGTTAGCACAAGACCTCAATATCTCAATCAAGAATTGCTAGTCATAGATAGATTGCAGCAGATAGCAGCTTCTTGCTGGATTTTTGTTGGAAAGAAAACTGTATGAGGGGACTCTCCAAGGGCTGCAGGCTTTAAGCTTTGATAACCAATGGACCAAATTTAACAGATCAGCAATTTTTGATAAGCCAGAGAGAACAATTTGATAAAGGATCATGCACAAATACAGGAGGATGCCCAGCAGTTCCAAGTATTGAATTTCTAGCATTCTCTTTCTAAAAGCACTCTCTCTCTCTCTAAGCTACTAACTTAACTTTCGGAATGCTTACGCCTGGTCCGACCGGGCATTTTTTCTTGCAGGGTCATTCTCATCCGATCGGCTCGCTCGCTCCTCTTCAGATAAAGACAATTGGTGCTTTATCAAGAATTAAAATAAAAGTTTTATTAGATCAAAATAAATAATGAGCTCACTTCAAAATCTGATTCTAAATAAGCCTGCAAGCAAGAAACAGGCCCACCAAAACTAGAAACTAGGCCCAAATAAAACTCTTACAAAGGTGCAAAACAATTGATGACGTTAAACAAGTTCGTGCTCGTATGATAACAAAGCTCTGTTAAACCCAATAGTTAACACTTACCCATTTCTCTTCAAAGCTTGTGGGTGGGATCCATGGATTCTATGTGGCTTAATCCTTTTCAAATTCCTTCCTATGTGATTAGTTCAATGTGACTTCAAACTTTATTACAAGACCAGAATCATTTGGCCTCAAATCACAAGTACAAACCAAAAAGAAATAGAAAGAGATAAAATCAAGCATCATGGCCAACTTGGAGTCACTTTGATTAGTTAAAGGCATCAGGATTAGCAGAGAGATAGTCTTCAGCAATTTTGTAAATATCAATGAGTTTCTGGTGGCCAACTTTAATTTGGTCTTCATTGAGCTCAGCATTATCCTTTGGATAGTAAGTGGCAGTGCTTTTATTAATAGAACCACCATCACCAGAAGCTGATATTTTGATCTCACAGTATGCTTTGTCTAAAGTGTCCAGCCATGGCTCACCTCCAATTGCAGTGTATGAGTATGTCATATTCTCCTTATCTATTGCTTCAATCCTGTGCTTCACATACCCTGCATTTTTATATATTCATTAAATACATGATTGTTAACTGATAATTGTTAGGATTTATGGACAAATACATTATAAACAAATTTGATATTAAAACATTTTTATTCTTGATTTCACTTGTTAAATTTTATGGAATTTAAATTTAAATTACAGTATGGCTATGTATATATTGAGATGGGTTAATTGAACCAATATGTTGCCAAAGTAACCTCTATGGAAGTCAATTGATTTGTTTTAATATATATAATTGGTATGTGTATGTAATTACATAAATATTGATTGGCCCAAAGGAAAATTGATGTTTAATATGATTACATATATATTTGTGGCAATTAGCATATGATAATTATTTGGTTTTACATGTGAATAATAAATCAGCCCAAAGAAAGAATTATTATTTGACATGTTATTTTATTATTTGTGTTTAATTGCTACACCAAGATATTACTTACAAGTTAATATTTTATCTAAAGATAAAGTATTAATGGAGTGTCAGGTATCTTGAGATGGGATTTAACTGTATTTAAATTTATTATTCAGTTTTAGTATTATGTTGATATTTATGTGAGTTTGTTTTATGTGTTTTGTTCAAAATTCAGTTTCTGCTCCTGCTGCTAATATTACTGCTAGTATCAACTCTATTCCTATGCTGACTGGCACGAATTTTAAGGCATGGCAAGAAAGTGTATTGATCACTCTCGGAGTCATGGACCTAGTGTAACACCCCCATACCCCCGGTTAGGAATATCGGGGCGTCACGCGGCTCATACTTATACATATACATATATACACACTAGCGGAAACGATAACAATAAAATAATCAGACTATCTTTAGCGCCAAACAAAACACACTTCTCTTATAACATATATAAACGGTACATATTACAAAAGCTTTATACATATACAGCTTCGGTACATATACCAAACAGTTAACATATACATATAAACACTGTTCTTTCTATCTACATAATGATGTTACTCAAAATGTAAAAACTCTATTTCTATTTTATACAAAAAGAAATCATAACAAAACTCCTAGTGGCCTTGACCCGCAGATGTCCGCTCACTGGTCCGAACCTGTAAACCTACACGGAAATAAACATCCGTGCTAAGCGATAACGCTTAGTGGGGATGAAAATAATGCAAAGGACTTCTATTTGAAGTCACAAATAAATCACACATTTCATTTGACAAAATCAAATAGCTCATGCATATAGCTCTTATACGTATATAGGTTGCGTGCTCAAATATCAAATGCTATAAGCTCACATGTAGGTAACATCTACTCTTTTGCTTATTCATACACACTACAACTTTTACATATCATTTATTCAAATATACGCTATCATGTGTCCATATTCATATAAATACACTCATGTAATTATACACTTGTATACAGAACTATAATGTACTTAAACATGACTTTCATATACTATAGCATCTATCCAGAATAATACTTTTAATCATCTCAAGTTCACTACACAACGTTAATAAGACAAGCCTGAATTCCTTTCATGGTGGATACGGGTAACTCTGGATACTGTTCATAGTACTTTGCATATGGAGAATTAACTCAAAACTCTACGAAATACACAAGGTATTCCGAACTCTGGGCACAATTAAGGCTAACTCTAGCAGCTGCACTCTAACCCTTTATAAGCATGCTTATCTATCCACTATAACGGTAATCAGGCTCAAAAGAAACAACTCGATTATACTCTACTTTGATACCAAGCATGGATTATAATTCAAGTGCACTCATCAAATTCAAGGATAATTAACTCATGTACTAACGTAATTAATCATGTTTAATAGTTAAAACATATAACATTTAATTCCACTCATAAACTCTTATATCATACTATTATTTACATATAATGTCAAATGGTAACATTCACATGCTCATATGATAGGGTTAAATATGAGTTGGACATGCTATAGGAACTTACCCTGAAGTTCGGGTACAATACGGGTTCAATTCGAGAAGAAAAACACATAAAATGGTCAAAAAAGAAGGGGGAAGGTTGTCACTACTCGTGACAGATGTCACTACTCGTGACAGGGGCCTACTGTCACGACTCGTGACAGAGCCACGGAGATCCAGACAAAAAAAAACCCAACAACATCAATTTTGTTTAGACTAAACGGACATCGAAACGACATTTTTAGGCAAAGCTTACTTCTTAACAAATCTTCCCTAGGATGTTAAATTTCAAATGGGACAATTTTCAGGTCATTTGGACATCTAAAACTTGAGTTATAATCTAAACAACCTATACTGTTCAAGTAACCCGACCCAAACAGGGATGCTACGGTCTTTAACAGTTTCGAGAATCCTAGGGCCAGAATTAGCTCCAGCTCCCTCTTAGACATTTTTAGCTATGGATCTTAGCTTTCAGATGCAATTTGATTCAACACAATTGAAGCTCTGTAACTATACTTATGACAAAAATTATATTCAAAGGTCTAATGAAACCCAAACAGAATTTCTCTAAAATCACCTTTTTACACACAAAACCATATGAAAACCATTTAACACATCCAAAACTCATACACCATGATTCAAAACATGATCGCAAACATGTATACATATATCGTGAGCTCACTACAGGCAATCAAAATAGATTCGCACGCGATCCCTACCTCTAGGAGTTGAACCAAGCTCTCTACTCAGCTCCGACCTTCTCTTTGCCCTTATTCGGTCCCTTGTCCACAGCTTCCATGCACAATCATTCAAAACACTAAAGTTACTCTTCTCTTTACTTTAAATAAAAAACAGAAATATTCAAAGAAAAAGGAGGTCAGATCGAGAAATAAATCCAACCACACTTACCTTCTTCTCAAAAACTAAGCTCAACCTTTGACTTATACTCTTCAAACCAACTCAATGAGCTCACTCAAAACAGTGCAAAGAAGATGAAGGAACGAAAGGAAGGCAAAATAAGGGAAAAGAAAGCAACCAACGTGAACAAGAGGAATGAAGAGGGCAGTTGGTCAATCCATATTCAAATCCATTAATTGGCCAAAAGCACAGCTGTGTTCACTCAAGAGCACAGCTGTGTTTTGCAATCCCTTATCCAACATTAAATATCCCCATTAAATGCCACTTTACCTCATAAATCCATGCCTATCCCTTAGTCAAATACATGTATATCTCTTGCCACTTGTCTCACTCCTACGCAGCCATGTGTCAACTCCCTACAATGCCACTTGTCACACTCCTGTGTCGCCACGTGTCCAATATACATCAAATAATCCAACTCACGTAGGCTTCACGCAAAGTATTCTGTCGCGCCTACGACACTGTCGCGCTCACGACAGAACCCACACACACAAACCACTTACTCAAATACACTCTCTTATATACATAAACCCTTAAATTCCCAAACCAAAATCCCAAAATTCTACTAGGGCCAAGTCAGGTTGTTACACCTAGACCTTGCATTAAGGGAACCTAAACCTGCTAATCTTACTGCTGAGAGTACCTCTGAACAAAGAGGGAGATAAAAAAGTGGGAAAGGTCTAATCGCACAAGTCTTATGGTCATTAAGCGTGCCATTCCTGAAGCTTTTAGGGGCACAACGTCCGATCAGGTGGAAACAGCTAAAGTTTTCCTTGAGGACCTTGAGAAAAGGTTTGCTAAGAATGAAAAGGCTGAAACAAGTACAATCTTAGCAAAACACATCTCTATGAGGTATACAGGCAAAGGAAATGTAAGGGAATATATCATGGAAATGTCTAATCTTGCTTCAAGTTTAAGGGCAGTCAAGTTAGATTTATTTGAAGACTTGTTAGTGCATTTGGTTTTGATCTATCTTCCTGCACAATTTGGTCAAATTAAGGTGAGCTATAACTGTCAAAGGGACTCTTGGACCCTTAATGAGCTCATCTCTCACTGTGTTCAGGAAGAGGATAGGTTAAAGCAAGAAAAGGCACCAAGTGTCCATTTAGTTTCCACCTCAAAGGACAAGAAGAAAGAAAATAAGAAAAGGAAGAATAAGGAAGCTGCAGAAACAGCACCACAAAAGAAACAACCTAAAGGACAAACTAAAGATGGTTGCTTCTTTTGTGGAGCTACAGGACACCAGAAGAAGTAGTGTACCAACTATTACGCTTGGCGTGCTAAGAAAGGTATGCTTCTTAACTTTGTTTGTTCTGAGTTTAATTTGGTTTCAGTACCTAGACACACTTCGTGGATTGATTCAGGTGCCACAACTCACATTAGTGTGTCCATGCAGGGTTGCCTGAATTGCCGAAAGCCTAATGATGGTAAGAGATACATCTATTTTGGTGATGGCAAATCAGTGGAAGTTGAAGCAATTGGAACTTTTAGATTATTATTAAGAATTGGTTTCTATTTGGATTTGTTTGAGACTTTTATTGTACCGTCTTTTAGGCGAAATTTGATTTCTGTTTCAGCATTGGACAAATTTGGTTATTGTTGTTCATTTGGAAATGAAAAATTTAGTTTTTATCAAAATTCAAGTTTGGTTGGATCTGGTTCTTTATCAAGTTATGATAATTTATATTTAGTTGATACAATTGCTTCATTTAATGAATCCTTGCATGTTCATTCAATAGGTAAAAAGCGCAAATTAACTATTGAGAATTCTGCTTCATTATGGCACAAGAGATTAAGTCATATCTCTAAAAAGAGAATTGAGAGACTTGTGTCTGACGGTATTCTCGATCCCCTTGATTTTATAGACTTTGACATGTGTGTGAATTGTATTAAGGGGAAACAAACAAATGTTAGGAGATTTGATGCCAATAAGAAATCAGATGTCTTGGAACTAATACACACAGATATTTATGGGCCATTCCCTATATCTTCTTGGAATGGCCAAACATATTTCATAACGTTCATAGACGATTTCAGTCGATATGGCTATCTTTATCTCATTCATGAGAAATCTCAGTCACTGAACATGTTCAAAAGTTTTAAAACTGAAGTTGAAAATCAACTAAATAAAGGTATTAAAAACGTTAGATCTGACCATGGTGGTGAATACTATGACAGATATGACGGTTCAGGTGAACAACGTCCATGTCCATTTGCTAAATTCCTAGAGGAAAGCGGTATCGTACCATAGTACACCATGCCGGGTTCACCCAATATGAATGGTGTTGCTGAAAGACGAAATAGAACGCTTTTAGACATGGTAAGAAGTATGATCAGTCACTCTACCTTACCTGAGTCACTCTAGGGAGAGGCATTAAAGACTGCAGCTTATATACTCAACAGGGTACCAACGAAGGCGACTGGTAAAACCCCTTATGAACTTTGGACAAGTAAGAAGCCTAGTCTAAATCATCTTCATATTTGAGGATGTCCAGCTGAGGCAATGCCTCATAGGCCAAATGAAAAGAAACTAGACTCTAGGACTATTAGTTGTTATTTTATTGGATACTCTGAACGCTCTAGGGGTTACAAATTTTACGATCCCACAAGTAAGTCTATTTTTGAGACAGGTAATGCTCGGTTCTTTGAGGATGTTGAGTTTGCGGGAGGAGAAAGATTTAAGGACTTTGTCTTTGAAGAGGAATATGTTGATATTCCTTTAATTGCTATGGACAATAATCAGGAACAGATTATTATACCAGATATTGTTCATGATGCAATTTTAGATCAAGACAATGTCATTGATCCTCCTATTCAGGCTCAAGGAGATGTTCCTGAAGAACAAACTCTACAGCCTCAAGAACTATTGCCATTAAGGAGATCCACTAGAGAAAGAAGAAATGCAATTTCAGATAATTATGTTGTGTTTCTTCATGAACATGATGTTGATGTTGGAGTGATGGAAAATGATCCAGTCAATTTTCATCAAGCAATGGAAAGTTCTAATTCTCAAAAGTGGAGAGATGCCATGAATGAGGAGATTAAGTCTATGAAAGACAATGACGTATGGGATCTTGTCCCATTGCCTGAAGGTGCAAAACCTATTGGTTGTAAATGGATTTTTAAAACCAAAAGGGATTCAAAGGGTAATGTGGAAAGGTACAAAGCACGTCTTGTCGCGAAAGGCTTTACACAAAAAGAAGTCATTGATTATAAAGAGACTTTCTCTCCAGTTTCATCGAAAGACTCTTTTAGGATTATAATGGCATTAGTAGCACATTTTGATCTTGAGCTACATTAGATGGATGTCAAGACAGCGTTTCTCAATGGTGACATTGATGAAACAATTTACATGGTGCAACCAGAAAACTATGTATCAAAAGATGCAAAGTCAATGGTTTGCAAATTGAAGAAATCCATTTATGGGCTTAAGCAAGCGTCTCGTCAGTGGTATTACAAATTTCACCAGATTATTATTTCTCATGATTTTGAGATGAATTTGGTTGATGACTGTATATATCACAAATTTAGTAGGAGTAAGCATATTTTTTTGGTTTTATATGTTGATAACATATTGCTTGCCAGCAACGATATAGGCTTGTTGCATGAAACCAAGAGATTTCTAGCTATGAATTTTGAGATGAAGGATCTTGGAGATGCAAATTTTTTATTAGGGATCCAAATGCATCGAGATCGCACTCGAGGTATTCTTGGATTATCACAAAAGACCTCTATCGAAAAGGTTCTTAAGAGATTTGGCATGCAAGATTGTAAACCAGGAGATACCCCTGTGGCTAAAGGAGACAAGTTTAGTCTCCAACAGTGCCCCAAAAATGCTTTTGAGGAAACAGAAATGCAAAAGATTCTTTATGCATCAGCAATAGGAAGTCTAATGTATGCACAAGTTTGTACGCGTCCGGATATTGCGTACATAGTTGGAGGGTTGGGAAGACATTTAAGCAATCCAGGAATGGTTCATTGGAAAGCAGCCAAACGAGTCATGCGATATCTTCAAAGAACAAAACATTTCATACTCACTTACAGGAGATCGGATAAGTTAGAGATCATTGGGTATTCAGATTCCGATTTTGCTGGGTGCCAAGATAGCATGAAATCTACATCAGGCTATATTTTTTTGCTTGCTGAAGGAGCTATCTCTTGGAAGAGTGCTAAGCAATATCTTATAGCCTCTTCTACCATGGCAGCAAAGTTCATATCATGCTATGAGGCGTCAAATCAAGCAATATGGTTGCGAAATTTTGTCACTGGGCTGCGAATTGTTAATGGAATTGAAAGACCACTTAAGATCTTTTGTGATAATAAGTCGGCAGTCTTGTATTCCAATAACAACAAGAGTTCAAGTAAGTCAAAGCATATAGACATTAAATTCTTGGTTGTTAAAGAAAGAGTTCAAAGTGGACAGGTGTTTATTGAGCACATTGGTACAAACTCTATGGTTGCGGATCCGCTTACTAAACGATTACCACCCAAGGTCTTTAATGAGCATACTGCTCATATGGGTGTCATGTCTTTTGAGGATATTTAATTTTAGTGGGAGTTTGTAATCATGCTTTCTTATTATAGACACATTTTTAGTTTTTGGTTAATCTATATTTTCTGCAGAAATAAAGTTGAGTTGTTCACACTTTAATTCAGTTATGGATTGATCTCACTAGGTTTATAAAATGGCCCAGTTAAAAATAGACATGTTTAGATCACATTACATGTAATTTTCATGCTATACATCCATACTTGATCTGTGTCATTTGGTTGTCTTTACATATGTGATCAGGGATGGATTTAGTTACAACATATAAGTAACAAAAGTCGCCTTGGTTCTATGTATGCATGATTGATGGACGAGATTGTTAAAAAAATGTCTTTGGTTATGATAATAAAGTTTAGAGCTCATATGGTTGACATATAATTATAAGGTAATATGCCTATATATATATATATATATATATATATATATATATATATATATATATGTATGTATAGTCCAAGTGGGAGATTGTTAGGATTTATGGACAAATACATTATATATATTTAAATTATAATAATTATATGTCATAACTATCATTTAAAAGCCTTGTCCTAAGTATTAAAGTGATCTAATTTAATTGAAATTAAAGTGGGCCATAATAATAATATTATTATAAGTATGGGCTAAATGTATAGATACTCTTTTATAATTTCTAATTTTATGATGGGCTAAATTAGAAATAAAGAAATATATTAGGGTTATGGTTTCCAAATTATAGATAGGACATCGTCTTTCTGATTTCCTATCTGTAGAAGACAGTTTTCATCCTACCTATCAATTTGAAAGATCATAGGCCGCGAAACTTCAGTATTCTCAGCCGATATCATGAATTCAGGTACGTTTCCGCTACAAATTTTATTTTGTTGATGATTTAACATGATTATTATTGCCTAGATAAATTTTAGGGTTTCCTACAATAATAACTATAATTTAGAAGAATTAATATCAAATGTACCTTCTGCAAAGGTAGTCTTGGTAATGGTGCCAGGGCCTCCATTTCCTTCAATGACTTCAATGCTCTTAATGGCTTGAGGAGGTGGCAGCTTCGGGAGAATGGTGGCAGCTTCAAGCACAAACACTTTGAAAACCTTTGCTGCTGGGATTGATGTGGCCACCTCGTTTTGAAGAGTAATCACACCCATCTTAATTATAACCTTAATTTTAGATTAGAGAATATAATCCTATAAGATATATTAATACTATTTGATTCGTTTGGCAAATGGTGGAGCTGATGCTTTACATGGAATTTTTATGTGCTAAATTTTTACTCCCGAGCACGTCTAATAAATAATTACATAAAATTAAAGTGAGTGTTTTGCATGTGAGTCAAAGAAGGCCTGCTTAAGAGTACATAAAATAAATGCCTAAACTATATAGTACATTTAGATAAAAAAAAAATATGTATAGTACACTACCCAAGTGCTAAGCATGTGGTGTTATTAAAGATTGAAGAGATAATGGTACTAAGTGATACGCATGTCTTTATAAATTTATTTATTTATTTATAAAAAAGAAAAGTGTGCAAATAATATATGCTCAAGCATTCTTTTTTTGACGTAAATGCAAATGATTCAAATTGATATTCATCTAGAAGGACCTGCTATAGCTTCTGAGTTCACACCAAAAAGCCAAATCCTAATTAAAGTTCATCCTGCAAAAAATAAATAAATTTATGAGAGAATTTTTGGTTCATCATAATTAATTATATATATATACAAAATAGTCATAATATATAAGTGTAATTAGAATTTAATATTCTTAGATAAAGAACCAAACTTGCACACACAATGACACATAGTGAATAGAAAAAAGAAATCAAGAACAAGATTTAACGTAAATCTAGACATTTGTTCCATCATTTCTTAAATATTTGATAACACCAGATGCTTAGCACATGGGGTACGTACTATCATATTAAAAACAAAATCTTGTCTTTTGAATTTCAAGTATAATGTCTAATGTACTTATATTATATTTGTCATTTGAATAAAAATCCAATATTCAAGTCTAATATAATTACGATGGAGATTCCAAACGAACCACATTTGGGTGAATACATAGTTCATTCAGACACTAGCACATTGGAATTTATTATTTGCCTTTGCAGATATGCTTGTTAATTTCTTCTTCTAAATGTAATTTTTTTAGGCATTTTATCTACTCTAAAGCAACCCTTCTTTCACTCGCATGCAAAACACTCATTTCCATATATTGATTTACGACACGTGCTCAAGTATAATATTTCTATTAAAATAATATTAAAAATAATCAGTAATTAGAATATAAAACTTCCATGTAAACGAGGGATCTTAGGCTATAAATAGCATCATCAGCTCCACCGTTTGCCACACAAATCAAATAGCATTAATATATCTTTGGATTGTCTTCTCTAATCTCTAATTAAGGTTATAATTAAAATGGGCGTGATTAAACTTGAAAACGAGGTGGTCACATCAATCCCAGCAGCAAAGGTTTTCAAAGTGTTTGTGCTTGAAGCTGCCACCATTCTTCCTAAGCTTCTGCCTCAAGCCATTAAGAGCATTGAAGTCATTGAAGGAAATGGGGGCTCTGGCACCATTACTAAGACTACCTTTGCTGAAGATACATTTGATATTAATTCTTCCAAATTATAGTTATTATTGATAACAGTTAGTTTAAAACCGTCGGGTGTTCCGACAGACGAGATTCCGACGATCAAGTCAGTTAATTGACAAAATAAAGATCTTGTGTAAAGAAATCATAGAAAGATAAATGCACTTGATGGTTTTCTTTATATAGAGCTATGTCAAATAGGAAGTAATATCTCGAATAGAAGAAAATCACCTTAATCATTTGATTGATGCTTGATTCTCAATTTGTAAAGATTTGTTGAGTGATTTTTGGTACTTTTCATTATTGTAAGATCAGGATCTGCACAATATCTGGGAAATATTCTTTGATGATGGCTTTCCATAATCTATTACCGAACTGTTAACAAAACCGGGCTATTGATATGCCGAATGTCCAGATGAGCCCGGTTATTTACCTCTTAAAATGTAAGTTCGGCTTCTAGTATGTGCTCGGGTCAACCATGCCGGTCTCTTACTCAAAGAGTCCGGTTATCAATTATCAGTTAACAATCATGTATTTAATGAAAATATATAAAAATGCAGGGTATGTGAAGCACAGGATTGAAGCAATAGACAAGGAGAATATGACATACTCATACACTGCAATTGGAGGTGAGCCATGGCTGGACACTTTAGACAAAGCATACTGTGAGATCAAAATATCAGCTTCTGGTGATGGTGGTTCCATTAATAAAAGCACTGCCACTTACTATCCAAAAGATAATGCTGAGCTCAATGAAGGCCAAGTTAAAGCTGGCCACCAGAAACTCATTGACATTTACAAAATTGCTGAAGACTATCTCTCCGCTAATCCTGATGCCTTTAACTAGTTACTTAATGCCAGTTTGAAAGTGACTCCAAGTTGGCCATGATGCTTGATTTTATCTCTCATTGTTTTTCTTTTCTTTGTACTTTTGATTTGGGGCCAAATGACTTGTGTAATAAAGTTTGAAGTTACATTGAATTGATGGCTTCTTATAATGTTCCATTTCAATATTAATCAAGGAATAAATTGTATTAATATATAATCGTAATAAGTGTGATTAGAATTTAGATTTTATTTTTTGTTCAGTAATGATTATCTCCGTTATGGCAAGATAAATAAATAAAGTATTAAAATTAAGAATTCCATATATAGCTTTTTTTATAAAGGGGAAGAAGGAATTGAGTTTGCATCCCGAGAACTCTTAATACATTACTACTAGCTTTATCGTTGAAATATTTTCAGGAGACAGTAACCTTAGTGTCTGTCTGTGTGTGTTTTTTTTTAGTATCTCATAGGTCTAGAACAAGTTTAATATACTTATACAGTTGAACAATATATATATATATATATATATATATATATATATATATATATATATATATATATATATAGGTTATTGGTAGAACTATACTGCCCTTTTAATTTAAATTGTGTGGAGAGGGGAAGACTATTCCTATATATTTTGTACTTATTTTAGTTATAATTTTTGCTTGGTGAGTTATAAATATATCCACCATCCTGAATAACGGTGAGAATTCATATCTACTTGAAATTCGATTATTGCAAAGTCAATTTGTTATTTGTCAGAATTTGCAGCTTTAGTACTCCGAAGCAACTTGTCCCAGTAATTAAGATTATTTTTTATTTCCTCTTTATCCCAAAGCAAATTTGAGGTTTGAAAGAGTCTAGTCATGCATCTTGGTTAATCGCTGAATTAGTAATCAAAGAAGCTTTCCCTTTTTCAGGATTTGTTAATTAAAAGTAAGGCCATTTATAAATTAATTAGTTTCCAGTTGCTTTCATTTACTTTCAATAAGTTTCTCATTTAACTATGAAAGGTTCTTTATATGAGTGGGAAGCAAATAGGCACAGAGAGAGGTAAGTCTCACCTAACTATGAAAAAATAAAAATGTATTTCAAGATATTCAACTTGTAAAATATTATTAGAGAAAGGACAATTCTTTGAAAAAATTGAGAATAAAATATATATGAAAAACATTAACTCAATGGTAACAAGCTTTGAGTTGAGCCTATAAATAGAACATCTAATTCTCACATATATATATCTCCCACCCCAAAAACATATCCTACGAATCTATTCAAAATCCTTAGTCTAGAAAAATAAAAATGGGAGTTTTCACATATGAAGAAGAAGTGACAAGCACAGTCCCAGCACACAGACTGTTCAAAGCCATTGCTCTTGAATCTGATTCAATTATTCCAAAAGTTGCACCTCATGCCATTAAGAGCTCAGAGCTTGTCGAAGGAGATGGAGGACCTGGCAGCATCAAGAAGATTACATTTGCTGAAGGAAGCCATTTCAAGTACGTGAAGCACAACATAGATGTTGTTGACAAAGAGAGCTTCACCCATGGCTACACTATCACAGAAGGTGATGTTTTGATGGATAAATTTGAAAGAATAACTTATGAAACCAAATTTATACCTAATTCTGATGGAGGATGCATTTGCAAAGGCATTAGTAAGTATTATACAAAGCCTGGTGTTGAACTCAAGGAAGATGAAGTTAAAGCCGGTAAAGAAAAGGCCAAGGGAATGTTTAAGGCCATTGAAGCTTACCTTCATGCTAATCCTGATGCCTAATTAATTAATTAAAAAAGAGAGAGAGAGAAAATAAAACTTTTGTGGTGAAATATTTTCCTCTGGATTGGTGAAGAGTGCTTGTTTTGATCATTTGTTTCTTTCCTGTTGCACTGAGTTCAAGTATTAAGAGTGAAGGTTGTTGTATTACTTTTCATTATATGATTGTGATTACAAATAATAAAAATAAAATAATTGTTCTTACCAATAACAAAGAGTTTTATTAGTAATATGTTATTTTAATCTTAGATATTTCATTTGTAATAAACAGATTATTTTATCTACATTTTTACAAGCTCAGTATTATGTTTAAATTATTGTCTGAGTTTTACAGTTATTAATTAATCATTTGTAATGATAGACATTACTAATAAATAGACCGTTATGAATGGTTACTCAACATTAATTGAGTTCATTCAAATTACTATTTATCCATATAATGTATAAGCTCTATTGACACCTGCAAGTACGCTCTCTAAGTTATAAGTTGTAAATATGTGTCTGCTTTTCTCTTGAAATACTGACTTCCGTGTGGAAGTCTATGCTTTCTTTTTAGATCTATGACTGGCCAAGTACTCATCATATCAGGCACTCATCAATTTGCATTATATATGCATTTTCATGGAGACATTTTCTTTCCTAAATTTACTAAGGGATGTAATCCCTCAAAAATATTTTATTTAATAAACAAGTGGATGTATTCACTAGCACCTCAATAAGCAACAGAAAAGTATACATTTAGGGACGGAATTTTTAAAATTTGTATTCGTTGAATTCCTTGTAGTGGAAATTGTTGCTTGGTCAATTGGTTGACTTTAGTGGGTTTTTTTTTTAATGCTTATGTCACTTAATTATTGAAGGTATTGGCAGTAATCTTAATCGAAGCCATTTTCTGTAATTTAAATAACATTTTGGTTAAGGTTTCGTTAAAAGGCCTCCAATACACGCCAACTGAAGAAAACGATAAATTAAGGAGCTAAGACCAAGCCAATTCAAATCCAATTTAGGATGAAAGAGAAAACAAGTATTGTTTTGAAATACATTTAGTTTATGTCAGTTTTTTATATGTTTTCAAGGTTTAATTTTGACTGAAATGCAAATTCACAACTCTCCTTCTCCTTGTTGATTTTAGTGTGATAATTCAAAATCCTTAGGCTAAAACGAAAATGGGAGTTTTCACATATGAAGAGGACTTGGCAAGCAGCGTTCCAGCACACAGATTGTTCAAGGCAATTGCCCTTGAATGTGACTTAATTATTCCCAAAGTAGCACCTCATGCTATTAAGAGCTCAGAGATCATCGAAGGAGATGGAGGACCAGGCAGCATCAGGCAGATTACATTTACTGAAGGAAGCCATTTCAAGTATGTGAAGTACAACATAGATGTGGTTGAGATAGAGAGCTTCACCTATGGCTACAGTGTAAGAGAAGGAGAGGCTTTGATGGATAATCTCGAAAAGATCTCTTATGAGTCCAAATTTATACCAAATTCTGATGGAGGATGCATTTACAAACGCACTTGCAAGTATTACACAAAGCCTGGCTTTGAACTCAAGGAACATGAAGCCAAAGCTGGCATGGAAAAAACCAAGGCAATTTTTAACGCCATTGTAGCCTACCTTCTTGCTAATCCCGATGCCTAATTGATAAAGCCATTTCTGACCTTATCGGGAGGTACGCCGGGCACTGTACAATATTGTCCGCTTTGGGCCGGAGCCTTCACGGCTTTGTTTCTGGGGCTTTGCCCCAAAAGGCCTTGTACAGGTGAAGGGTGTCCATGGCCTTTATATGGCCTACTTCAACCACTTCAACAGCCGATGTGGGATTCATGATAGCATTGCTATCACTATTCCCCCTCCCGAGAGAGGGCTCGGCGCTGGCCGCTCGGGCGCTGGCCTCGGCTCTCAACGAAAGCACCAAATGATAAAGCCATTTCTGACCTTATCGGGAGGTACGCCGGGCACTGTACAATATTGTCCGCTTTGGGCCGGAGCCCTCACGGCTTTGTTTCTGGGGCTTTGCCCCAAAAGGCCTTGTACAGGTGAAGGGTGTCCATGGCCTTTATATGGCCTACTTCAACCACTTCAACAGCCGATGTGGGATTCATGATAGCATTGCTATCACTATTCTGAGCTACGAAAATACTGGGAATAGTGATAGCAATGCTATCATGAATCCCACATCGGCTGTTGAAGTGGTTGAAGTAGGCCATATAAAGGCCATGGACACCCTTCACCTGTACAAGGCCTTTTGGGGCAAAGCCCCAGAAACAAAGCCGTGAGGGCTCCGGCCCAAAGCGGACAATATTGTACAGTGCCCGGCGTACCTCCCGATAAGGTCAGAAATGGCTTTATCACTAATGAATTCAATTACCTCCAACTTCTTATCATCCTCCATAATACTACAACCAAAGAAAAGTGTGGTTTAATTTAATTAGTTTCAAGTTTTTTTTCTTATTTTCCTATGGATTGATGAGGTGTGCTTGTGTTGATCATCTGCTCCTTCTGTCGTTGCACTTGGTTTAAGAGTGAATGTTAGCATTGCCTTTCATTACATGATTGTGATTACAAAAATAAAATAATTGTTCTTACCTTGATAATCCAACTGTGTAAATTCAGACTCGATCTTAAGTCCGGATTTGATCCAAACTCTTGTCCGAGAGTTATTCTCTCATTATAAAAGACTAACTTATAATAGTCAGATATTATTGATAATAAATCATTACAAGCTATTATTTAACATCAATTGCTCAGCTCCATATAAGTAAGCTAAGTTCTAAACTTTTACATTAATGTTTATATTCTCTTTACCATTTCTATACCTTTTACTGAAAATTTATCCAAATTCTCACTTGAACCGAAATTATTTATAAGAATCAGTACCGATAACAAAAAGAAATTAACAGTAATATGATAATTTAATCTTAGATATTTATTTCATTTGCATTATGTATTTTCAGGGAGACATTTTCTTTCCAAAATTTACTAAGAGATCAATAATATTTTATCGAGTAAACTAATGGATATTCACTAGCACGTCAATAAGCATCAAAATATATATATTTACCAAATCCTTATAGTGGAAATTGTTGCTTGGTCAATTGCTTGGTTTGATTCAACTCAAGTTTGGGTATTTTTATACTTAATTTTGGTACTGTTAATTGGGATTTTTAATCAAAGCCATTTTCTGTAATTTAAATAATTAAATTTTTGGTGAAGGTTTTGTTTAAAAAGTCCGAGTGAAGAAAATGACAAATTAATTAATCTACTAATTGAGGAGGGAAGACCAAGCGAATTCAAATCCACTTTCAGGCAAAAAGAAAATAAAAATGTATTAGAATATAATTTGTTTATGTTAGTTTAGTCTCATTAATCATTAAATACTTACCTCTGATATATGTTCTACTGCATGTGATCTTCCCGTGATAAAGCAATCCAAGTGAATACATAGTTAAAAATATTTTATAGTTTAAATGATTATATTAGTATATTCAATATCCTGTAAGTTATTATCAATTAAATATATATGCCGCCCTAAATAAGCCTAAGAAGTATATTTCTTTTGAACGAATCATCAATTACATTAATTTTTGGTTTCTAAAATAAAGTGGGAGAAATTGAGATTACCATCACCAAATATTTCGGCCATTAAATGGAATAAAGCTGTGCCCCATTTTTCAGCTATAAAAATATACTATGCAACTTTTAGAAAGAAAAAAAAAATCTCATAAATGTAATCTTTTTCTAATACAAATATAAGCTTATTTCATTGATAAATAAGTGAAGAAAAAATAAATTAATGTGGTTGAAACTATACATTTCTCCTTATATATTTATATACTGATTAGAGATCACATAAGACTATACTTAATATTTATAGCTAAGTTTATTTAATATAGTATGGTCAAATAATTTACCAGATGACAATTATCAAAATTGGAGAGTAGAAATAATGAATTAATGCCGTCTATGTAGGAGAGAACAATAATGCAAACCGGCATTATTAGTTAGTCATATATGTAGTTTGAAGAAATAAAATTAAAAGAAAATGAAGCATTACATTTATCGCATACCTAATCCATCAACCTACCTGTCTATATATAAATTTGTCACCAATATCTAACAAAACAAAACTACTACATATCAATTTTTCATTTCCATAAAAAAAAAATTAAAATTAAATCATGGGTGGTTTGACATTCAGTGAGGAGTTCACAAGCCATGTTCCAGCCAAAAAATTGTTCGCAGCATTGATACTTGATGCTGATAATCTCGTCCCCAAGCTCCTTCCTCAGGCTTTTAAGAGCATCGAAACCATTCAAGGCAATGGAGGCCCTGGAACTATCAAGAAATTGACTTTTTCTGAAGGTAAGTTTACTTTTTTCTTTTTCTTTTATTTTTTTTAATTCAAATAATTCTTGCCATGATCAGTTAACTAAAGTTAATTATTACTTGGTCAGATTGGATTTATATATTAATTTTCTTATAAATCAATACGTATGAAACGTAGTTATTATTCTAGGAGTTAATTATATGTCAGTGGTCATGTATTATGTTTCTAATGATTATATTTTTTTACCTTATAATTTGACAAACTGTTATTTACCGTTGGTTGTGACGTGACGTAGCATTTCTATAAACATCTAGTGACGCCATCTCATCTATTTAGCTTCACAACGTTTATTTTTAAGTAAAATTATATTGGCTGAAAATTCAGTAATTTGTTTGTCACAAAAATTTTACGGTCCATAAGATTATTGCTCTTGAGTGAAATTATTCCTTATTATATTTACAGATGGGTCACTAGTTTACCAATTAAATTGGACTGTGAAAATATAATTAATAATAGGATTAATTGTTTAATTACAGGTGGTCCAGTCAATTATGTGAAGCATAGAATCGATGGCATAGACAAAGAGAAGATGACATATAGCTATACAGTGATTGAGGATGACGTTTTGCTGCAAAAATTTGAATCAATTGCTTATGAAATTGAGTTCGAGGCTGCCGCCGATGGTGGATGTAAAGGCACAAATATTACCAAATTTCAACCAAAGCCAGGGATTGAAATTAAGGAAGACGAATTTAAGGATGCAAAGGAGAAAGCTCAGACTGTTTTTAAGGTTGTCGAAGCTTATCTCTCTGCTAATCCTCAGGCTTATGCTTAAAATTTTAATAACTCTATATTTTGGGTTGGTTTGTTAAAATATGTGGGAGATTTATTTACCCATTTTATGTGTCAAAGCTATATGGCTTCACTGATAAAATTGGACACTATCCGATGCATAATTAAAAACTGTTGTCTTAACATAGTGTAAACTTCATATAATAAACAAAGATTGAACATAAAATTACCATCCCAACCAACAAGGCAACAACAGTTGGTATCAACAGATATTATTAGTTTTATTTTATTTTATTTTTTTTTTGACAGAACTGGCATTATTAATTAGCTACTAATACTATCGTAGTTGAAAAATAAACGAAGCATTTATGATACACCTAATTTTCTCAATCTAAATATGTATAAATAAATAAAAAACCATTTACCATGTCTTCAATTTAGATTGGAAAAGCATAAAATAACCAAATAAAACTATATCAAAATAAAAATATTGACTTAATTTGATTCGATTTTTTATTTTTATTGTATTATGATGAACATCAATTTAATTCATTATAATACGTTAATAATTGAAAATCTCTCAAACGCAATGTCATTATTACGAAAAAACTGAAACAGAACAGAATGAATATTTCACTTGGAACACCAAAAAGGAAAAAGAAAACGGCAATATTTTGCAATGCCGAATGAAAACGACAAGCTGGAAATTTATCCATTTGTCGTCGACAATGAGTGAAGGATTTATATATCAACATGCCACATGCATATATGGAGGTAACATAAACGGGTTATATGCTACCTACCTCTTGTAGCGCAGATACTTTGGCGGAAGCGTTAACAAGGATCCCTTCTAGCGTCACTGGTCTGGCTGATATCCACGAGCGGGATAACGGCAACTCTTTCACAGTCTAAAAACCACTTGGAGAGCTAAAACCGGCGAGGGGTGAAACCGACAGAGTTTCGATATCTACAAGTTCCTCTCTCCTTTTCCTCAAAGGAATAGCCTCCTATTTATAGGCATACTTCTCCCAAAGGAGATTAATGCCCCATAAATAGGAGCACTAACTCCCATTAGGGGAGTTACCCCTTTTAATTACATAATTAAAAGGGGAAGATGTAGGGTTATGGAATATCAAGGGGCATAATCCCTTTATATTCCCCTAATATGGAATTCTTCCATATTAGTAGGATTCCCGGTCCGATACATATACATTCCGGGTCAACCCGAGAAGTCATGGGCGTATCCCGACTCCAACATCTCCCACTCGCACATGACTGAACGATTTTCAGTCGAGTTCTCCAGTTATACAGGCAGATAGACCGTGTGACCAGCATACATCGAGAGCACTAGTGCTATACACCTGTTAGGGATATATAGCGTCTCGAAAAGACGATATCCTCTTATACACGTATGCCAAAACCCTAGACCGCCTTCTCACATTCACTGTTTTAACTCATGATCTCATAAAACAATTTTCGTGTTCACTATTATGTCTCTACTCATAGAAACCACAATAGGCATGCCGGTGAACCACGAAACAATTGAATGTGATCAAAAAGCTATCTTCCCCTCTTACTATATGCCATCCATCAAGATTCAGCTCGCTTTTCTAGTCAGGTCCGCCAGACCGAAATTATTCCATGGCCTCTTGGAAACTAACTAAGCTAGCCACACTGAATCATACTTCAGGGATAAGTTAAGGGTTCTAAGGGTCGAAATATGGTAGGGTCTCACAATAGGGAAAGTTGAGATCAATAATATTGACTTCCCATCCCTTGGTCACATAAGCACACATGGTATAAAACATGTGTTATGGTGTTCATTCCTTCCCTTAAAGGAGCGCATGTCTTACATTTAAAATGTATATATAACACCATACAGAAGCGTAAGGTTGCGATGCACCGAAACATCCAACTTTAGTCCACTTACTTAAGGACTACTTCTGGCGTTTTTAGACAGAATATGGTAGTTACATATAACTTACCATTGGATTCCATACAATCCTTATTTGGATCTCAATCCAAAGCATACAACTTTATGTATGTCTTTATCTCACACTTTAATAAGACCCATCTTATAATTTCTGAAAGACGGCACTTTTATTTTGAACAAGCTCTCGAGCAATTTCATATGTTCAAAATTCGCCTCATCTTAGTCTTTATCAACTCATTGACAAAACTAAGGTAAACACCCTTGTGAGTGGGCTACTTCTCTGTCTAACATGCTCAATCTCAAATAAATAACAGTAAATGTTTACACATAAATATTCACACTCATGTATTGCCAACAATGAACTTTCGTTATTATTTGCAAATAATAACATTAAGGGAATATATTAAAATATAACAGTACCAATTAAATTCTACGCAAACCTCAAGATCTAATGTGTTCCTCAAAACACATCTCTTATTACAGGTTTACTCAACGGATCTGCATGCGTAGAAACGTACTGTAAGTTCATTCTCTTCGTGCAACAATATTTCTCGTATATTGATACTTAATGTCAATATGCTTATCTCTACTATAAGCTATAGACAACTGACTGTCACTATAGACTGTCACCGATACCTCTGAGGTAGTTACTCTTAAATGACTCACAAACCATTTTAGCCAAACTGTCTCTTGTACAACAGTTGAGGAAGCGACAAATTCAGCTTCCATTGTTGATAGGGCTACACAGATTTGATTCTTGCTAATCCACGAGATGGCACTCTTGCCAAACAAGAATATAAAACCTTGAATGAATTTTCTTTCATCCACATCTCCTGCCTAATCAACATTTCTTTATTCTCTCAATTGCAAATCCTTGCCTCAGAAAATTGAGAATAAAGTGTTGTACTTTCGAGGTATCTAAGTATCCTCGTAACTGCTTTCCAATGTGCTTTGCTTGGGTTAGATCGATATCTACTTATCATGCCCACTGCATAGCATATATCATATCTTGTATACAATATTGCATACATGAGATTACCCACAACACTGGCATATGGAACATTCCTCATACGTTCCATCTCTTTCGGCATCTTAGGACATATCTCTTTGCTGAGAAACTGATTCTTAGCAACAGGGTATCAATGGGCTTGCAATTTCGCATATTAAATTGTTCAAGGTCTTTGTTGATATATTTCTCTCAAGAAACAGACAACAATCTTCTTGAATAATCTCTTGAAAACTTAACTTCAAGAATGTAATATGCTTGACCCATATCTTTTATCTCAAAGTTGGACAATAACCAATCTTTGATTATATTTACGTACCCTTTGTCATTTCTAGCTATTAGTATGTCGTCTACATACAAAGTTAAAATGATAAAATTACTTTTAGAGTTTTTTCTATAAACGCAATGGTCTTTATCAATCATATTGAACACATTCGACATGATTGTATGATAAAGTTTCAAGGACCATTGTGTTGAAGACTGTTTAAGGCCATAGATTGATCTCTTCAATCTGCAAACCTTATGTTCGTTGCCTATTTCAATGAAACCTACAGGTTGATCCATGTAGATTTCTTCATACAATTCTCCATTGAGAAAAGCAGTCTTTACATCCATTTGATGTAGCTCTAGGTCTAAACTTGCTGCTATAGCCAGAATTAACCTTATGGACGTAAATCTTACAATAGATGAGAAAGTCTACTCATAGTCAATCTCTTCCTATTGTATAAAACCCCTTAGCGACTAGCCGAGTCTTATATCTTTCGATACCTCTATCAGTCTTTCGCTTTACTTTGAGAATCCATATATTCCCAATTGGTGTCCTTTCAGTAAATCAATCAGTTCTCAAACATGATTTGATTTCATTGATACCTTTTTTTTCATTGCTTTAATCCACTTTCCTTAAATGGGCATGAAAAAGCCTTTTGAATATTTCTATGCTCTTTCTTTGTCTTGTGGGATAACTAAAAGGACTCTGTTCGAGCCTTAGATCTCAAATCGTTGGCGCATAACTCTTTTCCTTTTAGATTTTTGCAATTCTGAATCTTGATAAACATGTCTCATATATTCATCGTAATTCAAAATGCTCCCACTGGGACCATGTTCCCTTACTCCCACTGGAGCTAGGAATACCATATTCTTTCCTCCCACTGGAGTGAAAAATACTCCCACTTAAATCAGGGTCTCGAACATCCGGATCATATGGAGGATGAAGGCCTTGACCTTTTCCTCTAATTTCCTCCCACTCGGATGGAGTGATCCTGATATTCTCTTCCTGAGATTAATATAAAGTGAAATCCTAATTCACTTTGCCCAACTTTGGAAATTTATTCTCTAAGAGTATAATGACTTGTGATCTGAATTCTGTCACAGTGCCATTTTCTTGCTCACCCATGAAAATGTATCCTTTTGATACTTTAGAATATCTCACATAGATACTCTTTCTATCTCTTGGTCTCAAATTTACCAAATTGAGGTATCATGGACGTAAGCAGTACAACCCTAAGGTCATAAATGGCTTAAGTCATCTTGTCGACCAGTTCACAACTCATAAGTTATAGATGTGACAGAGATAGAAGGCACTTGGTTTAAGAACATATGTGGCAGTCATTAAATTATCTTCCCGATAAGAGATTGGCAAATCTGCCTCTGCCATCATATATCTAACCATATCTAGGAGAGTCATATTTCTCCTTTTCGCAACATCGTTTTGTTGTGAATTTCTAGAATGAACAACTGACGTTCAATCACTTTTCATCACATGAAGCTTTAAATTTATCTGTAGGATATCACCGACCTCTGTCAGTTGTTAAAGCTTTGATCTTTTTATCTAATCGATTCTCAACTAACTTCATAAAAGTTTTGAAGCAACATAATACTTCTGGCTAGTGAGCAATCAAATTGAAATGACCATACCTAGTATAGTCATCCATAAAAGGTGATGAAATAGTAGGCCCCATGCCTTGCCTTCACATTCATTTGACCACATTCATCAGAATGAACTAACTGCAATAGAAATTTGGCTCTAGTTCCTTTATCGAATGATTTTCTAATTATTTTTCTCAAATAATCATGGTACACATCCATAACAATGAAATCATTCAGTATTTAATCAGAACCATCATAATCATCATTTAAGTATAAGCATATACCGTTATCCTCAAAGCATAAATTGAAAACAAATTTCAATAAAGTAAGAATAGAAACAGAACTCTTAACAAAGGTATCTGATCTCTTATTACATGATCCTTTGCTCTTGAATCTATCACTCACAAAGAATGAAATTCTGAGTTGGATACATAAATTTCACTCACTCTTGAGTCAAAATATTGTATCTATTTGGGCACAATGCAACCTCTTGCATAGTGACCTTTCTGTTGGCAATTAAAATATTTCACTCTTGAAACATTTACCGTCTTCTTGCCTTTGGACCTCTTAAAATTCTGTTCTTTCTTTGCTTTTTAAGGCTATTGAACTTTTTTCCTTATCCTACTTTTGAAGCTTCTTATCTTGTTCTAGTTAGAACTTATTTCACCAGAATAATACTGTGCCATATGCACAATGACATTTAACCTTAATCAGTGCCAAATAGTCCTATTCAAGCTTCAAATGACAAGCGACATCCTCAAATGTCTCAATGCTTGTCCGTTTGAGTTAGATGCATCTTTATATGCTCCTAACATTTGGGTAAGGAACGGATAACAGTTAGGACCTATTGCTCAACAGTCAACTTATGACCAATATCACTAAGCTTACTAATCATTTTCATCTCTCATAGATGTTTTCGTATCCAGCAATCAGACTTCTTCTGATAAGTATCAAATTTGATCATCAATGATCAAAAAACTTAGTTAGAGACACACCTCTAAAATTTTCTTGCAAAGTGATTCACGGATCCATTGCATTTTGATACTTGTTGAACTACTTAGTGATATCATCTATTGCACTTAGCAAGATGACACGAGCAGTGAAATTCTTCTTTTTCTATACCACATAGGCATTACGGTCTCGCCTATACTGTGATGTAGTGCCGTTCTTAGGTTCAGCCATAACCGAACTTAAGGGTCCAAGAGCCTCTTGCTCTTCAAGCACGCACTGGATTCTCATACTCCAGAATTCACAATTATCACCATTCATCTTAATATCTGTATGAAGTTCTACGATAATTGATTTGGAAGCAGTATCCATTAGGATCCTCTGATCTTAAATGGAACAAAAATGCACAATTTTAAAAAAAATAAGGCAATACATGCTATTTACTATGCATCTGAAATAATAACTCAGTAAAGTTTTCTATCAGGCTTCAATTCGAAAAGGCTACTAATAGTATCCAATTACCCTCTTAGTCCTAATGTCCAACCTTACAAGTTAATATTTCATGCATAGTAAATCTGAATTATTGGATTATCAAGTTCTCAAACCTAAGAGGGGAATATTATTGGTTTAAATTTATTAAGCCTTTACTTAATAAACATGCAATTATTTTACTCATAAAATAATGCAAGGCAATTAACAGTTAAACAAACATATTTATTATAAAGTCAAATGCCATAATAATAAATAAACTCATTCATTCAACCAATATAAAAGAATCCAATAATCCAAAATATGACACTCATATCAAATAACAATAGGAAACATAAATTCCATTTAATAAAATTAAACGCTAACTAAGATTAACACTCATGTCAACAAATTTATAAGTCTAGATTTTCACAAAATCTTTCTTGACACTGGGACTGATTCTTTGACCATCTTCATTAATTTATCAGGTAACTCATAAGTTCGTTGATGAAGCCATAGACGATGCACATTACGTCCACTTCTCAATTTCATCACAGATGTAGTGTTGCTTCTCAACACTCCTCTTTTGGCAACTCTAGCCAAAAAATGGATGATAGATTTTCTATAAATTCTATCTCCAATGTACCAGGTAGTTTCCAATAACTCTCTGAGTTCTGGATGATATTCAAATGAGTCAGATAACGCTTTGATCAGGACTCTATCATCTTTTCCCATACTTAAACCACCTAACCAAATGCACTCCTGCATTTCTTCATGCATAAATATTATGTGATGCACTATTGCATCAATGTCATCAGCTCGGATCTTCCTTCGCATTCTTAAGTTGTTTACTAAATGCACTTTTGCATTTCTTAAAGCAATCTCAAACGGAGTGCGAGGAACAATCGGAGTCCTTATCATCACCATTTCTGTAACACATCACAGAAATAAAAAAGTATTTAATACACTCATGTATAAACATATATAATTGAAACTCATTTCAACCAACAATAAGGACAGATCCACAAACAATTTTCAAAAATATTTTTCAAAATAATTTAAAGGCAGAAAACACATTTTCCATAATTTTTATAATATTTTTAATAATTTAAAAATAAGAATTTATTTTCTGATCATCAAAAAATTCTGGAAAAATAACCAAAAAATCAGAAAAATTTTGAAAAATGGTTTCGCAAAAAACCGGAGCTGATATGGTGGTCGGAGGAGGCCGCACGCGCTCACACGCGCCGCCAGGGGGAGGAGTGACGCGCTCACGCGCACCACGCGCGCCTCCCATCTGCCCTGCCACGTGGCACAACCCTACGGTGCCACGTGTCAGAACGCGGTTGGTCCACCTGTCTGCCACGTGGCAGAAGGTGGACGTGTCATCGCCCACGTGGCACGACACCTGTCCGCCACGTGGCAATCACCTATTGGTCCACGTGGCGACAGTGACATGTCATTGTGCTGACATGGCACGACACGTGGCACGATCCCATTCGTCCACGTGTCACCCCAAGAGTGGTCCACGTGGCGCCTACGTGGCAGCTGGTGGACCCTGTCTGCCACGTGGCGTGACCTGGGTCAGCCACGTGGCCTAATCCCGTTGGGCCACGTGTCCACAGCTGTGGACCCGTGTTGCGCGCGTGTGAGCCACCGCCCACGCGCACGCGCCCTACGAGTAACGGCGCGTGCAAGCCACGCGCCGCCTTCCCACCGGATTCTGGACTCCGAATTTTTTCCGGTGGCGGGTTTTTGGGGTCTGTGATCTCAATGGCGTGGTCAAAAATTACAAATCTCAATTTTAAGTCTAGCGTTTTGAATACCCATATTCATCCCCTCAATTTACGGTACACATACACGTATTTTTAGACCCGAAAAATATATACAAATATATATTTTAACACGAAATAAATATATATCGGGTTCATGCATCCTAGATCTACTAATTTTACACATAAAAAATTAGATCCAATTTTAGCCACATGCGAGGACGCCAAAATTATTGGCTCTGATACCAATGAAAGATTTATATATCAACATGCCACATGCATATATGGAGGTAACATAAACGGGTTATATGCTACCTACCTCTTGTAGCGCAGATACTTTGGCGGAAGCGTTAACAAGGATCCCTTCTAGCGTCACTGGTCTGGCTGATATCCACGAGCGGGATAACGGCAACTCTTTCACAGTCTAAAAACCACTTGGAGAGCTAAAACCGGCGAGGGGTGAAACCGACAGAGTTTCGATATCTACAAGTTCCTCTCTCCTTTTCCTCAAAGGAATAGCCTCCTATTTATAGGCATACTTCTCCCAAAGGAGATTAATGCCCCATAAATAGGAGCACTAACTCCCATTAGGGGAGTTACCCCTTTTAATTACATAATTAAAAGGGGAAGATGTAGGGTTATGGAATATCAAGGGGCATAATCCCTTTATATTCCCCTAATATGGAATTCTTCCATATTAGTAGGATTCCCGGTCCGATACATATACATTCCGGGTCAACCCGAGAAGTCATGGGCGTATCCCGACTCCAACAATGAGAAATGAGAATATTACTGGAATTATTCTTATTTGATAAAATCAAACCAGGGAATAATTCTTTTATATATATATATATACATCCAAAGTTATAGAATCAAGTTGATAATTTTTTTAGTTGGAATTGGAAAAACAACCTGTATCAAATTTATAAAGGCATTATGTTGTATTTTTGTATTTGTACCAATTGAGTCTCCGGAATCAGATTGTGAAGATATGAAAGACCCTTCATAAACCTAATGGTTTTTCACTGATTGTATCAATATATAATAAGATGTTTTGATTTCCTAAATCTCTATTAATTCCTTGGAATTATAAAATTGAAAATGAAATAATAAATTCTTACCAAAATAAAAATATTTGCTCCCAATCTATAAATACCCCTTCTCATGTTCTCAACAAGCAAGCTGGCTCAGACAATATTAATTGATTAATTTCTCAAACAAAAAAATCCATTATCTAGGTTAATAAATATAAATAATGGGTGTATTCACATATAGCGATGAGTTCAATTCTCCAATCCCCCCTAAAAGATTGTTCAAGGCATTGATTTTGGATTCAAATAACCTCATGCCCAAACTCCTTCCACAGCTTGTCCGAAGCATTGAATATGTGCAAGGTGATGGTGGAGTTGGCAGTATCAGGCAGATCAATTTCCATGCAGGCATGTACTTATATCTTCAACCTGCTTTATTTTCTAGCAATTATATGAAAGTTAATTGTTTTTACATTATTTTATGTTATATTAGGAATCCGATCGAACTTGAGAAATTGAATGAGTTTTCTTAATGAATATTTATTCTTGAAAATAAAAAAGAAACAAGAAATGTGTAGAGAGTAAAACAGTATAAAATATCAAAAATAATTTTGAAGAGTATGAGCCGTTATACAAGCCACCAAACTTTACTGTTTGTTAAGTTACGGCAGATGAGTAATGGCAGCATGGTTGGCCAGATGGTAGGTGGCCGTATAGCGCTCTAATGATAAATGATGGTCACTTGACTCTAGTATGTAGATAGACTTAGGCTTTGTATGTGGTGTTATCATTTAATAAAGAGGATTTAAATAATTAATATGCAGGTCACCAAGTGAAGTATGTGAAGAACAAAATCGAGGCAATAGATCCGGAGAATTGTTCATACAAGTACAGCTTGATTGAAGGAGATGGATTGTTGGATAAACTAGAGACTGCAGTGTACGAGGTTGAATTCTTGCCCGGTGCTGATGGTGGCAGCATCAACAAAATGAAAACTACTTACCATACTAAGACCGATGTTGTCCTTAACGAAGATGAGGTCAAGGCTGGTAAAGAAAAGGCACTCGGGATGTACAAAGTAGTTGAAGCCTATCTCCTTCAAAACCCTGATGCCTATGCTTAGATTAAAACAATTCAACTAATAATACTTTTTATTTTGCAGACGTAAAATTAATAATGAATATTATTTTACGTGACAGTATATTATTAATCGAGTGTGAGATATATTTTAATATTTCTTTTTTAAAATTTTTGCATTTTTTTCTATTTTAAAATAAAGAATTTCTCGCACTTGTAATTATTTCTTTATTTGATTGCTATGGATCGTATCTTCCCTAATTTCAATTTAATTAATAAGTTAACATGAGCATCTCTCTAAAATTCTCCGATTTCTCTCCGTTTTGTCACTTAATAAGCATATCAAATTTAGTGCTGACGAAACATGAAACTACCTAATATCTTGGGATTCGTTCCTCTTTCACACTCACGAAGTGTAAGTTAGGAAATTCTAAATTAAAAATATCGTTAAGAAAATATGAGCCCATTCATATTTCACACACCCATTAGAAAGGCCCATGCTATTTGACAATTGAACATCATAATCTAGAAGCCATATCTTAATGGGCCCTGAATCCGACATAGTCATCGCCGCCCATGTTTCCCTATTCCGCATTTCAAGTTTGACACAACACAAAGTCTTAAGTCTAGCAGCCAAATGATGACTTTGAAACTTCATGATTTTATAAATTTCTATGAACATGCATTTGCATATAAGATAACACCCTTTGTTGCCTGTAATCTGGGAAAAAACTAGAAAACCAATCATGGGTGTGAGTAGCTTCATACACGAATTCTCGTCACCAGTTGCCCCTTCTCGCATGTTCAATGCCTTAATCCTAGATTCTAACATTTTAATCCCCAAGCTATTGCCCCAGTTCATCCAAAGCGTCGAAATAATTCAAGGTATTGAAGGTGCTGGTACCATTGAACAAGTCAATTTTACTCAAGGTTAGTTCTTTTTTCTTTTGAATTAATGCTTTTTCCTTCTTTATTTTCAACACTTGGATTCATATTATCATGGAAAAAATGTCATTCAATTTCTATAATTGCATTTATCAGGGGTTAAAAATTTATACCCTAATAATGATGTGGTCATAAAAAAGAAAAAATTCTCTCACAAAAATATCTCAATTCATTAAATATTGCAATTAAAATTATTTTAGTGGAAAAAATCACATATTCGGCTCCTAAATGTTAATATGGCAAGTCAATTGCATATTCTGCAAGATTTCACGTTACGAATATTTTAAACTGATTGTAACTTGCCACATCAATCATTCGAGGCCGAATTTATAATTTTTCAATTAAAATGATTTTAATTATAATATTTATAAAATTAAAGAATTTTTATGGCATTTTTTTTGTTTTTTTTACGGCTGAGCCGTTTTATAGTATACTAGTGCTTGTGAATGTAATTAGCCCCATTTTTCAGTCTCGATATGCGTGCAATGCAATTTAACTCTTTTTGTCAAACAAGAGATTATTTAATTTGTAATTAACTCAATTGAACAATTTTGACAAACTCAATTGAAATAGAAAATGTAATTTTTTTATTGTATGAAGTGTTGAAGAATGTATGGTTTGATTGCAGCTAGCAACTTGAAATATGTGAAGAATAGAATTGAAGAGCTAGACAGAGATAATCTTGTCTGTAAGTACACCCTAATTGAGGGACATCCACTTGATGAGAAGCTTGAATTTATTGCTTATGAAGTGAAATTTGAGGCAGCAAATGATGGAGGATCCATTTGTAAGATTACTAGCAATTATATTACTAAAGGAGATTTTACAATTGAAGAAGAACAAGTTAAGGATGGCAGAGAGAAAGCTCTTGGAATTTACAAAGTTGTTGAAGCCTACCTTTTGGATAATCCTCATGTTTATGCTTAATTAACTTGTACTTAATTTCTCTCTATTCTTTAATATATATTATCTATTAATGTTAATTTAAACAGTAAATGAATACTTATTGAAGAATAAAATTGAAAAAAAAAATAGTCAAAGGATGATAATGCTTGAAATGATTCACAAATGATTGTCTTTCTTCACTTTGTTATCAAAATGGACCCTTTTAATGGTCCCTTTTAAGCATATTTTTTGAAGTAAAATTTCGATGAATAGAAAAAATTGTTAGTTTCTCGTCCGTTTAAATTAAAGGTTATTTTTACAGTCAAAATATATTTATTTATTGAGCATTATCTAATTTCTATTGTATAAAATTACAATGATCAAATAGTAATCAATTATACTAAATTTTCTTCATCCAAATAATTAAAAGCATATATATATTTATATATGATACTTCTAGTAACTGCCTAATTTGAATTGGAATAAACGTAAAAAAGGAATAAAATCAATTTTTTCACAATGTTTTATGATCAAGAAAATGCGAGTGTGTGGACCATTTAAGCATAGATAGCCACGCTGTATATTCTTTTGTACATTATATATGTGCTAAAGAATTCGGAACCCAGGAGCACTTGGATCAACTGGTT
Source organism: Excoecaria cochinchinensis (assembly GCA_947683425.1). Classification (NCBI taxonomy): domain Eukaryota; kingdom Viridiplantae; phylum Streptophyta; class Magnoliopsida; order Malpighiales; family Euphorbiaceae; genus Excoecaria; species Excoecaria cochinchinensis. The sequence continues at coordinate 7,384,574 of CANTUQ010000056.1, read as the reverse complement.
TGGGGTTGTTCCAGCTTAACCAGTGGTCTCGAGTTCGAGTCCCTGGGAACGCAGCAGTGTTAAATCTCCTGAGGGAGAGCTTTGCCGCCCTTGTGGTCCTGCCCGGCTCGAGTGAGGATTAGTCTGGATGTGGTTACGGGCTTAAAGGTGCCTTTCCCACAGTTGGGGCCCTTTCAGGACACCGCACGGTTATAAACCAAAAAGAATTCGGATCTTAGCTTTATTTTACACCCTCAATTGACATCTGTAAAAGTCATTGCATAATAAAATTTTTAATTTAATTCTTACTTGACATCTATAAAAGTCAAACCGTATTTATCTTTCTGAGTATATAAATTCATAAATCATATATTTACAATATTGTCAAAAAAAATGCTAAGAAAATGTTCAGTTTACATACCTGTAAACAAGCACAGAGAACAGAAGATGTACTTGTTTAATCTTTTGAATGCTCAATGCACATGTGGCAGATTGGCTCCTACTTTACAATATCTTCTCGTCAACCTGGTCCTAGCCTAATGAGCATATTAAAGCTTGCAACTTTGCGATATAAAAATTGTTGTAAAGACTTAAAGTCCATGGCATCCATTCTATATTCAAGAAAAACTCCACCCGTCAGATTTAGGTATCTATTTATAAGCTGCCACCAAGTTTAATATACCCATCAAAATTATTACATTTTCTCACTATATAAACAAGAAAACCTACTTTACTCAGTTTTTAGGCACCTCTACTACCCTAAAAAATAAGGGAATCTGCACTCCCATCTCCATCAACCTTTATAGCAAAAATGAAAGCTGGGTTTTTGCCTTCCAATCCTAAAAAAATATAGGGTAAACTAAGACGAAAATTTTCATTTATAACTCTTTGTTTTATCTAAGATTCAAATCAAAATACAAGTAATAGGTGGAGAAATTTCACCTAGTTTCCATACAAAAAATGCAAAAGCCAAATAAAAATATTGATTATTAAACCTCTAGGGTCGAATATGGTTGAAATTTTTATCTAAATTAAAAATCAATTGTAGCTAACAAGCATTATACTATTAATGACATGTCAATCTGCCATTATTAGCCGTTATTTAGCATTAATGGTTTAACTCATTTAATACAGTATGATCAGATATTATATAAAAATCATCACGGTTAGTTACATTCTCTAAGCCTTGTATGCATTCAGATTACTTTCTTCTATTTCTCTATTTTCATACACTAATAACATGATTATCCAAAATTTTCCTTAAAAAAATACATCAGAAATTTCCTTCCTTTCAGGTGAATAGAGTTGCTAGCAGTCATCAAACATCATTTTGTCATCATTATTAGCTGTGTAGTTATGTTTTCTTGTGAGTAAAGTATTCCTTGATAGTGGATATCCTTGAACACAAAAGAGAAAAGCTATTTTGATATTTTTTGACTAAACTTAGCGAATATAAAATCTATTTCCCCAACTTTAAATCTTTCCAAGGTCGGTTTGGATATCCAAACTGCACATACATACACCTCTCAATTATAGAAATGGGCATCCATGCTAAAGAAAATTCCCTTTTTTTTTCTTCCTTTAAGCCATATTATCTCTTCCTTCCCTTCACTTTAAGGTTTGACAATGACTTCCTGAAGAGTAAATAGAATAGCAATAATATATGACCATATCAATCTCTCTCTTTGAAAGGAAAAAGAGATTCCTTCCATGTCCCACCCCTTCTGCCTTTCAAATATTCCCCTCTTCATCATGTACACAAATAAATGCTAGCTAACCTATTCGATTCTACTTTCATATTCTCCAGCCTCTCCGTCTCTTGGCTTCTTCTTTCTCTTTCTCTCTCCAATGGTTCCCGAGTTAGAGGTATGTTAACACCTTCCACGATAGATTCCTTTCCATTCAGTAATTTCACATCAACAATAACTACTAACATATATATAGCATCTAATTAGTTTTCTGTTTTCTATTTTCTACTTCGATGCAGAAACCTAGAGTCACAGAGATACAAGTCCGAATGGACTGTAATGGGTGCGTGCAGAAGATCAAGAAAGCACTTCATGGCATCAATGGTAAGCAGATTTTCACATTTTTCACAATCTCAGATTATGAAATCTAAATTTGATGATTTAAAACTGATTTTCGACAGGCATATATGATCTCTATATTGACTTCCCTCAACAGAAGTTGACAGTCATTGGGTGGGCGGATCCAGAAAAGATAGTAAAAGCCATCAGGAAAACTAGAAAGATTGCTACTATATGTTCTCATACGGAACCATCAGATCAGCCTGCTGCTCAATCAGCAGAACAACCCCAACAAGCACCTGAAGGTGGTGCACCACCACCAGCAGGTGAAGTACCGAACCCATCTCCAGCCGAAGCTCCACCAGGTGAAGCAGCACCACAGCCACCAGCAGCAGAGCCACCTAAAGACCCACCACCACCAGAGGAGAAGCCATCACCATCAGCTGTTGCTGCAGAGACAAATGCAAATCAGCCTCAACAAGCCCCTAGACCAAAAGATGTTGGAGAGGTTCATGTCATATATCATCACCCACCTGACTATGGGTACAGATACGGCTATGGTCACCCTGAAGGACAATGGAACAGATTTCCTAACGGCCATGGACTTCCACCAGAGCCAAAACAGCCTATCTATGTGACTCATAGCTACAACAGATACAGGCCATCGCCATATGTCACTGAATACGAGTATATTCATTCTCCCCCGCGGCACACAATTTGCAGTTCAAGGACAGATCATTACAACGAAGATTATCACGAAAATACTCGCAATGGAAACATTACATCTATCTTCAGTGACGAAAATCCAAATGCGTGTAGGATAATATAAAAAAATACAAAAAAAAAGTTCAGGGAAGCTGGCAAAGGAAATTTCTCACCCTTGAGGAAAACAGAGAGAACTCGATGAAGAAGAATCAGAAAAAGATATAAAATAATAAGTATTAGAATATGATGGCAGTAATATTTCCAAATAAGCATGTGAAAATGTTTAAAGAATGATATTCTAAGCTTGTTAGTGCCGGAAGAATTGATTCTGCGATATCCCTTCTTCTCTGAGAAAACTGTTAAGACATACAGCCTGCTATTCAATTATTGTAGAAAGATTCCTGTAAAATAATTTATCATATTCTACAACTACGTACATAAGCTTCTCAGTCTTCCATTGTTTTTTGACAAACACTACCTCATCTATCTTTACAACTTTGTCTCTTTAGAAAGTTGAGATATCTTTTCTTAAATAAATAGCATTCACCAATGTAAAGTTTCATAGAATATTTCTTTACATACACATATTCCTAACCGAGTTTTCAATTTTAGACAACCGTCAGATGTAACAAAAAAAATTCGATACACATGTTTGGTTGCATCTATTACACGCTGGATGGTATAGTATAATATATTACGCAAATGTATGAGTTATAAATAGACCAAATGCCCAAATAGGTTGAGCTGGTTGGATCGATCATATGGGTTAAAAATTTTGATATGATTTTGAAAATTTAGTATTTTTTCTCATATGATCTTGAAACTCCTTTTCAACTGCAATAATAATTAATATCTAGTAAGAATATTATAATAATAATACGCAAATGGGTAGGATGGCCCAAATTGGTCGGTGGAGGCCCAAACGGGCCGAGATGTGGTCGATCAATTTTTAACAAAAAAATAATTCCCAAAATAATAACGGAATATTAAAATGATTAATATAAAAAAATTTGTCCAAATGGATCGGGTGATCCAAATGAACCTAGTGGTGGGCCAAACGAGTTGAGATGTGAATCGACCAATTTGATTCATTTTTAACAAAAATAATTTTCAATATAATAACAGAATACTAAAACGACTAATATAAAAATTTTGGCTCAAATGATTCGGATGGTTGCCCAAACTGTGCGGGTCTAATTTGGGTGGGTCTGAATGGATAAATTTTTAATTGGGTTGAGTTTGGATCAATTTTATCTGGGAGGGTTTTTAGATCTAGGCCAAGTTTGACAAACCTATATTTATACACCATGCACAGTATAAAATATTACATGCTAATATAGTTTTACATCAGACATTGTAAATAATAATACAAACTAAACAATATAGACTAATACTATATAAACTAATAGTATACAAACCAGAATTAAACAAACTAATAAGATACGATCCAAACGTGTCCGCTTTGATTATTAATAACTGGATCAGGATATAAGCACTGAATTACCAGGCAATGCTAATGCAATGCCTAAGTATGATTCTGAGCCCAGTAAAATTCAAATTTCCATGAATCTGAGCCTAAGTATGGTAAATCCCTGGATTGTAAGCCGAACATGGAAGTCATCCAATGTTTAGCAACTGTAGATATATAGTAATGATTGCTAAAAACATGGATAACCTTTTGTTGCTAAATATTCATAACCAAAACAAATTCCTGATGTTCCACAACACCACCCACACCTAAATTTGAGAATTTTATAGTTCCACTTCCAGGATGTGAATAACCTTTGAATCAATTTTCTCATGGCCTCAACCCCTTTCCAAATGAGAAGAATTGTAGTTTATTTTAGTTTCAAATGGAGCAGGGCTTGGAAGGCTCAGCTATTATTATGTATTTAAGTTGAAATCAAAGTCATGACAGAAAAATGAAGAAAAAAAACAAATAAATAAATAAGAGACTTTTGACTGTATAAGCATTGGAAAAAAAAAATACTTGGCTGTTAATTTTGCTTTGTTAATATATCTAACCATTTCCAGAGTATGCTATTAAGGGATAAGGCTGTACGAAGATTAAAAAAATGCTTAACAGTTTATGTCCTTGCATTTGTGCAAAAATAAAAAATTACATGAAGAGACATATTACAGAACAAAGAGGAGTTGACCGGTCAAAATCGAAACAACTAGCCCAAACACCTGTCTATCATGTATAAAATTTAATCTGACGAAGGTGGTGTAGACAAGTTGGAAGGCCATTGGATAATCAGCATGGGAAAGAAAGAAGTACTTGCACTGCAGAAAAGTTGAAAGCAAACTTCCAGTTTTGCACATAGGCCAATGCAAATTGGTGAAAGAACCCGCAGCAAAATGAAGCTCCCCCACTTCAATGCCCCATTAGGAGACCAATCTACCAAACTGTGAAGTATGAACAAAACCATTATATTATGAATAAGAGCAACTACAATAAGCATGTTCAATGTAGTGAAGCAACAAGAAGTCAGAATACATGTTTTTGCAACTATATATCTATATACACCCCGTATATAGTAAATAAATATCCACTCTAGCCAGTCATAACACTTTTTTCTTTTTTTTACTTTCATTCATATCCTCCATTTCGTCATTTTATGTTAAGTTTGCCCGCACAAATCAAAATTCTAGTTCCACCATAATCAAAACAAGGATCTTCCACTCCCAGTGGTATGAAAACTTGTGACAACCACCAATACATGACTAAGAGTTTCAGCTCTAGAGTATTATAAATCTAAATACTTGTCCAAAATAATATGATATAAAAGTCTACATTATCACTATATGCAATACATCACCTCCAAACTAAGCGAAGTTAGATGTCAGATGATGCATAGCAAAAGGTAAGGTACAATGATCTGAGAAGAGTGTCCACCTGTTACAATGAATCTAGTAATCATCATCACTACTCAATTGGGATTCATCGTCTTCCCCATAAAAATGCTCATCAATGTCTTCATCATCATCATCTTCATTATCATCCATGTTGCCATTATCCAATACAACATGAGTTTTGTTTAGGGCAGCCTTGTCAATCTGCAAAAGAAAAGGATTGATTAAACGTGAACAATACCAAAATCAAAATAATCAAAGCAAAAGAGAGAAGTTTGAACCTGTGCAGTTACAAGCTGCAAACGGCCTGATAATTGTAATAAAGGTTGAACAGCCACCCCTCTAGATCTGGTCATCTGAAAGAGGAGATCACAATAAGAGCAAGTCACGTATACAAAAATAAAATGCACTTTCTTTAGCACTATGTTTAGTTAGATTAGTGAAAATTATAAAAGGGAAGCAAGGAAGACTCCCTTCTTCCAATTGTTAAATATGGACTCATTGCATGAAATGACCTTTAGCATAAGGAATTTTACTTCCTTGGATCTCTCCCTACAATTAATCAAATTTCTAGTTCTTACTCTCCCCTCCTTTTTTTCTGCAGCCCTTATGTAATTCTCCATTATTTCCTTGCCATTGAATCAAAAGTTGATAGTTGCCTAGTCCATATGGGTTTATTCATGACTGTAAGATCACTACAGCCAAGAGTTTACTGCTTCAAATTTGCAGATTTTCTTTCATTACTATATTCGAGCCATAATATGAAGGCTGATTGAGACTCAGACAGTTAATTAGATTGCAGTTGATATATCAATCACAGCCTATTTGGGTTTTATCTAGGTACCACAAAAGAACTCGAAAGACCAATTCAAAATAAAAGTGATCCACAAAAATAGAAGGAAAGACAACTGTGTACTAAGTGATAATCCACATTTTCCTGGTTCCAACTGAGTTTAGCTCTGAAAATGAAATGTTTCACAAGTTTCATGCCACAGGGAAACCACTTGATTGCCAAGAATGCAAAAATTTACGAGCCATCTAAGTTTTAAACAGGACAAAGAAACAACAGTTTTAACCTTCAAGACAGTTAGCAATCCTCCTTTCACCCAAAGTTCCACAAATTGCAAAGTGACCACAACAACACATTTATTTACAAATCATTGCTAGATAACTTAAACCCAGTTATCTCAAAAGACATAGTGAAGAAAAAAGTGACAAAAGAAGCAACAAGACTCTTTACAATACTAAATTATGAAGCGATACACATAAACATGAAAATAGTAACTAATATTCTCAACAATCCATTACCTTCAATAAGGAATTAAGCATCTGGGTCTCCAGTGTTTTTTGAGTCATTATATATCGACCGTGATAGACCAATATGCAATATATCCAGGACAGAATGTACTTTTCACTACATGACCTGCTGAAGCAACCACAGGCCCAATTTCAACACAGTTAGCATTTCGTTAGCATACCCGCCAATAAAACTGTTTGTATTATAACCTAAATCCTAAAAATATAATTCTGAATACCAGATTGTCATTTACATCCTGTAAGACGTGTATTGTTTGTAAAAATCCCAAATCACAAATTTCAAGTTCACTGCATTAAAAGGCTTATGACATAGAAGAGCAAGAGCAAACCTTGATTGCCATTTGGCCACCAAGGCTTCCAGCAACGTGGATGCCTTGCTAGGTTCCATAGACAAAACAGCTGTCCTCATCTGATAGAGAAAAATAAATAAAGCAGTTGATGCAAATGAACATATACATTTAAGGTAGAGAGAGGAGTCGCAATGTTCAAACTAAGCAAACAAGTGTTCCCACTCAGCAAAGAACAAACCTTTTTTTGTAAAACATTTGCTTCAAGATCAAAACCATTAGTTGCAGAATCAAGGATAGAGCTGAACATTCTATCATCATTATTGCCAAGTATTCCTAATATTCTCAATTTCTCCTCCATGGAAGTTTTTACGGTATCAACTTCTAAAATGCCATCTGCAAAGACCAGAAATATAAATAAAATAGCATGGTGCAGGAACCTCACAAACAGAACTCTATAACCTCAAAAAGTTGAACTGAAACATTGCAAGCCCGATTCTTAAGCACAAGCATGCCATTTAATATTTTAATTCTATCAGCCAAGGAAATATAGTGGACAACATACACAATAGCACAGAACTATCCTTAACATACTGTAGGACCTAGATAGATGCTCACTAGTACTCATATATCTCTTTCATTTAAAGCCAAAACTGATTCACATTCCCATTTCACATAAACGAAAGAGAAATTAATTGTCATTATTTCTTCAGTATACAGCCTATACAGCAGGAACCATATCATCTCAGATATTAAGCATGTATACCAAAAAAAAGTTAAACAATGTACCAAAGGAATGCATCAGCAAATGTAATGTGAAAGGTCTTTTCTAGGAGTTGCTTGCAAAAGGATGAATGAGTCCCAGAATTTAATGAGAAGTATTTAATTAAAAAAATATCTAAATATATAATTCAAACATAAATCGGATGAGAAGAAAAGTTCTTGAGTTGTATTATTATCAATAATTAGAAGAAATACATAAAATGGCTTCAAATAGGCAAGTTTATACATAGTCATAATATTCCTGGAATTACCTTTGTCCGCCACATCTGATTGACTCCTGGCATCAACTGCATCCACCATGACCTCATCAGACTCGATACTTATGGTTTTATCTCTCAGCCTTTTCTCATGCAAATCAGAAACTTTTGCAATAGGAAATAATGCATCCTCCACATTGGCACGGTCCAATGCAGTAACTGTTGAATTATCAACATACAGGTATCATAATGAATCCAGATCATGTTAAAATCAAAATCAGAAATGGAAATATATATATATATATATATATATATATATATATATATTGGGGATTAAATAGTAGGAGAACGCTAACGAGATGGTTGTGGAGATAAACCCCAAATCTAAGCATTTCATAGTAAAATCAACTGAAAGAAAAATATAAAAATATAAAAAATTCGAAGAAAGCAAGAATATTAAAATCAATCCCTACAACAACAGAACTCTGAAAGGAAGCTGTGCCTTGGAGAATATGATCAGATGCCCTTATTATTTCGCATATAGTTAATAATGTGTCCAGGCGATATGGGAAACAGTTCATATACAGAGTTGAGAAAGACAATGGTCCTCAACTTGGTGTCCCAAAGAAGCCAGGAATGGGTAGAAAGAATCTCATATCATAATTTCTATTAAGATCAGATTGTTATAAGAGAGTGAACAAGAACAGAGGTCCCACCAACATCACTCATGAGATCATCTATTTAGTGCATAGAAAAAGAAGATAGTCATTATCAGGTCTTACCTCCACTATGAAAATCTATCCCTTTCTTAGATTTTTTGAGAGATTGGTTTGTTGGTAGGAGAAGACCATCCTGAGAGAGATTTAACTTTACATCCGTGCCTGAATGCACAACTATTTTCTGAAACAAAGGCTTAACAAGCAAACCATAGGCAAAAAACACATGTGCAGCCATATTTTTGGCAGTTCCTTGTATTAGGGCAGCCAATATAGCAGGTAATCCACCCTTTTGGTTTATGGAAAAAGATTCTTCATTAGATAATGCAACTTTTGTGGGCTTGGCAATACGCAATTCCTCAATATTTTGTCCACACCACATATAACAAACACCGGTTTCTGAAATGGCAAGAACACATAGGCCCATATCATCAACTCCCTCATTTTGTAGGCACTTGCTATCAAGGAATACAGCAGGGTGCTCCATTGCAAGGACACAGCTTGCTGATTGCTTTTTCCCACCATCAGTTCTCCATAATGCAATGTACCTTTCACCAACAGCAGAAGATAGGATGTATTTTCCATCTTCAGTAAAGATCATAGCACGAACAGCTCCCTGCAAATCAGGAGCTAGATTATCCTTTAAGTCAAAACATGAGAACAAAACCAGCTTCTAATTTATAAACATTTTACAGCAAAACTAGAAAACAAGATGTAAGAGGTGTCAATAAAGCAATATAAATATACAGTTAGCACTCACAGGATGACCAGGAAATTTCTGAATCTTTTTGCAATCAGAACAATTGAAAACCTTCAACTGTGCAGCTGCAGTTGCTAATACCTTTCCATCTGATGTACAGAGACACCATCCAATAGACAGAATTAGAAAACAATGGAGGCATGATTTTCTCATCTATTTATTCTTTAGCGAATCACTTACAAAGCATCTCTCATTGATGGCCACAATCAAAAGACAGGCAATGCTAAGATTTTTCAAAATTATATAAAAAGGTACCACCAAGTTGAGCAGAAAACCATTCAATTTCAGATTCTGCCTTGTGAGAGATACATAATAAGGTAGGAAGGGTAGAAAGGGTTGCAACCATAGTGCAAAAGATATATACCGGGTGAAACAGATATAGAGGATATGGCCTTTGTAGAAGCTCTATGCTTCCCCAATATATTTCCTGTTTGTGGATCAATTTTGCAAAATATTCCATCAGCACCCGCGGTGTAAATGGATGAATCACGAGTAGAAAATGAAATAGCACTAACACCCCTGCACATTTTGAGTTAAAAAGGATTGAGCAGACAGTCTAAACGTAGATGTCATCACATTTCATAATATCAGGACTTAATATGTCTGTAAACACAAGTAACAATGCCAAGCATCTATTACAATTTTAAGCAATCTGATTCAACAGACTGTAAAACATAAAATTGAAGAAAGAAAATTATAAAGTCAAATTGCTTTGATGACTTGCATAGTTGAACCAAAACCTAAGGCCAGCCATTCATAGTAGAGGTATGCAAGCAAAGCAGAATTCTATAGGTGTCATCAACTCATATAAAACAGATGTTTGCTAACCACAGTGGATTAGGCACAAGATGTAACTATGCAACAAGGAACTCACCCAGGATGACAATCACTGACTGTCCACTTCAATTGACTAGCAGACACATCAAGTGCCAAAACATCACCACTGCCTGTTCCTAATACCAACAATGAAGATCTGAGCTTCCTCTTTTTCTGCAATTAGTAACAGAGGCACAAATTTAAGGTGCAGATTTGAAAATGAAATAACAAAGCAATATTCACATAAAATTTAATAAAAAATAAAAAAACCTTTCTATCCAGGGACAACCACTTCATGCATGTATAATCGACCGAAAGGTGACCTCTTTCAGGTTTACTGTGAAGACCTTCGCCATTTGATGCTATGTCTGCAAACTCTGCTTGCACCTGCCCTTTGACAGTGTCCCAAATCTGAGAAGATGAAAGCATGTGGCAGAATTTATTGGTCAAACTCACATGGTAGCTGTTTCTCTACACCTTTTAACAAATGGTGTATTTAGTAATGCTAACTGAAACAAAATTCAACCAAATGCAACTAAGGCTGGTTAAGCTAAACTGCCAATTGCAAATTTCCTAGTATTTGCGGATTCCAAAAGGAATCAACAACGTACCTTTATACGACCATCTCCCAAACAGATTGCAAAATAGTCCAGTGAAGGACTAAATGCTGTCAAGAGGTCCCTGATATCTGATGAGACCATTATCCTGAAAACAAAATACACAAATAAGACTTATCAAATCCTGTTCACAGTTCAGACACACAAATAACACCTATAAATAAAGTAAAAACAACTCTTAACTTGGGAAACCGAAAAAAATCGAATTTGGGGAGCTACCCTAAAGTAATATCAACATGGAATTCCAAGTGTAAAACCCTCCTAAAACCCTTCCAACGAAATCAAAAGAAATCCACAATCAAACACCCAATATTCATAACAACAGATTGAAGTAGAACGAAAAACAGTACGAAAATGACTGTAATTAATATGGAATTCAAGTTTGAAGTCCAAAGTAAAGCTCACAGGTACGTTTCACAGTGATAAAAGTCCATTATGAACCAGTGGAAGAAGATCAGAGGAAGACTTACCTGAAACGTAGCCCAAACACGCAGCCACCTTACAATTGTATTTATAAGTATATATGCAAGTTACGAATTCAGCTCCGGTGGCGTTAAGCGACGGCGGGAAAGGGTGGCGCTCTCTGGCGTGCAATTAACGTTAGGCCTTAGGGCGTTAAATGAAAACTTTTCAATTTTTTTTTTTAATTCTAATTCTCACTTTCTGCATTTTATGGGCTTTTTTCATATTGGGCCTTTAACAATGGGCTGGGTCTGACAAGTCCGTTTTGGGTCTATTTCCCAACGACAAGGAAAAAAATGCATGAAATGAATTTTACTTGTCTAAGTTTTATTTATACTTTTATTTGTGTAATGAATTTACGAAAATTTATTGTCTAATTCAGATTAGATCGATGAAAAATTTATGAATTAAATCAATCGCATCTTATTATATATAATAAAATTAACTACTTTATATATATGGCAAAATATAATTGACTTAATCTACTATTTATCTTATAAATTCGTGGTTCAAGTAAATATTTTTTGGAATTTACATTTTAAAATATAGCTGAAAATTAGTGTTTATTTGATCTAATTTTAATGTTTTAAAAGTGAAATTGACGGGATAAAATCATAATAAGTTTATTTGAGTAGATGGGGATTTAAGTCTATTGACGTAATGGAAGAATTGAGGGATGCTATAAAAAGAGAAATGGATTATTTGATAGAGGTCTCATGTTATGAAAAATAGCAAAAAATAAAAACAATATTTTCCTCTACAAATGTCTGAAAATTTGATTCGTAGGCATTAATTTAAAGGTTGAGTGCATAATTTTTGAATTATGGAAATAATAATAATAATAATAATAATAATAATAATAATAATAATAATAATAATAAAGAGATGTGATGGAAATGGTAAAAGCTAATATATGAAAATGACAATTTGAACAAATGGAATAATAGAGGTCCTCTCTCTGTCCCCATTTCTATTTAAAATAGAGAAACAAGAAAACCAATTATAAAATGACACGTGTAATCTAATTCAGAAACAAAATATATCAATTTTAATAGATTACGAGGTAAAAATCAACTTTTTAAAAAATATAAGGGCAAGATTTTATTTTTTATTTTTTTAAAGATTGAAACGCATTGGATCTGAAATTTAACTAAAAAAAAATAGCAATTGTGTATTAAAGAAGTCATATTAAATTATTTTATTTGTTATGGAATTATAGATTCTGAAGAAAACAAAAAGTTTATAATTCCAAAACTTTGCATTCATGTTCTTTCATTATCTCCAGCCTGGACTCCAGCAAACCTGGTAGAACTGGAAGTGTTAAAATCAGACACTGACACATTCTAATTGTGGATTTCACACATTTTGTCTTTATTTAAATTTACTAAATAAATTCATTTTCCCTCCCCCATAAATACATAAATAATCTATTCTTATATGAATTTGCAAAAATTCTACTACTCAATTTCCATTAATTGTTATTTTTTTACAATTCAATTAATTTATATCAATCATAAACATAATCAGCATAAAAAAGCATAAGCTTTCATAATTGAACTGTACACCCAAACTTTATTATCAACAGAAAAAAGGAATTAACTTTGAACAATAATGCTCATCTTACTCCTTGTGCTTCTTCGTTTTTTGCAAATCACTACCAAAAATTTTCTTACACATGAATGAAGAAATGAAGCTGTACAAATAATCTGCATATTGAACATCGGAAAATGCGAAAAACAAAGGAACTTCCGAACAAATACTCTAGACATGTGTCTTATTTCAAAGAATCTCACCTAATTTAGAGACGCTAAATTAACTGTAGAAGAATCCGTTTCTTGATTTTGCTGTGAAGTAATAGTATCATAAGCTTGCAGATTTTCCATATGAATTCAGCAGCGTGTAGCAACCTGAGGAAGAATTCAAGACCTGGCTCGAAAGTTCGGGGCATGGTTCGGGGAAAACAGACTCCGAAAACCCTTCAACGTTCGAACATATCCATGAATTCGAGAAGCTGGAAACCATCAAGGAAACATTGAACAGACAAATGGAGGTGAAGGGCGATTCTTGAATTCCTGTGAAGTTTCCTGCTAGGGTGATGTTTGTGCCTGTAACGTTCTGTATCGTGATTCGATCGAGAACTGGGAGAGCTTTAGGATCGAAATTGTCATCAGGATGTAATCCGCGATCACCAATGGCACCGAATGCTATGACTATATTTTCCAATTCAACATCTGATATAAAGATTCCTGAAATGTAAGCACCTCTGCCTTTTGTTGTTCTAAACTCTATCCCACTGAATGAGTTGTACAAGTGGACCTTCTCCACATGAACATTCGAAATGCCACCGGACATTTCACTGCCAAAGGCAATAGAAGACCCCGAAGATGATCGGAGGTGGACCCTTCGTATATGTACATTTGTGGTAGGCATATCATATGCGATACCATATTCGTCCCAACCACTCTTGAGGGCTATGGCATCATACCCCATTTCAATAATGCTGTCTTCTATGCAGACATTATTGGATGAATCTGAAAGGGTCACGAATAATTGACAAAGAATCAGCTCCGATGTAATTGTTCAACCCATTTAGATTTAGCATAGGAACAATAATTTAATTTATGTGGAGCATACATAGTGAAGTGACTGTATGCATTAACAAACTAATTACTATTTCAACAGACAGTTAAGCCTCAGTTACACCAACCTGGGACTATACCGATAGTGTAGGGGGATTCTGGAGGCGCAGAGATAGACATGTTTTGAACAAGCACATTACTGCATAAACATCAAATCATATAAACAAGAAAAACAATTTAAGTCTATATAACGATAGTTTGACCCAATAATTCTATAAGTATAGCAGGAATTACCTGCAATATACAGGATGAATGTTATATGCAGGCGCATTCAAGAATGTAAGATTCGAAACAACTACGCGGTCCGATTCTATAAATTCAATAAGATGAGGCCTGCTGTAGTTCAAATGATGGGAATTGAACCAATCCCACCAAACCGAGCCCTGGCCATCAATGGTTCCATTATCGCCTACAACAGTTAACAAACATTAGATAAGAAATAGTAAAGAAAATTGGAAACAGGAAAGCAATGAAATTATAGGCAGACTTACCAGTTATTACAACATCGTGAAGCTTATATCCATTGATTAAACTTCGATATCTTCCTCCGGGAAGTTCGATTCCCCGACCATAGGAAGGCAAAGGTGGCACAACATCCCAATGAGCTGGATCCTACACAGTTTTGAACAATCAGCACTTAATCTGACGGCCAGTACTTAATCACCAATAGGAGAGTTATTGATTACCTGAGATCCAAGAATTACAGCGCCTTTCTCGAGGAAGAGAGTGAGGTGGCTGGTGAGATTGAAACTTCCCGTAAGCCATTTTCCGGGCGGAACATATAGCTGAGCACCACCCTTATCAGCAAATGACTTCAAATAGAAAACTGCATTCTGGAAAGCAATGGTGTTCAATGTTTTTCCATCTCCAACAGCTCCAAACTCCGAAATCGAAACGCTGTGAGGTCTCGGGTCCAAACTTGGCTTAGAATCACACTGTCCACTGCCTTCTTCTCCATTAATTCCTGTAACAATGCTTAGTGCCAGTAGCAAGAACAATGCCACCTGAAATTCAGACACAGCATAATTCTTAAAAACAGACACCAGAATCGCAGATTTCATATGTTACTAACTGTTTTTTCATAAACAAAAACAGCTGGTTTCTTCATATGTTGAGGCACGCAAAAAAAGTAAGCACGAGTAAAAATATAAAATCATTCTGTGTAAAGTTAAAAAGGTCTAGAATCCAAGGAAGAAAAGCTGTTCACGACAGTAAAAAAATCCTCTATTCTAGACTGAATTCTACTGTCACAAACAGCAAAAAACAGAGTTAAAGAAATTGATTTTTAAACAGAAAAACAGAGGACATCATAACAAAAATTCAGAAGTAAGATAAATATAGTAAACACCAACTGAATTTAGTGGCATGACAGTGTTAGCAAGAGAGGAAAATAAGCATAGAATTGAAGCAATCAAACTTCGAAATTCCAGATTTGGTAAAAAGCTTAAAAAAATGAGATGCAAAAGAAACAGAGCACAAAACCCAGATTTCAAATAATTAAAAAAAAAAACGTACTTACTGGCATCTTCATGGAGAAACAGCCTCTGCAAGAGGAAAAGACCAACAACCAAACAGCTAAAGAGAAGAAACTGCACCAAGAACAAGAAAATAAAAGAGGAAAAAAAAAAAGAAAAGAAAAGAAAAGAAAGAAGAAGGAGAAGCACCACAAAAACAGAGGAGAACAACTTTCTGTAAGCTAGTGAATAATATGCATTAATTATATATAAATGACACAAAGGACTAATCACATTTTTTTTATAAGACACACATAATAATTTATATGTGTATAGTTGTTTGGTAAGTAAGAAAAATGACAGCTTTTTTATTATTTTTTTTCCTCCATGAAACGAAAATCAAAGGAAATAAGGTAAGTAAATAATCCCCCTTTTCTTTAAAAAGAAAAGAAAAAAAAGAAATAATTAATTAATTGTGATTACCAAATTAACAGCCACTAATTAATAATTTACCCTTTTAAATGAAAATGATTAATAACGTCTTTCGCCGACAATTTTGTTTGAAACGGCCCTCCATTTTTAGAGAGAGAAGAAGCTAAATTTCGGCAGCAGTGTTGTGATAGTATTACATTTGTTAAGATCTTATTTGTAAGAGAACAAAAAAAATTAAGTCTAGAGATTATAGCGTCACTCGAAGTGCATGCGACTTTCTGTGTAACCGTGACGTGTTTGCTACTAAGTTTCGCCACCGGGGGGGGTAGTATGAGGAAGTTGGTGAAACTGTAGGTGAAAGGAATAATTAAGAAACAAACATACGGGGAGAGAGTGCATGGGGCATTGAGACAGCATGTGGGTTGACAGGGCAGAGAGGGAAGTGGGACCCACGTCAATCATGGCAAAGATGCTAGCCTGGCCTCAATCACTTGACAGACCATAACAGAACACTTAGAGTTAGGAGTTTTTCTTAATATTAACAAATAGTTATTAAAACATAAATTTATTAGTTTATATATATTTTTTTTAAACTATTAGTAATTTGTTTCTCATAAATTAGGTTTCTGGTTGAATATTAATTTATAAAAATAATATATATATATTATTAATCGGATTAAACGAGCAACGGGTGAAGACTCGAACATAAGATTTGTAATACCATTTTTACTGTTGAAATGGCGATGATAAATATTTTTAAAAAATAAATGAAGCTAGTTTTGGTAATATAAAGACAACCAATTGTTATAGGAAATTTTGATTAGTATCATGTTTATATTTTATTCATAAATCCATTTTCATAATTTATGGTTATGTGAAGAATTGCAATTTAATTTGTGTTTGTAAAGAATGCATTATTAATTATTTTAAAATGAAGAAAAATATGAATCTAATCTAAACTAAAAAAAATCAAATTATTGTAGGCTTTTATTTTCCCCACACATAATAACTCGGATATTATTGAAAAGACATATTCATTATTTTAATGATTTCTACTTTGTTAGTAGTATAAATTTAAGTTTCAATTGGAACGACATCCAAGATTTTTATTTTTAATACTAACCCAAATTACAAATAGAATTTTTTAAATTTTTTCACCTAATTATTATTATTTATTAAAAAATAGTAGGAGTTTGGTGTGAATAGGGCCAAATATGGGACCTTTTGTGTTCAATCAAAATGATTCAAATTTTGTGGAGAGGAGAGGAGGTTAGGTCATGACGTTTGGCCAACTTAGAAGAGAAATTCTCGACTTAGTTGGGCCAATCAAAAACGGTTCATACTCCACAGTGTGAAAGACAGGGCCAGCATTTCTGCAATAATTAATTAATTGATAATACTCATCTATCTAATAATTATTGACTTGTTTATTCCTTCATACAAATTTTTTAAAAAAAACAAGAGTTTTAACTCTTAAAATCACTCCACGATATAAAATTTTTAAAACCGTTAATTACAATAAATATATAAAAATTTCTTAGTAAAATACAACTCAATTATTGGGATTACCAAAACATAATTTATGGTTTCCTTAATTGAAAATGTTTAGTATATTTGAAGATATTTATAGATTAAATAATAGTACTATCTATCATCTTACATTTAGTTATTTACCAATTACCATGATTCCTTACTTTCACTCCATCATTCATTTGTTCACATCTACTTGGATTTCTATTCATTATTTGTTCATATTTACACAAATTTCTTGCCATGTAGAATATCAATCCATCTATACACATGGTTTTCCAAATAATATATATCGACCGCTTATTATGTTAATGTTATTAGATTCACAGTATATAACCAACATACTAAAATAAACACATTAGCATACATAATTTTAAAGAATTAAAATATTTGAATACTTTATAACCATTAGAATTCAAATATAAAAAATTGAATCCTATTAAAAGAAAAAAAATTAAATGGATGATATTGTTAGAGTATGCATATTTATTTTGATATTTCATGAAATTATGAATTAACAAAAGCTCATGATGAGAAGCTAACCTTTTTTCTGGGTTTCTGCCTTTGGATACTTCTAAACCACTTTTTTGCATTGCCTCCTCTCGGACCTGTTGCTTTCACAACTTCATTAATTAAAAACTATATCTTTTTTTGCTCTTTTTTCCTTAATAGTTTAAAATATGATCCCTAAACCCATAAGTTCCTATATCTAATCTAACTCATGCATATCTATACCTCTAATCATCCAAAACCCATTGTAATTTTATACACTACCAAAATGCATGACTTAGTTATTAAGATATTGCGAAATCGCATTCCGAGTTTCTGAAGTTTAGCTTTTTTTATATTGCATTTTTCTACTTTAATACTTGACATTTTATTTATATACTTTTAAATCAATCATATTATATTAAATTTAGACCGCATGAAAATGCATAATTTACTAATCTTGCATAAAGTTAATTTAAAATAATTGTGAAATTTTAATGTTACTGCGAAAAAATAGACAGTTTCAATTCTAGTCTATTAATATGTGCCTATAAAAGAAAACGTGCTTAAGTTTCGAATGTGAAAGAGAAGAAAAGCACATTGATTCTTGACATTGTATATGTATTAGATTTTGTGTCTGATTTGAAAATTTTCTAATGTTCCCATTGTACAGTTGGAAAATATATAAATACGTAAAAGAAGAAGTAATGCATCGGTAATAAGCCAAACAGAAAATAGTGTTTATTTTGAAGACCTTGGATCCTTTAGGTTTTCCCAATTAAGGCACTTCACATTTATAGGAAATAATTTATGCAGGCATGTGGTAATTATTGACATTTTGAAGGATTACAGTGACATAACACCTAACATTAACTATAATCAATTTCAAATCCCCTTCATTTTGTAGCTGAATTTTTTTTTAGTTCTTCAATATTCGATTAATCTGAATTCGTCCTAGCAATCAAATCAATTTAGTTTCGGAATATTATTTAGACCCAAGTACGTAAGTCACTGTCTAGTAGTTATTTTAGGAACAATTAAATTTGCCAGCTACAATTCCATTTCAATACTAATAAATTAGATTGTTTCTTCTCCAAGTTTAGTCCATCGTACCCTTCATGGAAATCATATCACTATGATAAGTTGGCATTGTCATGGGCGGAAGGAAGGAAGGGGCCGATGTGGCATCCGAAACTTTGAAAAATTACTTATATGCTAAGTGTGACAATTTTAAAAATTATTAGTATATTTTTATTTTGGTATTTCCAAAATTTATATATATAATAAAATAGAGCTTATAGAAAAATTCTCAAAATTAAAATCACTTTCCTTTCATATATTTAGATTTTACTAATTGGCTCTTCAACATGTTCAAATTATACTTTTGTTTTTTAAAAATTAAAAAATGTGCATTTATCATTTACCAAAAAATGCAAAAAAAAACTGAATAAATAATTAACTAGCTAAATTTTTATTTTTACAATTTACTGCTTTCATTACTATGGTATTCTTTTATTTTTTATAAAAACCAGCTAAATATTCAATTTGTCCCAATTTTTTTTTTTTTAGCAAAGTTGGATTTTCTTTAAAACACTCCTTCAGGAGTTGATTTTTAAAATTAAATTAGATTTAAGTCAATTTTGTTTTGTTCTTTTGTTAACAAATCGTATACCCAAATCATCAGCTAATTAAAAACTTGGGGTTGGCTTGAAAATGAACTCACAATTCACAAACCTGCGGAAGAAGAGAAAGCATCCGATGTTAATAAATACGGCAACTAAATTCAGCAGCAGGATCTAATGTTGGGTGTTATCGCAGAATAGCATGCATAGGTATGTAAAATCCAAATATCCTAATTGAAACAAATTTTCCTAAAAGGAATAATATAAAGATTCAGATATTGACCAATGCATTATGCACGCTTTGTCCCCACCCGCATGAAATTAACACATGGCTTTTGGCCCTATTCTGCCTTTGCCCTCATTGCAAGCACAGTGAGAAACTTGCACTGTACTTAATCCACCTGCATAGTGACAAACATCCATTGCCGCATATCATCAAACAGGTGGTGGTGGCATCCTATCCCTTAAACTAGGGGCAGCAGAATTCCATTTTTAAAAAAAAAAAAAAAATTCAACCAGTCAATTTAGTTTAATTATTCGAATTATGGGTTCGATTTATCCATTCGATTCAGTTATTAACCGTAAATAAAAATAAAAAATAAAAAATAAATTTATAAAATTATTAATCGATGCTTCGATGATATAAAAGAATTTCAAATTGATCTTACAAAAATATAGATTGATGAATTGGTTATGATTTATATTTCTTTTAGTAAATTTTGATTTTCCATTATTTGGGTATAGTTGGATTATAATAGAAATCCGAACAATGCTTATTTATGAGTAGTTTTAACTGTGGAATTATCCAGAAAAGAAATTATATTTTGTCTGTGCATAGTTTATACAGTAAAAGCGGCATGATTGAAGGAAATTGTTCCCCCCAAAAAACAAATATTTATTCTTTGCAAGTCAATATTTCCACCTAAGGAGATCTTTTGTTTTTTGTCTAATCCTTATCATTCAGCCACTGCAATGAAAATAATAGGATTTATGTGAAAGAAGTTGGAAAAAGCTAGATTCAGATTGACGAATGGTAGTGAAATCCATAGTTCAATTTTGAATATATATATATATATATATATATATATATATATATATTTCCATCAAACGCCGATGCATAATTTATTCCTTTGCTTGCATGATTACTTTGTAGATATTGAGATGAGATCGTTCCACACAAAGCTACCAAACAAAATTCACAGTGCCTGAAATCTTATTGGAATTATTTACAAGAAAATTGTGCATTTGTTTACGGATCTAACTACTAATATCATTCTAAGTAAGAAAATTATCTTTCACTTCGTAAATATGAAATGGATGCCAAAATTACTCAATTACAAGTTGCTCTTCACTTCAGAATTTACAATTGCTCAAAGTCTTATTCATGGACGTAGGCCCAAAACACAATCTGGCCCATCATTTGCCGTTACCATCTCTTACGTCTCCACAACCAAAACCCTCAAAAAACCTCCCAAGTCGCAACGACTGAAAGCAGAGATTACAACCTCAAGCTCTGCTCCAATGGCGGCGAAGAAACAGGAGGCCACCAAAGCGAAGAAAAGAAAACAAAGTACAGATGCCAAGGCCGACGCAGACACTTCAGCTTCCAAAAAACCGAAGATTGTTAACTTAAATCCCGATAAGGGGAAATTAAATAAACCTTTCAAGCCCTTCAAAAAACCACAGAGAGTGACAGAATCCCAATCCGATAAAAAGAAGAACGATACCCCCGAAACTAAACGAGAGCGTCGACTTCGTGCCAAGGTTGGTTTGGGTTAATTTGCTTTAATTGCTCACAGTTAATTGGGCTAGTGTGTTTTTCTTCCATTGTGATTGGGTGGATTGAAATTGAATTCTAATTGTATTAGCGTTGTTTTTACTGATTAAATTGCAATTTTCACTCTAGGAATCGACAGAGGCTAGGAAGAAAAAGAGGAAGCGCCATTACACTTTGGAGCAGGTATGACTTATTTTTGTTCTTACATTTTTTCCCTTAAAAATCTTTAATCTCGAACCATTATGTTTGCTTATGAAAGTAAAAAGCTTTTGCCTTTTGCTGATAAACGCAGGAGTTGGCTATGTTCACTTAAAGTTTGATTATGGTAATTATTAGTTGAGACGATTTTATTGTTATTTTGAATAGGAGCTTGCATCTCTATGGGAGAAGATGAGGCAGCGTGATTTTGCCAAAGATGAAAGATCAAAGTATGTATACAAGTATATTAAGTTTACAATATCATTTAATTTTCAAGTTTTTTGGGCTTTGCCTCTTCCCTTTCTTCTCGTTTCTCTCTAACAGATTGAATTTTCTGATTTGCAATTTATCTCAAGGTTAATTAGTGAAGCTTTACAAAAGATGAAGGGGAAGATTCCAGAAATTGCTAGCTCCCATGTTTCTTCACGTGTTTTGCAGGTATCACTTTTTGTGCCATCTTAAAATTCTGTTTTCATGTGTGGTAGCACTGATTCTCATCTATTCTGTTTCTCTTGAATCAGACCTGTGTTAAGTATTGTTCGCAAACTGAAAGGGATGCTGTATTTGAGGAGCTTAAACCGCATTTTCTTAATTTTGCTCGCAACACTTATGCTGTTCATCTGGTGAACAAAATGCTAGATCATGGTATGTTTTGAATGAAAAGAGAAACTCGAAACCACTATGTCTGTCTACATAGTGGAGGTAAAGCTTTTTATCAATGTCACCTAAATACTGCTGTTTGCACTGTCTTCAGCTTGTAAAAAACATCTGGCAGAGTTTATCTCCAACCTGCGAGGGCATGTTGCTTCTCTTCTCAGGCACATGGTTGGATCTGTTGGTATGTTTGCTTTGGCACTGTTTTCATTTCCATTGTCTTATCTTTGTAAATGATGCCAAGAAGCTTTATTCAAATATAAGATAGATGTCTCCTCATTTTTATTATGAATTAATTGTCTGGTGGATTTTTTTTTTTGGGGTTTAAATGTGACTTTAATTCTGATTCACTAGTGGATAAGATCAAGCACCCTGATGCTTGGCATGTGGGGAAGTGTGGTTATTTTATATTAATCTGATCTTTATTTATTTTTTAATTGATTGGTTCATTGAATGGACTTACAGATTTAATTGGGGGTGAATCCCCTAGGGGACAAGCGTGAGTATGTTTCCTATGGCACCAAGTATTGAAACTAGTACAATATTCAATTTGTTTTAATGTCCTATATTCTCTATTGGTAGAGTTTAGCAGTATAAATGTTGTATTTGGCTTTGATTAGCAAGTATTGTTTTATCCTGCAATCATGCATAACTGGCTAACAAATATCAGTGCAAATGTTTTTCCCTTAAAATTCTTGAAGTTGTCGAGCATGCATACCAACTTGGAAATGCAACTCAAAAACAAGAGCTTCTTATGGAGTTATATTCTACTGAGCTTCAGTTGTTCAAGGACCTCGCATTGATGAAAGAGATCAGGTAACTGGAAGAGGACTAATTCTAATAATTTGCCTTGAAAGGTCATTTGACCTGTCGTATTGATTTGTTATTACCAAGCAATAGCTGTTTCTCCGTTGTTTACATCTGTTTCTTGATATTTGATTGTGTTTCAGATTGCTTGATGTGATCTCAAAGTTGAACCTAAACAAGGCTTCTGTTTTAAGACACATGACTTCTGTGATTCAACCCATTCTTGAGAAAGGAATTGTTGACCATTCTATCTTACACAGGGTGCTAATAGAGTATTTCAACATAGCTGATAAGGTGATCATCACATTTCTCTTGCACCAAATTTTAGGACATGTCAGAAGCTTTTTTTCCCCCTCTCCTGCAGCACTGGATTTTGTCTGCAATTTTTAATTTTTAAGCATTACTTTTCTTGTAGTCTTCCGCAGCAGAAGTCATTCAGCAACTCTCGGGTCCACTTCTTGTTCGAATGATCCATACAAGGGATGGATCAAGAACTGGGATGCTCTGTGTTAAACATGGGAGTGCTAAGGTCTGTTGCTTTTAGCGTGTTCTTCAGTATTTACAGCGATAGATATACCTACTTGTCTATTAATGTGGCATATCCAAAGCAGTGTTCTTAATCCTGTTGGTTATGAATTACTTTATTATTCTTATTATTTTTCTCTATCTAGGAAAGAAAGAAGATTGTCAAAGGGATGAAAAGCCATATAGGCAAGATAGCTCATGATCAATATGGAAGCTTGGTAAGGATTCCTCTTTCCACATGTTTTTTGTTCAAGGCCTAATGTGGTGTGATCTGTTGGTTATGATTATCATGATGTAATTATAGGGTTAATTGTCTTTGAAATAAAAAAATTCATTTTACAATTTTGTAGAAAATGCATAAACAACCCATCTTTCTAAATTTCCTAAAGTTTGTAGATCATATAACTTAGTAGAAACATTAACCTATCATCTTGATTTTTCTGGCAAATAGGATTCTCTTAAGGTTCACATGATAGCATGTCATTTATCTGGGATTCTTACCTATACACTGAATGTTTGCTGTCCAGGTACTCGCCTGGATTCTTTCAACAGTCGATGACACAAACCTTATAACAAAGGTTTTTTATTTTATTTTATTTTATTTTTTTCAGATGGTTTCCTGTGAAAAGAGTTTCTAATCATAATCTCCTGGTTGCAGATAGTCATTTGTGAACTTCAAACGATTTTGAAGGAGCTTGTTTTTGACAAGGTTTTAATCTTCCTTTATCTTATATGTCACTTTTTAAATAATTTTGAGAAGAGGTCTTGCATTGCATGGTTGTGAAGTAAGGACATTCCGCCTATTCAAATGCAGATCACCATATGCTGGAATGATTTAATGACATAATATTTTTATAGCTCATGATTACTTAAAAGTTTAAACCCTGCAGGCAGGCCCTGCAAATATTTTGACAAAAATGTTGGACAGGAACATTTGATTATTCATTTGATGTTATTTTTTTTCCAAAAATTGATGGGATTTTCTATGCCTTGGCTATCTACTTCAGACCTTATTCTTTTATGTTGAGATATTCCTCCTGAGCATTTCTTTCCACTATATTTAAATTTTAGAATGGAAGGCGCCCATTACTGCAACTCCTCCATCCAAACTGTTCATGCTATTTCAGTCCTGATGATATGGCTGCCTTCAATTTATCAATTGCCTCTCTTAGTACAAAGGTAATGGAAGCCAATTTACTTCTTCAGACCTTTACCATTGTTCCTTCACAGTTTGAACAAGCTACGGAACTGTATGAGAGTTGCTCTGTTTATGGTTTTGTTGTCAGAGTGAATTGGATGTCAAGTCTGAACCAAAGTCTACAAAAGACGAAGAACCTGGTGACGGCAAGGATAATAGTGCCAAAGTTTCAGTGACCGGGAAAAGCACAAGTTCTGAGAATGGGGGTGGAAAGAAAGATCCTTCATTAAGGAGGCAGGAGTTGCTGGTCAGCAGTGGCCTTGCTGAGGTTTGTTGGTTAGGTTTTTCTGTCTCTCTCTCACCCTCATCCTTTCCATTATCCCGGCTCCCACTCTACTCCCTCTCTTGGGCCACTCACTCGTCATTCATTTTTCTTTGTTCCATAATTTATGCGTGCATGCATATGTTTCTAATAAGATCTAAATCAGAGGCGATTGTGTCTTGCAGAGTATTATTGATGTATGTATAGAGAATGCAGGCGAGTTGCTCCGATCAAATTTTGGCAAAGAAGTCTTATATGAGGTAAGTCATTTTTGCTTCCAGTGGCTGATATTTCTTTGGCACAGAGGATGTGTTCTGTCAAATTTCCATGTGTTCAGTGTCTGAATAATTGGAAAGTAAATTATACTTTGTTTTCTCACTTAGTAGCAAACTACTTGTTTTTCTAGTTTTGAGATGAGAGATAAAGACGTACTTCTTGCAGCAGGTATCTGTGTAAATCAACTGTCTAATGCAAACAAACTTTTGTCTTGGATTATAAACGTAGGTTGCAAGAGGGGGTGATGGTGGCATTCTCCACCCAACATTGGATAACAAGTTGAACACCTTGCATGAAGCCATAGCTTCTCTTGCAGCAGAGCCCAAGTCCAAAGAACCAGACCAGGATCATATCCTTGAAAATTTCCATTCTAGTAGAACCATAAGAAAATTAATCTTGGATAGCTCGAAATTTGCTATCACTTTATGGATGAAAGCTTTGAAAGGGAACAGCGAGTTGTGGGCCCAAGGACACAGGTTGATCTACATATGTTTTTCCTATGACAAATCTATCCAAATAATAATTTTGATCTATGGTGTTAACCTCTTTACTTGTATCCTGCAGTTCTAAGGTAATATGTGCATTCTTGGAATCGTTGGAACCCAAAGTATCCAAACTTGTCAATAAAGAGCTGCAGCCATTGATAGAAACTGGTGTTCTCAAAATATCTGAAAACAAGCATTCAAGAAAAGAACGATAAGTAGCTTGAGAAGAATCTATTGCCACTATCTTTCGTCAAAGAGACTAGCATAGTATCTCACAGGTCGAGTGGAATGCTAAAATCATCTGGAAATTTGTGGTAATTTATAGAAGGAACAGAGATCTCTCAGAACTCGTCAAAGAGACCATCTAATGTTAGCATCAATTTTGTTAAAAAAAATATTTTTCCATGATTTCTTTTTATTACCAAAAGCTTAGTTCTCTTGCAATTGTACCAAAGTTCTATTTGTCTTTTATAAGTTTTGATGCTGCCCAAGTTGTCATGTTATAAAAACAATTGAGCATTATTGTCTGTTAATTAAAGAAAGGGACAATCTAATATTTTATGACATCTTTGTACAAGAAGAATTATTTCAATACTTTCTTTTTGTTATCAATCCTTGTTTCTTATGGAACAAGTACGTTTGCCTAGTTAGATAGTAGGCTAAGGAAAATTTTAGAACAGAAAAGGGAAGAATTTGACTGAGGGAAAAAATCTAGCTAGCTAGTTAAGTTCATAATTCTGGTTTGTGAACTGACACGAGCAGATTTGGTCTTAAACAATCCTCCTACTGATCTGTTCTCAAAAATTGGAGAATCATATCCTGCAGTCCCCTGGCCGTAATTTGATAAATTTTGTCTCTGAGAGTACCAGACCTCCTCCGGTTTCTTGTATATTCGGTTCCTGAGATGAGGGTAGCCTTCAAATAAGTAATCAGAAGGATTGAAAATTGGTGATTCTTTTCTCGATCGGCAGCAAATGTTGCTTCTGTATAGGTTTTCTGATGGATTAAACAGTGGCGATTCGTTCCTTAATGCAGCATTAGCCTTCAAACACTTCTCCATCACCTTGGCTTCTTCTTTGAATCTCTCTTTGATATCTCTCAAACTCTGCACAATCCTGCAGGATCTAGATCGGTTTGCGGGGCAAAATTCCTTGTTTTTTGTTGCATAAGGGATTCTATTACACTCAGTGCAGAAGTTTTTACATCTTTCCAAGTTGAAAGCTTGCCTCTTTACACTGTCGGATAGACATAAATAAGCCTGCAAGTAAATTAGCAGCAGATACCCATGTTTAGTTTGACAATGACAACGTTAGTGTAGTGCAGCAAATGAATGCAGTCATACCTAACTTGCAGATACCGTTGGTGAAATTTAGCTGTCTGAAAATAGTTTCTACTGTCAAATTAAATATTTGTGGTCCTATCACGTGAGAAATTCATAAATACTACATGCTATATAAAGCATTCCCTCAGTTCAAATTCAATAATGCACTCTTTTTGCATGACCCTTTTAACTTTACATGCTTCTTTCACAGGTCTTCTTCACATAATTTAACACAACGCACTTAATTAAGCACATCAATGCATGCGGTCTTGTAAAAAAATTTTACTTTTTATTGTTTATGTGACGGTACGTATTAATATGCACAGTTAGCATTAGCGGATCCAATCATTATGCTTCGTTCACCTAATATAGTAAGAGAAAAATATTTATCTAGGAGGAGTTATTTTGCACTAGTTACATTTTATCATGGGAACTGATTCGTGAAGTGACGACCCGGTCTAAGCAAGAAAATAGTACTACTAATGAAATTATCAGTCAAACCCAGGTTTGGATCTTGAAGAATCTTAACTAAAATGCTTTAAACAATCAATGAAATTAAGAAATGAGATTTGAATTTCAAATTTTGCATATCCCACATTTTCATAATGCTGCAAAAACAATTATTTTATCCAATTTTGAAAATGAAAGATTCCAAACAATAAATGGAAATAACCTCAAGAACAAGCTTGAAAGCAATCTCAGCTTGGGGATGCTCATTCTTGTCTGGGTGAAGCTGCAAAGCTGCACCAAGAAACAATCTTTTTGCCACCAAAATTCCAAGAAGCGCTTAGAAAATCTAAAACAAAAAAGCCATCAATAAAAGCCTACCAAGTTTTCTATACCGCTTTCGAATAATATCAATGTCTGCATCTTCTTCTACCTACAACAAAAAAAGATTCAAAATTTGAATATGAATCAATAAACAAGACAGCCAGCTTAATCAAGATCAAGAACATACTCCAAGGAGGCGATACCAGTCTATAAAATGTGGTTTAACAGGAGTGCAACGTCTATGCCTGTGAGAACAAGAAACAGAGAGAGTGGATAAAGAGCAAATTTCCAGCACTAACTGGGATTTGGAGCAATCTGATTCTTTACCCATTTTAGAGGAAATGAAAAGAGAGGATTTTGGGAAATGGGTTGTGAGGAAAATTGAAAAAGATGTGAAATTTAAATGTGGGTATGCGTTTTGAGAAGAAGAAGAAGAAGAAGAAGAAGAAGAAGAGAAGTGATTAAAGAAGTGGAGCGGTTAAGAAAAATGAGCAAAGTTTGCGGGAGGGATTTTTGAAAGTGGATCAGTTGGTGGGAAGCGTAGAGACAGATGTTAACGTTAGTTTTGCCACTTTAATTCTGTTTACTCACAAGGTTCGTAGCTTAAAAATTCATTAACCCTTTTAAATATTTGCATTAATTACAGTTTAATGTGCTTAAATTTAAATTAGAATAAAACTCATTTTCAAATTTCAATTTGTAACATTTCATTCTTTACAAACAAAAAAAATGGACAAGTCATTTGTTTACATTTTTATTTATAAATCCAGCCAATAATATGCTATAAAAAAAACACTTTAAAATATTTTTTTAACATAAGAATGTACTTTAATATGTTACAATAAATAAAATTCTTGAGGACTAAGTCTAATTAATGGCTTCAAACCATGAGAAGTTGGCCTAGAAGATTTCCAAAATAAAATGTATAAAAGATTTTAAATTTAATTTCTTTTAATGATATTTATCATTTGTAGAAAAATTAAATGCAAAATGAAAAAATTGTCTAATAAGGAATAATCAATATATTTAGTACAACTTGGGTTTATAAAACTGGCTCAATTACAACTAGAGTATATAATCTTAAAATGTGATAATAAGTAATTAAGAATAAAAGGAATAGTTGGCCATTGTCTAGTGTTATAATTATGATGAAAAGAATAGAAGTAGAAGATGTTAATGATTTTATCTATATTTTTATTTTATGATATTATATTAGGTGATAATAATAAAGTTAAAATATGAAATATTTGGATTACTGAAAAAAATAATAATTTATTCGATAAAAATAAATTCAAATGAGACATTTCGACTTTACAAGTGAAAGCTGGAGCGTTCAGTTGAGGCAAGTGACCCACAAATATACAATATAATGCCTATAGTTGAAACTAAGGCATAGGATAGGCCCCCTACACAAATAAAAAATGAAACCTGAAATAAACTTTATTTTATTCAAGAAAAAGGAAAACAATATATATATATATATATATTATTTATATTGATTTTGCATATTCTTTATGTATTATTTAAATCACTGTGACAAGAAAACAGACTTTTGACTTTAGAATCCAAACATCTTTGAAATGATCCAACCAATATACTAATTTTCCTGTTTAATCACTTTTTTCTGGGTATTTGTATTTTTTGTAATTTGAAATGTTGGGGATGACTTTTAGTCTTTTACTGTTATTAGACTTTACTTTCTTCTAACATTTCTTCATATGCATATATAGAATTTAATTTGTGTTTTTGTTAGAATTAACAAAATATGGTTTATAATAATAAATATTTATGTTAATTTAGTTCTTATTTGTTTAATTTTTGGTGTCATGCTTCAGCCTAGTTAAAAAAAAATTAATCGAATCTAATTCAGTTTCAATAATTAGCTTACAAAATAAAAATTGTCCAAATTATTATAAAAAAATATTTTATTTTTACAATAAGTTGAAGTGCGATGATTAACAAGCTGTTCATGGATAATAATTATATTTAAACCCAAAAAAATCATTCTCGCATAATTGGATCACGTCATTTACTAATTATTGTGAGTGAGCATGACCAGTTCATTAACAATTTTATTAAATAATCAATTCATTTCGTTTAACTATATATTGGTTTTGATTTTTAATTTAGTTTTTGGATCAAGTAATTGGTTAACTACTACAAATTTTTAATGTATAATTTTAGTAAATTATAGAAACTATAAGGTTATTTTTAATGGTTAAAAATGCTTTAAAAATTGAAAATACAAATCAAATATAACATCCGTTAAAAAATCAAATGAAAAATAAAATTTTTCTAATTAATTGCAAAAATTAACTATATTCAACATAAAACTAACAATGAAATGCTCAGTATACGTATTTAATGAATAAAAAATTATAATAAGAAGATAATTTAGATGCTTATTTACTAAAATTATGTATTATAATAATATTTTACAAAGTCATATATCATAATGTTTTGTAAAGTATAAAAATATTAGAAATTTAAAGTGTAAAAAATTAAATATAAAATATATATAAATTGAATAATTGTTAGTTTTTAAAAGTAAAAATTATAACTCTAAATTATTAATTTAAAATCGATTTTATTTTGGATTTTTTAATGAACTCTTAGGTCAAATAATAGAGTGGTTGAATTCAAAAATCCGAAGCCAAATTTGCTTAATATGTGGATGATTTGGAATTTCTAAGCATAGAAAATGATTTTGTTTCGATGCATTTTTGTTAGCTCAATGCAGCTCCATTTTCTATGCAACATGTGACCAATAAATTTAGAATAAAACCATGTTTTGTAAACAATATTTTGGCATGGTGTGCTTATGTTTGGATTTAGGAAAATATGTTGCTTGGAATTTGCTTGCTGTTGTACCCTATATATATATATATATTATTCATATCATACGACTCTATAACTCCTTTTCTTCTATCATATAATTACATTTTTAAAAAATATATATAAATTATAAACCCGATTTCTCCATTTCTATTTTCTACCGCTTGAAGACTTCAGACGTAAATTTTGGCATTTCATAGATTGTTATGTCCACAAAGTTTAATATTTTCCAATAATGGTATAAAATGTTGACATTTTAATTTTATACAAGTGAATATTGTCTAATTTAATTAATAAGGATATATTAAAATATACTATATATTTATGGGAAGAGAGTATTGTTTTTATTATTTGTCGTTATCCATACCCACATTCACCACAATAATAATTAATAATAATTAATGGAGATCCACCTCTTCTGAACTTGGTCATTTTCATTTCTTCCTTTATGTCTATGCCCATTATTCTATTCTTCCTCCTCTCCACCTTATTTTATTTTATTATATTTATTTATACCCCTTTTATATTATTTTACAATTATATCCTTATCCCTCCCTATTTATTACCTTTAATTTGATACCATTTCACAATTATACTTACCTTTTTCAAGTTAATGTGAAAAACAAAATCAATCAATCTAAATAAGAAATTATGTCTCCAATTATTTTTAATATATAATACATTGTTATTAATTTAGTTTAGAATTTTCTTTATAATTTAACAAATATATTTCACTCCATTAAGTTCAATTCATAAATTTAAAAAAAATCATAGTAATATATTACTAAAATTCAACTAGTACATAAATGAAATTGAATAATTCATTTTATGGATGTAATAAGAACGATTTCGAGTTTTGTAAAAAAGAATCAATATTAAAAAAATCTTATCTCTACGTTAAACTAATATAATTTAAACTGATTAGTCCACTAAAATCAGCAATCATATATATATATATATATATATATATATATATATATATATATATAAAAGAACAAATAAAAGATGAAAAATTGGATAATTTGTAGTATGTTTTAACAAAATGGTTGGATTAGAAGTAAAGTGAAAATCTTACATAACATATACATAAATATTTGATCTCGAAACTAAGTATCACTTTAACAAAGTAGCAAAGTTTGTTGGTAATAAGTTTTGAATTTCGATTTATCCTTATCCACCCTTCAATTCCTAATTCAGGAGGACTTGGCAGTAAATGGACGCCTCATCCAATTCTTATATTATTATTATTATTATACAAATATATTTCCAGAAAACAGAAATCGAAATGCCTCTCTAATCTATCTCTTCTTCCACTGCTTCCCTCTAAAAATACCTTCTCCTTTCCTCCATTTCTTCTTTTCTTTCACTTCAATTTTCCATTTACTTTTTGCTATTTTTTAACTGCTTCCAACATTTTTCTTTTTCTGAGATTTTCTTTTCCTTTTCCGTCGAGATTTCGATTCCATGGCGGCGGCCACAATGGCGACCGCCGCCGGAGCAGCGGTGCTGCTTTATTACGTCTTCATTCGGAGGGTTGTGGCAAAGGATGAGGAAGATAGCGATCTGACTGGTGATCTGTCCAAATCGAGATCCGGGAAGAGGAGGATTGTTCGTAGGCCTGCCCAAGCTCCGGCGACATGGCTTGAAACGATAAATACTTTATCTGAGACTCTTAGGTTTACATATTCTGAGACTTTAGGCAAATGGCCGATTGGAGATTTGGCTTTCGGTATCAATTACCTGATGCGGAGGCAGGTACGCTCAGCTAATTATCTAATTTGTCTTCTTTATATAAGAACCTCTTCCTTTATCTTACGTTTTCAATCTTTGACAATTTTTTCTCACGCTTTTTTGCTTTGTTATGCTTAGATGATCGGTTTCTTGATTTTTGTTTTTTCTGCTCTTCTGTAATTCTTCTACAGGACAATTTGCAAGTTGCAAGTGTATATGCTTGTAGTGATTCCGTACAATTAAACGGACCTGAAATTATAGCAGAATTGAAGAGTTTGTTGAGATTGCTAACCATTTGCATGTTTTTTTCCAAGAAGCCCTTTCCTGTGTTTTTAGATTCTGCAGGATTCTCTATGGAAGATGTCCTTCTCCAGAAGCCTAAAGCAGGGGTGAGTGGCCATAATATCATATAAAACCTCTCAGTTTATTTCTTTTTCTTTTTAAATGCTTACTCTACATTGATGTTCTTATTCCTTCATATATATTTGCTCTGTTTCATGCTTGATATGGATCGGATTGTCTTTCTTATTTCTATCTGGAACGAGCATAAGGCTTAAAGTGGATAGTGCTAAAGAGTTTACTCCGTTAGGATATATTTATAATTAGAAGTGGATAAGTATACTACATTCGAACTATATCCACACCATAAATATGAAGGCCAATGGTTACCATTCTCATCGAACTGTTTCTTTCTTTTTCGAAATGGAACTGTGCTGCTAAATTCTGATACTGGATAGTTTCCATTTCTGATTTAACTTCTATAACTGTAAAATAAATGTGGCTAATTTCTTAAAATTGAAACTCTTTCTTCATTCATGATAATTGAACATTTATACATCACTGGCATCTGTTAGTTCTGGGTTTATTATCACTAAAACACTCAATCAGGGCTGGATTTCTGAATGTGAGTTATTGGTAGAATCTGATTTTGATCCTAGAGTAAGCTGTTTAGCATGCCGTCTTCTCATTGTACTTTAAATTTTATGATCTTTATTGTACATGCATGTGTGTATAATATATGTTAAAATGGATATTGTGTTAATTATTGCAGTATTGATTGCAGCTTCTGAAGCCAGCTTTCACAATCATACGTGATAAAGATTCAAAATGTTTTCTTCTATTAATTCGTGGTACTCATAGCATCAAAGATACATTAACAGCAGCAACTGGTGCGGTGGTTCCTTTTCACCATTCAGTTTTACATGATGGAGGAATCAGTGATTTAGTTTTAGGATATGCACATTGTGGGATGGTTGCTGCAGCTCGCTGGATTGCTAAGCTCAGCACTCCTTGCCTGCTTAAAGCACTTGCTGAATATCCCGAATACAAAGTTAAGGTAATTTCTTATGCATCTTTGGTAAGGTTATATGTGTCTCCTTCATTGGTATTGCATATTTCAATGTTCTTCAGATTTTATGCACTTGTTTGAACCAATATACTTGTTGCTTTGGTATTTCTTTGCATTTAGTATGTAATATTTTGCATGTGGACTTTATGCTCTAGCAGGAAAGCAGAATAATCATTTTTTTTTGGCTTTATGGTGCTTACCAAAAAAAGTGCACACTGTACAGCAATCACATCTTTGGTGCTAATGTAGGCTAAAATCTTTTGTTTTGAAACTTTATATTATAGCAAGTGTTCGGAGAAATTAATTTTGAGATTATTTCTATTTGCATTGACATGCTATCATAATAGTAGAATGGAAACCATCACATATCGATTCCCCTTTTATGAGTATTCTTCGTAATGTTTTCAGATTGTAGGCCATTCACTTGGTGGGGGTACTGCTGCCTTATTAACATACATACTTCGGGAACAAAAGGAATTCTCTTCAAGCACCTGTGTCACGTTTGCCCCAGGCATGTATCAGTTACTGCTAATCCTACTATGTAAAAAGTATTAGTTCATTTTGCTGCATTTTATTCGTTTGATGCTCAGAGTTACATATTTAACAAGATTGATTTCTGCTTCAGATTTTTTTCCCCTTCTCTTGGCTATGGGCACACTATAACTATGTTGATAACATTATGACATCCAATTTACATACTTTTTTTTTTTTGAATCTTCTACCATGTGCTAAGCTAAAGATAGATCTGGATCTTGACATTTAGCTTTAGTACTGAAGATTCAGCCCTATTCATTTCCTTTGCCACATTACTGAAATGATCAGCAAAGTAAAAATGCAGTCATGTACTTCTTGGTTTTTATGTTATATTTTGTCTGACTGCCTTGAATAGCATCAATGCAGCTGCCTGTATGACATGGGATTTGGCAGAATCAGGCAAGCACTTTATTACTACTGTTATTAATGGATCCGATCTGGTACCAACATTTTCAGCTGCTTCTGTTGATGACCTCCGCTCGGAGGTGATGACATTCACTCCTGATCACAAGCTGATGTAAATACTTCATAATCTGCTTGCAAACTGCTAATTATGAAATGTTTATTTAACAGGTGACATCATCATCTTGGTTAAATGATTTGCGTGATCAGGTTGAGCATACCAGAGTCCTAAACGTTGTTTATCGCTCAGCAACAGCTCTAGGATCTCGTCTACCTTCTATAGCTAGTGCGAGGGCCAGAGTTGCTGGTGCAGGTGCACTTCTTCGTCCCGTTTCAAGCAGCACAGAGGTAAGATCTCACTTACCCTTGTGGTTTACAATCTTCAGACTTGTTATCAGGTCCTCATTTGCCAGCATTTGCAGATAAGAAGGCACTTGGATTTTTGCTAAAGTTCTCTATATTTGCATTATATATAGTTATATGCATAAGAACTTCCCTGCATAATTTGTCTGCCTTCAAATTAGCCACTAATCATGTGAACCACGACAATCTTCACATTATAAATTGTAGGTTGTGATGAAGCGAGCGCAAAATGTTGCGCAGGCTGTTTTCAGAACACGTTCATCTCTATCATCATCTCTATCTTCATCTCTATCTTCATGGTCATGCATGGGGCCAAGACGTCGTGCTTTTGGTGTACTAGCAAACTCTAAAGTGGAGGACTTGCCAGAAGCCTCCGTATTGTCAGAAAGCTCTGAAACTCATGTCACTGAAGTCCAAGCTAAAGACTTGGCACAGGACAAACTAGAATGTAATTTAAGCTGTGGATCAGGGGCTGATGATTCCGAGGAAGATGAGCCACTTATTTCTAAAGGTAGAGTGAGTAGTTCAAGTACCATTGAAGTTGTTACTGAAGGCGAGTTGTGGTATGAACTGGAGAAGGAACTTAAGCGGCAAGAGAGTGAAGTTGACCTTCAGGCCCAGGAAGAAGAAGCTGCTGCAGCAAAAGAAATAACTGAAGAAGAGAATGTTCTGGTCATTGCAGCTGCTGAAGCCAAAAGCCCCAGATCATCGATGGATTTTTTGGACAACCACCTGTTCTATCCCCCTGGTACAATCATGCATATTGTTTCCATGCCTTGCTCTGATACTGCTAATTTAGATCGTGATGGAACCACGGAAGAACATGCCCACATATATGAGACTCCTAGACAACTGTACAGTAAGATCCGTCTTTCTAGAACAATGATTAACGATCATTATATGCCTATGTATAAGAAGATGATGGAATTGTTAATCAAGGAACTAGAAAACAATCAAGATTGTAGTTGTGCTACTTTACAAGATCCAATAGTGTAGGAAATAAAAAAAAAGGTACATTATTACGAGACAGAATCGCAGTTAGTGGAATGTCCGATTGCTGTGAAGCAGGAGATCCAGTTTGTATATATTTTATTTGACCGTTTAAAATTCATAGGCATAACTTCATTTATATTGGGAAAGGGTAGATATGTCCTGAATTTGGTTTCAGGTCAGTTGTAAATTTTTTTTTTTTAAGTGACGTTGAAGATCGTTTAAGAATTGTACATTTTTTTAGTGACTTTCAATATCATTTAAGAGGCTCTTTGTTTAGTTGCACCATATATGGTGTTACTTGTCTGAAATGGAATCAAATATTATCTCAAGTTTAGCTGATTAACAACTGGATCTTTAATGGAAACAGATCAGACAAGGGTTATACAAAAAGATTATTTTTCAAGTTTCAAATTTTCAATGAAAACAGCCAATCAGCTCTTTACCGTCCGAGATATCTAAGTACCAGTAAGAGGATTATCTATATAAAAGGGCGTTATGAAATATTTTATCATTAATGACATTGCGAGTCTCACCGGGAGGTAAGACTTCCAAAAATTGACGGGCAGGATCGCCTAAAGTAGGGCGGAACCCACTCGCCTAAGAGATGTGTTCGATATTATAGGTGTCGGCACGACCCGCCGTCTCTAAACGATCATTGACGAGTCGCCTTTCACCCCTGACAAGACGGGTAAGTGTATTTTAGGTTATGCCACCTCCATTTATAGCATGAGTTGAAACCTTGATTGGCCACCTTTTCCGATGTGGGATTTGGCCTCTGTCAAAAACGACAAAAACCAAAAACCTCATGAAATTACCATTTTCATATCCTACTCATCCATAATCCTTCTTCCTCCTGGCTTCATCTTTACTTATTTTATATGCTCGGGATGAAATTTAACGAACTAACAATCTTCGCGAAGTAGCAATATGGATAATCATTGTTCGTAGGCCTGCCCAAGCTCCGGCGACATGGCTTGAAACGATAAATACTTTATCTGAGACTCTTAGGTTTACATATTCTGAGACTTTAGGCAAATGGCCGATTGGAGATTTGGCTTTCGGTATCAATTACCTGATGCGGAGGCAGGTACGCTCAGCTAATTATCTAATTTGTCTTCTTTATATAAGAACCTGTTCCTTTATCTTACATTTTCAATCTTTGACAATTTTTTCTCACGCTTTTTTGCTTTGTTATGCTTAGATGATCGGTTTCTTGATTTTTGTTTTTTCTGCTCTTATGTAATTCTTCTACAGGACAATTTGCAAGTTGCAATTGTATATGCTTGTAGTGATTCCGTACAATTAAACGGACCTGAAATTATAGCAGAATTGAAGAGTTTGTTGAGATTGCTAACCATTTGCATGTTTTTTTCCAAGAAGCCCTTTCCTGTGTTTTTAGATTCTGCAGGATTCTCTATGGAGGACGTCCTTCTCCAGAAGCCTAAAGCAGGGGTGAGTGGCCATAATATCATATAAAACCTCTCAGTTTATTTCTTTTTCTTTTTAAATGCTTACTCTACATTGATGTTCTTATTCCTTCATATATATTTGCTCTGTTTCATGCTTGATATGGATCGGATTGTCTTTCTTATTTCTATCTGGAACGAGCATAAGGCTTAAAGTGGATAGTGCTAAAGAGTTTACTCCGTTAGGATATATTTATAATTAGAAGTGGATAAATATAGTACATTCGAACTATATCCACACCATAAATATGAAGGCAAATGGTTACCATTCTCATCGAAATTACCATTTTCAGATCCTACTCATCCATAATCCTTCTTCCCCCTGGCTTCATCATTACTTGTTTTATATGCTCGGGATGAAATTTAAGGAACTAACAATCTTCGTGAAGTAGCAATATGGATAGGGATGATCATGGCCAGGGCTGGTGGGGGCGGGGAGTGGCTCCCCACCCACTGCCCCGTCCAGGGGCGGGGATTTCCCGTCGAGCTGGGGATGCAGGGGAAAAATCCCCCCATTTCCTCCCTCGCAGGGATCCCCATCTCCAATAAAATTATTCAATTCTAGTGAAAATTTTAGATCCCGATGAAAATTTCTGATCCGAATAAAAAATATTTCACAGTATTTACCTTACAAAATTTAATAATTGATGACTTAAAATTAAAAATATCTCATATAATTTAAATACAAATATTTATAAACATTTTATACAATTAAAATACAAATATTTATAAATATTTCATACAATTCAAATATTAATAATATCACTTGAACAATTTACACACTGACAAATATTAAATTAAAAAAATTTAATATATATATATATTTAATTTAATATATATATATATATATATATATATATATATATAAAATAAAATATTATTTTTTATTTTCCAAATTTAAGAGCGGGGATTTTTTTTTTCGGGCGGGAGAAAAATTCGAGAATTACCCGCTCCGTTTAGATATGATCCTCGCCCCGTGATCATCCCTAAATATGGATAATCATTGCCCATTTTAGGACATACAATTCATATAATACCTCAAATTCCTGGGAAATCAAATTGCTTAATAGTAGGAGGAGCCTACTATCCTCTGACTCACAAAGTTACAATTGGCTAAAATATTTGGAGAGGGCAAATGATCAAAATAATTTTATAATTGGAATATAATATATATACATATTGTATGAGTTTGTTTTTTGGGGACCACATACATTTTATATATATATATATATATATATATATGTTCAAAAATTTTCTTTTATCATGTATATACATATTAAAAAAAAATTTTGGAGGGGCAATCATGTTCCTATGAAACTCCACCTCGAGTAATGTGTAGCTTTTGCTATCAAATGTGTCGTACAAATAAAAATGAAAGGTGATAATAATGGCCATGCTTGATGGCTAATTTGCAATATGATTACACCACTCTGTTTAGAAGAATGTAAAAACTTACACATTTATGATTCATTGTACCTAAAGTTCCAACTATGAGCCTTCAGTCGGGGCTAAGGAATCGAAGTTTAGACCCCGTTACACTCTCCAAGATTTCAGTTCAAGCTTTCTCTGAGGCCAGCCTTGCATTGCTGGAAATGATTGAAACAGCCCATCTATATGATCACCCTCTGTGGATGTATGGCTTGGGCTTTCAGCGATATCAACCACCATATCGGAACTTGACGGACTCTGGTGGCTCTTCTTCCATTATACCTGCACCGGTTGTTGCTAGGTACTCGCGGATGGTTGTTTTACGATCTCCAAGGAAGGTATGATCCAAAAAATTGTCATAAGCTCCACTCCCAAGATTCTTTGCTGCCAACACACTGCAGGACATTTTATGCCTTCAATTCATATGCTTAGAAGGTTGAGTAAGAGACAAGGTCTACAGAAAACTACTAGCATCCTCAACGGAACTGCAATTAAACAAAATGGCTTTCAAATATTCATCTGGCAGCTCAATTACAAACTGAGAAGGGAGGGTTAAAACATCTACTTGGATAAAAGATTGAAGGACAACCCAAAACTAGAATCTGCTACACATACTGGTGAAATTTCATTATTCACAAGTGCATTTCTTTTATTGCTCAATCAGTTCTATGGGAAGAAGTTTTATTTCTATTGTCTAAGGTCCTTCATCCCTGAGACTGTGCTGCAGCAATCTGTTCAGGTTTCAGCCACATTTGATAAAAGAAGTCAATCGGGACATCTATATAATGTACCTTTCATGTGGATACCTTAAAAAGCTGCTTTCTGGACAATCCTATCTGAATACACTTGCAAAAGATTTGTGACTAGGTTTCGACCTCACTTTGATATCATCCCATCATATGCATCAGTAAATAGTTCTAAACGGAGAGTACGTAATTGGTTGAAAGGACATGTGATGTAATGAAAAGCACCATTAACTTTAGTTCTTCCATAGCATTAATGTTATGAAATAGAAAGTAGCCCTTACCAATGCCGAAGATAAGTGCGGCAAGGAAAAATATCGTCTCTCCAGATCTTATCGATGTTATATCTTCCATAATGCTGAAAATAAATTTCCTTGCTTCCTGAATCAGAAAGCAATTATAATATAGCCTTATTTTACTGTTAATGGACAACAAGAAGATCTAACAAAAATTAGGAAATGAAAATTCTTGATGCGAACTCAGAGAAAAGCAAGCATAAAATACATGCTCAAGCATATAATGCAAGTCTCCATTTCTCTACTAGAGAACCTCAACACTCTATTCTTGTTTCGAAATAGCTTTCCAAATAATAGAAATTCAAATCATTTGAATTCATAAGAATACAGATTGCAAAAAGCGTTTCCATGAAACTGACTAAAAGAATGATAGAAAACATTACCTTTGCATCTAATTTGGAAAAATTCCTCATCACTATAGCGGGCACAAAGCACCTGGCATCAATTTCCCATAGAAGCAGTTTATTGAATAGAGAACTCATGAGCTCATGCAATAGGAAAGTGTGTGTGTGTGTGTGTGTGTGTGTATAGTTATTGGAAAAAAAGTAATTTTAACATCATCCACATACCGCAGGACAGTCAAATGGCTCGCCATCAAGTGTTTCTGCCAGAACCTGCCAATGTGGGATATAATTAAGAGATAAAGAATCTGGTTGAAAACATGAATTGATTTATCAAGAACAGCGATAATTTCTAAAATAAATCAGCAACTCACAGCTAGAAATCGGAACTCAAGCTCCCTCTCCATAAAGGCAGGAATCTGACTTCATAAAACAACAAAATTTACTTGAGTTTATCAAGAATAATTATACACTAATTCATGCTTATTTTTCTAATTATTATGGTATGTACCTCTGATTTATTAATCTCAAAAACTGTAACGACAAGAGTTTCACCTTCACAAGGCTCCACGCTCAAGCTCGAAATCTCCTGCAAAAAGTTCACACTCGAATAATGACCAGTATTTGATCAGAAGCAAACGAATTTATCCATGGTTTCTTCTAGCTCTACAGACCTTAGTTTCTGGCTTGGCAATACCACGTTCAAAGAAAATTGGCGCCATATGAGCGAAAACACGCCGAAATCCGCTCAGTCTCGCAACTCTGAAATTTTTCAGTTCAGGAAATGTGCTTCTTGCGCTTTTTTCTGTTCCATTAAACATTATATCAAACAATTAATAAACGTCAATGCACATGAAATTACGGTGCACCTTACTCTAGGATAAATGATTATAATTGTAAATACCGGAGAGGAGAGAACCGAAACCGCTGATGGTGATGAGACCGGAGGGAGAAAGAATTTTATGGAAATCGGACGCCTCCTTAAGCTCGATAAGTTCCGGTCGAGAGGTCAGCTTAGACATGATTGAATGAGGTCCGCGGAGAGTTCTCCGGTGGCCGGATTTGCGAGAGAGGTAAAGTGAAGAGAGTTGTGGGCTACTCAGAGGCGGGAAGGTGATCGGAGAGTGAATTGGACACGCTCGTAAAGAGCGTGATGAATAAGAGTGAAGCAAAGGGAGGGCCACAGTCAGAGAAGTTGTCATATGAGAAATCACCAGTGGCCCAAAACAATGGAGATTGCGAATGATGGCGGAGGTTGAAGGAGACCTGGAGTGGTATAATTGACATTTACTTGAAGGATTGGGGGTAGTTTGGTAATATCAAATAAATCCCTTTCTCGTTATACGTCGTCGTTGGTTCCTAATTGTCTCCAACCTAGAGAGCTGAATAGCTTAACCTTCGCGGCTTTCTACTCTCCATCGGGGACGATGCCACTGAAATGGTGAGCTCCAAATTCTTTTTCCTTCATATTGTTCTTATAATTAATTAATTTGATGTTAAGTTTCAAATTCAAATTTGTACTGTTAGGGTTTTGCATTGGCAACCTAATGCAGGAACAACTGTGAACACTCAAATTCTCAATGAAGTCTCTCAGTGCGTGGAGAGCATTAATGGAGTTAAAGAAGGGAGATGGAAAGCTACTCTCACCTCTTATAAGCCCATACTTCGAGGTTTATCTTGGCTCTTTGTCAAATTTTTGTTCCAATTTTTCCTTCAAAAGAGACCTCTCTTATAAATTCGATTTCAAAATGTTGCTAGACCAGTCACTTGCTGCCGAATTCCCGAGAGATTTCTTGGGAATTTCTCTACCGGAGCAGCCAAACAAGTACTATTTCATGATCCGAGGCCAAAGGCTCGTTGTCGAGGCGGATTCTTCAATTCAGATCATAATGGAGAAACTTCAATCTTATAAATCAAGGGTCGCTCTGCTTATTGAGGTTAGTCTCTTCAAATGGAAAGTTTTGATCTTTCTTTTGTTGGCATAATTATTTTTCTTTTCTATAATTTTTTATGTAGGGATTTCAGTATCAACTAAGGGACTTTCAGTTAAGAGTTGGAAAAGTTGTTCCAAATCATTCCGAGAACTTGAGAGGAATTGTAATGGAGGTAATTAACTTAGAATTAATCTTTTGTATTCAAAGACAAATCAGCACAAAGTTTGCATCTTTTCTTGTTCTCTGTTGTTGAATTCATTTTTTTACATGGTGCCTTTGCTTTCCTTGGATATCTTCTTTGTTAGTTTGACTGGTATTTTGAATAGTTAGGGATTTAAAGTTCATGTCTAGAGAATGCAAATTCCAACTAATTTCAAGTTTGGAAGCACTTTTTTGCCAGAATTTACGTTTCCTTATCAAATGTTCACAATCAAGGAAGTATGGATAGCCTTTTTCTCCACATGCTTCTGCTGGGGGAAAATTTGACAAGTGATATCAACAAAAGAGAACAAAGTATTTTGTGCTTTTGCGAAGTGCTAAATACCTTTCGAAAGAGAAGGTATTTAGCATTTTCCTTATGCTTTTTGTTGACCAGGTTATACCTGGATTTGAACCTGGGAAAAGGCTTCTACGTTCCCTTGCCTTGCTACTTGACCATGCCACCAAGGTGACACTAGAAAGAAAAAAGTATCCCCCATGCCACATTTTTGCTTCTTTTTTTCTTTTAAATTTTAGTCCTTGCATCTTGAATCCCGTTTTTCTTAATTCTTTTCCTGAATTCCTACAAAGAAATCTTATTTTTTTGTACGGTTTTATTTTTGTGAAACTTTGCCATCCCTTAAATTGTGGTATTAGACTAGCGTACTCTTCTCCTTCTATTTTGTGCCTGTGGCAGTTTTAGTGTATTTCTTCATTATTTGTTGAAAGCTGAGGATTGTCAAAACCAAGATCCATTTTGATTAAAATTTTTTCTTTGAAGGTGGAGTATCTTCCAATATCTTCAATAGAGAAAGCCAGGCAAATAATGGAAGAATTTGTTGATGTATGGCAAGAGGCTATCTCAAAAAGATCGTTACCTGGTCATTTTATGCATATAGAACCCAACTTTTCTGAGTACGGTCTCTTGGATCAGTATAGTTCACAGCACACAGCTTTGCAGTATGCTTTTGTTGTGTCTCAACTAATCGCATCACAAGCAGTACAAGCTACAAGAAATTAGGAAGTGACGGATATGCTGTCCATGTATGTTTATTGCATGATTGACTGACCCTTTTACTTCTCAACATAAGATTTGATTTTAGGTGTTACTGAATCCTAATATTCTTGACAATATATAAACTCTGTCCTTTGCTCATTTTCCTATAGTCAGAAATACAAAGGAGAAGAAAATGGATTGAAGACTTTT
Source organism: Excoecaria cochinchinensis (assembly GCA_947683425.1). NCBI lineage: Eukaryota > Viridiplantae > Streptophyta > Magnoliopsida > Malpighiales > Euphorbiaceae > Excoecaria > Excoecaria cochinchinensis. The sequence continues at coordinate 7,340,793 of CANTUQ010000056.1, read as the reverse complement.
AGCAAATCTTTTGTAATGTACAACATAAGTAATATATTGTAAATGTTTGATCATACAAGTGTTGCTTATTTGTTTCTACTAGTATTTTACCAGCTTATCACCCAGATTTAGTTACTTCCGCTGGTTTCAAGGCCATGAAAGAGTCAACATGTTGAGATGGTGAGTCATGAAAGAAGAGGCATATGGCTGAGATATCATCCATTGCAATGCCTCTTTTCTTATATTTCCATGCGCGAGCAGCACATTGCACGAGCCTTTTAGCTGATTTTTGCCTATCTGGTGTAGAAGAAACGATCTGTACTGCTTCTCGATTGGAAATAACATCCCATAGCTGAGAAACGAGAAGTCCAAAACAGCACCAGAAATTAGTGAATAGTGAATAAGTTTTTCCCTAGTGATTATGAAAGAATGATAAAGAGGAAATTGCCTACACCGTCTGTTGCCAAAATGACAAACTGATCTCTCCTTGTTATGCGTCTGTGAGTGACATCAGGTATGGAAATGAGTCCAAAATCTTTAACACAGTAATCACCAATGGCTCTTGATAAAGCTAGTCCAGGTCTCTTCCCATTTGGCATCCATACCCTATACACCCCTGGCTCATCATTTAAACAGAAAACTCTACCTTTGGACTGTGTTATTCTTTCAGCTTCCTCTGCAACCAGCATCAACAATAGCACATTTTTAGGTTACGGAGGTAATAAATTTAGGATCTTGTATATATTGTTCCCTCATGGCAAAAAGAAAACACTAACGGGGTAAATTAGGCTTGAAGTCAATGGTAAGCTGAAGTGGAATTAAACTTCCATCATCACAAGTGGTTGCCAACACAGCTCGAGAATCGCCAACATTTGCTATAACCAGATGCTCCCCCTACAGAAAAAACATCAGCCTTCATGTTTCAACTTGGCCAAAATTTTCCCATATCACTAAATTGAAAGCGTCTCTAAGAAAAAGTTCTAGAGGTATGCTGGCTCAAATTTAAGGAGAGGTTCTTTGTTCGAATTAAAAGAAAGAAAAAGAAATAAAATAAAAGCATTAATTTAGAGATACCTGTTTAACCATGGTTAAAGCTGTGGTTCCACTGCGAAAGGCATCAATTTCAGGATGTTGCTTAAGGTCAAGGTCAACAGCAGCATAAGTTTTCAAGTAAGATTGCTTCCAAATATCAAACTGGTGAAGGTCTCTATCCAATTCCATATGGAAATCCATGTCAAGAGATGTCAAAGCAAGAGTTTCTTGCCAATTACACAGCAATGAAGATGGCACACATTCTCTAACCCTTTTGGCTATTACATGTCCCCATGGTCCATGCCCATCAAATATCCCACAAAATATTGTGTCCTCTTGGCATCCAAATTCCTACCATTATATATCAATTGTTGCATATCAATTTATCCAGACCATGTCATATCTTCATTGGTAGAGCAAAACGGTGAACTACCATGCTTGATTGAACGTAACTTATGCATATTCAGCTTTCATTAGCTGACATGATTTGTCAATCTGCCTCTTGTACTTTATTTTTCTTATCTAATACACGAAGTACTAGAAACATATTGACAAATCATGCCAACAAGCTCTAGATACGCTTTAGTGCAGAAAATGAATTATAAAAGAGAACCCCAATTATGGATTAATGTGATGAATTTTTAGAGAATACCTCCCACACAATCAAGCGATCCTGGTTAATTCCTTTCTGGCCTCTCTTGGAGCAGCTTGAGGCAAAATTATGAGAGTTGTTGGACCTAACAATGCCAGAAGAACTTAACATCAACTCTTTCTTTCTTGCATCATTTGCCAGAGCCTTTGCAGCTTCTTTTCCTACATCTTTATCATTGGACTTCCTCCCTTTCTTGATGGAAACTGTTCTTGCTATTCCATCGAATATTGATGGAAAAATCACCATTTCTTTCACAACCTGATGATCACACATCGACCTTTCATATTTTCAATGAATTATTTCTAATTTAACATTGTCCAAACTTTAAAATAACATAATACTTTTTAGTTAGGACGTTGATTGGATTTCAAATTCGAGATATCATGTAGTATAGTCTTGTGAAATTAATCTTTTAATATTTTCTTTGCAACCCACCAAGCTTTTGATAGAACAGAACAGCTATTAGTTAGAATATATAGAACCATCAGAACAGAAGAACAACTGTTTTCTTTGTCTGTATTCTATCAACTCTCTCTAAAGATCATTCATCACTTTTTTTTTTTTGGTTTTCCATCAATATTTTCTCAGCTACCAAACAAAACTCAATACACATCATCTCCAAAACAAGCAGAAGAACACGAGAGAAACAAAAATTTCAGAAGTATAAAGAAAGAGAACAAGAGTACGAAACCTTTTTTATTTTTTCTTCTTTTTTCGTTCTTGAACTTAAGACTGAGAAGAACGATGAGTTCTGCCGGAAGTCACCCAGCCGGAATCTGACGTCACGCCCGCAAGTCAATCCTTTACGTTTATATAGATATTGAAGAGCTTCTTCTGGTTGCTTATACTCCATTATTCTGCCATCTTCTGGATTTTCATGTTCTTATAAGTACGTAATGTGTTAGCTTTCCAGAAACTTGAAGTTGCATAGCGGAATTACTGTTATGCCCGTGTTTATGTTTCTTTGACCCACATAAACCATGGGTATTTCTGACATAGCCAAAGTAATTGCAAGGTTTAGAATTTCGTCATCACCAAACCTGGATGAATACGAGAATTCAATATACCTTTACAATTACAATAAATAAATATGAAAAATAAAATATTACAATTTTTGTACGACTAGAAAGCATATACTTTATTAATTAATTAATTACCATATATATATATATATATATACAAAATACTTATTATTAGACATGCCTAATGATTTTGGATTCAGTTGCTTAATAAATTTATTTATATATTAGTAATCCAGCTACATAATTAGAATTTTTTTAAACTGAGAATTTAAATTTATTTATTTATATATTGATAATCAAACTATACATAATTGGAACTCATTAAATTTTGTAAAAGTTGTTGCTCAGAACATTATTAGCATTTAAAAATATTACAGTAACAGATTGAGATTATACTATTAATGACTAGATGTTATTTAGTATTACATCCGTTTCTTATTATCTGTCACTTTTATTATTTTTATTAGGATTAAGAGTATTAATTAGGCTTAAATTTATAATAAAATTGAGTATTTTAATGTATAAAATTAAATTTAATTGGTTAACTTGTATTAGAAAAGAAAATTAAATTGAAAAAAAAAATAAATTGTATTAAAAATCTAAAAGTAATAGATAAATGAAATTTGAATTTTCCTTACAATTACAGATAAAAAGGAACGGAATATGTAATTTGATTCATTTATTTAACATTTAAATTTTTTTTTTCCCTTTTTGTTTGACTGTCTGAGATTTTTCTTATACAAAAACATATTGAATTATTTTAATAATTCAGATGGGGGAGCAAATACCACATATAATTTTTAATCAAGAAAAACCCATTGTGAGGTGGGCCATTTATTGTTCTAAAATACTAATGGTGTACTAGGTAGGGATCGATCCGATCCTAGATTTAAAATAAAAGTAAGTGGAATTAAAATATGACAAATTGAACTTCGTGGGATAAACAAATTTTGATTGTAAATAATATACATCACACAATTTCATAATAAAAAAAATGTCGGTCGAAATCATATAATATATATAGTCGAATGATAGAGACATGTAGGAATCGTAATTGTTAAATTAATATAATCTTATGGTTATAAGAGCATGAGAATAAAATTGTATATCTTCAAGAGCTGTTATAACTAGAAATGATTAAGTCGATAATAAACAAATGTTTGATTACGAAAGGTTTTGTGAATTAAGAATAGAGTATGTGCGTTGTTGTAACAACCCAAATTAAGAACTATTCATATAAAATACTATATGTTTAACAATTAAATATAACAAAATGATGCATATATAGTTCGTATTAGCCATATCTCCTTTATTCTATTAGACCTTTATTGTAATGTTTTGAATAATTATTTTGATTATATTGACCTTCTAAATCCCATTAGATGTTTATAGTACAAGAAATTTTGGTGGATTTTTAAGGAGGATTCAAACTGTACTTTTTAATTATGAATCTCATTAACTTTGTATGCCTATTTCTCTGTGTTTGTGTGGGATTGTATATGCAATTTGTAGTTTTTTTTATAACAAATAAATATTTAAGAAATTTAACAGAATAAACAGAAAGAATTCAAAGTTCTTATGGCGATTACTAATTAAAGAGCCAATTGGGGACCATCTCCTTAGGAAGTCAAATAATTCAGATACTGTGACCCAATTATTGTGGCTTGGGATTAAAGGCATGTGTTTGCTATGAGCACATGCATGGTTCTATGGACCATAGCCGCATTATCAGAAAGATATAAAAGACAGTAGCATAGGATTAGCCCATTTTTAGGAAATATAATGGTTTGGGAGAAAGTGGAGAGAGATATTCGTAAAATATGAGATTATTTAAGGTGCCACTTGGATCTAAATTCTGGTGAGTTCCACCCTTTTAGGTACCTTATGCATCATATTCTTATCACAAAGTTTCTCTTTCCTATGATAATCTTACATTTAGCCTTTGAAAGATGTCAGTGATGACGAAAGTATGTAATTTGGACTCTATAAATTTGAATAGAGACTAAACTGCCTAAACATTATCAGAATTTAAAAATTAATTAAATTATTAATAATTAAAGAATCCAGTTTTGACAGCTCTAAAGCTCGCCTACTAGTTTGATTTAAACCTAATGTTCCCGTTGAGTCTGTGCCCAATTTTGGCAATCAGGAAGTCGGTTCACCATTCGAACAAGCTTTATATGTTTTCTTTTGAGCGTTAACTTTAAAGTTCTGCCAACAGAAATGTAAATTCAATTCGTGTATCGCTTTCAGTTTAGAATTTCAGAGCCTCATTGTCGTACACCAAATAAACTACAGTTCGAGGAAAAACAAGACAAAAACCAATGACAGAAATAGAAATGATAAATGCTTGTGAAGCAACTATTTGTGATAAAAGCAAACTTTTGAATTTGGTATAATAGTGATCATATTACATTCCCTGTGAAGGGCCATAAATAAAGGCTCCTCTCCTCTCATTTCTTGTTTTTCTCTATATGTAACCTATCTGAAACATTGTTCGTAGTAAAAAGAAAAATCTGAAAATCAGAGTGAATTTTGTAAAAACGTGGTGTAATGTCCTACTTATAGCTCACTGCCTGATAAAAAAAATTCTTCACCGATGGCATTACCTGTCCTAGAAGAGAGCTGCAAATGCTGCTTTCTGATTGAGATAACCTTCCATTACTCCAATTAATAAAATACTTGTGATGCATAATATTCACTCTCGTTAAATACAGGTCTCAAGTCTTCCTTGCACATGAAATCCAAAGGCAAAGAAACAAGATGTCCGCGCACTGCCTGTAATCTTTCCACGGGATCGGTTTTTTTTAGGTCTCCATTTTCGTAAGCTTCAAGTTTTTCAGGGGCTATCCCTAAATCAATGGTAGTGTGGCCAAGTCTATCCTTCCAAAAGGTCATGCTTTGTCTGAGGGCAGCTCTGTGACCATGCAATTGATTAGCATAACAAGTAAAGAAAAACCACAAAGCAGATATAAAGAAGGAAGATAAAAGATGATAAAACCTGGATTGCATAAGATCATTAGGAATGCAAGAAAAGACATCCTGGTAGATGGTGGTATTCATCTGTCAAACAAATTAACCGGACATGATTGTTAATTTGAGATCAATCTCAAGGTAAAGTTCAAATATAACAATCCAAGGCTTCCTATGTGGAGCACTTGATCACAGATTTAATTTTCCCAAATGAGACAATAGCAAACATGCTGACATATGCAAACAGAAGTGGAGAGAGAGAGTTCTAAGCAATTACAAGGTACTAGGCCCTAGTACAGTCAGAAAAACATGAATCTGGTTGACCAGAGCCGAATCAGCCATGGTTATGAAACTTAAGGGTAGAAAGATCACTAGGATTGATTTTAGGCTACCCGGTAATAGGTCCAGTCAGAATTTCAAAATTGAAAAAAAAAAAAGAGCACGAGAATTTCCTTTTGAAATGCACAAAAAGGCCTTATCCCTAAAACATCGCAGAACCAAGGCCTCGCTTTACAGTCAAATGGAGAAGTTGTCCAGATTAAGCAACAACTCATGATATGTTGGACTACTTTCTAATTGATTCTTGGTTATTTTCCAGAGAAACAAATAAGGCTTTGCATTAGCTGTTACCATGAGATTTGCAAAACATGAGTAATTAGGTTATATCTAAAAACATGTATTGCAAATAAATTACGCTTCAGAATAACATAATTCAGCTCTCACCTTTGCTGTTGCTACCCACACATCTTTATATGTTGAATCAACCACTGGATCAACTATTTGATTGATCTGAGATGAAAAGTAAAAGGAAAGATGGTGAAGTTTAATATAAATCTCTCAAAAACTTAAGAATTCTTGAATAGTTTACCAGCGAATATGTTTAAAGTAACTCTAACCTCTTTGGCATGAAGACCCAGGTGTTCGGACCACAACGAAAGACGAAGACTCAATGAAAATTTTCCAGCTTTCCAATTCTTCCCTCCCATGAAGGAGTTAACCATCTCTTTGTCTTCAACAAGTACACCAATCTAAAACAACAGATTTTGAAGCAACTGAAAATCCCCTTCTTTAAAATTAATAAATACTGCCTAATGGATGACAGTAGTTTACAAAAATCAAAGTTCCACATGCAGATTGCATATATTGAATTACTGATTAGAAAGTGGAACAGGAGAGAGAGAGAGAGAGAGAGAGATAGATTTAGGTCCAATAATTTCCTGACCCTTTTATAGGGATCTAATTTTCCATACTGGATATACAATGATTGAGAAAATAAACAAAACTAATTAAAGTTATACCTCCGAATCTCGTGAACCCAGCAAACTTCTATCATTAATATTAGCAGATCCAATCAAAGTTGAGCAGTCATCAATTATCATAATTTTACTATGTACATACACCTGGATATACAATCGAAAAACAGCATCATTTGACAGAAATTAAAAGAACAAGAGAACCTTCAACCACGATTTTACTAAGATGTTCTACATTGATCTCTGATGCATAAAAGGAGCATCCGTTAATGAGGAAGACATAAAATTAAACAAACAGAATAAACAGCCTGATGTATGCGTGCAAGAGTATACCTGACTGGTAGCCACTGGACCACCATCAAAAAGTCGACCATAAGATCGTAGACCATAAAAAGAAATGTAATCTTGTGTTTTTGGACCAAGAGCATCATAAAGGTTATGCAATATTGAATTTTGTCCTCTGCAAATGGTTCGGTATTGCCAATGCACTATGGCTCTAACAGATGCAGCACCACTATCATCCAAACCCCCCTGTTAGGATAACAAATCAGTGAAACTGAATTAAATAAACAAATTTTTAAAATTGAAAGGGGCCAGTCTGGAATGCAAACCTGGAAACCAGGAATCAGAGGTATCACAATAATAACCCTAAAACACTTCTTCTCATTGTATGCTCTCATAATGCGCCGATATAATGATTCTAAAACACGATTCCGTATGATCTCATCTCCTGAAAGACCTGATATAAAAAATTGATTCTGGGAACAGATTGCCCAAGAATAAACAAGAAAAGTAAATAGCAAGTTAGAGACCTTGGCATCCCTCCTTAACCTAAAAATCTTTAAAAAAAAAAAACTTCATGATCAAAAAGGATTTGAGGCCAAAGGGATGTGTAGGGAAATTATACAATCCTGATTTTTTTTCTTAAAAAAAAAAAAATCCTCTGTTCCACAAATTTTGCAAAGCCTGATGGTGAAAACCTTCTTCAACTATTCTGAAAATTATTCCCAAAAAATTTGAAATGAGTGAATTTGCCAGAGCACAGAAGAGGCAGGGATATAGTATGAGACGAGAGCTTGATATTTGGTCATAGATGAAAAAATAAATCAAATGCGTAGGTAGGATAAGCTCATCATATGCAACCACCAGCTCTTTACTTATGAAAGCCTGCAACAACAAATATTTCATGTGGTTGCTTCTCACCAATCTCCCTCTCTACTATCCATTACAATGAATGCTTGAAACTTTAAGTCCTTTTGTCCATGTACCCAAGCACATCACTTGAGGTCTTCTTTTCCTTCAACAAAATCTAATTCACTCCTCCTATCAGAAGTCCAAGAATAGGTACTAACTTGTGGACTGTAAAAAAACAGACCTTTAAGAAGCTACAGGGTAGAACCACAACAAAAATCTCTCTTACAGCCTCTTGCTTTAATATGAACAGGAAAATGAGACCAGATAATCTTTCTGACTAAACTGCATGGTTCCAGACAGGTTTCCCAAGTTTCAGCAAAAATCCTATTTGCTATTAGAGTACTCATATTACATATAATGAGCATAGTTGACCGGAAGTTTGAATTAAATATTTAATAAGTGATTATACCTCAATATATATGAAGTGCTCTGCTTTCTCAATGAGAGAACAATAAGCACAGTGAATGCTCTCTTCAATTTGGCTTGTCCCGGCTGACCACTGGCTCACACTCCTTATAATCTGAAAATGTTAAGATCATTATTGAAGGCAGAGCTTATAGACTATAAATTTGATGGATAAAGTCTAATGGCTGTGGAATAGCTATAGCCAAATTCCTGGACAAACAAAAGAAAACCAAGTGCAGAGTCATTTAGAAGAATCTTATCACAACAGAGAATCCAACAAATTAGGCCTTTGCTACAGAATAACATCAAGTATGAACCATCTACTTCCAACAGACTTTCAGCACGACCTTCATTTTGCTTTCTCTCAATCCCAGGCTAGCATGATCATTTTTAGATCTTTTAGCACACTTTTCTTCCCAAATTTCTCTCTGTTACTTTATAATTTTTTTTTTCCAGCCAAAAACTTGACAAAACAAATTATGAGGTGCTTTTTGGCAACTTCAACAAAACCTAGAAAATATCCCAATTTCAAATAATGCACAGTTGACAACCCATAAGAAGAACAGAACAACTAAGCTGAATAAGATCAAATATGAGAAGCTAACCATTGCATCCTAGTTACGAAGTTTGGACCATCAAATATCTAAATTACCAGTAGATTTCCTAATATTTGGTCAAGAAACAAGAAATGCAGACTACAACTGACCTGACAATGGCAAGAGGTACATGGGCCAACTTGCCCCGTTTCATCCCCAAAACCAACCTGATCTCCCCGTTCTTGTATTTCCCACCACTCTAAATCTGAAGATTTTGTGTCATTCTGCGGTAATAAGTCGGGAGATATTTTCACATGAACTGTAACTTCATGATCATCTACAAAGCCTTTCATTGGCATATCAGGAACAACAGCTCCAACTTTAGATTTCCGAAAAGCATGAGAAATACTTCTGCCAGGAGTGGATTCCAACCCATTTAATTTTGGGCCTCCACCAGATCCATTCGGCTCTTCAGCTTCTTGTGGCAATAGTAGGGGTATATCTTGTAAAGATTGTCTAGAGGAAAAGGAATCCTCCCTTTTAATGCCTATATAAGTATCTTCAACATTCTTACTTTTAACCTCCAATTCTTTGCTACTTCCCCTATAGTGTGGAATAACCATGTGCTGCTGAGGCATGAGTAGTGGAATGGCTTCCTCATAAGGAGCTTTATTTCTCTGGAAAAAAAGTGAAGTTATAGTTGTATTAATATGTTGGTACGGACTTTAACTGAACAACCACACTGATCAAAGCTAGAGATTAACCTTTGCATAGTTCCAACGCTGAACGAAGTGCCTAGCTACATCACGACATGGTGGCCCCCATAGGGCACAATGGACATCATGCCAAGGCATTCGGGGATATTTTCCACGATCCAGTTCATCTTTCATTGTATCTTCCCATGTATTGGGTTCAGATTCCCTGCCGTATAAAATTAAGAGGTCATGTCATTATGTTAATCAATGCAAAGCCTGCTACTAGTCACCTACACTCATGTTACCATTTCACACAGTTCACTGCTCGGTGTCATTGACACCAAAAAGAATTATGAACTTCCAACCTCTTCATAGAGATGTTAAGTGTATGGCTACAACATTGAAGTAATAGTTAACTTTAAGGATATTCTATTAATTGAATAGCATAAATCAGTGAAAACATATGACTAGATAAGATAAGAAGTAACTGAAAAAAGATAACCATTTTTCATTATCTTTCTCTTGACAAATGCCCATTGATCGTTCTGCAGGAAATGATCAACTTACCTTGGATTGTAATAATCCTTTCCGGGCCAAAAAAGAGGTGGACAATCACCCACCCTATGTTCACATGTGTCATAACGGCCAAAACACAAGTCCAGTCCTCCAATAAAGCAAATATGATGATCAACAATGACAAGTTTTTCATGGTGGGACCTACATAAATCCAGAGTACATATGAGAAATAGAAGAAATCCATTCTAATGATGAAAATACATGAAATTCTAGTGCTTAACAACATAGCTAAAGGGACTCAAAAAAAATGCATACCAAAGGTAAACACCACTGGAGAAGTGATCAGGATAACGCAAAACCTTCACATTTTCATGAATGCTAAGAAGCTTTCTTTTGCTATACATACTGTTAATTTTCAAAGCAAGAGCAACCTCTTTATATAGAAGAATATATATCTGCAGTCACAAGAATCACACCGCATAGTCAGTCATCCAACAGAACTAGAAACCAAAAGGACTATGCAATGTGGTCAATAAGGTTCCTGTTACATGTTGATTTATTTAATGGTATCTCCCAAGGCTTTTGACAAGTGATTTTTGTTTAAAGTTTGGCATCAAGACTCCATAGCAGTTGTCACTTCTTTTAGATCAGAAAAACCACTTTCTTTTCTCCCATGCAATCTAACTAGGGTATAAGCATTTAGACGGGACAAAACATAGAAAATGCCAATGTGAAAACCCATTGTGTTATGCTTAACCTGCATTAAGCATGCAGTTAATCAATATTCAGCAAAATAAAACTTTTTAAAATTGAAAAAGAGAATCACGGTATTTGGTTGGTCACTGAAGCACCTTCACTTTCTATGTAATACTATGCTTGTAAATTGTAGTATTTGGTCAATATTGACAAAAGTGTTCTACTATTCCTTCCAAGTTCCAAGGGTTAAAGTTGTCTAGCCATCAAGAAATAGCATAACTAAAAAGTAATCATATCAATACAAATTATTTGCAGCCATTACCACCATTTGTTTCAATACAAATGCTTCAAAAGAACAATAATACAAATTAAGATAAATAAACTACCCTTGCAAGGCATTGAGTTGGCAATGATGATCACTATTACAGTCAAATTTATAACTACCTGAACTCCTTGCTTAGCTTTGGCTTCCAGCAAAGTATCAAGCCTAGATGATTCATGAGCACGAAAAGGACGCCGAAGATAGAGTTCAGGGCACAGCCACCAGCCACAAATAAAAATCTGCACAAAATTTTCAATAATTCGATGATACGTTTAAATTTTAAACAGAAGAACTAATGCTCAATACAGCCTAACTCCATGGGCTCAAGCTGGATGCGACTGACCTCTGATTTAGCATCCTCGATTGATGAAGCTATAGCATCAAAAGCAGCCCTACCATCTATAAACCATCGAGCCCGACTACCGTCTTCTGTCAAACCCCTAGGAGGAGCAAAGGAGCCAAAGCGATGAGGATGACACCAACCTTCAGGAGGTCTAAGTCCAGCATCATTAACTGCAGCAACCCAATCTTTAACTTTAGCACCAGTCTTGGCTCTTAACTTTACGCTCCGATTACCACACGTGACCTTTGAAGTTTCCAATCATCTGTTAGCGAGTGCAATATCCGTACAGTATCATTATAGATAGCAAATCACCTAAATTAACTATATTCAGTGTAAAGGTAACACCCATCACAAAGTGGAATAAATTATTCATCCATTGGAGAAATGATCATAGAATTCCTATATTTACCAATGGGGAAAAAATAACAACCAAATTTGGAAAAGGAATGGTAGCAAGACTAAATTGAAGCAAGTAGATCCCAGATTGATAGTTGTACAGGAGTAGTCCTGATTAAGTTAGAATATCTTGCGTGTAAAAGCCTGCTGTATCCTTCTATAATATCTAAGAATTTCGAACATTGTTATCAATGACTTTGCTCCTTGTATTTTTGCACAGCTTCTCTTCAAAAACATGTCTGACTATATTTGACAGATACCAAAGCAAAGGGAGGAAAGAAGCAACCAGAAAATCAGTAACTTCTCATCTCCTATGTATTGACTTCAATAAACTCAACAAACAACTCAACCAGGACATATCATATCAGCAGAGTACTAAGAAAGCCATGTAGAAAAACACTACCATTAAACCTATAAGATGAATGGTAAGAGAAAAATGTCTAATTGAATCTGTGGACAGCGACAGAACAGACAGCAATGTCAGCAACAAAGGGGAAAAAAGAAGATAGAAAAGGAAGAAAGAAAATCTTTCTTACCTTAAATGCATGACGCAGAGGATTACGCTCTTTTGTTTCCATTGCCAACGAAATTCGACCCTCCCCACTACCATCTGAAGAGGGTAATACATCAAAAACTATTATGTCTAAAGGTTTAGTATCAAAAGGGTCTGCCAGCAGCGCCAAGAATCCAGGTTTTAATACAGCCCACACCTGCAAAAATAATAAAATGATTAAAGATTTGAATGATTCCATCAAATGCAGGTTCTTTAGCAAGTAAAGTATAACTGTTTGAGTTACAAATGAGCCAATAAGGCAATAACTAGGCCCTCACTGTTGAATGAGCCTCCCCTGATCTCAGTCAACTAATCTTTTTTAGATACTCTTCAACTGTTGAACACTTACTTTCCTCATATGATTTATATCATTGCTACCTAAACTTAAAAGAAGAATTACCTCACATTGGAAAATCAGTAGTTGAATAGTTGAGGTAGTATGATATGAAATGCAAATTCTAAATGCTCATCCTTAACATTACAAGATTTCTCAACAGTGATGTCTATTTATGACATAAGATGAAAGATTAGACCATTATTATCTACTTTCCTGAGACTAACTTTTAGTAATTTCATCAAGGACTCTAGTAGAATATAGAAACTGGAAATCACACAATTTCTTATCCAACGAAACATAGGGTTGCAGTAATCCATTGATCCAGTTGATTTTCTTGAGCATGTCTACCTAAATTACCTAAAAGTGAGTTCCAAATTGATACATAAAGATGACATGCTTTTAAACAATTCTTCTTTCCATCCACGACATTTGACTTTGTTATGGTCCCAAATTGTGGATCGAAACACCCGAAAACTATAACTCAGCTTGTTAAAAAGAGATTGAAACCTCTTAGCTCCTAAAAGGAAGACTGAAACCTTGGACCTCGTTAGAGAGGGCTCCGATCTCTTGTACTTTCATACTGAAAAATTCTGACTTGCTTTATTGATTAAATTTATCTCTTTAAATAAATATTACAAGATTAGTAACATATAATAAATTAGGAATTATAATGTAACCGGAAAACTATGGATTTATTCTAATTAGAAAATAAGAATATTTTTCTAACTAGGAAATAGAAATCCTCCTAAATAGAAAATAAATCACTAATTAAAATCAAATCCTATTATCAATAAAATATTACTACTAAAAATAAATATTACTATAACTAAAATATTGCCTTATTAAACTCAAACCCTATAACCATAACAGACTTTTATCTCAAAATATGACTAAACCATTATCAGGCAATGTCTTAAAAAATAACAGCAAGACAAAGGTAATTGCAAGGCACCTAAATGATAGATGTACAACACATGGGTGGAACACCCACGTAAGCATGTATGTACCTAACTGAGTTTTAACCAGTAAAAGTTCTCACATACACATTTGGCGAAAATAATATTCAGCATTAGTTAGACTTTAGTAAACCAAAAATCTATAATTCAACCCCACATCTATACATTACCTTCTGCCAGTTATCATTACAGCAATTAAACCAATGACAAACACAACATTTTCCAGAATCATCATTCTTTGGAATTGTTGGTAGGTGCTTCGCCATAACATAATCTTCTTTCAGCTTAGTGCCATATTCTGGACAAAATGACAATTTTGAGACCTCCAAAAATTTGCAAACCTGCACCATAAATTGTCCATTCTGAAGAAAAAGTAATAAAAATGAAATTTTAAATATAAACTTCAAATGCTTAACAATCTTCAATCAAGAATCACTATAGAGATCAAATAAATGAGTGGTCAAATTTATGAATGACTTGGTTCAAGCTGTAGGTTGAAAATATCTGCAATTACAAAGGGTGGGCTTATAGACGCACACGAAGTTCAAAGGACCACCTACAAATTGAGATAGTTTATCATCAAGGCGCAAATTCAGAGAAAGGTCCATGAACACAAAAGGCAATCAAAATATTTCCTCATATAAATTAATGCTTCTAGAATTGTAGTTGAGTTGCAGCTCAAAAGTTAAATCATGCCTATATGACAAACAAAAAAACTTGTAAGACAAAAACAATAGCTCAAAGCGGCATAGGTAAAGGTGTGACATTTGGGAAACCAATTAGGAAAGCACTGAAGGCATTTGATCTGTAGAACAACCACGCTGATGCTTCAATGAGATCCCAGGTGCTTGATTTTCTGCTTGATCAGCTTACAGAAATTTAAAATATAAGTCATGAAATATACTCTGTGATAATTGTTAGAGGGTCGAATTTAATTGAATTGTTGGTGATGGAACAAATAATAGCCCAGCTTTAGTTGTCAACTTAAATTCCAAATTTGATCATTTAAAAATAAACAATAATATAAAAATAAAAAAAAAGTAAAATATAGAAGACAAAAGTAATCAGAGCATGTAAGAACTGCATTAAATTTGTGTGAGATGGTGGTCAGGTAAGAGGCTGGGTTTCTAGACTTATCTGCTAAAACTTCTGTTTGGCTAATGTGGCTGCAGCTAACATGTCATTCAATCTATATTGCATTCTATGAATAACTCAACCTAGGATGATCAGGAAGATGATGTAGAAATAAGCCATACCAGCTTATAGATGACTTAAGCAGAAAAAATTAGAGATAACATTTTCCTGGACTTCATTACCACAAGTAATTTCACTAGTCAAAGATGTCACTAAAATATATACTTTCACATGCGTAAGCTCTACCCCAAATAAAAACCAAAATAATTGTTATCACAGCCGTAAATTTTATAGGACACTTGCAACAAAGTACAATAAGCATCACAAGATTGAACCATAAAGCATCCAGGGATACCTCTCGGGAATTGGCAATATCCAAGTTTCCTAAAAAGTGATTCAAATATTCTTGCATTGCAACCTTTGCTCTTGCTGACATAGAATGTTGTCTCCCCAAGGCAGGACGAATAACTGGCAAAGCAGCACTTGAGGGAACATTTCTGGACAAAAAACTCACCTGTAAGACCTATAAGATTATGCACTACAGGAGAAGAGTATGCATTCCTTTTTCCCGTCCATCTTAACATGTCAGAGTAATCACCTGTTTTTAGCACTTTCATCGCTATGCAGGGGAATAGTCTCATCATCAGGATCATCTTCATCATGTACTGGTGTATGATCTCCTATTCCTAGATTTTGAAGCCATTCTTTAACCTTTAATATAATGTTCCAAACAAAGTAAATCAAAACCACACACCTTTCCGGGCAAATTTCTAAACGATATATAAAACATATGGAAGGTTCAAATAGAAATGTCAAGGTAAAATCTTTATACGCACCTGTTCCTGCTTCTCATGAATTTCCTCAAAAAAAGCTCGTCTTTTCAATGCAAAGTGTAAATAGAATACTTGTGCTGCTTTCTTCACTAATTGCCACTTAAACTGGCAAATAAACAGTAAAATAATTTTTCAAAAGTGCAAATTACGCACTATCAATTTTTTTGCTAAAAATTCAACATAATATAACAGCAAATGGATCATGATTGACTAATTGATAAAGACATAGCATCAGTGAGTTGATCGAATGCCAAAATTTAACTGCAAACAATGAGAAATGTAACGGCAAAGTGCAGTGGAAGCAACTGCAGTTTCGCGTAACAATCACATAATTCATATTCATTTTTCTTCTTATTAAAATTCGCAACCTCAATTGCAAAGAATGATGATAATACACATATCAGCAAATAAGAGATTCCAGAGAAGATTTCGTGCCTGCTTGTATTGAACCTCGATAGTGTAAGATAAAAGGACAGGACTAATATCGCCGGGATCAGGTCTAGATACAGAGACGATGGTGGCAGTCGGCAACTCGTCAAAAATCCGAGAAGACTCCGGCGTAACGCCGTGAGCGAAAGAGAACAAGGACGACATCATCGACGATGGATGTTGATTTTGATGCTGATGCTGAGGAGTCGACGGTTCTGATTGCATTTGAACATAACGGTGACAGCTAGTACCGGCCATTAACTGCTCGGAGGAAGCCATTGGATTTAGAGGTTGTGATATGATTTGGTGTCGTTAAAGTCCAACAAAGGAAATGGAATTAACAGTTTTGGAAGGAAATTCCTTCTTCGGATCTAACAAGAGAAAAGCGTCGAATCTGGAAAGTTTCAGATTAGAAAATTTTGGTTGGTTTTCAACTATGGAGTTGTAAAACTAGCAACACACCAAAATGCGCTCCGTCAAATCTCGTTGCTTTGAAATTGGTGTTTTATGGGTTTATGTTTTAAATTATACTCTCTTTTCTTTTCAATAAAAATGGTCTAAAATATCAAAAATATAGATATATGCGTACGTAATGATAAATAATTTATTAATATTCGCATTTTACACATGTAACATCCTAATACGATTTGATAGCTCAATTATATTAATAATTTATTTGAATGTTACTTACGCTAAAAAGTTAATCGTAATTAAACTTTATGGTACTAATAGTTCGATACATATAATAAATATGTGGAATGATATGATTTAATAGATAAAAATAATTTTGATAAAAAAATGAAAGGTTAAGATTATATTAAATTATAAAAGAAATTATCAAAATTAAATAAAGATAATAAGAGAAAAAAAAATACAAATTTGATAAAAATACACGCAAAAACACTAATTTGATGATTTAAAAATTTAAACAAATGAAGTCACTGGTAAAGAGAGTATACTTTTCCAAACAAAACATTGAATCATATCAGTGCATAGCAAGCCATGATCCAAACAAGGCTTCAAATCAATGGCTTATGGATGACATCATTTGGTTCATAATAAATTGGTAATAAATAAACTATGATTGGCATAGAATAAACCATCGTGCGGAGTACGGAAAATGACATTTTCAAGAAAACTGGTTTGTTTCTTCTTTGGTTTCGTGCAAGATTTACATGGAGTAATAGTCATTTCGATTTTAATAGCTTTAAGATGCTCAAAATGGACAATAGATTTGGCGTCAAACCATTTGCTTACAAGAAAAATATGAATAAATTGTGAATACTTTCAAATTGAATTAAGTTACGATACCATTATCACTCAACTGGTGTTTGGATTATGTTTTATAGTTTTCCATAATTAATCTATAATTTAATATTGTTCGATCACAATAATTTTTATATTTTATTTTATTTTACCACATTTATTTATTTAATTTTAATAAATCCCTTATATTTTAATATAACTCCAATCTTTTATCTCATTCATCAAAATTATTTTTATTTTTTAATTTTTTTTAAATTAAACCATTTCATATCACACCATATTTCCAAACATACTAATAAATAAAACCATATTATACCCCACCGTATCAACATCGTCCCAAAAAGGCGTCAGTTACATAAACCATTTCAATGATTGGGAGTCGGGTTGATGTGGCTCATTGTAGCACAATAGCACCACATGCAATACCATCTACCGTAACATAATTAGCTCCAAAGACAACCAGGTATCACGTGAAAGTACACGCTTTTAGCTCAATTATTGGGACGGATCGAGTAAAATTTTACCAAACCAATTATCGAAGTTGTCCTGATTGGGCATTTCTGGTTAGATATGCAAACTACATTATGGTTATTTCGAAATTGAACATATTAGACAAGAAAACTTAAACTTAGTGTTGCTCGTGTCTAACCTTGCAACATTGTTTAGTCAACTGCATTATCATGAACAAACATGATTCCACATGGAAAAAAAAAAAAAACTACAGACCATGTTCCAAAAATCTGTACTTCCAAATAAATAGAACATTTGCTTTGAAAGCAAACACAAATTGCTTTAGGAAACAAAACCCTACAAAGTAAAACAGACATCAGTATAACTCAGATATCAACCTTCACCATCTATCAGCATCTGCAATCACTTCTTTGATTTCTTGGCTCCCCTGCAACGCCAAAACATATTAAATTTTTGCACTGCAAAATGGGACCTGTCCAACCAATCTAAGTATCTTATTCAGTCTTTCATAAAATAACAAAAGTATCTTACTCAGTCTGCTGAGGTGCAGGCGCAGGTGCCTGCGGTGCCTTTTCTCCAGGTCCCTATAATACAAGAGAATGAAAATATCATATACCACAATAATTAAATAAATAATGATCCCATTCTGAATATTGAACACCACTGTTTTAAAATAAACTGCAATTATCAGAAGAACGCAAATTCTTCTCACCTGTGCCAAACGCTCCTCTCTTCTGGCAATCTTTCTCTCTCTGCTTGCCTTGTTTTTAGCACGCTTGGCCTCAAACTGGTCGGACAAGGTCTTCTCTCTTGCCTTTTCAGCCTTTGATTTATGGATACTTTCCATAAGCACACGTTTGTTCTTAAATACATTACCTTTAACCTTCATGTACATGTCATGGTACATGTGCTTGTCAATTTTTTTCGCTTCCCGGTATTTCCGCAGCAGGCGCCTCAGAACTCGCATTCTCCTCATCCAGAGTATCTTAGTTGGCAGCCTAGCCTCCCTGGTACCCTTGCGCTTACCTGAAGTCAGAAAAGAAATACATCATATCTTCTCAAACCTCTCTCTTTCTTCCCCCACAGAAACCACCAAAACACCCCCCACCCCCTCCTCCTCCTTTGCAGAGGAGGGGGGGAGAAGAGTCATACTATTATTTCTTTGATGTACAACTTTAAGACTTCAGGCATCTAAGCATATCCAACAATTTCAGAAAAAACCATACCGTATCCAGAGTGGCGACCCTTTCTCTTGGCCTCCTTCATTCTGCGAGCCCGAGAACGGGAGTGAATTTTTGTTGGCTTTCTGATGATAAAGCCATCCTTCACTAGCTTTCTGATGTTTTGTCCTGTATCCAGGAACCATGAGGGATAATCACAAGGGAATAATGAAAATAACTGAAACAAATTCTAGAGTAGCTCTAGTATCTTTGCTTTGAAATATAACAGCTGACAGGAAATAACCAAATGTCATAATAGAAGTTGCGCTACAAAATGCAGCAGGAGAAAAGAGAAGAACATAAAATAGTTCCAAGGAAAAGCCTGCCAGCCTAATAACAAGATATGCCCTTTCATACCATGTCAAAATCGAAAAAGCAGGACCCAATTGCTCTAAATCAAATATTTCATATCATTTTATGCCAGAAAATAGCAATTGGGATTGCTAGCCAGGCTCAATGGGAAAACAATATTTCAATTAACCATTTCTTCCCTCAACAATCATGCCAGTTACATGATTCTTGTATCCCAAGCTTAGGGCAGGTCATCTTAAGCTATACTGGGCAGAAAAAAAAATTTCAAATTATCAAAATTAGATTCCCACTCTCATCCGTTTCTGCTTCATGTCAATTTCATTTCTTTTAACTTCACAACTACCCTCTTAGAGGCCATATCTCCAGTAACACTTTAACCTATCAAGCCAACAACCATAGCAACAGCCAGTACGATTTCTAGCTATTAGCTAAGAGCGTAACCAATTTCTCTCCCATCGAAAAAAGATACATCCAGGTTAACAGCACCTGCTATCAACAAAAGGACTCCAAAACGTTCAAACTGACTGGCACCACCTCAAAAGCTTAATCATTCTTTAGTCTTCCAGCAATATAAGAGGTCACTTCCAGCTATATTCAATCAATAACCTACGCTTTCTTCCTAGAGTACTGCGGTTTTTTTTTTCGTGCTTTAATCAAACATAACGACTTGAATCGATTGAAATAATCAGAATTTTGTATGAAGTTCAGGGGAGTAACATAAAATTTGCTTGGATTTTGGAATCTCAATGAAGGTCAAATCAGTAATTAAATATATATAAATAGAAGATCATAAGACAAGAATAATCAAATCGAATGGACGTGATTGGACGATTCAGAGGAATCAGAATAATAAAGATCTAGAGTTTCATGCATCTATATTCACTGTTTTCAGGTAATCAAAGCTGGAAATGAAACTAAAAACGACGGAAAAAGAAAATAGAACTTACTGGAGTTGGCCATGGAGATTTCATTAACCTCGTTAGGATCAAGCCAGACTTTGCCTTTCCCACACTTGAGCACGCTAGCGGCTAGCCGCTTCTGGAGTTTCAACGATACCATCGTCCCTGTTGGTTTTTCAGCGGAGCGGCGGCAACTGGAGGGTTTTTCGATCGGATGCCAAGGCTAATTTATATTATCTCACAGAGAATGGTCGTCAGGGTTAGGGTTTTTCTTTTTCTTTATGAAAATTATATGTGTCGTCCATGAAATATCTTCAAATTGTGTAGCGAACCATGTAGTTCTTAAAATTACAAATGAGTACCATTAACTTTATTTTAAAACTTTTTATTTTTATTTTTATTTTTGAAGTTTTAATTTAAGCTTTGTTTGTCTTGATTGGTGAAAACTAAGTATTTTTATTAAATAAAAATGGGTCAATTGCATCACTATCAATCGGCAGTTCAACCAATTTTATTTGGCTCTTAATTGATAAAGTCATTTATGACTTTATCGGGAGCACCGGCCTCTGTACGATATTGTCCGCTTTGGACTAGAGTTCTCACGGCTTTAAATGATCTCGTATAAGGAGAAAGTGTCTATGGCCTTATAAGGTTCACTTTGATCTCATCTCCAGCCGATGTGGGATTGGATGATAGCATTGTTATCATTATTCCCCCTCCCGAAAGAGATTTTCGGACGCTGACCGCTTGTCGGGACTGGCCGCTTTGGGCGCTACTGATCGAGCGCTAGCCCTAACAAAACCTTGAGGGTTAGAGGACCACAGCGCCCCAAGACGACCCAAAGAGGACAATATCGTAACGAGTACTCACCCTGAGCTATGAAAACACTCAGCGGATCGAGTGGGTCCTACGAGACCTCCCCCAGAGGCGAACAAAATCTTGAGGGTTAGAGGGCTACAGCGCCCTAAGACGACCCAAAGAGGATAATATCGTAGCGGGTGCTCACCCTGAACTATGAAAGCACTCAGCGGATCGAGTGGGTCCTACCCTCAAACCCCTACGAGGCCTCCCCCAGAAACGAATAAAATCTTGAGGGTTAGAGGGCCACAACGGCCCAAGACGACCCAAAAGAGGGCAATATCGTAGCGGGTGCTCACCCTGAGCTATGAAAACACTCAGCGGATCGAGTGGGTCCTACCCTCAAACTCCTACGAGGTCTTTTAAAGTCATGAGGGTTCCGGTTCAAAACGGACAATATCGTACAGAGCCCGGTGCTCCCGATAAAATCAGAAATTGTTTTATCATTAATATTTCTATATTTTAAACTTTATTAGAACTAATACAGTGATTAATTTTTTATTGAAATCAACCGGTCGGTTCAAATTTTAAAATCCTGATTCTAAATTATCAAACTCAAAAATAAATTGATCACATTTTAAAAATAAAGCTGAATTTATTGCATGTTGCGACGCTAACAATTCAATAGTATAGGCAAAAGAGGTGTCTTTCCCCGCCACAAGTTCCTCACACAACCATTGTTGTCTCTTATGACCACAGCCCATCAACCTGCTTTGATTGAAGCTTTTCATCTCGCATTCAAATTGAATTTCATGAAGTCTAAAGGGGTGCATTGTTGCAACCCATACTGATGAAAGGGTGGTTCCTGCCTTTTCTCATGTGAATTAGCATTAACAAACTCATCCTAATCCCTAGTTGCATTATCAATTACTTCTTTGAAATTTGACTCAATCCCTTAAAATACAAATCTATTTCTCATCTTCCATATATTCCAACAAATGCTCTCAATCAGCTCCAACCTACTTTCCGCATCATCCTTCCGACCTAATCATTTTTCAAACCAATTACAAGAATTTGAAAGCTCCACACTCATTAATTTATATATGAAAAAACTAAAAAATTAAACATTACTTGCATACTAATAAAAACAATATTTAATCGGTTTCTTTTAATTTACACTACTATTTACATCACATAAACTATAATATTACGAGCTCCATATGAAATTTTAATTAGTATTGTTTAGTTCAATTTTGTTAATTTATTGAGGATTGAAAATGAAGCTTTGGTTTAAAAAAAAAAAATTAAAGCTTTACTATTGGAAGCCGAAGAAGGTTCGCATACCCATGGGCCATTATTTTGGGCCAGAAAAGAGTCCCCGATGGCAAATGCAATTAACCAAAACCGATAATTCCAGGAATCCGATTTGACGGCGGGTCCATATCTGATGCCAATGCCACTAAGATCCGACCCGCCAACAACAAAACACGTGTCCTTGACGATTCACTCGTCTTGTCCATGTCATCCACAGAATCAAATTCCCAATTCAATTTGGATTTCCTTTTCCTATTTTTCCTGGACTTTTCCCGGGAAAAAAAAAAAATCCCTAAACCCCTTTCCCCTTTTCAATTAGTTTTACAAATTCTCAATTCTCATACCACTTGCTCAATTTTTTCTCTTGCGATGGATGTCTCTCTCGCTGCCGATACTGTAACGATATCCACACAACAAGGGGCACGGTTTGCGAATTCGCCTCTTCACCGTCAGAATTTGATCTCCAATAGCAATCTCGCTTTCTCCGCGGGAGTCCTTCAAATATCTGCCGTTTTTTTCGACGCACTGGCTCCTCCTCCACTGAAACCCGGCGCACGAAAAACCGTTCGCCGGCCTCTTCTTCGCAAGAAGCGGAGGACGAAGAGGAAAACTTACGGCGGCGGTGAATCCGACGACGGCGGCGAGGATTTTGCGATTTTCGGTGGTGATGGCGATGGTGATGGTCCGTTTGGTGGAGCTGGTGGAAACTGGGGAGGTGGCAGGGGGTGGAATTTTGACGGATTTGGAGGGCAAAATTGGGACGAATCATCTTGGTCTTCGTCTTCTAAGTTTGCTTATGGTTTCGTGTATGAGGTGATTTATTGGATTGCCTTGCCAACTTGCTTGCACTTCGCATTCGAAAAGGTTGTTAAGATGATGGCTTGTGGAATTGCAGATACTGACAGAGAAAAAGTTCCTATGAGATTGACTCCCATTTGCTAATTGGGTAAATAATATTTATGATTTTATTGAGGGGATTAGGATCATTGTGATTGTATCTAATTTGGGGTAATACAGTGTTATATGTTCATCCTCACAGACAATGTATATATTGTATATAAAATATTAATCCACATTGGTTCTGTGAATTGTTAAAGGTGTCTTCTTTATTTAATTATTTAGTTTTTTGTTTGTAAATTATGTTGCTTGAGTGAGCTGATGCATTTTCTTTGGCGGCTGAATAGAATATTGCCAAGGCATGTTGTAGTTTATTTATCAATTTGAGTTCCTTTAATAATAGTAGTTTGTTGGGAGAGTGACACCGACAGAGTATTACAAGTGTCAAGTCATTGCTTTGGGTTGCTATGGTAACAGTGATATTATTAGTCCAACGTTTTTTTTTTTTTGAACAATTCATTGTGGCTTATGTTCTGTCTAGAATTATAGTTCACTGGAGTTTAGGTATCATTCAATAGGCTGCTTTTGTATCTTGATTGCAGAAGCGGGTAAAGATTGAATCCTTTGTTAGAAAAAGCACCCTTTGATTTATGCTGATTGTGCCCGATGATATTTGCTAACTATTTTGGCAAGAGATTGTGAATACAAAGTTGCACGGTGAAAACAGACATTGTAGCTCTTCAAGGATGATGATCTAAAGATGAGTTTGAGGATGTAATATTAAAGCATATATGTTTTGTGCTTTTCTCTTCATCCTTTTGGTGCTCTGTCATGAATGATAGATTGATGAATTGCTCTTCTTGTTCAGTTGTCTACTTCTTGTTCAGTTGTCTTCCAGCCTTCTTTTGATGTCTGCTTACTATGATCTCTCTCTTTTTCTTTTTTCCTATCGTTTTATAATTTACATGATGCTCTTGTTGCACTTCGGTGTGGTTCTCTTAGGTAAAATCAATTGTATTAGTATAGAATACTTGAATATATGCTCCCAGTTCGTTGATCAATGGATTCGATGTTTATTATCAAGAGGCAATTCTGTGACGGAAGGATTTGATGTTGATTATCAAGAGCCTTTGCTGACTTTAAATTCCACCAAAATGTCTCCACATTTCATTACTAGGCAAGTGCTAGAGAGTTTCTTGATCAAATGATCAATTTAAGATTTCGTAGACATTAGTAGAAGGCAAATATTGGAGACCCTGTCCGTGACCAATGCTCGAACCAATATATGAGATCGACTAATCTGGTATTTAGGCTAAATATTTGAAGGCAAGAGCATATGGAGAGACAGATGCTCGAAAGGAAGCACTATGTCTTTTTTTTTTTTTATGGATTCATGTAGCTCGAATATAAAATAATCGGGCCACATTTTTACATTAAACTAAAAAATCTGAATATTAGGAAACTTCAATTGATTGGTTGGTTCTGCTGAGGCATAAAAACCTACTTGTTTGTTGGATTTATATAAAGATACATGCGAAGAAAAAGAATTTACAAGACGGCAAAGGAGTAGGGCCGTGCACAATCTTAAGGCCGAAGTTATATTCAACGAACCACCACTAATTTATTCATTAAATACCAACTTCAGATAACCATGATTTTTGTCGAATAATGAGGTGAGTCAGCATTCACAGCCCAATTTAATTGCTCGAATTATACTTAATTTTTATGAAACATAAAAAGTATCGAATTAACATGTTAAGGAATTGCCACTAATTTGCAATTTCAGTAGTATTGTTTTATTTTATTATAACACAATATTTTAATTTACTTAAATTAGTCTTTCCAATCTAATTTAGCATAAAAAATAATTTATTCAATTCCAAGTGATATTTAATTATTTGTGGCTCGTGGAGGCCACACTACAGTTTATCGTATGCAAATAATAATATTATTGCTTACTTCAGCATGGCAATCTTTCTCGCTTATATATATACTTTATATATATCTACCCCGAATAATCTATTGGTAGCATATTATTAATTATTTAGTTTAGTCAGCGGATCCATTTTTTAGTTTCTAATTAATTTTCTGGAATATATATATATATATATATATATACATAAATTGTTTGTATGTACATATAATTTGTTTTTCAAAAAATTGTCAATTTCAATTTTTTTGGATTCTAGTGTAGTGGACATGCACTGTTCCTGATTCATGCATCTTCACTTCATTCTTGAATATTTAATCTCTAATCACCAATGCTTAATTATATTATAATCTTTTAATTCGTCACTAATCCTTAGATTTTATCACTTGACGTAATTATTGCCCATTTGCGTTAGCATAATAAAGTATTTATATTCCGAATCAAGTTATGACTGATTGATTGATTGGTATATAATTATTATTTTGTCTCTTACTTTAAACAAATTTTTTTTAAAAAAAAAGAATTATTTCATGTTTGATATGTGGAAATCAAGCAATCAACCCATAAACTTTTGCGCATTCTAAAATCAATTTATATTTGATACCGAAGATGAAAATATTTTAGAAAAAATTAAAATTACTAATTGTGGATATTTTTCGACTTTCAGATTATTAGATGACATACGTGGGCGGTTGAGGAATTAGAGGAATAATTTATTCATGAAGAATTGTAAATAAAATTTTGATAAGTCTGGTTCATTTAAATTTAAATTGGGAAAAGATCTTACATCGGAATCATTTAAGGTGTGCATCTATTGATTTATTTGTATGGTGGATTATATGCTTCGGTTTTAAAATTATGGTTAGCCCAATTGGATTTTATGGTTAACAAGTTTGAGTTGTGGTTCGAAAGGTTGGTCAACAATCTTAAAAAATTCACCATGTTAAACCACTTTGAAAACCTCTTCTTAATTAGACCATTTTCTGTTTTTATTTAAGGTAATACTAACATTAAATTTGTAATATACATTCAGCAAGTATTCATATTGTTTATATTTTAGATTCCAATTCTCGTTTTGAAGTGAGTCCAAACTGTAAATTATTTTACTAGAATGACGTACTATGCTATGTTGTACTGTATATATTATCATTAGTAAAATTATTCCATTGACTTTAAAAGCAATAATTACCTAATAATCCTATTCTTAAAACTAAAGCATCTTGGGAAACAAATTTTAATACTGTACCACATTCATATGTACAACTAACATATTGTGAGAATTATAAAACTAAAATATAAGTAAATGATACGAAAATATCTGAATTATAAAACTCCAGAGAGAGAGAGAGAGAGAGTTAAATATAAGAGTAATAGTAAAACAAGTATCATATGGCTAGCCCGTATAATAATTAACATATTTTTCATGTATATAATACCAAAATATGGCATAATATTTAATTTTTTTTTCTTTTAAATTTACGCGATTGGCTGTTAATTCTCCAATTCTAGTAATTAGCTAATTAAGTACGTGCAATTTAATTAGTTCATATACTCATATTTATCGACCATCGTGAAAATGATTGCTTTTAATTAACTGGAAACCAACATGCTTTAAAAAATACTATATATATAAATAAATATATGGATGCCTACAATCTTAATATGGTATTGAAAATGAGTTCTCTTAGTTATAGACTTATAGTAATGGTATTATATTTTAAGTTAATTAATTTCAATATTTTTATCAATAATTAAAAAAAAAAGTATAGTCGTGACTGTGATATATGACCCAACATCCTTGTTTTCCAATTATTTTAAAAAGCAAAAATAGAAAAAAAAAAAAAAGAAAAAAAGGCCTATTATTGTTTTTATTATTATTTTTCCTGAACTAAATTTTATAATCATTTATGAATGAAATCAAAGACCAAAGATAGATAATCATATAACAAAAACAATTTTTAATTTACAAACGTAATCGATATAATTAATCTGTTTCATGTACATTTGTTTGATTTTAACATATATATAAATGTATGCATATATATATAGATAGAGCCAAATTAAGCAATATTATTCTCAATTACTTGCTATATATATGTATATATCTTTTACAAACATACTATTTAATTTTATACAGGTAATTATTTCTCTAATAATCCCAATACCTAATATCTTTTTTTTTTATCAAATACCAACACTATATATATTATACTTACTCTAATCCAATTCATAATCTTATTCATTAATTAGCACCCGATCGAAAACATTATAAATAAGCATTCATATATATATTATAACGATTGTTAAACATAAAATAAAACATAAGAGAGAGAGAGTCTCGAAAACCATAAAACAGTAACATTATAGAAACTTAGTCGATAATTAAACACAAACCATACCATTAATTACTACTTACCCTTAGTTTATTAATAATTAATACTATGCTTAATTTCTTAATAAGGAAGCTGGCCCTGGTTCTGGTTCTGGTTCTGATTCTGGTGATGGCTTACAAGGTCATCAAGCAACCACAGGTCCACCCCCTCCTCCGCCACTTCAAGTTGAGCAGCCATATCCTCCATTCCCAGCCCAAGAAAAGTTTCAAGCTTTGAAATTTGCTCCTTCAGCTCACAATCACTCACCACTTCGCTATCATATCCCATCAATGGTTGTTGTTGCGTCGGCGGCGGTTGGTTATGGAAGCTGCAGGGAATCATCTCAAGACAGCGTTTCTTGAATGGTGACGGTGATAGTGGCGGAGCTTGATGAGCTTGCGGTGGTGGTGGTGGTGGAAGCGGAGGCGGAGGAGGGAAATTGAGCTTGGCCTTGTTGCCACGGATGCGCTTGGCGGCCTCGTCGTAGGCACGAGCAGCTTCCTCGGCGGTGTTGAAGGTACCAAGCCAAACACGAACGCCTTTGTATGGATCTCTAATCTCAGCTGCCCATTTCCCCCATGGCCTTTGCCTTATTCCTCTGTATACATTCTTTCGAGTTCTTGGCATCTTCTTCACTTCCTTTCCTCCTCCTCCTCCTCCTCCTCCATTAATTCTCGGCTTCAAAGCTTCCTCAAAGCTCACTGCAATCAAACCAAAACAATAATCCCCAAAAAGAACACATTTTTAATCCCAAAACTTGATTAAGTTCTTAATTTATCCCCAAAAGAACCATCATTGAATCGAAAAAAACACAGAGTTAATGCATTTTAAGGTGTTTTTCGCAATCAAAGTAACTATCTTTAATGGAGATGAATTGTAAATTCAACGAAATGTTAATAGAATAATGAAAAGAGATGAAATGCTACCGAGATTGAAAAGAGGCTTTGGCTTTCGAGCAAGAAATTTAAGCTCCAGGGGAAGAGAGATATGGTCTCTATTGCCATTATTTCTATGGGAGTCAAAGCTAAGAAAATTATTATCGGCGCAGTTACCAAGATCCGACCACAGATCCTCAGCCGTGAATCGCCGGAGAGGCTTCAAATCGGGGCCATCATCAAGAATATTACCACCGCACATGTTTGGAAGAGATATCAATCACTGGCTGATTTGTAGTGAGAGAAGAGAGTAAGCACAGAGCTCTGGTTTTATAGTGTGGCGGTTGCAACCATTCTACTATAAAAAGACAAACTTTCATAGAACGTTTGGCTCTTTTTTGAGTGTATGATCCGACGGCGAAGAATTGATCATGAAAGAAAAAGTAAGAAAAGTGGGCCCATGAGATTTTCTGGTGTGGGCCTCGCTGATATCAAAGCGCATGATTTTTACCGTGGGGACCGGCTTAGGACATTTGGGGCCATTTGGCTTGACGTGGCTGTTTTTAATTGGGCGAATAAATTCTGCAGCATGGTGTAACGCACGGCAAAGTTTTTGTTTGTTTGCCTTTCAGTCCCTATTTGGGTTTATATATTTTGCTTTCATCCTTTTTCTTTTCTTTCTTTTTGAAAGAACATATTTTACTTTCATGCCCATTAAAAAATAGGTTTTTATTTTATTTTATTTTAATTGAAGGAAATGCTTGAAGTGGGGAAGATTTATAATTGATGAATAAATTGCATTTTAATTGGCCAATTGAGTGCTAATTTACACTTAATATTTGCTACTTAATGAATTTATTCGAACGAATAGACAAAATGTGCATATATCATTATTGAAGAAATTCTATAAATAAAATATGAATATTTATTTTAATTGTCATATGTAGCTGTGGAAAGTTTGTAGGTATCTATTAATTGAAAAAGTTGAAAACGTAATTGATTATTGATTGGGAATTTAAACTTTTATTATGTATGTGGTATACATTTCTCGTGAACGAATACGGATTCTCATTAACGCGTGTAACGTATGTAGTTAAGTGTTATTAACACGTGTATTACATGCACATATATATAAAATCTGTTAATCACACTGAAAGTAAGACAACGAATGATAAATGTTTGTAAAAATTAGGAATCTAATATTTTTATTAGAAAATTCACAGTAATTAATTGAAAAATGTACGGCCTCGTGCTTAATTGAAATTATGAAACTCAAATAAATAATAATTGTTAGGAATATGTAAGATATTGAACAATATGTGAAACATATATGTTAATGATCATACCATAAATCCTATCATAAAAATACTATTTTTGAAGATTTGAGTATAATAAATGAAGATCTACCTTGTATATTAGTTTTCAATGTAGATAAGTAACAATTGTTACGAACATCTACTTAAAAATATGAAGCTCAAATGAATAACAACAGTTACGGACATGCACAATTCAGTAATTAACTGAAAAATATATATCTTTAAAAAAAATAAACTGAAAAATATATATGAAACACGACAATGGTCATGTCATAAAAATTGTAATAGGCAGTTGATTTTAATTTCTAATTTTGTAATTTATAAACACAAACATCGAGAGAATTTGTATAAATTATATTTTTCATAAGAATTCTATTGCAATTTATGCATCAAATTGATGTTTGCTAAGTTGAATAATAACTCTCAATCAATCAACGTGTAATTAGTAATTAGATAAATAAGTAAAGATACAAAAGCTTATTCAAGCTAAATCCTCTCGAAACTCTCCAAGATCAAACATTTGTTCGAGCTTTTCGATTACAATAACTAAAGAGTCCTATGTAAAAAGAATTTACATTTTGTTTTTTGTGATCGAATGAAGGCCTCTATTGGAGATGATCTTGTGCTCAGCGCACCCACGTACTGGATTAACATTCCTCTGCTTTCATTTAATATATATTTTTTTTTCTTTTTCTTGATTTGTTATAGCTTATCTATGTAAACCATCTTATCTACCAAGAAATTTGTCTTTATGGGTCACAACAGAAACTTAGTACATTAAAGGCATAAATAGATAGATATCTTTGAGCTATTAGCTACGCAATTTCTACAGTAATATTATAAAAACTGGGTTGCCTATGATATTAAACCGTACAAGCGACCATTGTTTCTTGTATTTTAAGATTTGTGTTCGACAAAAATAATTGCTGCGGATAGAGGCGGACAAATCATTATTCGGGTCATAGCTTGCGGCGAAAAAAGGTTTTTCCTTGGCATGTAATGCGCAAATTGGAGGCTTGACTTCAGTTCTTGGTTATTTGTATTCAACCATACATCATACTTTATTTTCTTCTTGGATTACTGAGTTCAGAAACCAGAGTTGCTAGAGGACTAGAGCAGCGAGTTCATATGCGCATGGATTCTATATGGGTAAAGGCGTCATGGATTCTATATGGCTATAGGCGTCATGGATTCTTAATGGGGACACCGATAAACCAGACAATATAGGAAATGAACATTATAGGATCTGTTTAGTTTAAAAATTCATGGTAACTGATAGCTGATGCTAATAGCTAATATCGATAAAGTTAAAATAATAAATACACTCCAATTTGATGTCAAAATTCCGAAGCCTTTTTGATAATATCAAGTAATGATTATTATCCATGAGAAACAATAGACATGAACCATTTTGTTTTGTTACATCAGGAAAATGAAATTCAACATATATTTGTAAGAAAAGATCACCAATTAAACACGTACATTCAAGCAAAATATCATCTTTCCCTGCAGATTTGCTCAGAAGGAAAAGGTATGGAACAAAATGAAGGGCTAAAAATACAAATGTAATAGATTGCATGATCTCTCTAGTCTACCATTTTGGACAAGCGATGAATGGTACTTCTAGCAATCCGGTTAGTTGGTTCAATCTTCAGAACAGTTCTCAGGTCTTCTGCCCCAAGTTTGTACTTTTCCATACTTTCATAGAGGAGTGCACGTTGTACAAGTGCACCTACGTTTGCATCATCATGTGCAAGTACCTGCATTGCAGTTTATGCTAGAATAGTAAGATATGGAGAAAATTGCAATATTACAAAGTCATAGCACATCACATTCTGTGCAAAACCAACATCAGAAAGTTGCACTTTCCAGCAATCATTGATTAGACGTTTCAATGGATTTGATTAAGTCTATCTTTTGAGTATGTTTAATAAATCTATGGCTACAAGGCACAAGGAAGGTAAGCAACAAATTGGCCAATTAAGGTACTTGGAAACAGCAAATTATGCATCCTAATATTGCTTCAGTCCACATTCTTTACTTCCCTATCCACCCTAAAAACTAATTCACTATCATAGATTCAAGTCCCATAGCATATGATGGGCAACATCGATTTTCAGAGTTCAATCTCAAATTCAACAAAACACTTCAAATTTGTATATAAACTACCAAATTCAATGAGTAGATATGTATGAAAACCATTGAGCAGATTGCATGACATTATCATACCTTTGTACAATCAGCCACAGCCTTTTTATACTCTCCAACCTCTTTATAACACGAAGCTCTGCACGACAAGACCTCCATAGTTGCTGTTGAATCCCCAGTTTTCTCAAAAAGTATTATAGCCCATGATAACCACTTAATGGCATCCGCGTACTGCCCCTGCTTTTGATTATCAATACCCTTGCTCTTCGCTGCGGAAGCTGTAATACCAGCAGGAGGAGGTGGAAGCCCTTCAAGCTCAGTGGTAGCACTGCCTGAATCATTTCCAGCTCCATCGAACTCTGAATTTATTCCCCAATCATCAACTTCAGAGAAAAGCTCCTCTCCAGCTCCTCCAGATGCCGTGGGATTAGTTCCAGAGGAAGAGGAAAAGAACATGTTAAGTGGATCATCACTTGTGGATTGAACAGGAGGCTGCTTCTGAGAAGCAAAATAACTCTTGGGCATCCCAAAATCGCTAACATTAGAATTAAAACCGGTATTTGATCCCATAAAATCATTGTTGTTCGCACCAAAACCACTCGATGGGAATGATGCTGTGCTTGCTTTTGGAGCATTTTGGAAATTTCCAAATGCATCATCTCCAGCATTGGTCTTATTTCCAAATATATCATTTGCAACATTGGTCTTACCACTTTTACTAGCAGAATTAAGACCAGTGGATTGTTGTTTTGATCCAAAATCAACTAAAGAACCAAATGGATCTCTATTTCCACCCAACCCTCCTCCAACCCCAGTTCCACCCATCATAGTTTTCATTGAAGTATTCCCAAGATTTGAACTATTATTATTAGTAACACTGGCATTGGCATTACCATAAGCAGTAACATTGATATTGCTAGTATTTGAATTGTATCCAGCAGAGTAATTACCAAAGCTACCATTAGATCCCCAATTTGCACCGCTAGTAGCTGAGTTACACGTTTTTGGCAACGAATCAGCCACATTCCCCATTGAATATGCACTATTTTTCGATGTGGGTGTAGCATCTTTCAAAGGAACATTGCTACTACCCTTATTTCCCTGTCCTAAAGCAGAACTAACAAGATCACCAAACAAATTTGGGTTCTTTTCCACAATACCAATCCCAGAACCCGAACCCGTTGAATTCCAGGTTTTCCCCAATATATCACCCACCATTGAAGTGGGTCCGTCCAGGCCGGGCCCGGCAGGCAGATTTGAAGCAGGTTGGTGAGTCCAAGAAGGTTTATTTGGTTGCCACGCAGGCTTTGGCTGCGTGGTGGTTGAAGATGAATAGGATGAATATGAAGAAGTCGGTTTCTTTTGGTCGTTGAGCGATTTGGATCGGTTTGACCCGAGTCCGAGATCGAAATTGAAGTTATTCGATGACCCAGATGAACCTTTCCCGTAATTAGAATTCATCTTCGTTTTCTTTGAACAGATTCAATAGAAACAGAATAAAATTGTAGCGATCTAGTAGAGGAAAAATTGGAAATCTGACAACGTACCTGGTAATTTTATAATGAGAAGTTTCAGGACAACAGAAGCAAAACGAAGCAGATCGGTTAAACCGTGAAAGAGAAAGTGGGTAGTAATGGTAATGGTGGCGATTGGATTCCGACGGTGGAGAAATGGGGAGGGGATGCGGTGGCTTATGCAATTTTCCGTTTTTATTAAATTGGAGTTAGGACAGGTGGGGAGTATGGATTTTATGGGCATAAAGGAGTAATTTTGGTTCATTATCAAGGTTATTTTTGGAAAGTAAAGAGAATTGTAGGCTTTAATAAAGCCACCAAGAAGGCCCATTTTTATTTCTTTAATTAACACTATGATTGGATGAAAATATTTAGTTTCTTGAAACGTGTAGAAAAGAAAGGGAATGAAATCTCTTATAATGTTTGTGGTTACCTTCATTAAACTCAATGAAAATCAAATTTTATACCTTTTTTTTTTTAATTTTAATCTTCCACTAAACATGATTAATGGTATAGAGTTTCAACAAAAAAAAAAAAAGATTGAATGGCATAATTATAATTTTATTGTTAATATATCTACGTAAATTCGTTTCCCACGATTTTAGGAGAAAATAAATTGGAGCTTTAAAGAGGATTCCCTTGTCTCCAATTCATTACTTAATTGTTCTCCAACCAAGAGAAACTAAAACTAATTTCTTTTCTTTTACTTTCTATTCACCTTCTTAAAATAATAATAATGACAATAATAAAACAATAAACTGCCGATTAAATTTATTTATTTTTATTAAAAACTATTTTAATTATTGAAAGTGAAAAAAAAAAAGAAGTAAAATTTGAACTTTGAACTTTGATTAATTGATAGAATAGTTATACTCTCAATCTTTATACCACATGTAATTTCATTGCGTTTTCATATATCTTTCCTTTTTTTTTTAAATATTCCGTGATATAGCATATTTAATATTTCTAGTATTTCTCAAAAAAGAAGAAAAGCAAATCTATATAAAGGAAATTACCATCATTTTTAGTCACATTAATAATGCTACGATTTAATATTGAATCTCTTACCAAAAAAAATAGTCACAAATAATTTTTAACTTAAAAAAAAGGGAAAGTTTGTGACAATTTTGGTACAAACTTGTAAGGAAATTCAAAATTAATGAATCAAACTTTTCAGAAAAAAAAGAAAAAGTTAATGGTATATTCTTATTTATTATTTATTTTGAAATAAATTAATCCCTGATATTTGTAAAATAAAAAATTTTTGCCCTTATCATTACCGCTAACTTTAACCGTTGACATATTAATTGACTACTAGTAAAACATGTGACATATATCCATTGAACGTGTAAATCAAACGTTTATGTGCCAAAAATATATTTTTGTCCCCAACGTTTTCCCAAACATGCAAATTTATCCCTAACGTTTGTAAAATAAGAAATTTTTATCATGCCGTAATTATCGATAATTTTGACCGTTAATACGTTAGTTAACCGCTGAAAAAAAGAGCAAAAATCTTCAATTTTACAAACGTTAGCGACAAATTTATCCTAAAATAAAC
Organism: Excoecaria cochinchinensis; assembly: GCA_947683425.1. Lineage (NCBI taxonomy): Eukaryota > Viridiplantae > Streptophyta > Magnoliopsida > Malpighiales > Euphorbiaceae > Excoecaria > Excoecaria cochinchinensis. The sequence continues at coordinate 7,305,704 of CANTUQ010000056.1, read as the reverse complement.
GTTAGGATAAATTTATCCATTTTAACAAATAAAGGCTAAAATACATTAGAAAAAAGAAAAAAGGGAGAAGAATAATTTTCTTTTTTCTTTCCATTTATTTATTGTTTTGAACTGGTTTTATAACAACAATTTACTGAATAGAGAGAACAATAGTTAATTCATATCATAATTTACTCGAACAATCATCCCAGAGCATGTAGAATGTTTTTGAATACAATCCTGAATATTCATGTTTCATTTATTTATAAAGATTCAAGAACAACATGCATAAGTTTACAAATGAAACTCAATGGGCAAGAACACAGTAGGCATCCAACGCAAAAAGAAAGCGATAACCTTCTAGGTTCTAACCTTTTGGAACTAGGATAACATTTTGGCTGAGGAACAATGCAGCGAATTCTCAAGAGCTCTGGCTAAAATGGCCTGGGTGGTTCATAGAAGCCTCTGTTCCTCGAACCTGAGCTGAATTCTGGACGTAACTGGGTTGTTGTTGATGCGTGGGGTCAGTTTGTCCCGGGCTCTGTCTTTGTATTGGTTCTCTACTTACAACCTGCATTGTTTCGCTGCGTCTATCATACCTCGGACGAGGTCTATTCCTGGATTGTTGTCTATTGTTATATTTAGATGTATACTGAGGCCTGTGGACGACCTTCCCATCAACAAACAAATCCCCTGGTTCAAACAGAAAGGAAGTGAAAGAAAAATGAAAACTGTTGCTATGGAAGCATCAATCAAATAATTTTGCAACTGTTGCTTATATCATTATCAGGCAAATTCGTACCTCCATAATCTTTGTTTGGAACATCAAGATATGAATCTGGTAAAACCCAAAGAACTCCAGGCAGTCCTACTCATCCGAAAAAGGACAACATAAATCAGCCTACCATAAAAATTTGTTCTCACTATCAAATCAAAGTAGCCAAAAAAACCATAACTATATGCCAATATTATTTCATCAAAAGATCCAAGTTCCTTGAATTGCAAAAAAGAAAAAGAAAAAAAAAAACTCAATTCACAATGTAATTCAATCAACTGAAATTGGAGGGAAGGAAAAAAAAAAAAGAATGCAACTTCAGCAGCCAATTTGCGAAATAGCCAAAATTATTTCATCGAAAGATCCAAACTTTGATTTCTTAATTTGCAAAAAGAAATAAACTTATTGACAATGTAATTCAATCAACTCCAACTGCACATATTGGAAGGGGCAGAGACAAGAGAACAACTTTAGCAGCCAATTTACGAAATTTAAGGTCTTACAATCAAATAACTGAGCTGGAAATCAATAAATGACTCCAATATAGCATTTGAAACCCCAAAAGGTAATAACAAACGCTAAAACCTAAACCCTGATGATTGGATAGTAAAAATGAAGTACCTTTAACTTTGAGGGAAAACTCTTCAGAAATCAAAGCACCAAACCCAGTATAGGTTGTCGTGCAAACCGAATAAATCTTCTTTTTCGCCTCCTCCTCACTAGAAACCACCAATCCATGAAATTGGTTAAAAAAAATCACCAATAAAAACAAACCCAAATCGAATCCGACTTAATCTACTTACCTGCCAACAGCAGCAGTGAGGGTTTTGACGTAGGCGTCGATCATTTCCTCTTCGGTGGGTTTAGGGTCATTAGGGAACTCCATAACGATAAGCCAGTGTTCATAGTCGCAGCCATCGAGAAGAATCGTTTCTTTTGGAGGTCGGTTGGTCCAGTTAGGCGACGGGTCATTAAGCGGCGAGTAACCGGACCTAGAAGATTTGGACCGGATGGGGATTTTAGCTGGCTCCGAGACGAATTCGAATAGTGGATTTTTGCGTAGGATAGGGAAAAGGAAGCGAGAAAGAGAAGATGGAGAAGATGAAGAAGAAGAATTGAGGGTTCGAGTTAGTATAGATGCTAGGTTGCGCCTGGCGGCAACATACGCCATTGCTCTCGCTCTCTGCCTCTGTTAGTGCTCAACTCCTAATACTGTAGCTGATTTGGTTTTGGAATGATAGTGAAAAAACGGCCCTTTGATTAGTGATTACTAGAAGCGGAGAGGATAAACGCCGCCGCTTTAGGATGTCTCTTATTTCCATTTGTATTGATTTGGACCAAAGTATTATATAATGGACCGGACTTATATGAATAATGGGTCCGGATACTAACTAAATTTGCAAAATTAAACCACAAGTAAGTAGTTTAATAATCCATATTCAATTAAAAAGTATTGTGAATTTCGGATTAAATTTTTCTTAATAATATTTGTAGCCGTAATTAAAATTAATGCATCTAATATAAAAAAAATAATGCAAAATTAGAAAAATGAAATTCCATAAAGAAGCATTTCAACTAGTGGAATATCATATTATAGTTTTTCCTTAAATTAAGAAACTAAAATTAAAGTGACATATTGAGAATTCTTTTATGACAAGCAGAAGCCCAATGGAACTCTAGGTTAGCATAAAGCATCGGATATTCACAATAATATCTATGTATTTTTACAATTATCTTATAATTTTTGTTATATTAGGAATATGCATTACAGTAATGTGAAATATCCCCTGAACCCTAGTTTTCATATCTTTCACAAAGCAAGTATATATCAATTGTCAAATAAGGATTTGGCAAATTAATTATACAAATTTCTTATAGAATTTTTGTTCCAATTTCGAAACAGCTTGTTAAAGTGAGATTGATCAACTGAAACAAAAGTTGCTAGATCGCTAATCTCTTGAATGAACCATCTAAGTCCAACTACCGTTTTAGTGTTTTTATTGCCCATGCATTCACAACTGCATATGTATATAATAAGAAACTAGCCAGTGTTTAAGAAGAAAAACAAGAAATCAACGTTTACACTAAGACTCGACCTTCTTCTACTTGAAGAAGCCCATGATGCGAAAAATATATTAAATTCTAGCCTTAATTATATCTAAAAAAGATGTCTACAGAAAACATTAAAAAGAAGCAGAAGAAGAAGAAGAAGAAGAAGAAGAAGAGGAGAGAGAGAGAGAGAAGAGGAAAAAAAAAGTAATCTGCAACGACGCTCATCAATTATTCTTTTCTAATTAGTAGCATATAACCCATCGCCTTGTAGTCACACATATATATTGATATAAGATTCTTAAGCAGAACAAGTTTACAAATTGCAATTTTTGAGGTCTTCAACGGCAAGGTCCTGGAACTTGTGGTCCATCATATATAAGCTTAGCATTAGTACAATTAGAAGAGAAAGGCTTCTGCTTCTCGCCAACATAATTCAAATTAATATTTGACAACCTAATTGCTTGGCAAGGAACCACCTTGCTGCACTGTATATCTACTCCAACTTCTGTTGTTGTTGTTCCTCTAATCTCTATGAATTTCACATCTGTTATCTGTACCTTCGATGGCTACATCAAAAACCAACACTCGGTTTATAAATTTATTCATGTGCTTAATTCAGATAAATCTGGCAACTAGCACTTAATTAAAAGGACGGGGAGTTGTTGAATGTTTCTTATAAAAAAAATGTCGTCATGAAAAACTAACCTCGCCTGACTTTTTCCCATAGTGTTGATCAATGATGATAGGGTTTTCAACGTTGCTCATAACAATATCTGAGAAAGTAATATTTTGAGCTATACTTGGAAGTGAACCTGCGTAGGTTTTGATTCTAGCCCCGTTGTCGGTTCCAGTCAATGTACAATTTGTTATAACAATGTCCTTTAATAGCTTCTCATCATCGTATTTTCCTAAACTACCAACACTATTCCACAAGAAAAAAAAAACAACATTCAGCTTAAAAAGAAAAATTAACGAAGCAATAAGCTTTAATTTAATAGTATTGCTCGAAGCATAGCGTTAAGTTATTACCTGAGACCATGTCCAGGGCCGCATCTAACATTTTTCACTAAGACATCAATGCTTCCATGGATGATACCTACACAATCATCCCCTGTACCAACAACGCTATCAAAGACTCTAACTTTGGTGGACTGGCTGATATGGAAGCCATCGGTATTAGGGCTATCCTCAGGAGCTACTAAATGCATATTGGTGGCTGTGACGTCGTTACACTCCACAATGCTTATATGGAACCCCATAGGATTAATAGATGTCAAATCTCTCATTAGTCCATGTGTAATTTGAATGAATTTAAGAGACTGCAACACGAAAAAAGATCAGTACTTGCTGACTCGGAATCCGAATTAGTCAATCAGACCAGTGAGCTTCGAATATATATCGAAATGGTTAAGAGTATGCTTACAATGGGGAACATAGGGCCGCCTTTTTCTTTATATTGCCAAACATTGGGGCCTTGGCCGTCAATAGTTCCAGTACCAGAAACCTCCAAGCCAGTATCGATCTTTTCAAAAGAAATCCAAAAATCTTCAGTGTACATGCTGATATCAGAGAGAGTCTTCATAATTCCTTGAATTTCAAAAACTAGAGGGCTCTTGCATGGTCCTTGAAATACCATTGCGGACGCATAGAACTCTCCCTTTGGGACTACTAGTCTTGCATTTCCTGGATTATTGCATGCTGCCTTGAATGCCTTTATAAAATTCTGAAAAAAAAAAGAAACATATATAGTTATTGTCTGTGCCATGTCCACGTGAACCAAGTCAACCAGAAATTATCATGCATGCTATGTATTTCTTATTGGTTTGGTCCACCGAGCACGTAGTTTTTTAGAATTGTTTTTGTATACGTACTATAGCATTATCCGTGCTTGGACCAGCTTTTACACCAAAATCTAACACATTAAAGATTTTCTCAGGACCCCTTGGTGTTGGCTTAGGTCCGACGCTGGCAGGAAGCGCTGTCTGAGGTGTCGGGTTGGCAGGAGCCGCTGGCTGAGGTTGAGGCTTGGCAGGAGACGCTGGCTGAGGTTGAGGCTTGACAGGAGCCGCTGGCTGAGGTTGTGTCTTGGCAGGAGCCGCTGGCTGAGGTTTGGGTTTGGCAGGAGCCTTTGGCTTAGGTTTGGGTTTGTCATGATCCTTTTCCTGTTTCTTAGCTTCTTCCTCACGTTGTTTAGCCTTTTTTTCTTCCTGTTTCTTAGCCTGTTTTTGCTGTTCCTTAACCTGTTTCTCATGTTCCTTAACCTCTTTATCATGTTTCTGTTGATTATGTTCCTTCTGCTTCTTATTATTATCCTCATCAGAACAAGAAATAAGCATTGCCAAACATAACAGAAGAATGGCACACACCACAAGTTTATTCGTAATGGCCATTTTCTTTTCTCAAATATTAAAATTAAGAAAAAATATATATATTAATATAATTTTTTTTGAAAAATATATATTAATATATTAATATATACACTACTAATAATAGTAGTAATAAAAAGCCTCGATATTGATATCGAGGCAAAAGATGCCTTGCAAAATTATGTTTCCATGCCTCTTTCTTTATACAAATATTTTAGCAAGAAAAGAGTGGATCAGAATATGCCTATCTATAGAATGTTATTTTCATCCACTGGAAATCTTTTTTTTTTTTGTTTGTATGTTTGGCATTGTGTTTGCTATCATTAGTTTTTTTTTTTTGGTTCAATTTAGTATAAATTTGTTTCTCTTTTTTTGGATTAATTCGGCTGAAAAATATCTTTCTGTTTCAGGATCTTCGATTTTTATTTCTTTGGCAACAAATTTAGCACCGGTAGTCTTTCACTTAAGCTAATTACAAGCTTTTGTTCAAGTGTTATAATTCGAATTTAGTCACTTGTGAGGATATGGTGGTGTAATTCCGTTTCATTACATCTCATCATCTTAATAATTTATTTGATGTCCATTCATTAACTTAAAGATGAGTTTTCTTTATTATTTTAACTGTGTCTCTGTCAACACCAAAATTTAACAAAGAATTTTACAAATGTAACGAATTCAATTTGGATGTTTGTTATATTGAATTTATTGTCTTAGAAACAAAATAGAGAAAAGTTGATAAAATCATAGAGACAATTAGACATGGTGTTAAAGCTTGAAGCCTTAGTCAATTCCCACGTCCATCTGTAATTAGACAGGGTAAACAAGACGTTGAATACATTGACTTCCTATGCTGCAAGGAAAAAAATAAATAAATAAAGGCTTTCAACGACGAACACTAAATATTGTAATGCGTCGCCAAAAGCTTTGCCATCAAAGTCTAGGGACGAGATGTGGAGCCCCTAAAAAGTTTTAGTGACGGGACTCCCGTCGGTATTAGTAGCTAAGAAGCCTTTTTCGTATTGTCGTGTGAGTTTAGATAAATCATAGTAATTAATGTCAAGAAATCCCAGGAAACTTTAAGAGAAGAAAAGAAGGTACAGCAGAGAGAAAATTAAGCATGTATTTTATATATTTTGTTAGAATATTCAGAATTTAACATAAATTAATATTATATATATGATTTAGAAAGATCTCTGATAGACCCAAAGAGAAAGACATTGGAATCTTAAAAGAACTTTTTCTTTTTCCCTTTGGATTTGGAATCATCAAGTGGTATGAATGGGCTGATATTTTCTTATTATTATTATTACTATTTTCAAATTAATCCATTATATCATGGACACCTATATATATATATATCTTTACCTTGCACATTCCAGCTCACCGGAACCCCATCCACAACTACAAATTTATTATTTTTTGAAGAGAAATATTATTATTTAAAAAAAAAAGAAAAAGAAAAAAGTATTCATTGTAGATTATTACATATATCGATGCCTTTACTTTTGTTGTTTTTTTTTAGTTGTAAATTATTGTAGATTTATTAATTAGATATTATTCCTTTTTTGTAATAAAAAATATTATAAATGTGGCTAATAAAAAGAAGATATTAGTGGGGAGTGGCAGGGGTCATATACATTGTCCCATTTTGAAGAATAAATTAATACTGTTGATCCAGATGGAGCAGTAAAAAGGTCTAGGAAGATAACTAATTAAGCTACCTCTTGGCTTTTGGTGGAAGCCAAGTATATTCGATTGGATATATGCATAAGGTAAACACTTTCTGGTTGTAAGTTGTAACAAATGTCAATAAATTAATGAATAAATGATCTTTTTTGTTCGTACCAATTTTATTATTTTATTCCGTAACTAATAATTAATTAAATGATACTCAAATTGTAAAAAAAAAAATAAATTATATACATTCTCTTCTAATAAATTCATAAACAATACACTTGAATGGTATAACATATATCTTGGAGATAATCATTTGGTAGATTTTTTTTATTATTGATCATTATTAGAGATTATTAGAAACAATGTCATATCCAGAGTTTGAGATATATAATAAAATTTATACACATTTATGGATAAATTAACTTTAAAATAATATAAGTTATTTTAATTCAGTAATAAACTATAATATCGAGTCAAGACTACTTTAATTCTAAAATTAGTTTAACCATGATTACAAAAATATTAATTTACTATATATTTTAAACTGAACATATGAAATTCTCTCCTGATAACTATAAATTCTAATCAACCAACTAGAGAACAAAAATAATCAAAATCAAATAAAAACTCAACTCCTTAATTAAAGACAACTACCAAACAAGTTATAATTATACAGAATTTGCCAAGACTACACAACTACAAGTAGAGAGCCACAAAAATAGAACCCTCTAGCTTCTTCTTCTCCTTCTTCTTTTACTTTTATTTTTTTTGTTTATAAATATTAACACTATATGCACACTTACAAAATACAAAAGAGTAGCACTAGCAAACTGTCAAATAATTATACTAGAAAGGCTTAATTATATTTAGCACCAAAAACCACTAAATTGAAAGCCTTAAATAAGAGCATAATGATATACTAATTATGGCCAGCGAGAAGGTTTTCTCCTACCATGTTCTACAATCGCAAAACCACCATAAAGTCCAGCTGCCATATCGCTGTTAATCACAGGATCAGTCGCCATTAATCCACCGTCATGTTTAGCTATTAATTCATTTCTACCAACCACTGGCATTCTCACTGTAGAAATCTGAGGTCCATGGTACACAAATGGCTGCTGGCTTTGAACATGATTTTGTTGCCTACCGGACTGCCTGTTCTGGCCCTTCCGGGGATAGCACTCATCTATTACTTCAAATCCTTCGTATGCAATCCTTGTAAGACGATCTTGTTGACCTGACATTGCTGTAAAAATTGTAGCTAAGTGTTTAATCTGTGTGTTTTTCTTGGTTCAAAAATAGGGTGAGAACATGAGTTATATATAGAGATTAGTGGGCTAAGCTTGAGAATATTGTTGGGTCCCATCATATTCACCTTAATCTTGTTCTTCTTTGGCCATATATATTCACCTTAATCTTTTGAAGGAACAAATTCTTTTTGCATTTATGCCTTGCATGCCCACCAACAGAGATGAAAATAACAAGAAGAAAAGTTAAAATTAGGGTTAGAACGTAATTTTCTGATATCCAACTTTTTAAAATGATTAAGAAATGTTACTTAACCTTTATTATTATTATTATTATCCTTAAAGTTTGGATATCGAAAAAATGCTCTATCAATTACATTTTGGATAAATTATATCAATTTCGATAAGTTCAAAAATAAAATTACATAAAAAATATATTTACAAAATTTCTATTTTGAAATAATAAATATAAAGACAAAAAAATAATTTCTATTTTGAGTTTTAACTCATCATAATTTTTTTTATATAGTTTTATTTATTTACGATGCCAAGAGTAGTTTTCATAATTTTTACATGATATATATTTTATTATTATTGGATGGATTAATCCATTAAGCAATCATGATCCCCGGCATAAATAATTTAATTTTTTTTCGCAATAGTAATCCACACACGTATAGCTAGGTGTTGTCTATTTCACATCTGCATCTTTAACTGCTTGAGAAAAAAGTCGAATAAAGTTCCACTTTGTTCCTCCACTACACCTTCTTCATCATAACTTCTTCCATAATTGTTGATTCCCGGTAATTAAGAAAATTATGAGAATATATATACATACATATATATATAGAGAGAGAGAGAGAGAGAGAGTGTTATGATAAAATAATTCACAAATTAGTAAAACCACTCTTAATTCCATGGTATCTTTATATGTGGTGAAGGCAAAAATATGGAAATATATAAGATAATCCAAGTCAAAACTTATCTAAATCGGATCTAGTAAATTTTATAGATTAAATCAATAGAAATTTGATTGTAAAATAAGTTGGATTAAAAAAAATAGAGTAGTAATTAGCATGCATGCTAATTTGGTTTATTATTAAAACCTTATAGACCAGATGTAAGCAATTATTTATATATATTCAAATCGAAAGATTCAACGAGATTAAAAAAAAAATTCATGAATTAGCGGGGACCATATATATATATATATATATATATATATTTTCTAGAAGTATAAAGGCCATCGTTCGTGCTATCTATCAGTGGAAACAAAATCCAGGCTACACCTCATGTCGCCAAATTATTGATTTGTCGCCAATTCTATTCCGTCTGGGATATCTATAATTATATAGCGACCTATTAGTTGTATAAAAGGTTGCCACTATTTAATTTCCTAAAACTATATATTGTTTCAGTATTGCCCATCGTCAAAATTTTCAAACTATGATAAGAATTATTTAATGAATATATTTCTAATAACAACTATGGACTTACTTTGAAATTTCCATTAATAACAATCCATAATAAATTTCCTATTCTTTTTTAAAAATTAAAAATAAATATTCTATTCGATAATTTAACAGCTTAATTAGAATGATGATCTTCTCAAAAAAAAAAAAAAAAATTATAATGATGATTTTTCTATGATCATATCCACTTCTTGAACAACTACCTAATATTCCTTTGCAATTATAATATGTGAGTTGCGTTCGGTTTATCTACTTTTTTAAAAAAAAAAAGAAAATTACAGAGAATTATCATTTTTTTTAAAAAATAAAAAATAAAGTACACACGTATTACAAAATAGAATAATTATAAGAAGGCTAGGGGAATATTTTCAAAAATCTTGAATGATTAAAAATTTCGACTGGAAATAAAAATTAAAAAATTTCTTAGCTAATGCATAAACAAGATAATTTAGAATAAAGAAGTTGCAGGGTAACAATGCATATCTACTTTGTCAATTGGTCTAAATTAAGAGTAATAAAGAAATTTTCTATCCCATTTTTATCGTAAAATTAAAAAAGCGCCCCTTCTTTAAATAATTTTCACGATTTTATCCATTATTTATTTATTTATTTTGAGAATTATCCATGATGTTAATAGAATGGTAAAGTTGAGAAATTGACTATGAAATTAGACCCAGTTAAGTTCGAAGTTGATTGCAATGCTTCACTCAAAAAGAGTGATACCAAAGCTGGCTTTTTTTGACTGGGTTTCCAATTTGAAATTATCAGTGCACTTCCCTTCAAGCAATAATAATAATAATAATAATAATAATAATAAATGAAGAAATTTATAAATTGGGATACGATATATAATTTGCTGGTTTTTTTCCTCTTAATTCGGTGCGGGAGACTGCAATTTTTTCAATTTATTTTTTTTTCTCTTTACTCAGGCACAACTTCAAAATTAAAATTTATTATATAATAAATATTAGTAGTTGATTTTCTTTTGTTATATTTATTTTGTGATGATAATTTTCTTTTACATTATTTTATTTCGTGATAGTAAATCCGAGACCCCACAAGCTTCACTTTTTATAACTTTAACTAATCTATTCCTTTAAATATAATTTTTTCTATATATGTATGCTTAATTATAATCTTACAAATAAAAATAAACAACATTATTTATTTCAGTGATTATTATACATGTTGTAGAGTGTAGTCAAATAATATATATCTAACATATTTAATAGCACAGAGATGATACGATTGATTGTTACCTACGGTATATTAGCAATATTATCAAAAAGTCTTAAATTACTATTAATACGGCCGTAAAGCAAACTTATAACTCGAACCGCCTCGTCGCTATCATCCTGCTACGGTGAAGTGAAGCCGCAGGCCTACCGTATTCTTTTATTACAAACCCACCGTAGAGTTGAGCCGCCTCCTCGCTGGTGATGACAGGCTTTCCTTTTATCACACACCCACCGTAGCGTTGAGCTGCTTCTTTGTCGGTGATGGTCGCCGGAGCTTGGTTGTCTCCGTGATTAGGGTGGCGAGCAGAGTTTCCGGCAGGCTTCTTGGCCGATTGTTTCATTTCTAAAGTAGGAAAACCTTCCATACCATCCTTGAAAACACGATAATCCCCCTGATTTGCCATATTCCCAATTAATGTTTGTTTTCTTGAGTTTGTTAACTATACGGTTCGTATTAAGCCCTTTATATAGAAGTGAAAATTATTTTTTTAGATAATAATTAAGGCACTAAAAGTAAGTTTAATATAGGGAAAGTGCATATAAAAAAATATCTTTTTTCCCGATTGATTTGGTCCAAAGGTACGTAGCAAAGATGCTTCTTGTCCAAATTAAGATCTTGGTAAAAAAGTTTCATATATAGGACTATTAAATAAGTTGATTCCTCCATATCAATCTTTTTTTTTTCTTTTCTTTTAATAATGTATCCAAGTTGTTTCTAATCAAAATCCATTTCGTATATTAGAATCGGATGCTTAATAAACTTTATTCTTTCTAAAAATCTATTTATGATGCTTTCCTGATTGATATTTCAGTTTTTAGATTCTTGTTTAATTTGGTTACATGACCGAAGCAATGTGACGAAAGCCAAAACTAATCTTCCCTCGTCAGTCTTTCTTTCTCATCCATACCTACACCTGTCGAAAATATATCCAAGTCAATTATAAATGTGTTAAAAATTTAATTGATTTGATTGAATTAAATTAAATCACAATCTCAATAGATCATTATAAAATAGATTATAAATTATAAATGAATTATGTCATAAATAGATATTAATTTATATTTTCAAAAAAAATTTCATTTAAAAAAATTATGCATTTATAATTGATAAAAACAATTGTTTTTGCATTTGCATGGTGTAAAAAATTATATAACTCCGACCCCAATCAAAAGCCCATGTATTGACAAATGGACCTGGACTTTGCACATAGCCTATGAGCTTACCTTGGCTTGATCCTATCTTATATTTTCTTTATATATTTCTATAGTTTTCATTAATAATATAATTTAAAACATTTAAAAATATATAAAAAATGATAATAAATATTAAATTTTATACATTTATTAACATATTCAATCACTTTAGTAGTATATTTTATAATTTTCTATAATATAATAGAAATTTTATATAATAAAATTGTTTTTTCATTTGAAACTTTTATATCAGGCTCGCCCAAACTTGGCTTGCACCGAGTTTGCCTTTATTTATACAAACTTAGGCTAGGCTTGGGCTGAGAAAAGAATTTAATCAAATTAAATTCAATATATTTTTTCAAGATACATTATATAAAATTTCACAGTAACAATTATATATTTACTTTAAAAAATATTTATATTCACTTCAATTCAAATTATACTTTTCCATGTAAAAAAGCATTTGACATTTATTTTTTGCTCTCCGAATATAAATTTTTAGTTCTGCTATCGGTGATTGAATTAAACGATAATATTACGTGATCACACATTGAATCTCTCATATATTATTTTTTTCTACTGAATCACGATATTTATCTTTTATTGAATGTGATGAATGTTTGTGGACTCAATGAAAAATCTAATAATTTAGGATAATATTTGCCATTAGAAAATCATAATCCAAATTTCTGCTTATTATGGGCTGACTTTTGGGTCTAGTCATATTGGATAAAGCCCATTACCAGATCTTATACATTAAAAAAATCAAAAAGCGGTTAATGCACGCGCTTGGCGTGACAGTATATAAACAAAACGAAACAAACACAATCACCGATTCAAGTAGAGCAAGCGAGAGGTTTAACTGTGATGAACCTGAAATTTGAATCGGTGCCATTTTAACACCGTTTATACTGTAGTGTAGACTATGGAAAAATCCACTGATATTCTTCTATTTTTGGCTTCATTTGGCATCTCTACACTTATCCATTTCACGATTTGCTCTATATATTCATATTTATGTTTTTCAAAACCACAGGTCTCTCTTCTTTACTATCTAACTCTTTATCCTGTCGATTGCTTTTAGTTTGTTTAGATTTTGATCTGTGTGTTGTTTGTAGAGAAGGGAGAGCTTAATTTTGAGAATTTGTGATTATGTCGAACTCTATCATTCGAAATTGGGTGCAAGAGATTCTCTCTGCTTATAGGGTCGAGCTTGTTTCTCTTCTCTCCAGGTTCATACATAATAATAATTTATTATATTTGGTTTGGGTGAGGATTGTGATTTGAGAAGTGGTTCTTTTCTGTATTTATTTATTTTTACCTTTTTTTATTCTTCTGAATTTGCAAGGCATGTAGCTAATGGGAAAGGGGTACTGCAAACTCATCAGCTTTTGTGTGAGCTTCCCAATGTATTTAAAGATGGAGAAGCACTAGAGAAGCTTCGCAACAGCGCTTTTATTAAAATCCTTGAAGTTGCACAGGTTAACTTGTTTTCATCTTGCTAATCCATTCGGTGCTCAACTTCTCTTCTTCTCATTCTGTATTGGATTTACAGATTGGAATAGTGATATGCTATTGACTTGGTTGTCTGATTATTATGCAAATCCTGTTTTATTTTCCAAGAAATATCAGAATGAGAGAAACTGTATATTTTTCTTCATATTATTGTTCTATTCGTGAATATCTTCGCAACTTTGTAGGAAGCTATCGTTCTTCCTCCTTTCGTTGCACTAGCAATTCGCCCAAGACCTGGTGTTTGGGAATATGTTCGTATTAATGTCTATGAACTCAGTATAGATCATTTAAGTGTCGCTGGATACCTTCGATTTAAAGAAGAATTCGTGGATGGACAGTAAGAATTGCTCTAAGTTATTGAGTTTAAAATTTTCTTTTTCCGGGTAATGGATTGAGTTTAAAATTTTCTTTTTCGGGGTAATGGATCTTTCTTTTACCCTCCTACTTTCTGGGAATAAAATTAGTTGGCATTTCAATTTAAAATTCGACACTACGTGTAGGTGCAATGAGGGTTATGTTCTCGAACTTGATTTTGAGCCATTTAATGCAATTTTGCCATGGCCAAATCAGTCATCATCTATTGGAAATGGGTCTCAATTCCTGAACCGTCACCTCTCTTCATGTATGTTCCGCAACAAAGAAAGTTTGGAGCCTTTACTTGATTTTCTGCGTAGACATAAGCATGACGGTCTTGTAAGTTGCTAATGCTTGTTGCCAACAAAGGCACAAGCTCTTTATTCTTTTCATATCCATGATTTTTTTTTAATTCTTTATTACGCAGCACTTCCAGTTACAAATTTCTCTTCAAAATTTTGTTTGGCCTGCATTGATTCATGTTGAATAATTCTGATTTGACTGCTATGTTCTTGCAGGCTCTAATGCTTAATAATAGGATACAGGGCATAGCTTCACTTCAGTCTGCTTTAGCAAGAGTAGAAGAATACCTTTCCAAGCTTCCACCTGATACACCATATTCTGAGTTTGAATATGAGTGAGCAGCTAGGTTTAGCTTCACGTATCCAAATTTGCTAGTCAAATTCTTAAATGAATGTAGGTTTCCTATGTTTGACCACTTTTATTTTTTATATGTGTAGGTTACAAGTAATGGGATTTGAGAGAGGTTGGGGTGACAAGACACAACGGGTATCAGAAATGGTGCATCTTCTCTCTGAGATCCTTCAGGTTCCCGAGCCTTCTTCCTTGGAGTCATTTCTTGGGATGGTTCCTATGGTCTTCGATGTTGTCATAGTGGCACTGCACGGTTACTTTGGGCAAGCAAATGCTTTAGGATTGCCAGACACTGGTGGGCAGGTATCCAATATCTCATGTGTACTTATAGCAGAAAGAAAAAGGAATGTTTAGTATTTAATGATGAATGGAAAAGGTTTTTCCTTTGGAATATGTAATACTTGTACCTGTGCTTATCATTGTACAGATTGTTTACGTACTGGATCAAGTGCGAGCATTGGAGAATGAGATACTTTCAAGGATAGAAAAACAAGGATTGGATATTAACCCAAAAATCCTCATAGTAAGCATATTTTTGGTTCATTTTCCATGTGAATATGAATCTTCATCCTGGTCATTTACTTAGATTGACACGAAGTTCCATTTTGATGTTGATCTTACTCCAAAAATGTTTGTTTAAGGTTACTCGACTAATACCCAATGCAAGAGGTACAACATGCAATCAAAGACTTGAAAGAATTGGTGGAACTGAAAACACATATATTCTGCGGGTGCCTTTTAGAAATGAGAATGGTATTCTTCATGAATGGATTTCAAGGTTTGATGTCTGGCCATACTTGGAGACCTTCGCAGATGTAAGCATTAAAAGGGGAAAAAAAAATCTCGTTTAATGTCCATTGCATTTTCTGTCCTTTCTCTGTTGAGGTGTTTTTGTTTATAGATCAAACAACTGACCTAGTTTGTTGGTGGCCATGCTTTTTGGACCTTCTAGCTGTGAATATTGAATATTTTATATGTATCAAGCAAGTACAATGTATATTTATTTCGTGATAGTAGCTTCTTGACTCAAAATTGATTCACTACTCATTGATCACAAATTATGAGATTCATATACATGATTCGATGCAGTAGCAGCTTTTTTTTTTTTTTTTAAATGAAACTGGTCTATTGTCACAAAATGATTACACAGAATACTCACTTGAACAAAGCAAATCAAACTCTTGAAATCTCAAAGGCCTAAATCAAATGTAAGAGCTACATCAAGTTAAATATTGAAAGAAGTTGAATCTTGATGTCTTCTAGAAGTTTAAAATTCAAGAGTCAGTTATAATGTTATTGTTTATTTTTAGATTTTTCTTTTTCCCCCTTTTTTTTATGATTGTTTCTTTTGCTGTCATCATTAGGATGCATCAAATGAAATTGCTGCTGAGTTACAGGGAGTTCCTGATCTGATCATTGGAAACTGTAGTGATGGAAATCTTGTTGCTACTCTGCTGTCATATAAATTTGGAATCACACAGGTTTGCTGCGTTTGTAAAATTAAGATTCTAATAGGTAGCATAACAATCAAAATTTTGACTTGGGGCATATCTATTGTTAATTTCTCAAATGAAATTTCCATGTAGTGTAACGTTGCAGATGCATCGGAGAAAAGCAAATATCCAGATTCTGATGTGTGCTGGAGAAAATATGAGGACAAGTACCATTTTGCAAGGCAGTTTACAGCTGACCTCATTTCAATGAACAATGCAGATTTTATAATCACTAGCGCATACCAGGAGATTGCGGGAAGGCAAGTCTTTTTCTTCAAGAGAATAAAAAGAGTTTAATATGAAAATATGCTCAAGCTTTGTTGAATATGTCTCAGTTTACAACGCCTCAAATTCAGCTTTTACTGTGCAGGATACTTTCATGTTTTGGTCTCAATTTTTTATTTTTTATTTTATATTTTTTACTAATGGATATGGCTTAGATAACTCAGGTTTGGTTTTTCTCAAGCAGAATGCTATGGCTAATCCTCAAATTGAATTTTGTTTTAAGCATGTTTCATTGTTAGCTTAATGAGTTTCTTCTTTGTTGCAGCAATAATAATGTTGGGCAGTATGAGAGCTACACTGCTTTTACCCTTCCTGGGTTGTATCGAGTTGTACATGGCATTGATGTTTTTGATCCCAAGTTTAATATTGTCTCTCCTGGAGTAGATTCATCCATATACTTTCCATACTATGATAGAGAGAGAAGACTTACTGCTTTACATGGTTCAATTGAAGAACTCTTATTTAATCCTGAGCAGAATGAAGAGCATGTGTGAGTGTTTGATATGCTTTAATATTATTTTGGTAGTGATATAGTGCCTCATGAGCTGCTGCTTCTTATAGCTGTTGTAGTAGGTGTACGAAGAGGGTTGACAAATTAATAACTCAACAATCTATCCCCTGATATATTGATGATTAGTTTGTCTTTGGTTCTGTAGAAAGTAAAATGTTAAATCCCAAGTTGCTATTCCCAAACCATTACTGATTCCATTTTTATGGATATCCAACTATCCTTGTCTCGAAAAGTCAATATGAAGGATAATTAAAACGTATCTTCACTCTGATTATATTGTGATATATTCCTATACTGCTGCATCACATGGAGTTAAGAACTTACAGATGCGTTAAATCTGTCTGTTGCTCAAATTGTGTCCATTATGACTTGAAATATGATATTTCCAATGGAAACTCCTGCTTGGTTGATTAAGCATTTGTAGGTCAAGCTCAGGCTTCTCAGTTCCTTATGATTCGAGTCTCTTGATGAATCACTTAAGAGTTGTCTTCAGATTCTTTTGCCAAATTCACAATTCAAGGATGTGCTTTTGGATTCCTCTTGTACAAACATCTTTAAGGGCATCGATTTAAGTTCATTTTTCAACCAACATTTGTATAGAGAATTTATGACATGGGTGGCGTATTTGACAGCATTTTGCACCTGTTTTATCTTTGTAAATGCAGTGGTTTTTTGTCCGACCAATCAAAGCCTATCATATTCTACATGGCAAGATTAGATAAGATCAAAAATTTGGCAGGACTTGTTGAGTGTTTTGGTAAGAGCAGCAAGCTAAGAGAACTTGCAAATCTTGTTGTAGTTGGTGGCTATGGAGATGTTAAGCAATCTTGGGATAAAGAAGAAATGGCAGAGATGGAAAAGATGCATGGCCTCATTGAGCAGTATAATTTGCATGGCCAGTTTCGTTGGATAGCTTTCCAAGTGAACCGTGCTCGGAATGGTGAACTCTACCGATGCATTGCTGATGGAAAAGGTGTTTTCCTACTGGTAGGTGGTATAGATCATAAAATGCTTGCCCAGCTTCTTTATAACTCTGCTAGTCTAACTTCTTTTTTTTCGCAGTCTGCTTTCTATGAAGCTTTTGGCCTCTCGGTTGTGGAAGCCATGTCTTGTGGCCTTCCTACTTTTGCCACTTGTCATGGCGGGCCTGCTGAGATTATTCAGCATGGTATTTCAGGGTTCCATATTGATCCTTATCATCCTGATCAGGTTGCTGCACTTCTGATTGACTTCTTTGAGCGAACCAAGGAAGATCCTAGCTTCTGGCACAGGATTTCTGATGGAGGGCTTAAACATATTCATGAAAGGTTTAATTTTTGTCTCAGAACTTGCCTTGAGTAATCTTTAGTCAAGCATTTACTATTTTTGTTTTATCTCAATTATGTAGATACACATGGAAAATATATTCCGAGAGGTTGCTGACCTTAGCTGGCGTTTATGGCTTCTGGAAGCATTGGTCTAAGCTGGAGAGAAGAGAAAAAAGGAGATACATGGAGATGTTTTACAAGCTCCAGTTTCGTGATCTGGTTTGTAATCTCAATCTCATCAAATTCCTCGGTTCTAATTGACTGCAAGAGCAACTACTAGATTCCCGTTCTCTGATACTGGTTTGTGGGTCAGAAAGCATTCCTAGAACATATTTACAGAGGGGTTGTAGTCTGTATTTTTTAGTGGTCGTAAGAACATGTCTGGGGGCTGACTCCTGTCCAGTGCTGGAAAGTCAAGGAAGTTGGTGACCTGATGACAGGGGAGCCGGCGACTGAAGCCCTGATGAATGGCCTGTCTAGATAATATTTTTCATTGTTCACTAATAAATCGACTAATTAAACTCGTTCTGACAAATGAGATGGTATTTCTTGCATGTCCTGTTAGGAGAGAGATATTTTGTCACGAAGCTTAAACACTCGTGCGCTTGACGTCTTGGAGCCTTGCCATGTTATAAACTACCATCAATCCCAATGTCAAGATGAAGCTGAAACTTAATCTCATTAAACATGACATTTTATGTTGGTGTTTGTTGTAGGTGAATTGTTGAAATCCATTCCGTTTGCAGTTGAAGAGCAGCCGTTAACTATATGATCCGAAGAATCGTGCAAATTTGCTAGAGTTTAATATGTCCGGCAGAAGCTTCCAATGTGTTCCTGTATAGTACGATTGTGTGTGTATGAAAACACTGTTGCAAGTTTTCTTCCTTCTCTTAGCATAAGCAATGTTTTCTTCCTGGTAATGTATAAGCAATGTTTGTTACTGCACAATACAAGCAGTTGTTTACTGTAGTTTCTTCTCATTTTACATCAGCAATGTCATGTGGTTGCTGCTATTTCTTTAGTAAAAGAATTCGAAAACTATGTGCAATGTGTATTTGTCGTATTGTTCTAGTGCTGGAATACTCTCCTAGCTAGGGCACAAGGGAATAGTGCGAAAATCTGCTAAGGTTGGGTCGAAGCTACCCTTCTCCATGGAAGACCATAGCCATTGATTTCTAACCGTTGGATCATGCACTTTTATTAAGTTCATGGATAATATGAGTTCAATAAACAAATAACGTGTTAAATGGTAATAATTTATGCAAATGCATGTATTATCACGTTTTGCCTTTTAACCCTGTTTCATTTAGCATGACTAGAAGCATAAGAAAAACTGGATATTATTCGGCCACATTTTCTAATTGTTATTTATCTTTGATGTCTTCTCCTTTAATCCTATTTAGGGGTGTGCAACGGTTGGTTCAGTTCAATAACCGAACCGAACCGAAATTACAATATTTTACGAAACCGAACCGAATTTGTGTAATAACAGAATTCAAACCGAACCGAATTTGTCGGTTTGGTTTGGTTAACCGAAAAACCGAAAATCCAAAATTATAATTAAAAAAATTATCTAAAAAATTATACAAAATTATAAATAATAAAATTAAAATTAAAAAAAAAATCAAATTAAAAAAATGTACATATATAATTTAATTTCAAACCCCTTAAATTGATAAAAAAAATACAAAAATAATTTTTTTAATGTAAAAATTGAATAAAATAATATATAAATTTAAAAGTTCGGTCGGTTGATTTTTTTCGATTTTTGCCTTTCAAAATCGAACCGAACCGAAATAACCGATGTACCTATAAATTTAAAATCGAAACCGAACCGAATTTAAAAAATCGGTCGGTTTGATTCGATTTTTCGATTTTAACCGAATTTTGCTCACCTCTAATCCTATTACATCTAGTATGGAACAAGAGCATATCCCTTTTCTTTCCTTTTCTTTTTCTTTAATTCTCTTGAAAAAATAAAAGAAAAAAAAATTAACGTTTAAAGGTATTATTTTATCTTATCATTTATTAAAAATATTTTGCTCTTAATATTTTTCAAAATAGCTATTTTTCTCTAACATTTTCCAAAAATAGATATTTTACTAAATAAACTTCAATTTATATAATTGTTTATTTTGAATTTTTTAAAAATTCAAAATAAAAATTTATATAACTGCTTACTTCAAATTCAAACCGCATCAGATTAATATGGCAGAAGAGATTTTAAAACTAAAAGTATTATTGTTGCCCTTAACAGGCTTGTAAATTTTTTTTGAAAAAAATTATATAAATTATTAATATGAATTTATTTATGCACCACTTTTATAATATAACATAGAATATTGATGGAGATATGAATATAATATTTATAAATTGGGTAGCAGACTTCTTTAATGCTTATCCTTTGGGCAGTTAGTCAGCTCAGCTGATTGATGTTTTCGAAGCATGAAAAAATCAACCCAGTAGCCCATCCCTTCTTCTTCAATCTCTTTCTTCGTCTGTTGCTTCATGTTCACCCTGATCTAATTTATAATGGCGATATATACATCTGACCTGTTAAAGAAAGTTCAATCTGATCATGATTTTGATCGCGATGCTTTGTTTCGTTATGCCTCTGCTAATGTCGCTGGCTTCCCCATCTCTCCCTCTACTTTCATTGTTAAGCAGGTATTCAATTTCAACTTCTTCAAATTTTGTTCTGTTTTTCAATTTTTGTCTGATCCTTATATATATTTGTAAATTTAGTTTGGGCATGGACAATCGAACCCTACGTTTCTATTGGAAGCGGGTACTGGGGCCTCCGTGAAACGCTACGTTTTGAGGAAGAAGCCTTCTGGTAAATTGCTTCAGTCTGCTCATGCTGTGGACAGAGAGTATCTGGTAATATCTGTCTAATTGAAATTTATATATTTATTTTTTTAAAGACTTGCCCATTCTTTTGTTTAATTTCCCTCCTTTTTTTTCTAAATTTTCATTTAAACGTGACAGGTTTTGCGGGCGCTGGGTGAGCATACACAAGTTCCGGTTCCTAAAGTGTTCTGTTTGTGTACCGATCCAAGTGTGATTGGAACTGCCTTTTACATTATGGAGTATTTGGAAGGACGCATTTTTATAGACCCCAAATTGCCGGTCTGGCATCTTCTCTTGTTTTGCTTTCTAAATTTGTCAATTTGGTAATTGTAGATTTCTTTTATAGTTGTTGTGAATCTTGTGATGTTAATTTGAGGGGTGGAAGAAATTGAGCTAACAATTTGTCTCTGATCAGGGTGTGGCACCTCAGAGGAGGAGGGCAATATATAGAGAGACTGCAAGAACGTTGGCTGCTTTGCATTCTGCAAATGTAGATATTATTGGTCTAGGCCAATATGGACGACGGGATAACTACTGTAAACGACAGGTTTGTGGATTGCAACTCTAGATATTAACTTCTGTTAATGCTGCTTTCGATATTAATTTTTACTATGGAGGTGGTAAAATACAATTGAGGTTGTATGGGAAGGGACTGTTTTAGGTTTTGGGCTTGAAATGTTACCTTACAACTCAATGTGGTGCATCTGTTTTTTCTTTTCCTCATTTTTTAGGTAGAGAGATGGACCAAGCAATATATTGCATCGACTGGTGAGGGTAAATCCCCTAGAAATCCAAGAATGTTGGAACTGTCTGACTGGTTACGGCAACACATTCCTCCTGAAGATTCTTCAGGAGCATCAGCTGGCTTAGTCCATGGCGACTTTCGCATTGACAATGTTGTGTTTCATCGTACTGAGGTCTGCAACTTTAATGCTTTTAGTTAATTTGCACATATTTTATCTTTTGCAAACTTATCTCGGTGCTTACATGCTTGATTTCAGTATTCTTTCTATCAAGTCTATGATTGTAAAAGAAATGGTGATGCAATACAGTTTGTTCATGTGCTATTATTATTGTGTTCAATTATAAATATTTTTGCATAACTTGGTTTTTTTTGCATGGTTAATTTGGAAAGAAACTGTTGATGTTGCAGGATCGGGTTATTGGTATTCTTGATTGGGAATTGTCAACTCTTGGGAATCAGATGAGTGATGTTGCATACAGCTGTTTGGTACTCAGTCCTCTTTTGCCTTCAATTTTTTCTTCATTTTTTTTTCTACCCTATGATATAGTTGCTGTAATATTCTGCGCAAGATCTGGTTTCTGTTGATATGTATTTCTTCAGAAGTTTAACTTTTTCTTTAATCACATCTAATTGTGTTTTGATCTTTCTTGGCAGGCTCATCTTGTGGATATTAACCTTGATAATGAACAAGTTGGTAAAGGATTTGAAATTACTGGAATTCCAGAAGGGATTCTTTCACAGGAAGAATATCTGGTTGAATACTGCTCTGCATCTGTAAGTTTCACTCTGAAGTATTTCTCTGATTATGTTGTCTAGGGACATTGTAGGAGGGATGAAGATATATGCTGTTGCTTTTGAAACTTGATCTAGCAGTTGGTTTGATGAGGTGAAATTTTTGCTTGATCTCAATGTTCCACTACTGTGGACAGCCAATTATCTAGCACTAAGTGGAATGGATTCAAAAAAATGAAGTGAAATGTAATTTTTTAATTAAAAATTGGATGGCTAACCCCATTGCAGATATTCTTTCAGATATATAAGTGGGCAGTTTATATAATGCTATTTATATCCATATTATATGTGGTTAATGCAAGAAACTTTCATGGACAAAACTGACAATACCAATCCATTAGGTTAGCAGACTATATATTATGTGCCAGTTGCTGTCTGATTGGGTTCTCATGACTTTTTGTGAGCAATACTAGTGCTTGAGAGGTAGGGAAAGGGCAGGTAAAAACTGTAGGTTTCTATTGTCACAAAAGTCATGAATGTTGGTCAGAATTGATTCCAGAACTTTGCTTACCAACAACTATGAAGCTACCTGTGCATCCATCAATATGCTTTTATTTCTTCTGTAAATGCTTATTGTTGATATTCTATACAAGTCTGACTGATTGATCGTATTTTTATGCTGGAACGTTGCTGTCCAGATTGTTAGTAATTTTCTGCTGGAATGTTGCTATGTAGGGAAAACCATGGCCAGCCAATGAATGGAAGTTCTATGTTGCCTTTGCTATGTTCCGTGGGGCATCTATTTATGCAGGGGTTCATAGTCGGTGGATACTGGTAATCTATAAAGATAATACAGTATTTCCTTTTTAGTCAAACTTATGTTAAAAGCCCTTTTCATGGAATTAATTTTCTTGCCAAATCTAGGGTAATGCTTCGGGAGGCGAGCGTGCCCGAAATGCAGGAAATCAAGCTAATGGCATGATAGACGCTGCATGGGCTTTAATTGCAAGAAAATCTGTCCTCCCTCCTCACCCTCCATCTGGTATCTCTAACAACTTATGCTTTTATTTATCCACCAGCTTTCTTATAGTCAATGCATCCTTATTTAGAAAGTTAATTTTTATGAACATAGTCCCAGGTAGACTGCATTTTCTAGAATAGCATAATTCATACTTGATTTATCACATGATACCTATATAACCAGTAACTGTGGTTTGAGAGAAACTTTAGAAAATGTTAAAGAGATCTAACTTCTTGAACTTCTGACAGATAATATTTGTTGTCTTTGGGCTCATTGTCATTAGCTTTTACTTCTTCCAGAGTATCATACTGATTTTCTTGAAACAAGCAAAATGTTCTTGGGCTGTCAGGGATCACTGTTTATTTGTATATTTACTGTAGTGGAAAGAGCTTTTGTCCAAGGACAAAGTCCATTGCTTTAGAGTTTTCAATGGGAACCTGCCATGCTAGTGGTATTAGAGACATTCTCCATTGGAATATGAAAAGGAGCCACTCTAAATGTCGTTGGAATGTTATGTTTACTTTCCCTTCATTTTGTTATTTACATTTGTTCTACACAAATGCCTTACCTAAGGCTCATTCTGTTACTCTGTTTAATGCAGTCCTTACAAAACAGAATTATTCAACACAGTTTGGCAGTAGGAACGAACTTCTAGGATTTTCAAAAGAAAGTGGGAGGTTTGTTCCCAGCAAAAAGGTGTTGGTATTAAGGGAAAAATTAATCAATTTTATGGAAGATCACATTTACCCCTTGGAAAATGAGTTCTACAAGCTTGCTCAGTCACATTCACGTTGGACAGTGCACCCAGAGGAGGAGAGATTGAAGGAACTGGCGAAGAAAGAAGAACTATGGAACTTATGGATACCGGTATGGACTATGGAAAGACAAATGTCTTTCTTCTGTTGTTAGAATTCTTCATGTGTTTGAAATATAAGTTCATGTGGAGTGTTATTTTCACAGTTTGATAGTGCTGAAAGAGCAAGAAAACTGATATTTGACGGAAGTAATTATGCTGCCTCCAATGGTGCACCTGATCAATTACTTGGTGCGGGCCTCTCAAACCATGAATATGGATACCTTTGTGAGATCATGGGCCGCTCTATTTGGGCTCCTCAGATATTTAATTGTGGAGCACCTGACACTGGAAATATGGAGGTAAAAAATAATTTCATGTTGTTCTAAGTCTCAAAATAACTCACTAGTGTAATTACACCACATTCCTCCCTTTGAGCTATGAAGTCCATGGAACATCTGCATACGCAAGCATCTTTGCAATACTTTGCTAACTCTAAGATTGGAATTTATAGAGAGGATGCATTTTGTTTAAATGAACAGATTAAGAGACACTCAAACCCTGGAGAGTGTATTGAGATGCATGAGCTTCTTAAAATTTGCATTATGTCAAATTTCATCCAGGTATATGGTTTAAAAAACATGAATCCGGAAGGGTCTTTGAAATCAGCTTGTGGAATGGCATGGTTTGTTGCATCGCACAATAATCTTTAACCATACTTTACTTAGTTGCTTCCCTTTGTTTTATAGGTGTTACTGCGATATGGAAACAAAGAACAACTAGTTGAATGGCTAATTCCATTGCTTGAGGGGAAAATCCGTTCTGGATTTGCGATGACTGAACCACAAGTTGCATCATCTGATGCTACAAATATTGAGTGTTCTATTAGAAGGTATCTTTTTGAAAAGGGGTTGTTTGTTTGATGGAAAAGTACACACATTTTCTAATGATTCTTCAGGATGTTCAATCATATATGTGAGACTCATGTGATTGATGCAAATTATTTTCGGTTTCTACTCTAATTGTCTTCCTTGTACAGGCAAGGAGATTCATATATCATCAATGGGACAAAGTGGTGGACTAGTGGAGCCATGGATCCAAGGTGTAGAGTCCTTGTACTCATGGTATGGTTAGTTCTCACACAATGGTTTTCTTTGGTGGTTCCTTTATTAATCATGTAGTTTAGAAGAATTAGTTTATAATAATATGCAGGGAAAAACTGACCTCACAGCTGCTAAGCATAAGCAGCAATCAATGATCCTGGTGGACATTCAGACTCCTGGTATACACATAAAGAGACCACTCATGGTGTTTGGCTTTGATGATGCTCCTCATGGGCATGCTGAAATTTCATTTGAAAATGTATGTGTGCCGGCAAAGAATATCTTATTGGGAGAAGGACGTGGATTTGAGATTGCCCAGGTGAAGTTGTTTCTTCCCTTTGCAATTTTTCTACAGTATCTCATTCAACTTTCATTGTACTCGTGATTGTTTGAACCTGATGAGATTTGCATCAATCACATGTGGATTTTCAATATTGGTAGATCTCGCATTTGCAAGTTAATATTTCATTAAATGGTGGTTCTACATCTTTGCAGGGTAGATTGGGCCCAGGAAGATTGCACCACTGCATGAGAATGATCGGTGCTGCTGAGCGCGGGATGCAATTAATGGTACAAAGGGCTATAAGTAGAAGAGCATTTGGAAAATTTATCGCTGAGCATGGATCATTCCGTTCAGATGTTGCCAAGGTATCGGATTTAACTCTTCAAGAGTAATGTATTTTATAAGAGAATGCCGTACCCATAGTCCCAGTCCAAATATACGTTAACATCATTCATCCCCTGGAGTATTTAGCGTTGAAAAGCAGAACTGTTAGAAACGTAACAATATGATATTTTATGCAAATGTTGATCTTATACTAATGGGCTGCGTTATACAGTGTCGAATCGAGCTGGAACGAACCAGATTGCTGGTTTTGGAGGCAGCTGACCAGCTTGATAAGCATGGAAACAAAAAGGCCCGTGGAATTATTGCAATGGCGAAGGTATGAATTTTGGGTTGTTCATATGAAGTAATTACTGTCGTAGATAAATGATCACATGATAATCAAACAAGAGACATTGAGACTCCTTGGATGATGTAGGTAGCAGCCCCAAACATGGCACTGAAGGTGCTTGATACGGCAATACAAGTACACGGTGGAGCTGGTGTATCATCTGACACCGTTTTGGCTCATCTTTGGGCTACGGCAAGAACATTGAGAATTGCAGATGGTCCCGATGAAGTCCACTTGGGTTCCATTGCTAAGTTGGAATTGCAGAGAGCTAAGCTTTGAAAGCTTTTAGACTAAACCTGATATTTCATGCAGGCATCTATAATTTTGTTGTTCATAAGATAATAAGAGGAAATTATTATTAAAATGATAATAATAATAATAATAATGAAGATAGAAAGAAAGGGGAAATTATGAAGGAAGTAAAATCTGATTTGAGGAAGTATTATTGTAATGACAAATAAAAGATGAATTTGAATTGATTTATTTGATTTTTTAAACAAATAATTAGCTTAATTAAATAAATTTAAACTAGTCATTAATCAGAATTTTCCTTTGTTTTCACTTTGATTCAGTATTTTTTTTCAATTAACTATGCTAAATTTTCTTGGTTCCTAATTCCTGTGAGATCTTCAGCGAACAAATATCATTTTCTATTCTCCTTAAACGACTTCGTTATTATGATAAATTTCGGCCATGCAATCACATTCACCATTTAAAATAATAGAACTCACCAATATATATTTATATTTTAATAATAATAATAATAATAATGGGTAGTCTTTTAATACGCAGCTACATCCCCAGCACCAATGCGCAAATTTGTTATCGTTTGGATAAAAGGTAAAACACAGTTATGCTAATAACCGCAATTCTCTTTCTTCAACGATCTATTGCTATGCTGTCTCAATAACCCTAAAACATTTGCATCTTTCCCAATTCCTTCTTCTTCTTTTTCCTAAATTATCAAATTTCTTTTTCTTCCTTTACTTTCAACATTCAGTTTCCCACGTTCTCAAATACAGGACTTCTTTGAGTTCAAATCTGGATTCTTAAGAGTCAATTCCATCGTTTCCGTTTTCAATTCTGCTGCCGAGGATTTTTAATATTTTCGGCCACTGACGGAATCCAATGGCTACCGAGTTCCCGATGACTCCTCAGTTGGAGCAGATCCATGGAAAAATTAAGGACAATTTTCGAGCTCCTTCGTAATCTTCTCCTTCATTGGTTTATCATCATATGCTTTCCGCTTCAAGGAATCAAGTAAAACCTACATAAATGTTAAATGATAACAAAACTACAGTCAGAGCATTCCGCTTCAAGGAATCAAGTAAAACCTACATAAATGTTAAATGATAACAAAACTACAGTCAGAGCAAGAATCTCGTGTAAACAAAAACTTAATTTTGTGCAATAGTTCATAGGGACCTAGATGGTCTCGCTACAGCATAAAAGAGCTCAACTGATAACCACTGGAAACTGGACGCAAAATTGCCCCCGCACCGGCAACCTTTGCTTCAGCACTAGCTATGGATGGAAGACGGGAACCCAACGCAGATGCGGATCGATAGACAGTACTAAGAATTCTTGTGTGCTCAATCTGATTTCTTAAATCATTTATCCACGCAGAAGCTGTCACCTGAAGAAGGGAAACTAAGTCAAGCCACCAAACCAAGAGGAGAAATTCAGCAATATCATAAACAATGCAAGCAGAAGAAGAAGAAAATAAAACAAGCAGTTTAAACTGGCACCTATAAAGTTTGAAGAGCTACTAGTCCTTTTCAAACACCAAATTTCAAATAAAGGACAAGAAAAGTGTTACGTTCTCGAACCACGGATCTTGTCACAGGGCGATTAACTGCAAACTCTGGCTCTAATAGCCTTCTTTTCTCTTTATTATTATTAACCCTTGGTCGACCTATTTTGAATAATATTCAGCTCATCAAAGGGAGACTGAAACCTTGGATCTCGTTGAGAGAGAGCTCCAATCTCAATATTAATAATGAAATTCTGATTACCGTTTTATTCCTCCATTGTCCATTAAATAGGACAAGTTCAATACAATAAGAAGTTTAATTATAATAGGAAACCTAAGATTTAGGAATTAATTAAAGCTAACATAGAAAGAAATAAAATAAGAGATAACTGCTAATTAAAACAGGCCCCACACATCCTACTCTTTAGCACGTCTAGAATACACACGCCCAATAAAGGAGTCCATAACATCACCCTCCTCCTTAAGAAAAAGCTTGTCCTCAAGCTCAAAAGTAGGATAGACCTGGCGGAAATGAGCAAGCGGTTCCCAAGTAGAATCAGCTACAGTGGCACCAACCCATTGAACCAACAACTCCCAATCACCACGATTCAAACGAGCACGTAAGATAGCAGCTGGAGTGTGAATCACCTGCCCATTCTCAATCGGCGGAAGACAGGGAATAGCAGCTGGTGGATCCCCCTTAAAAGGTTTCAAAAGAGAGACATGAAAGACGTTATGTAGCTTAGAGTCCTCAGGTAACTGGAGCTTGTAAGCAACAGGTCCAACCCTCTGGATAATGGCAAAAGGCCCAAAAAACTTAGGGAAAAATTTATGGCGGTGTGGTCTATATTAAGGGCGGAACTTATAAGGAGGTTGTCACTTTCTCTAGGAGCTTGACCAATATTATGTTGATCGGAGATGGCCCTTCTAAGACTAAGATCACCGGAAGCCTAAACTTTGCAGGTGGCGTTGCCACCCTGAAGACCGCCACAGTCTGTAAGTATATATATATATATATTATCTCCTCATAAGTTTTTCAAAAGGTTCAAAGAGATAAAATAACCGATATTTACGAATTGACAGGGCTTTTCAAATTTTTTTTTTGAATCCTATAATATTTTAGTATCTAATAATTTTGTGTTGTTGTTAAATGAATGAAGCTGTCAGCGGACATCACTTTATAGCAAAGGATATTGCATTCGAAAACACAGCAGGACCAGAAGGACACCAGGCAGTGGCACTGAAGGTCCAAGCAGATATGTCCATCTTCTACAATTGCCGAATAGAAGGCTTTCAAAACACTCTCTTTGCCCACACATACCGTCAATTCTACCGCGACAGTGAAATCACCGGTACAATCGATATCATCTTCGGTGACTCCGCTGCTGTTTTCCAAAACTGCAAGCTCATTGTTAAGAGACTTTGAGCTTGCTGTAATTTCTCCCTGATTTTATGAAGTTCCATGTCGCGGTTAGTCAAAGCTTGATCTACTGCCTCCACGCGAGAAGAACCAGCCACATATGACAGCAAACGAGGAGGATCACGACCATACACCACACGAAAAGGAGTTTCTTGTAAAGCTGAATGAAAAGAAGTATTATAGCAATATTCGGCCCAAGGCAGCCAATCGACCCAAGACTTCGGACGATCACCCACAAAGCAGCGTAAATACATTTCAATGGTGCGGTTAACAACTTCTGTTTGCCCATCGGATTGTGGGTGATAAGCAGAAGAAAATGCAAGCTTAGTGCCACTCAAACGGAAAAGTTCCTTCCAGAACAGACTGGTAAAGACCACATCTCGATCAGAAGTAATGGACTGTGGTATGCCATGTAGACGAACAATGTTGTCAAAAAACACCTGTGCAACCCGAGAAGCAGTATAAGGGTGAGCCATGGCAATAAAGTGTGCATACTTTGAGAAACGATCCACCACCACGAACAAGACCGTTTTACCCCATACCTTAGGCAGCCCATCCACAAAATCCATAGAAATATCAGCCCAAATCTGTGAAGGAAGAGCCAATGGTTGGAGGAGACCCGCCGGGCTTAAGTTATCTGCCTTGTGACGCTGACATGTCGGACAAGCAGCTACATAATTAGCTATAGCAGCCTTCATGCCTTTCCAATAAAAGTCACTACGAATTCGGTGCAAAGTCTTTTGGACCCCTTCATGAGTACCATCATGGACACTAGAAAGTATAGGAGCAATAAGGGAAGAAGAAGCCAACAAATAAACCCTGTCCTTATAAAGGAGAAGATTATCGCGAATAGACCAAGGAGTAGTTAATTCTCCCGACCTCACCTTCTGGAACAACTCCTGTAATGATTTATTCTTGCTGAGTTCCTCGCGGACAGCATCAAAAAATAGAGAACATGGTTGGCTGACAGCATGCAATTGTGTTGCATTTTGGGAACAGCGGGATAGTGCATCAGCAGCTCGATTCAAGCGGCCCGGCCTATATTCCACTACAAAATCAAAGCCCAATAGTTTGCTTATCCAATGTTGCTGAGGGGAAGTAGTAAGGCGTTGGTCAAGCAAGAACTTTAGGCTATAATGGTCTGTGCGGATAAGAAACTTCATGCCCCATAAATATGGCCGCCAATGCTTTACAGCCTTGACCAACCCAATAAGTTCCCGTTCGTAGGCTGCCAATTTGTGATGTCGAAGGGCTAGTTGCCGACTGAAAAAGGCAATGGGGTGACCATTTTGTTGAAGTACAGCCCCGACACCACCATCGGATGCATCACATTCCACAACAAATGTCTCATCAAAATTGGGCAAACTTAACACGGGGGCTGAGGCAAGCACCTGTTTAAGCATGTGAAAGGACAGCAAGGCTGCCTCACTCCATTGAAAAGAATTTCGCTTCAACAGGCTGGTCAAGGGAGCTGCTAACTGGCCATAATTCTGTATAAATTTCCGGTAATACCCTGTTAAGCCCAAAAATCCTCGCAAGGCTGTCACGGATTGGGGCTGAGGCCAATCAATGATGGCTCGAATCTTGCTATTATCCACTGACACACCGGAAGCCGAGATGATATGACCAAGATAGGCAACTTGCACTTCACCGAATGAGCATTTAGATTTTTTTAAATACAATTGATGAGCACGCAACAATTCCAAAGCAGATCTCAAATGGATCAAATGGTCTTCCCAAGTGCGGCTGTAGATTAATATATCATCAAAAAAAACCAAAATAAATTTGCGGAGATGGGTGCGAAATACCTCATTCATAAGAGCTTGAAAAGTGGATGGAGCATTTGATAAACCGAAGGGCATAACCAAGAATTCGAAGTGGCCATGATGTGTGCGAAAAGCTGTCTTTTCAATGTCAAGTGGATGCATGCGCACTTGATGATAGCCAGATTTCAAGTCTAACTTGGTAAAGAACTGCGACCCATGTAATTCATCCAGCAGCTCATCCACCACCGGAATGGGAAATTTATCCTTCACAGTTTGAGCATTCAACTCACGGTAATCGACACAAAACCGCCAAGAACCATCGTGCTTCTTAACTAACAGTACCGGGGACGAGAAGGGTTATCGGCTGGGGCGAATAATCCCTTGTTTCAACATTTGGTCACACTGTAGCTCAATTTCATCTTTTTGGACATGTGGATAACGGTATGGTCTTACTACCACTGGACCCGAGCTAGGAGCCAGACATATGCGATGATCACAATGGCGAATTGGAGGCAGTCCTGTTGGTTCTTGAAACAAATCCGCAAATTCAGACAACAACTGATCAAGCTGGCCAATGGAAGAATCAATAGGTTGGAGGGCATGTAGCTGATGCTGATTGAGGGTTTTCAGCCCATGAAGGACAAGCTGTTTCCCATTAACGTCAAAAGTCATAGTGAGTGAACCAAAATCCCAAAGTATTGGTCCTAAAGTTTCCAGCCACTTAATTCCCAAAACCACATCAAATCCTGCTAAAGGAAGTACAAAAAAATCTGCAGAGAAATTATTACTGTCAAGAGCAAAAACAACCCCTCGACAGACCCCCATGCTGCTCACATTATCTCCATTTGCCACGGATACTGTAGTGCCCGATTTAGGTTGCACCTGAAGACGAAGAGACTGGGCTGCTCCGGAGCTAATGAAATTGTGGGTACTGCCAGAATCTAATAACCCACGTAAAGGAAGATTTTGTATGACAACACCAACTTGCATTGTGGATGTTCCACGCTGACCTGTAATAGCATTGAGTGAAATTTCGGGTTCTGCCTTCTCTTCCTGAAGTGCCCCTTCCTCATCCAGCTCATTCAACTCTAGCCAAAAGAGCTTTTTACATTGATGGTTGGCAGTATATGGCTCGTCACAATTATAACAAAGCCCTCGGGCTCTTCGCTCTGCCATCTCACCCCTTGTCAGCTTTCTAATATAGGGTGAAGCAGAACTTATAGGTTTACTGTCAGGTCGTGTGCCATTGTTGCCAAGAGGTCTAGTTGATGTGGCGGTTTGTGGCGTGAAATTGGGAGAGAAACCCCTGCTGCCCTGCCATGTAATGCCCTTCTTGTGTGTCAGTTCCTGCAATGCCTTATTTTTGGCCTCAAAGGCCCGTGCTAAATTCATAGCATTAGCTAAATCGGGTGGTGCATGTAGTTCCACATCCAACCTGATGGAATCTGATAATCCAGCAGTAAATAAACTGACATGTTGCTCCACGACGACGAATTTACTAGCGCGTGCCAAGCGCTCCTGAAATTGTCGTTGATAATCCTCCACTGATCCGATTTGTTTTAAATTGACCAATTCCCCCAATGGGTTGCTACGAGCAGGAGGCCCAAATCGAAGTGAACAGTACTCCTTAAATCCTGTCCAATCAACTGTTGGTCGCTCAGATTGTAGTTGGTGATACCATAATTGTGCCTCTCCAAGAAGATGGAATGCTGCCAAACCTACCTTGTCCACCTCTGCTGTACGTTGGTTGGCGAAGAACTGCTCGCACCGATGAATCCAGATGAGGGGATCATTTGAGTCGTCGTAAGTAGGGAAGTCCAATTTCGTATAACGGGGTACCGTTCCCCCACTAGCTGCAGTTCCACTCGTTTGAACTATACCGCCCACAGGATTTGTGTTTGGATTGCGACCTGGTGCTGGGTGGTGACTCGCCGTTCCCTCCGATTCAGTATGCCAACCCCGCTGAATTCCCTTCATCATTTCCTTGATCTGCAATGACAACTCGTGCATTTGGTTTCCTAACCGTTGCTCTATTTCGGTAACCCGGGCATTACTTTCCGCTTGCACCTCTTGGATAAGACCCCTTAATCGTTCTTCTGTTTGTGAGTCGCCCATGGTGATTGGCTCTGATACCAATTTGTTACGTTCTCGAACCACGGATCTTGTCACAGGGCGATTAACTGCAAACTCTGGCTCTAATAGCCTTCTTTTCTCTTTATTATTATTAACCCTTGGTCGACCTATTTTGAATAATATTCAGCTCATCAAAGGGAGACTGAAACCTTGGATCTCGTTGAGAGAGAGCTCCAATCTCAATCTTAATAATGAAATTCTGATTACCGTTTTATTCCTCCATTGTCCATTAAATAGGACAAGTTCAATACAATAAGAAGTTTAATTATAATAGGAAACCTAAGATTTAGGAATTAATTAAAGCTAACATAGAAAGAAATAAAATAAGAGATAGCTGCTAATTAAAACAGGCCCCACACATCCTACTCTTTAGCACGTCTAGAATACACACGCCCAATAAAGGAGTCCATAACAAAAAGCCACATTACTATTCACAAAACAACATTTACAGAAGCACCCAAAAATTTCCTTCATAGTAAAATTTGAACAATTAGGATAGTATTTTCCAGCATACCAAGCCTAATCCATATGATCAAATAGACTCAACATCGGGCACGTGTAGGCGCAAAACTCTATGCCCATAGGATGAGACGATGAGAAACTATTGACCATACAACCAAACGAAAAGAGGGGGTGAGAGAGAATGCCAAGATAAAATTGATGCCAATTTCACACGAATGAATGTCATACCTGGAGCAAATGCAACACAGCTAGTTGTAGACAATTCATTCTGCTCCCGTAATACATATGTTAGAAGAGCTGCCGTCCCTCCACCCAAAGAGTTGTCCTACAATCTTTGTATCAAAGGAATAAGGATTTTACTAACCCATGCATTTTCAGCAGAACAGATAATATAAAAAAAGGTCCCATAGAAGCATGTTTTTATACAAACTATAATGCATATAACTTAGTTGACATTGCTTGATGATGGAAATATGATCTAATCAAATTACTAGGAGATTAAGTTTTCTTCATATTGTTACAGGAACAAACCATGGAAAGACTAAGCAGTTAATTCTATTCACCATCCCAGAATTCGTTGATGGATTTCATTACTATCCACGAAACTAGAATTTGTATCAGTCTACTCAACTCTCATTTTTGTTTCAATAAAGTCGCCATTGCTAGATTCTGATGAAGTTTTCAACATAATTTGAAGACAGAGAGAAAACCCAGAAGAAGTCAAAAAAGGAATTCAAGCCATTGATGGTAAAGCCAACAAATTAAAAAATACAAAATACAAAAGGCAACAAAAAGCCAACTTCTTAAACGTACTCACTGGAGCGATCCTCCTTTCCGCCATCGGACGCCGGAGGATTTGCCGACAGGGAAGGATTCGCCGATGAGACTTTGAAGAGGGTAAAATTGGAGCTGGATCCACTTGGGATAAACCATCTGATAAAAATCGTTCTCGACAGCGAAACACAGTGATTGGAGTTAATCAAGCGATTAACATGATCCGACGGGGTTTTCGTTTCGAGATTCAGACGAGGATTACATCGTGGAAGAAACATTCAATTGAGACCCAATTTCCCTTTAGGTCTTAAACAACATCATATCACCCAAACGATACGTAACCAGTAAACAAATATAAAAATTTGGACAGTTAGGATTAGACGATAGGAATACCGGCGGATGGAAGCACCACTCATTTAAATACGTTAACAAAACAAAAGTCATTCTTATTTAAACATAAAATAAAAGGAAATGAAATGAGAGGAGAGCAGTCCACAAAATACAATCAAATTCTCACTCGTCGAGACTGTATATCGCCTACTTGATCAACCCAAGTGAAATGGCCACACCACCGCCGGGAGCGAACTTGGAGGGTAATCCTCCCGCGCCGCCGCAACCGCCGGGTACGGACATGACGGGAATCTGCTTCAGGGACCAGCTGTGGCTCAACAACTATCCTCTCGATCGAAACCTAATATTCGATTACTTCGCTTTGTCTCCTTTCTATGATTGGACTTGCAATAATGAGCAGCTTCGGATGCGCTCCATTCACCCCCTTGATCTCTCCCACCTCTCGTAAGTATATACACAATTCTGTTTATTTTGCAAGGGAAAGATTTGAATTTTTAGGTGTTATTCGTCCTATAAGGTCAATTACTGTTTAATTTCTTAAAGAAGAGGGATGGGGAAAAACAAAATTTGCACTTTGTTGGAATTTGATCCATTTTTTGGAGTTTCATTTTATGAAGGAAGATTACGGGCATTGAGTACATGCTGAATGAAGTAATGGAGCCAAATCTCTTTGTTATTCGCAAACAGAAGAGGGATAGTCCGGAGAAAGTCACCCCTATGCTGACTTATTATATCTTGGATGGCTCTATATATCAAGCACCACAGCTTTGCAATGTTTTTGCAGCTCGAATTGTATGTTCTTCTTTTTCTTTGAATCTCAGGTGTCCATAATTTGTCTAAAATTACATTAGTTGCTCACATTTGAATGAGGTTTTTGTAGCACTCTCATAGTAAGACCTGCAAAAAGAGAATCAAGTTCTCTCTCTGCGTACAAAAACCTTGAAGGCTTAAACTTTGATTGTTGAATAATTAGTATAACATCAAGGGAAAAAAATGGAGCAAAATCCTAAGTAAAATATGTTATTGGGTGATACACTTTACTATAGAAGTCAGGGCTATGAGTTTCAAAGCTTGTACTGGAGGGTGATGTCGCAATAGGTTGATTTATTCGTTTTACTTTTGTCAAATGTTGAGATATTACTGAAGCTTATGTCTTCCCATTGTTTGCATAGCTTAATCATAATTCAATGTTGATTGATTGTGACCATGTGGCAGGAACGAGCTCTGTATCATATATCAAACGCCTTTACCACTGCAGCATCGAAGTTGGAAAGAATAGGATATGGTATTGATCACATTCAACTTTGCCCTTTTGGTCATTATGAGAATACTCGTGCATTTGGAAGACCACAAATCACTTTTTTTCTTTTAGATGGAGCCTGGATGCAGTGCCCTTAATGTTGGTGTGTCTTGGTAATTGATGGCATGTTTTTCTTCTTTCAAATGAAATTTTGACAGTTTTTGTTCACGATTGTATTGGACCTGATATATTAGACTTCTCTGCTATGTGTCTCACAAATAGTGTTTATAGAAGATCGGGCTTCTCAATATAATTATTGTGATTTCGGTTGAAGGACAGATTTTCTGGTCTACTTGAAAAGATCGGTTCGACTTCTATGTGATCTTTCAGAATTTCCTCTAAAAAACCATATGCTGAATATTTGTGAATAATTGAATTTATTGAAGACCTAAACTATTATAAGGTTCACTGTGGTTTTTCACTGTCTTTGACATGCCTTGGATTTGTGTACTCCATGTGTCGTTACTAATTCCCAGGAGAAGGGTAGATGCCTTATTTATTTTCAGATTACTTGTTAGAAGTTGGAGTTGGTGCTATAGAAAGCTGGAGCCAACCAATCGTGTTCTGATTCTTTAGATGTTAACAGCAATGCAATATTTTTTCCTGCTCTGTGGTTTCTGCAGAGGCCTAATTATGTTCAGACTTATTTCTGAGGATTATGATAGTGCTTTAGTTTTCACCTTTTACTAGGCCAAGGGAGATGCTGGTATATGTATGATTTGATAATGAGCTACATCAAATGAAAATATTCATCTTTCCCTTAGTTCTATCTGAAACTTTATATTACCTTATATGTTTAGTCTTATCCTATTGACACTGTCAACTGGAAGGATACAGTTGCTTCTTGATATGTTGCGGGATCCTTTCATCTCATTTATATCATGGTTCCTTGAGTGACTGCCTCTAAATCAGTCACTTGCAAGAATGACTTCCCTTCAGGGAATGTATATTTGTGGTGACGTCATGGTTCACGAGGTTTTGCAAATGGGAGTTTTCCTCATTTTGTCAATGACGAATTCTTTTCCCTAAACAGAATTTAACTTATTCAATTTTTGAAGCATAATAGTTATTCTCTCTTTCTTTTTCTGTTTGCTGTGCTGTTATTAGTAAATTCTGCTCTATATCGTATCATCTTTTTGTTTGATTCTGACATCATTTCTGATGCAGTTGATGAAGGTGACGGGGTACCTTCTGAATCAAAAGTTGGTAAAGAGCGGATTGACTTCAAGGAAGTTAAGCGAATAGATCACATCCTTGCCTCAATACAGCGCAAGGTAACTTTTTAAATGTCTCTATACACTTCCTATAATGAAAATGAATGAAATGTATACCTAGACAACGTTTAATGATCATAGGTTGGTGCTTATGATTAATATTCTCATACTCGAGCAAATTTTATTTGCAAAATATCATTTTCATGCATAACTCTGTCATGAAGATCTTAAAAACTGAATGATATTGTGAATTAACTGACAAATGAATTTTATTTTTTCAAAGAGAATATCTTTTAGTATAAGATTTCATTGAATTTACACTCTTAATCATATGCCCTAGCTCGTTTATAGTAAATCTGAAAGAGGGATTATTCTTCTGGGAATCCATTTGGCAGTTACCACCAGTCCCACCACCACCTCCATTTCCTGAAGGTTATGTACCCCCACCAACTACAGATGCAGAGAAAGGTTCTGAAACCCAACAAGGAACAGAGTCGCAGACACCTCCGGTCGATCCAATTATTGACCAAGGTCCGGCCAAAAGAATGAAATTCTAAAGTTTGAAGCCTTCTTTTAAAGGCAAGAGCATACGGGAATACTAGAGTAAAAGTGGGAGCATCCCCCTAGCTTAGTCAATTAGTAGAGGGGAATGCTTTTGTTGGTAACTGATATACAACTCTTGTTATTATTTCAGATGCCAACAATGTGTTGTAACTTAGGATAAATGAGGATATATCTAACATTTCAATCTAATTGATGTTCTCATTTTGATTACGTGTATGCTGCTGCTATTCTTATGCATTATGATGATGATAGTTAAATGTATTAATGTTGGCTTAGTGAAACATGCATAAAAAAATAATGAATTTAAGATGTATATTCGCAAATTTTTTGATAACATATTACTTTTTATTGAAACTTAATTTCAGCTCATTTATCATTCTTGAATTTTCTCACATGTATTGCTAAATTAAAATATATTTAATTTGAACAGTAACATATTTTAATTATTACAATTTGAAAAGAAGTAATTTATGTATAATACTTTTTGGGTAACAAAACAACTCTGAAATATCAAAACCATAAAATCTTATTTGTGCCACCATAACTCAATCGTCGCTATCGCTATTGGTTGAAAATTGAATCTGCTGTGCTTCCATTACAACCTCAAACCCCCTCCTCTCATCTTGAAAATTAAGTTCCTTGTCCAAACATAAATTTTTCCCAAGTTCTTTTACTTTTTTTTTTTTTCAAAAGTTTTTTTTTCTTTTAACTATTAAAATTACACCTGACAAATTTTTATTTGGTTTAAAAATTCGATCCAAACCTAAATCTGAAAAAAATTCGAATGACTCGAAAAATTTAAAGTTGAACCTTACTTGAATATAAAATTTAAAAATATCTAAAATCCGATACAATCCGACTCGAATTCATTATCCAAATTTTTCAATTAAATGAATAGATTCGAATTCATGATTCGAATTCGAATTCACGTGAGTGGTTCCTTTATTAATCATGTAGTTTAAAAGGATTAGTTTATAATAATATGCAGGAAAAACTGATAATGACAATTCAAAAGATTATGATCCCACTCACTTGTCAGATTCTGAAGAAAGTAATTCTAAATAACCAATAAGCAGATACAACTTTAACTATATCTTATCGGCCACAACTTCAATTATGTAGTTTATCTTATATCAGTGTGACCGACACAAAACGGCATTTTGCATTCTGATCTTAAAGTCGCCCCAAATGAGAAAAGTTTTAAAACGGGGATTCTGCTTTATTTCTCTAATGATTTCCTGAATATAGCTTAAGCAGCAATCAATGATCCTGGTGGACATTCAGACTTCAGGTATACACATAAAGAGACCACTCATGGTGTTTGGTTTTGATGATGCTCCTCATGGGCATGCTGAAATTTCATTTGAAAATGTATGTTTGCCGGCAAAGAATATCTTATTGGGAGAAGGACGTGGATTTGAGATTGCCCAGGTAAAGTTGTTTCTTTCCTTTGCAATTTTTCTACCAGTATCGCATTCAACTTGTACTGTACTCGTGATTGTTAGAACCTTATGAGGTTTGCATTCTTTCATAGGTGAATTGAGTTACCCCAAACATGTGGATTTTCAATATTGGTAGATCTCGCATTTGCAAGTTAATATTTCATTAAATGGTGGTTCTACATCTTTGCAGGGTAGACTGGGCCCAGGAAGATTGCACCACTGCATGAGAATGATTGGTGCTGCTGAGCGCGGGATGCAATTAATGGTACAAAGGGCTCTAAGTAGAAGAGCATTTGGAAAATTAATCGCTGAGCATGGATCATTCCGTTCAGATGTTGCCAAGGTATTGGATTTAACTCTTGTTAAGAGTAATGTATTCTCTAAGAGAATTCCGTACCCAAAGTCCCAATCCAAATATACGTCAACATTATTCATCTCCTGGAATATTAGAGTTAAAAAGCAGAACTGTTAGAAACGTAACAATATAATATTTTATGGAAATGTTGATCTTATACTAATGGGCTGCGTTATGCAGTGTCGAATCGAGCTGGAACGAACCAGATTGTTGGTTTTGGAGGCAAAACAAAAAGACCCGTGGAATTATTGCAATGGCGAAGGTATAAATTTTGGGTTGTTCATATGAATTAATTACTGTCATAGATAAATGATCACAAGATAATCAAACAAGATGACATTGAGACTCCTTGGATGATATAGGTAGCAGCTCCAAACATGGCATTGAAGGTGCTTGATACAGCAATACAAGTACACCATGGAGCTGGCGCATTATCTAACACCGTTTTGGCTCATCTTTGGGCTACGGCAAGATTTCTTAAAGCTATAAATATAGTTCCTCACTTTTCTAATTAAAATCATCTCAAAAAATTGTCATAATTTTCTAAGACAAAATTCTTTCTGTTTTTTAAAATATTTCACTTGGTATTATTTTTTTGAAATAGTGAAATATAATTTTATAGTGTCCGAAAACGTCGGTATAATTAACCGAATGTCGTTAAATTCTAGTATCTTTACTTATCTATTTAATAGTTATTGTCGGTATATTGTTAGTAAATTATTTTGCTGTTAAATTACTTAGGAAAATTTTGTTTAAACAGAATGGATTTTAAGTGAGACTATTTGTGATTTTTTCAATTTTTTCTGAAAATTTTATCTTGTATGTTTTTTCGGTACAATTATTTACGCTTTATTCACCTATAAATTTGGTGAAAATTAACTCGAATTTTCATAACGGTCCTGATGAAGTCCACTTGGGTTTCATTGCTAAGTTGGAATTGCAGATAGCTGAGGTTTGAAAGCTTTTGGACTAAACGTGAGATTTCACGCAAGCGTCAATAATTTTGTTGTTCACAAGATAATAAGAGGAAATTATTATTAAAAAAATAATAATAATAAAGATAGGAAGAAAGGGGAAATTATGAAGGAAATAAAATTTGATTTGAGGAAGTATTATTGTAATGAAAAATAAAAGCTGAATTTGAATTGAATTATTTGATTTTTTAAATAAATAATTAGCTTCATTTAAATGTATTTAAAGTTGTCAATAATCAGAATTTTCCTTTATTTTCACTTTGATTCAATATTATTTTCAATTAATTTTCTTGGTTTCTAATTCCTGTGAGATCTTCAGCGAACAAATATCCCTTTCTATTCTCATTAAACGACTTCGTTATAACGAGAAATTTCATCCATGCAAATTCACCATTTAAAATAATATAACTCACCAATATATATTTATATTTATGTGAAGGGAAAAATCGATAATAATAATAATAGCAACAATAAAGTTAGTTCTCTTGATAGTTTCACAATAATAATTATTTAAAATGGTATTTCCTTATTTTATTCACTGTAATTAGTTAATTACCTTTTCATTTGTAACAATTTTTATATAAATTCAAATAAATCCTCCTTAAAATTAGTTGAAACTTTAAAAATACACGTGTAACGTTATTATTATTTTTATGTAAATATTTATTACGTCTATTCTAATGGAAAAAACTGGTCAAACCCCCAAAATAGTAGAAAAAATTTGTTCACCAGTAATTAAAAAAAAATGGAAAACACGTGGCCATAATAAGATTTGCTAATTATAATTAAATTTGATGATTAGGCTCAAATTTCTCAACTGAAAAAACTAATTTTAGAAAAAAAAAATAATATAAAGAGAGATTGAAGATGAGCATCTTCCAAACCAGAGCCCAAAGGGCAAATAAAGAGTATCTATTCATTACTCAATAAGGAGCCCTTAGGAGCTCTGAGAATAAAAATCTAAAAAAATATATATATACATAGCATTTCATTCAAATTTTGTTTTCCGATTCCATTCTTGGTGGTAGGTTTGTTTGTTTTTTTTTGTTCATAAACAAAAAATCAATTCCAAAATGGCTTACGGATACGACAGTGGTTCCGAGAGAAAGAAGAAGTTCGCCATCATCGGTGTTTCATCCTTGATTCTGGTGGCTATGGTGGTTGCTGTGGCCGTCGGCGTCAATGGGAAGAAAGGAAATGGCGTTGAAGAAGCACCTGCTGCCGGCGGCGGTGGAGGGCACGGTCAGATTTCTACCTCCACAAAATCAATTCAGGCAATTTGTCAGCCAACTGATTACAAGAACACCTGCGAGCAAAGCCTTAATCAGGCTGCAGGAAACACCAGCGATCCTCACAAGCTTGTTCAGGCTGGATTTTCAGTCGCTATTGATGCTCTGACTAAGGCTGTTGAGAACTCCACGACCTTACACGAGGTTGAGAAGAACCCAATGGCAAAGAAGGCGCTTGATAATTGCAAGCAATTGATGAACACTGCTATTGCGGATCTCAAAAATTCATTCAATCAAGTTGGGGATTTTGATGTTAGCAAGCTTGATGAGTATGTGGATAATTTGAAAATCTGGCTCAGTGCCACCATCACTTACCAGCAAACTTGTATGGACCAATTCGATAACACCACTGGCGATGCTGGCGAGAAAATGAAGAAAATTTTGCTGCTTTCAAGCCAGCTCACTAGCAATGGCCTTGTTATGGTTACTAGCCTTTCTTCAATCCTTAATGACTTGAACCTTTCAGCCATTACAGGCCGCAAGCTCCTTGCTGCACAGAAGAATGATGAGATGCCTTCTTGGGTTTCTTCATCTAAGAGGAGACTTCTTGCTGTTGCTCCACCTGCCATTAAAGCTGATGCTACTGTTGCTAAGGATGGAAGTGGCCAATTCAAGACCATCAATGATGCTCTTAAGACTGTGCCCTTGAACAGCCCCAAAACCTATACCATCTATGTCAAGGCTGGAGTTTACGATGAGATTGTCAGCTTCACAAGGAACATGACCAACATTATGTTGATCGGAGATGGTCCTTTGAAGACCAAGATCACCGGAAAGCAGAGCTTTGCCGATGGCAT
The DNA here is from genome assembly GCA_947683425.1 of Excoecaria cochinchinensis. Classification (NCBI taxonomy): domain Eukaryota; kingdom Viridiplantae; phylum Streptophyta; class Magnoliopsida; order Malpighiales; family Euphorbiaceae; genus Excoecaria; species Excoecaria cochinchinensis. The sequence continues at coordinate 7,262,791 of CANTUQ010000056.1, read as the reverse complement.
CCCCACTCTCAACACAGCAACAGTCAGTAAGTACTCAAAAACCCTCTGAAATCAATTAAAATCAAAACCCCATTTGCAAAATCTAATAAAGTTTGAAACTTGATGAATGTTTACAGCTGTTAGCGGAGCTCACTTCATCGCCAAGGATATCGGATTTGAGAACACTGCAGGACCAGAGGGACACCAGGCAGTGGCACTCATGGTAGAAGGAGACATGTCAATCTTCTTCAACTGCCAAATTGATGGATTCCAAAGCACACTCTATGCACTCACCTACCGCCAATTCTACCGTGACTGCACAATCTCCGGCACAATCGACATGATCTTCGGAGACTCAGCCGCCGTCTTCCAGAACTGCAAGATGGTGGTGAGGAAGCCACTCGATATGCAAAAGTGCACAGTCACATCCCAGCAAAGAAACGACACAAGGCAACCAACTGGATTCGTCATCCAGAACAGCACAATCACCGCCGAGAAAGACTTCTTCCCTGTGAAAGACCTGACACCAGCTTACCTTGGCCGCCCACAATACCCATTCTCAAGAACCATCGTCATGCAGACCCAAATCGATGACATGATTGACCCCACCGGGTGGCTCCCATTCATGGGCACTTTCGGAATTGACACGTGTTACTTTGCTGAGTTCGAAAACAAGGGACCTGGTGCTGACACAGCTAAGAGAGTCACATGGAAAGGGATCAAGAAGATCACCGCCCAGGAGGCTGCCGGATTCACAGCCGGAAAATTCCTGAGTGGTGACGCCTGGATTAAGGCCAGCGGTGTTCCATATGTTGCCGGAATGAATTAAGTGTAGAGAAGGAGAAGGAGAACAAAATTGATTTTAATAGCTTATGTTTAAATTGGGTTGTTTTGCCCATTTGAAGAAATTTAATTGGAGCTTTGCAATTCTATTTCACAGTGCACATATAATTATTCCATTTGTGTAGATTATTATATGTGTTGCTGTTGCTTCTATTTTATCTATATAGTACAATTTAAGAAGAAATTTTGGTTTGTCATTTCTTCTTTTCCATGTTTTAATGATATTTGTTTTTTCAACAAACCATCTCAATTAATTTTACATTTTCAATCACCTCTTTCTAATACTACCTCATTTCTTCTTGGAAACATAAATTAAAAAATAATAATTAATACATTTCAATATTATATATAAAAAATTTTATTAATTAACTATATTATTTTTTTATTAATTAATATCAAAAAGTGACAATAAATATATAATTAAATGTATTTAGAATGTAAAAACAATGGTAAAATGACAAAAGTGTATTACATATATATTTTTTTAATTTTGAAAAGTGAATTAAATTTTTTTATCAAATTCGCTTGAGGTGGAATAGAAAAAGATTTTTAAAAATGGAATGCTTAAAAAGGATTGGAGTTACTTATACTATGCTCCCTCCGTCCCACTTTAAAAGTCTGTTTTTCCTTTTTTATTTGTCCCACTCCAAATGTTCTTTTCGCAATTTAAGAAAAAAATTTACGTATTTATCCCTATTTATTATATAATTTATTAAATATATATCACTTACTTTTTATTTTCCAAATATAATAAATAAGGACATTTTTCTCATTTTATATTATTTTTTTATGAAATTGATGTATTTCAATTATTTCCTTAATTACCGTGAAAAAAGGATAATAGCCTTTTAAAGTGGGACGGAGAGAGTATCTTAATTTTTTGGACCGAGTGCCATCTAATAAAAAAAGAAGAATTTCAATTAATTTGTATTAATGAATTGTTATACATATATTAATATTATACGTATTTAATTAAAACTAGGTTAAGTGAAATGCATGGATGTTATAACCTTTGAAACAGTCTAATTAAATTTGAAAAGATTAATGGTTTAATTATGTTGGCTAATATGAATTTAGGGGTGAGCATTGACCGGTAACCGATCCATGAGCCCTAAAAAAAAATCAGTCCATTAATATTGGTTTTTTGAAATTGCAGTCCATTACCATCGGTTAATCAGTTCATCGGTTTCGGATTTTCGGATCGGTTAACCAATATTTTTCGGTTAACCACTATAATTATAAAATGCATTTATAAAAAAATTAAATTATCGAAAATACTTAAAATTTAAAATTAGAAAACAAAAATAATCCAACATAATAATTAAATATGATGTTCAAACAACAAACATAAACTAAAAATATTCAAAAATATTATTTTCACCTATATTAAAGATTTTATTTTATTTGAAATTTTTAGTTAATATATTAATTTTATATAACATTTCGAATATATTTTGATTTTAATTAATGAAAAATTGATATATCAGAAAATAATAAGAAATACTAAATATGTACCTATTGAACAATTAATAAATTAACTAAAATGACTTTAAAAAAACTAAAATGAAATTGAAAATTAAAAGGATACAAATAATTAAATATGAAAATAATGAAATAAAAAATTATAATAAAAATAAAAAAAGAGTGAAATATAATTAATAAAATATAGGGGTATTTATTTATCGGTTTCGGTTCGATTAACCAATTTATAAGCTAAAAAATAAAAATCAGTCCATTAATATCGGTTTTTGTAAAACACTAACCGTTAACCATAAATATCGGTTCGGTTAACATATTTTTCGGATCAGTTTCGGTTCGATTTTTCGGTTAACCAAGTCCAACGGTTTTTTGCTCACCCTTATGAATTTGCATCTCAAAAAGAAGAAGGTTATTGTTGAATTTTGGTTCCTGCTCATTTTCAAGTCTATAAAGGTAACGTATTTTTTTGATACAAAGGAGGGTTAGAAGCCAAAAAAAAAAAAATATACAATACAATTCGAAAACACACCTAGATCTGCACATTCCCCTTAATTCTTTATGTATCAGCTCCTTAATCTCCTAATTTGGATCAATAATCTCATGAATCCTCATCTTCTACTCCAAAGCAAAACTAGCTAAAAAGTCCGCCACAAAATTGCTTTTTCCGAACACATGAACTATTCGCACCTCCCAATCCTTCTTGACAAAGTCTCTACAAGCTCGAATCAAATTTCAATGCTTTCCATTGCACTCCTGCTTCTTATTAATCTAATTAACTGCCACTAATGAAAGGTAAAACTAACAAGTGATTTTTCTATAATTTTATTTTATCAAGGTAAAAAAAAAATGTTTTTACAAAATCATCTTAATAAAGAAATCCAAATCGAGTTTATTTTTTTTCCTGTTGATAAATTTAAAACAGGAATAAAAGAATCATTGAAAATTTAAATTTTGTTGATGTTTTTTATCGCGACTGTTGATATTCGGTAGGATATGAGAAGCTATATGTTGATGTAATATGTATGTATGTTTCTTTTTATTATTTTGATTAAAAAAAAAAAAAAAAGTTCTCACGTTGTTCAGACTTTACATAAATAAATGGATTTATATTGTTACCAAGTCTAATAGTCAAGAAATATGTATTATCTACACGTGGGATGGTTTGTATTGTCTGAGTTCATCATCTCATCTAAGTGTCAAACAATACGAGACTACATATAATGTAATTCCTTAAAAACTTGTTTTAATTCGAAAACCATATTAATGTCTTTTGTAACAGTTTTGTATTGGAAGATTCTGAACATAGACGACCATTCCCGTCGCTAACACCTCATTGTAAACCTTCGTTGTAACAGTTTTAGCGGCAGAGCATTGGTCCTAAATCAATTTTGTGTCGCAAATTACAAACCATGGTCGTGAAAATGTTAATTAATTCCATTCTTAAGTATCCTAATGAGAGTTAAATGTTCATTAATGTCCATTTATTTATCATTTAACAATGCAAATTAACACTCTATTGGCACATTGGTAACAGAAGAAAAAAGATAACTCATGAACAAGAAACTATAATATCGTTAATTAGAAAAAAATAAAAAAGATATACTAATAATAAATAACAGAAATAACAAGAATAATTTCCAAAATTGCATTTGATGAAGGAAATCAGTTTTATGGTAAAGAAGAGGAAGAAGAAGAAGAAGAAGAAGGAGAAGAGTTATGGGTATTGGAAAACTGAGTTAGGTTTTTTTTTGTTGCTCTGAGTCAGTAATTAACGCTAATTATCTCTGAACCTTTCATTTTGTAACAAAATCAACTAATTTTAGAAATGATTTTCTATATTTTCTCTCTTATCAATCCTTTATATAGAGGTACCGCTTTCTTCTCCTTTTCATAATCCAAATTTACCAGAGCCCTCCGGGCAATCAAGAGAGCTCTGTAACCAATTTTTTTTCCCTCAATTCCGATTTTTCAACACCATGGCTTACGGATACGACGATTCCTCCTCCGGGAAGAAGAAGAAAATCGCCATCATCGGTGTTTCCTCATTGATTCTTGTGGCAATGGTGGTCGCCGTCGCTGTCGGCGTCCGCAATGGGGACAAGAAGAGCGGTGAGTCCTCCGACGGAACCAATTCCGAATCTCAGATTTCCACATCTTCAAAATCAATTAAAGCGATTTGTCAGCCAACGGATTATAGACAAACCTGCGAGCAGAGTCTTAACAAATATGCAGGAAACACCACCGATCCTCATAAGCTTGTTCAGGCTGCTTTTCAGGTCGGGATTGATGAGCTTCAATCTGCGATTAAGAACTCTTCTACATTGAGAGAAGTTGAAAAGGACCCAATGGCGAAACAGGCTCTTGATAATTGCAAAGAGTTAATGGACACCGCCATTGAAGATCTCAGAAATTCTTTTAAACAAATTGGGGATTTTGATATCAGCAAGCTTGATGAGTTTGCAGATAACCTTAAAGTCTGGCTAAGTGCAACAATTACTTATCAGCAAACTTGTTTAGAAGGATTTGATAACACCACAGGCGAAGCTGGGAAAAAAATGAGGGAAATTTTGATTACTTCTAGTGAGCTTAGCAGCAATGGGCTTGCTATGGTCACTGCACTTTCTTCAATTCTGAGTGATTTGAACATTGCAGCAATTACAGGCCGCAAGCTCCTTGATACCAAGAACGATGGGATGCCTACCTGGGTTTCTCCGGAGAAGAAGAGACTTCTCGCTGCAACTCCGGCCACTATTAAAGCTGATATGACTATTGCCCAGGATGGAAGTGGGCAGTACAAAACCATTGCTGAGGCTATCCCACATATTCCTAAAAAGAGTGCCAAAACTTTTGTGGTCTATGTTAAGGGCGGAACTTATAAGGAGGTTGTCACTTTCTCTAGGAGCTTGACCAATATTATGTTGATCGGAGATGGCCCTTCTAAGACTAAGATCACCGGAAACCTAAACTTTGCAGGTGGCGTTGCCACCCTGAAGACCGCCACAGTCTGTAAGTGTATATATATATATATTATCTCCTCATAAGTTTTTCAAAAGGTTCAAAGAGATAAAATAACCGATATTTACGAATTGACATGGCTTTTCAATTTTTTTTTTTGAATCCTATAATATTTTAGTATCTAATAATTTTGTGTTGTTGTTAAATGAATGAAGCTGTCAGCGGACATCACTTTATAGCAAAGGATATTGCATTCGAAAACACAGCAGGACCAGAAGGACACCAGGCAGTGGCACTGAAGGTCCAAGCAGATATGTCCATCTTCTACAATTGCCGAATAGAAGGCTTTCAAAACACTCTCTTTGCCCACACATACCGTCAATTCTACCGCGACAGTGAAATCACCGGTACAATCGATATCATCTTCGGTGACTCCGCTGCTGTTTTCCAAAACTGCAAGCTCATTGTTAAGAGGCCACTTGAACTCCAAAAATGTACAATTACAGCTCAAGGCAGGAACGATTCAAGAGAACCAACTGGCTTCATTATCCATAACTCCACCATCACAGCTGATAAAGACTATTTCCTAGTTAAAACCGACAACCCGGCTTATTTGGGTCGGCCTCAGTATCCATATTCAAGGACCATTGTAATGCAAACTCAAATTGATGACATGCTTGATCCTAAGGGATGGCTTCAATGGCTGGGGACTTATGGAATTGACACTTGCTATTATGCTGAGTATGAAAATAAAGGACCTGGTGCTAATACAAAGAAGAGAGCTACATGGAAAGGTATCAAAAAGATCACAGCTGAAGAGGCCGCCTCCTTCACGGCCGGCAAGTTCATTGGCGGAGATAGTTGGATTTCTAAGACCGGTATTCCTTATGGACCTGGCTTGAATTGAGAAGTTTAGAGGAAATTGAAACAAAATTTACTTTTTACAGTTTATGTTAATTTTCTGTTCTGGCTAATTACATGTAAATTGCGTTAATTAGTTTGGGTGCCTCCAGAGCATGTAAGTGGAAATATTATTTGCTAATTTACTTATTGTTGTCTATGTTTTATATATACATATACATAGAAATATCCTCCTAATTATAATAGTATATAAAATTGCTGTGTATATATGATTATCTGACTTGGATATTTGTTTTTTTTTATTCAATCATTATTCTTTTCTGATTCAAAAGTGGTTACGGCTTCCGAATAATGTATATTTTTCAAAATAAAGATATTATAAAAAAAGGTTTTAATTAAAGAAAAAGAAAAAAAAAATAGAAAGCTCATAAATAATAACTTTGTCAAGGAGAAAGCAAATTCAATAGTAAAGCCCACAAAATGGGTTAAGTTAAGTATTGCGGTTAACAAAAATTCCAGGCCCAATACACATATGAGATTTTCAATAAAGGAGGAGGACACAAACCATCAGATGAGCGAGCGGGAAACTAATCACTGAAAAAGTTTTGAACTTTAACGCTCCCTCTCTTTCCTCTCTTCCGGAATCCACAATTCCCACCTGTAATTTTCTATTCAATTTTCCTGGTAAACAATCAATCCACAAACCCTTTTTTTCTGGTTTTTTTTCCCCTCTTTTGAACCCATAATCCCCAAGCCCTAGGGTGCCAAAACCACACACCAGAATGTTGCGAAATCCAATTCGAAATGACTAACCCCAGAGAAGATTCTTCGAGCAAATTTCATACGGTTCAGGCAGAGCGCGACCTAGGGGCCAATTGGGAGGTTGATCTCGCTAAGAAGCTTGAAGACTACCTATTGAAGATATGCTCCGGTGAAATTACTGGCGTCGAAGACGATTCCTCTAACATCTCCGTTAATTTCGCTGAAGGTTAGGGTTTAATTGCTCTTATATACTTAAAAGTTGCTTTTTTTTTCTCTGTACCTTGTTTTGGTGTTGAAGAATATCAATTTACTTTGGAAAATGTAGCTGCTTTGCTGCTTCAAGGTTCGGTTCAGGTGTATAGCAGAAAGGTCGAGTATTTGTACAACTTGGTTTTGCATGCTTTAGACTTCCTTTCTCAAAAGAGGTCTGTTTATTTGTTTCCTTATCTTTTTAATGGAATTTTTGTTTGGCTTTGATGGTTAGAAGCTCCATTTTTCGATTAATGATTTCTCTTTCAGCATGAGTGTAAATTTATCGAGCCTTGCTCAATCAGTCAATAGGAAGTTTATACCTTTCTTCATGCAAATTAAAAATAATTGTGAAGCAATTTGGGAAGAGTAATCTTTTTTGTTCATAAATTGGTGGTTGCCATATTCACATGCATTTCTTTTTCCAACTTTTTGTGCTTGCTTATAATTATGATTTTGAATATACTATGATGAAAATGTTCGTTACTACATGGTGAATGTGCACATTTCCAAGTACATTGTTAGAAATAGGACATACTCTGTAAACTTTAGACACGATTTAGTTTTTTGTCTCCCAACCTTGATCTTGGGTTTGATTCCTTATGTTTTCCCAAGTTATAAGGCAAATAAAGATGAAAATGGGTATTGGACTTGCTATGTGTCAACTGAACTATTAATCTTTTTGCTGAAAATTGACCACGTTCCACCTTAACCATATTTTTTGTGCCATTATGCCAAGAAAGTAGGTGGACCTTTTATTGACTTGCACATTATTAACAGGCAAGAGGAGCAATCTGGGAGCTCATCAGTCCAGCCTGAGCAAAATGATCTTAATGCAGTTTCTAACGAAGAGAATGATCAATTTTGGGTCTTGGATGATATCCCAGGTAGGTTTCTGTCCTACATTCTGTTTTCCTGGAGTGCTACTCAAACACCACTTTAATATTCATTATATTGCAGTGGAAGCCAGGAATTGCATGGACGCTTCAACCACCAAAGATGCTTCTTTCTATCACTTTGTGAAACCTCCAGCAAATCTTGTTGTTCTCGAAGGTGATTGCTTGGATAGCACTGGTGATGGTGGAGAATTAGACTCATACCTGGTATATTATATGCATCCATTTTTTAGTGTATTGCTGTACTCTAGCTGCCTGATCTAAAAATATTTCTCAATTTCTCACATGGTTGCAGTTAGCTTCAAATGATATCTACAGGGATTTTATTCTCCTTGACCCATGTGATGCTGTAGCCGTGAATGAATACTTAAAGGGAGATGATATTGGAAATGGACAAAACAGTACTTACAGGGGAAGCTCAACCCGAAAGAGCTTTCTGTCCCCTGCAAGACGTTCAGGGGGAACTGCACGTAAATCATCTCTTGGAAAGAACCAGGATGCGAATCTCAGCCAAACTCCTATTGCTGGTTCTAGTTTTGAAGCTAATAAGTGTAAACTGCAGCCTGATAATCCGGCCAATGACACTTTTGGAGACAGTAACTGTGGATTTGATATGGATGATGGATATTCAGAACCTAGGAACTTTGAAGATTCTGGTGATGATGAAGATGACAATGATCCATGGAAGCCTCTGAATCCCCATGATCCAGGGAACTTAAAAGTGAAACCATTTAGAAAAGGTGGTTAAACAAAATGCTTATCTGTGTTCATTTAACTTTTAAATTTCTTTATGCACCTAATTTTCAGTTATCTTTGATTTTTCTCAACAAGCAGTAAAACCTAACAGAAAGAATGGAGTGTATTCTGCTAAGCATACTTCTATAACCACTCTATTTCCACTTGCAAAGATGCGTGGTACTATCAGTCCGGAGCTCATAGAAATATGGGAGGAGCGGTGTCAGAAATCCGAAAAAAAGGGGAATGCTCCTCCTTTATATGAGAAGGTACTGACTTGATTGAAACGTTTTCTAAGCTGAACTTTTCTTGTGGTGTTTGTGTGATTCCTGATACTTCTGCTGCAGCTAAGGGAATCCCTCTGTAATGGAGGAAGTTATTACAACAGTGACCCTTTTCGTAACGCTGAGGACGACAGTGAAGACAATGGATATGACAATGAAGTTCCAGATTTTGGTATGCCTGATGACATACCAGAAAGTTTGTATATGAACGAAGATTTACCTCCTCAGCATGAACAGGTTAGATCTTCTAGGTTTTGTCATTCTGTTAAAGTTTGTATTTAAGTGGGCATCTCTGAGATATTTACTGCCTGTTCTTTCACAGTTTGATGGTTGCTCTTCTCAATTTGACACTAATGATGCTTTAGGGCATGATGATCTGAATACCCAAGCAAGCCTAGAAGATCTTTGTCGTACTCACCTAGTAAGCATAAATCTTTCTGACATTTGACTAGGACTGAGAACCAATTAGATTTCATTTCAATAAAGATATCCTAATTTCATCTCATAGGTTTGTGGTTTTTTGGGCGCTACAATGTTCAGGATGCTTTACTTGCTAATATAGCTGAAACGGAGAATCAGACTGAATTGGCTGCTAGGGTTTCATCATGGAAACAAAAAATTGAGCACAACTTGGAAGAGCAAGTAAATCCCGTTGCTTTTATTCTCTCGCTTCAAGTTGCCCATTTTTATTGCGCCTTAAAATGAAATTACTATTATTATTTTTTTTTGTTGTAGGATTCGCGCCCACCGTTTGATATTCATGCCTATGGTGAAAGAATTCTTGAAAAATTATCTCTTGAAGCAGATAGTGCAAATACCCTGTCCTTTGCTGATGTTGTGAAGGGCCAAGAGAAGCATGATGTGGCTCGGACATTTTCTGCGCTTCTTCAGCTGGTAATTCCTTTCTTAATTAAGACTTACCAAGTGTGACTGGTTAGTTTCAAGTAGAATAAGATGCTTTGGAAGGAGATAGTTACATTTTGGAATGTTGATGGAAGCATATATTCCTTGTGTAAGCATTCAATCTTTTGGAAGCAAATACAAGATTTTGGCCATTGCACCAGATACTGACCCTTAAATAGGTCAACTTAAACGTAGTTTAAATTAGTTTAACATCATTATGTTCCAGAAATTTAAACTATAATTAGAGCATTTCAATGATGCAATCTTTTGTAGTGATATATTTGTTTTTACGAACAGTTAGAGATTGCCAATTGATTATGCAATATTCCAGGTGAATAATGAAGATGTCAATTTGGAGAGGAGTGGATTAGCTGGTGAGTCCATCTGTTATACAGCCACAAATCCTTTTTGTGTTCAGCTTCTCAACCATGAGAAGAGACGGGATGGAATGCAATTTCGATTTTCAAAAAAGAGAGTTAAATCTCCAATCAAGAAAGAACGCAGTAAAGGTTCAGGAGACAAGTTCGGCAAAGGAACATCCCCCCTTGTCAATTCATCTTCACAATGTGGAGTAGCATTGTTGCCATCGCAACAGAACTGCAAGTTTTCTGTGGTTGGTAAGGTTGGTGGCACGAGGTGCACTCCTGAGGGGAAGAGGAGACGTAGATCTCGAATTCTCGATGTGTTGAACCAGTAGACTTGGATTATACACAGGGAAAGACGTTATAGGCAGGTTAATCTTTCAACTGCCGGAGCAATTCAACTGGTGTTCTGTGCTGCCTTGAACATTTAGTGTGATAATGTGATTATCCAATTGTTTGTAATTCTATATTGCTGACAATGGTTAGTTTGGATCTGTAACATTTTTTAACTTATTAAGATATAGCTGAAGAGACCTTGAAATAACATCAGACTGATTTGCAAGTGTAGAATCATCTTGTTCTCATCAATGTAATGACAATTTAGATACCTCAATAGCGTGGCCTCTTAATCGTAAGATTGATACGACGATTGTTTATTGAACAATTAATTGTCATGTATACTTGTATAATATACCATTGTTTGACATTGTCCTTATTATGACAGGTAAGATGTCAATTTGATGAAGCTTTTTTAAACAACGTGTAATGTATTTACGGAAGCTAAAGATAGAATCTTTTTGGCAATGTATGCAATATTCTCAATTCATAATGTGCACTGATTATTGTTCCTCTTGAAAATATTGCATTCTGATTGCATAAATCTGCTCTCAATAGTCACCGTATAGAAAGAGCATTAGTGATTTGTCTAAGGAAGCATGATGAGAATTGGAAGACAATTGGAGTACCTATGAAATGAGAGCATTTAGCCAATAATATTTGGACAATTACATGTAAAATGTCCTATTCGCCGAATTAACTTATCCATAGCAATCTGCACTGAAAATTCACACATAGGGTTTTGACATTTTTAGTTGGTTTGTACAAAATAAGAATAGCAAGCAATAATAAAACCGTGTGGGGTCACACTTAACAGAAAAAGAGAATAGAGATGCCGTGTTGTTGAACTTCAAACAGACTCCTACCCTCTACTAACCTTTGATTTTCTTACCTCTCTCATATTATTTAGATTTTTCTTAATAAAAGAAATTAAAGCTATTGAATAAATTGTTGAGGTGAAGAGAGAAATAATTTTATTATAAAGTATGAGAGTCCAAATGTGAAAGCAAAGAAATAAGAAAACTAAAGGTCGAATAATCATTTGATTTGGAGACAAAACACAAAACTATAATTATGGATTTGTACATTTGTATTGTGAGTGATAAAGAAAAACAAACAAAAGACAAATGTATCACTTGAGATCTAATTATAAGGTTACATACAACCAACCAATCTCTTCTGCATGTGAAACAGAAACAACTTATTATTTTTTCTTAATCTAATCAATAATTGCCTTTTATTATATCATAACATCATCAAACAAATATCTGTGAGATATATTTTAGGTCTAATTCATTTTGGGGCTCTTCAGTTTTTTTAATTTTTATCATCTCATTTGAATTTTTATTCTATTTTTTTGGATCGTTTCAACCACACCCATAAACCCACCGTATTATTATATAATTTTAGAAGGTCAATTCTAAACGGTGAATTTAGTATAGATTTATTTACTGTTAAGGGAGAATTCTTTAGAATAATAAGATAAACTATGCTTATATATTTTGCTAAAATTTTATTATATTTTTAATATTAGTTCCATGTTTGAGAAATGATGGAGAAGATAAGATAATTGTGTCTAAGGAAGTATTTCATATGGGAGCAAACATAGAAATAACTAGTTAGTCATCTATATATTGACTTTTTTTTTTGTGGAGTGATTTGACAATAACTAACTAATTCAATTAATATTGCATTATACATGCACAAAAATTAATATTGATTAAATAATTAATTGTATTGTAAAAAAAAAAAAAAGACAATTATTTTAAAAAGTATTCAGCATAAAATACAACATAATTTAATTAATATCTTATATGTCCATCTTATTAAAAAAAAAATTAATGAAATGTTAAAATAATACAACCCAAAAAAAAAAAGTGAAATATTATAATTACAGATCGAAGTCAAACACGGCGACTGTCGGCGGCCAAAGACTCGTAAAGGTACCCGCCAGCAGCCAAGCCTACACAAAACTGCTCTCACACAATAATTTCTCTCCACAATATCACCTCGAGCGCAGACACACCTGACACTGTCTGAATGTTTCTCCCTCATCAAAGCCCTATAAGATTACTGCCACGTGTCAGTTTACTCACACAGCTGAGTCACTACCGATTTTATCTTGAGTTTGCTGAGTCTCACCTTTTTCCATGTCTGACTCAGCAACCGACCCACCACCACAACTTGCTGCTGGGATTCCTGTTGAAGGTGATACATTTCCTCTTCTGTCTCTGCTCAGAATCCTTCTGAATGACAACATTCGAGCCATAGGCGATCTATACGCCGGTGACTCAGTCGCTGACTCGTCCTCGAAATTATTATGCCTTCTCGGTATTTCAATTGAGACACCAATTAGCTCCGCCGGTTTCCTCCGTCCTCCAAACGACGACGTAGAAGCACCGACCTGGTCTTCCTCATGCTGACAAGTGAAACACAAACCGGAACTACCACTAACAATTTCATTAACATCCGCCGTTGCATCTACCCGGACCGGGTTTTCGGATACGGGCTCAACAGGGGAGCGGCAGAGAGGGCAGGTGGAGTGAGAATGGAACCACATGTCAATACACTCGATATGAAAGCTATGGTTGCATTTTGGCAAGATCCGACCCTTTTCATTCTCCTCAAATTCGGATAAGCAAACGGCGCACTCAATCGAATCCGGATGTGTATTTACCGAATATGTAAAAACCGGAAGCGATTTTAAAACGGCGGAGTCGAGGCCGCTAGAGGGAGCGGTGGCACGAGCAGCGTTGGGATTGGAAGGGTCAACGTAGAAGACGAGATTAGCCCGGCCATTCCGACGACGGCGAATTTGGCGGCGGCGAGCATTGAGAAGGTACCAGCGAGCGTAAAGGTGGAGGCAGACCATCATAATGACTACAAAGAAGAGGACAACGATCGCACTTAGCATAATTCTACCGCTTAAAGCGTAGCTTTTGCTAGCTTCTTCATTGTTAAAATCTCGAGAATCAGAATCCATTGACGAGAGAGAGAGAGAGAGAGAGAGAGAGAGGGAGAGGGAGTGTTTGGATGAGAAGAAAGTGAGGTAAGTGAGGGGTTTTAGTAGAGAAGATGGAGGAAGAAGAATATAGAAGGAAAGTTCTTGGAATGGTGGGTTAGGCTTCACACGGTCACAGTTGCTCTGCTAAATTGCTTAACCTGCTGCTGATATGGTAGATAATCGTGTTAAAGCACGCCATGGTTGACGCGGGATTTGATGAAATGTCTTAAATGTCCTTCATAAGCATTGGCTTTTTGTTTTCCCTTTTCCCACATTGCCCCTGTTTTGGAGTTTTGGATATTGAATGTTGTAAAGGCAATAATTTTTTTTTTTACCACCACCCTTAGCTTGGATGAGTTTCAATTAATACACCTTTTTATCAAATATGAAAGGTTTTTTTAAGTTGGTATGATATTCAGATTAATTTTTATTCGAGTCGAAAAGATTTATTAGAAGAGGCAAAATTTTGATTTTAAATTTTAAATGACTGCATAAACAAACGATCGAATTCACAACTTTATTTAAGTCATGAGATTTTTCTACTATCTCACCTATACTCTGATATTAAAGGAAAAATATTAATTGGTTTTAACATGTTTAATTGATTAATTTTTACTTGTGGTATACAAAAATAACTTTACTTAATTCAATTAATTTTTTATGAAATTATAAAATTAAATTGAGAATAAAACAAATAATAGTAAGGTTTGTTCTCATTTTTTTCTTAATTCACTTTCCAAATTGAAACTGCTAGAAAAGCAGTTGGAAACATGGTCAACCTTTTCCTTGAGCTTTACTCATTTTCCATATTTTCTACATTTTTTTTATAACCATATAGTATTTGATATTTGTTAAATTTAATAATTTAAATTTGCCGAACATATCCATAAAAGGATAAAAAAAAATCACTTACAAATATTTATAGATGATCAACATTTAAAATTCGAATTAGAAATTTCTGATTAAAAAAAAAATCTTACCATTCTATTTTATCTATTAAAATAATATTTTTCTGCAATTTTAATGTAGTATTAGTCACCAACTCTAGTGGCTGCTTAATGCAAATAGTTCATTATATAAGCTTAAGCTAGGGGTAGGGGTATAATTGGAAGTCTATGGCATGGCCCTTAAGGCTGCTTGGGGTTATCTTGTGTGAGATGTTTTTCCCTGTAAGTAGATCTCATAGATATTTGATTCTCTGCTAAAAAATGGTTTGACCTACAAAATACTTTTTCTTATCCTATCTTTTGTCATTTTCCTCCTTTTCACTTTGATTCTTTAGAAATTTAAAAAGGATAGACAACAAATTTAAGGTATTAAACCTTTTAACTTGCTGCATCATATTCATATATTAATTGAGTGAAAATCATTTTACTCCTTCAATTTTTCCACAATATACATTTTTATCCTTATTCAAAGAATGATGCGATTTTGCAATTTAACATTCCAAAATATCAAAAGACGGATTAATACTTTGTAACAATTTTTTTATATAATATATTTTGGGGGAAATTGTATGATCGTAATGCTGATTAATTGAAAAATAAAAAAAAAAAAACAGATTTTTAACTATATGAACAGGTAATTTCTACTCAGTAACCAATCTTTAATGAACAATATAAAAAAATTTCATTTATTTATTTTTGGCCAGAGGTGCAAAAATATTCTAAAATTTTCATAAAATATACAATTTTGTACCTAATATTTATTTTGGGCATTGTTGCACTTGATGTTTCAAAACTGGAGAAATTTTTTTCTCCGGTCAAAAATAATCTACTCACCCAATCATTTATCGCCACATGTTGCCTTTCATTTTTACCTTTACTAACATAGTGGTGGAACACGCTTGTACCCAACCAAAAATTGACACATGTTACTCTCTTATTCCCTATTCTCACATTATGATGATGTAGCATTCGATTTCATTTTCAACCCATCACTTATTGTCCCGTGTCATTCTCCCCTCTCTCTCCTCCCTTTTCTCTTTCCTCCTTCTCTCTCTCTCCCCTTTTCGTTATCTTGTTCTCTCAACTCCATTCTTTCATTTATTATTAATTTAATACAACAAATTAAATTAAAAATATCATTTTATTACTCAATAATTAAATAAAATTTTCAAAAAATTACATTAAATTATACAAATGCTTATATATATATGTGTGTGTGTCTAAAACTCTTACAAATTTTTTTTTCACATTATAAGCAAATAATCCATTTTTCAAATCAATTTAATAATGAAAATAATGACATAAATAATTTTTAAATCCTAAAATTCTGAAAATTTTCAGAAAAATAATAAATTATCTCTACTTTAACACTATAATTTTCCAGAATTCGAAATGAAATGTAATGCATAGAATATAGTTTCATGTTGCATATGTTGAAAGAGTTTCATGAATTTTTAATGAATTAATTAATTGGTACAATGGAAAAAAAAAAAAAGAAACATTGAGGCAAACAGATAAAGAAAATATTTGTTAAAAAAAAAACAGATAAAGAAAATATGTTTAAGTTGGGCTTTATTGGGCCATTGGCTGGACTTAAGAATGGGACCACCTGTCTCATTGGGCTTTTTGCTGTTATTCTGGGTTTACGTGCCTTAGCCCACTCTTCATGAAAAAATTTCATTTAGATTTTTTTTTAATTTATTAATTTGTTCATAAATTGAGCTAACAATTTATTGCTAGATAAAAATAATAATCATAATAATAAAATTTCAATATTAACTGCACGTTTTTTTCTTTTTTATATTTTTTCGATTAATGTCTTATTCATTGAATCATAAACAGGTGCATAGGCATGATTTATATGATATTATTGGGTGAATTTATAATTCAATACATAAACATGATGATCCACAAATTGATACAAAGATTTGGTGTAAAGAAAAATATATTTTTCTTAGTGTGAGTCCAATTGATATCAAACTTAAATTAAGTCATATAAAAATATTATTTATTTTTTTGTATATTAAAAAAGAAATGTAAAATTAAGAAAATAAATAAGTAAAACGAAGAAGTCAATTGGGTCACGAGAAACCTAGTGGATTTTATATTCATTGGCATGGCAATGGCATGCACGTGAAGGTTTGATTCGATCCTCATGTTCTTCTCATCTCTTGCAATCATACATCACTTCTTTTTGTTAAGTAAACACACAGCCTCAGCAAAATGAGTGAAGGATGGTGTGCAATATTATTATTTAATGAGATTCAGAAATTAATTTCGACTGGTTTTAGTTAGCACTAGCTCCTTGATAAAACTATTGGGAGTACTCGCTAGCTAGGCTAGCCCTCTATGCACCGACATGGCTAATTAATGAAACATGGATTCATCTGCTGATCCAACAGCAGCCCCATAGTTAAGATTTGGTTGACAAAATTCAAAGCTACATGTATAGTTACATTATATACAGGGCATTTGAATTTCTGATGGAAAAGGACATGCCATTGATGAAGCGTAATATTTGATTGTTACCATTAATTCTTCAATAATAATAGCATTAAGACATGAGTTTAAATTAAAAATCCAATTCAAATTTTCAGAAATATAAAAGCAAACAGGATGGCACGTGTATGATCCAAAGCATGTGGGATAGAGTAAGAAGGAGGGGCTAAATTAATAATCTAAAACTGACAGAAAGTGCATCAGAATGAGATGTCATGCTCATATACTTACTGGAAGTATAAAAGGTATATGCGCATAAAAATTAAAAAACATATGGATAGTAACACAATTTACTATACGGAGTATATTATTATTAGTAGCAGCGGTAGGGTACTCTATTCCAACGGCCATTCCCACCTTGAGCCCCTTAAAGCCTATCTTTCTCCCCCCAAAAAATCCTACTTTACCCTATTTCTTGCTTCTCCCCTCTCTTATAAATTACAAACAAAAACAAATGGCCAACAAATTTCCTATTTTCCCCATGCCAGAGCCTCACCATTTCAGCGATTATGGCTTCGACCCACAAATCAACTACTTTCAGGTACTAACTATCTGTACACAACCTCTCTCTTTTTTCAATTCTTTGTAGTTTTTGAGACTGATTCGTCGTATGTTTGTCTCTTTTAATGACAGTTCTTGGAGGAAGCAAGAAGGCACAAGAAAGATACAACGAGGGCTATAGATTCTTTGCATTTCAAGCTCCAAAAGCCAATTTCAAAAGACGATTCTAATAGAAAATCCCACAAGAACAAGAACAAGAACAAGAAGAAACGGTGGTGGAAAAAAGCATTCTTGTTCTTCAAATGGAAATGGGTTCATACCCATGGTCATGATGACCAATTTGTGGATGAAGATGTGCATAGAGCTAGAGCAAGAGCTTTCAGGGCTTCAATTTCAGGTCCTGTGTATATAACCGAGAGCAGAAGTGGGTCAATTACTCCTAATTACAGAACCACTAGCCGGCCCGCGTCGGGACCTCTCGCCGGAAGTCTGACTCCTGCTAGAAAAGGTGATCTGGATATACCTTACTTGAGTCTAAGAGAGCTTAACATGGAGCAGCAGCAACAGCAAAGAATGTCAACTTCTGCTAGGCCAATCTATTTGGTGACTTAATCAAGGGTTTTGGGTTTTAATTTAGGATGTGACTGGCCACTTACTTGTGGGCTAATGGGGTTAGTTTTAGTTAAGATAAAACATTTTATTTGGTTTGGTTTGCTCCTTTTTCAATTTTAGCTTTTGAAAACTAAAAAGAAAGGTAATTGTTTGATGTTTTTGGAGGATATGGCTGAAATGGGATCTTCTTCTTTCTTTCTATGCGTTCATTGCTCGCTTTATTTATTGATTTCTGCAACTAATAGACTACTTATCAGAAATGGTTTTGACCAAGTCAATTCACTCATTTTAATGGCTATTATATTCTTGTTTTGATGGATCTTAGGCAGGACACTGTTTAATACTATTTATTGCATTGGGGTCTGTTGTTTCTGCAATATAGAATATTCAAAATTGTGTTAAAATATCATTATAAGTTAATTGAAATTAAAATAATTGGCTGGATTAATTTTGTTAGGCTATTAAAAGTGAAAACACCACTAGTAGGGGACAAGCAGTGCAGCTCTACATAAAAGGAAGAATGGCCTACTCCCACACGGCAACGCAAACCGAAGATTACATACTTGTGGAGAATGGAAAAATATTTTGTTGAGAAAAAAATAAAAGTAATTAGTAGCCTTAGTTTTCTGAGGAAGTTGTCAAAATAAGGTACGGCGGGGGAAGCATGTGGTCTGTTTAAATGGCAGTAAGTGAAACTGCAAACATCACATTCAAAGATCCGCTCCCACTCTCTTAACGTTATTAATCCCGCTTTGTCGGTTTTACTTGTCAGTTGGATTTTGGACCACAGCTTTTATAATTATAGCTTCGATTTATACCTAACATTTCTTCTATACTTGCTCTAATTATATTACTTCGTAGTCAAACTCCTAAATACAACCGTTGATTTTCTTTTTTTACTAATATTCTATTTGATTATGTTGGAAAAATGAATTCAAAATCATAAGTGTTTGTTATATTATATGTTAGCTCAGGTAGAGCAAAAAAAAAAAAAACTAGTGAAAATGCATTTTCAATTTGAGAATTAAACAGTCAGTGCCAATTTGGAATCAAATTAATTTTTTTTCAATTTATTAATAAATGAACTTGTGTTTTTAGCCAAAGTCCAGAAGAATAAGGCCCATGCAAAATATCGTTAAATCTATAAACACTTCTTTCATTAAGTGTCCAGAAAGGATCCATTAACAAAAAAGAGCCCAGAAGGCCCAAAGCTCCACAAAAACCATTTCATGACAGACGACGTCGTATTCCTCTCTATTAAAATACAACAAAAGGGGAGGTTGCCCATGTCGGAATATGGATGGCATGCGCCATGAAACAGAAATTTCAAAATCGGCTCCATCATTTTGTTTATATTAGACATAGAAAATTGGACGGGTTGGACGGATTTGGATTAGGTTACAAATGGACGGGTCATAAATAGGCGGATCATAAATGAACTTAAAAGCATGAGTTATAAATGAGTCAAATATTCAAATAGATTAGAAGGATTGGGTCGAACTCATGAGCTAAAAATTTAACAATTTTTTTAATAAAAATATTTTTTGATATAATAACGGAATATTAAAAGAACTAGCAATATAATATTGATCAATTCATTTGATATAATATTGTGATACTAAAATGGGTCAAATAGCCCAAATAGGTCCAATGGAAGCCCAAATGGGCCGAGATGTGGATCAATTTATTTGATTTATTTTTTAAAAAATAATTTTCGATATAATAACGGCATATTAAAATGACAACTATAAAAAATATTGGTCCAAATGGATCGGATGGCCCAAACGAGTCAGATGGAGGCCCAAATGGGCCGATATATGGATTGACCCATTTAATCTATTTTTTTAACGAAAAATAATTATTAATATAATAACATGATACTAAAATGGTTACTATAAAAATGTTGGCACAAATGGGTCGGGTGGAGACCCAAACAGACCGAGATGTGGATTGATTAATTTGACCACATTTTTAATTAAAAATAATTATTGATATAATAACGAAATATTAAAATAACTACTATAAAAAATATTAGTCCAAATGGGGTGGACAAAATGAGCCAAAATTATACAAATAGTAAGTAACCGTTCATTTCAAAAAATTAGTCTTACAAAATATTGAATATAAAAATAGGAAAAAAAAAGTATTTGCTGACTTCAACTTATTATTACTTTATACTTTAATCTGATTTTGAAAATTTAATATCTATTCAATTTGATTTGGAAAATAACAGTGTGATTTTATATATACTAAATTTCTAATCTATTTTTTATTTTATTTAAAATTGATATATTTTTAAATAAAAATTTAAAAATTCAATTCAAACTAAAAATGGTTAAAGGATTCAATGCTACCCAAAATGCACATTTTCGAAAAGAAAAGATCCATCAGGTTTTAGAGTAGGTCCCGATAATTGATTAAATTTATAAAAAGAAAAATATATTTCTTTTTTTATGAAAATACATAAAGAAATTTGTCAACATGTATTTGGAAGTGGATCATCCAATATTAGCCGTACACGTGGCCATTCTCACCTGTTCATGAATTGTCATTCTACAATTGCGGGATAAAAAAAGTTAAAATGAATAGGGGTAAATTTGGGGAGGCCCGTTGGGCATTTGGAGTCCAAATGCCCAAAAGGGGTTTAGTTTTAAAGAGACAATTTTGGGCGGGCTTAAAATAGGCAAACTTTTACTTGGGTGGGGTTTGGGGTTAATTATTTTGGGCGGGTTTGAGCGGGGTTTTGGGCTTGGGCATATTTTAACAGGTATAGTTTATATGCAATTAATTCAGCTGTCACGTAAAACAACAAAAGAAGTTATATTCACTCACCGAAATCAATCCTGCCGTGGTGATTCTTATCGCCCGATTCCCAAAGTAATGATAAGGTTGGTTTCTCAAGGATAACGAGCAGTTGCACCGGACTTGAGAGGGTACGGCGACAAAGATTTGCCGGCCGATCGACTAATTACATAACAAAGTATACGTATCACATGTTAATGCATGTTAGGATAGAATCTCGAAAAGCCAAAAATTATTAGCCTAAAGATCAGAGTGCCACTGCTAAAAACAAGCCACTTTGTTCCAGATTTTCACATGCTGATTTCAGATGCAATTTCTAAAGTTTATATAATAATTTCAGCTTTGTCCTATCTTTTGGAAAAACAAAATCTAAAGCTACAGGACCGTCACAGGTAAGTGAATAAACTCCCCAAAACGAGCGAACACGTTATTCATAACTTGCATGAAACTCAATATAACATTCTCCGCATTGCCTACTTGGCATCTTCTGATTGGACCTTATTTAATGGAGGTGTCAGCTGCCGGAGTTTCTTACGGTTACACCGACAACAAAAAATGGCAGCTAAGTCCATAATTTGCAAGTGTCTAACAATCACTGCCTTGTTTAATTTCTTGAACGCATCGTTTTCTCAAGAAACAAACACATACGTCTCTCCATATCTGTGCAATATAAGAACCCAAATAAAAAACCTAAACAACCAAACAACTCAACAAGAGCTAATGGCGGCAATAGAGCACAGAACTATCAAAGTTAATGGCATCAATATGCACATAGCAGAGATGGGTCCATTAGACGGCCCAGTTATTCTCTTCATCCATGGATTCCCCCAGTTATGGTACACCTGGCGCCACCAGATCGTTGCTCTCGCTTCTCAGGGATACCGTGCGGTTGCGCCGGATATGAGAGGCTACGGTGACACTGACGCTCCGGAAGATTCCCGGAATTACACCTACCTGCACATCGTCGGCGATCTCATTGGACTTATAGACACGGTGGCGCCGCACCAGGATAAGGTTTTTGTTGTGGGCCACGACTGGGGCGCTGTAGTGGCGTGGTACTTGTGTCTGTTCAGACCAGACAGAGTCAAAGCTTTGGTCAACCTTAGCGTAACGTTTTCTCGGAGGAATCCTCAGAGGAAAATTACTGAATCGCTCAAAGCTGTCTATGGCGATGATTACTACATGATTCGATTTCAGGTTTTTCTTGAACTTGAATTTTTTGCGAGGATTACTGTTTAATCAGATTATTTTAATAATTAATCCCTAGATCTTGCCTCTATTTTAATTACGGATTGAAAAAATAAGGGAATTTTGATTAGATTGAGCTACTAATTATTTAATTGCATAACTAGGGGACAGGATCAGACAATTTTAAGTATTCTGAAAGCTCAATTTTTTTTGGAGATTGTTAACAGGTAAATTGGTTGGTTTTAATGTAGGAACCTGGAGACATAGAAGCTGAGTTTGCAGAGCTGGGTGCTGAAAGAGTTGTAAAGGAATTCTTCAGCTACAGAAATCCAGGTCCTCTTTTCTTGCCTAAAGGTAAAGCATTTAGCCGGTCGCCGGAAACTCCACTTGTCTTGCCCTCGTGGTTGTCGGAGGAAGATGTGCAATACTACACCAAAAAATTTGAGGAGACAGGTTTCACTGGTGGATTGAATTATTACCGGAGCTTGGACCTGTATGTTCATTTCATTTAATTACTGTTCCTTGAACATTTTAGTAAGGTTGCCTTTATGCTTTAGTTACTGCCTTAGTATATAGTTATTTTTGTCTCCAGATCCATTCATGAATCGAGACGATAATATACTGAAATTGACACTGACACCGCTATAATTGAAAACTTCTCTAACTTGCAAATGCTTAGCCGAAAACTTCTTCTGACCAGCAAACACCAGTTTCTTCAAGTAAATTTCACGTATTGTCCTTCAACTGTGGCCACTATAGCTACTTTTAACCCTCATTTTGTAAATTGTAACACAAAAGTCTTTTAACGGCTTGATCATTTTCCAGGTTAGGGTGAGTGCTGCTATATAATGTATTCTTTTTCTGATTATGAAATGCAGAAACTGGGAACTGACAGCACCATGGACTGGGACACAAGTGAAAGTACCAGTCAAGTTTATAGTGGGGGACCAGGACCTGACATACAATTCTTTAGGTAGCAAGGATTACATAGAGAAAGGTGGATTTAAGAACGATGTTCCTTTCTTGCAGGAAGTGGTTGTAATGGAAGGTGTAGCACACTTCCTCAATGAAGAGAAGCCTGATGATATTAGTAAACACATTTACGATTTCTTTCAGAAATTCTAATTTGCTATTTCTTGTATTGATTATGTATAATTTAGGTTGTCTGTTCATATCAGATTCCTCTGGTTATTTCATAACTAAATTGTGCCCTCTTTAATCTTTCTTGCTCTCCATAATTGTCTATTTCCTGTATTTGTAAAAGCATAAATGTTTGTTTCTTTTCTTGCCAAAAAAATAAAAACTTTAAAATAAATTTGTGTACATCTCCATGATAAACCATAATGTCATCCAATAATAACCTATCATGTATATAAAATAATAATCATATTGCACGTACAGCAGCTCATTATGTGATTAATTCTCGAATTATTCATCCGTTCGATTCATACACATGTATTTGCCCGCAAAGAATAGAATAAGAACTTCAGAGGCAGAACTTACTAAGAAATTGAAATCCAAATGCTAATAATATCATAGCTCAAAAAGCATAATATTAACCCAGCGGATGTTTTTTATTCCGTTGATTAAAACTTGAACAAGCTTATTAACAACTGAGATTGTCAAAGTCTCGTGATATCATTACAGTTCCATCCAAAATGGTTATAAATTCTAGGTCCCATGCATGAATATATTTTTTTTTCAATGACATTCAATTTCAACAATAGAACATATCATTTTGTGCTTGTATACCAATGAAGCAAGGCCTTGTGTGGAGAAGCCCCAACCACTATGTCATGTCAAATTATCTGTCAGATTGTTGATGATCATGACATGATGTAGTTTTCCTTAACAACTTCCTGGCCTTCTACGTTTTTCAACATTAAAATGAACATCGAGAAGATCTGTAATACCAGAAGTTATCTTTTGACCTGCTTTCACAGGACCAACGCCTTCTGGAGTTCCTGCACGAAAAGATTCGAAATAAATTAGGCAAAATTTCAGCTACAATAGGACCAGCAATCCACAGGGTTACTGGTCTCTCCCTCTTTCTTTGTTTTTTGTTGTTTGTTTGTTTGTTTGTTTTTGTTTTTTCCTTCTAAAGTATTGTTGCAATTTTCTTTTTGTTCAAACAGAGACAGCTCGTCTTGAAATACAATGATTTGAGCTTGATAGAAATTACCATTAGGATGCAGATAAAGGAGCTACAGCCTCCCAATGGAGTTTGAGAAGAAGCAGATCAGGACATGTTTACGAACCCTTAACAAAGCATTGGGAGATGGTACAAGACAAAATTTTGCTCTGAAGCAACATCCAGAGCTAAATATAACTAAATTATCAAGTGCACACAGTTGTGTCGTGGAAGGACTACTATCTACATGCATGGAATACAAAGACGACAAACATGATGTTACCCATCACATATAGCATGAAAACATCTACATACAGCCTTCAATAAACCGCATATATGAATTTGGTTTGACTGTGGATGTGTAAATTTGTATGGCAAGACTATGTGCTGCACTTAATAGCTTCCAGTATCTAACTGATATGCCAATCTTTTAAAAGTGGATGATCATATTTTGTTGCTGACCATCAAAACCTAAAAATTAAATCATAATTTATTACAAGTAAAACTGAATGACCATACTTTTTCACAGGTAATCAGAACCAAAAACTTGAAAAGAAGAGAATCCCTTATGGTACCTGTTAATATGACATCTCCTTCGAAAAGAGTCATGATTGAGCTTATGTGACTAATAAGATATGGGATTCTAAAAATCATATCTTTGGTTGAACCTTTCTGCCTTATTTCTCCATCTACCTGGTGAAACATATCCATTATTCGAAGAGTTAATTCAACAATCCTATTTGAACCAAAAAAAAAATTGAGAAAAGAGTCAAGAAGAGAAACAAAATGACTTTGAGACCTTTAACCACAATTCCAGATTATCAGGGTCTGGCACAGCTGACTTGGGAAGCTGCAAAGAGTGTTTGCAGAATTGATAATCAGAGCATGATCAACATCAGTGATTGCTGATAAGAACAAATACAATAATAAACAAAATACTACAAATCCGACAAGTTATTTATTGTCCTCTCTAACAAAGAAAAAATAGATTAATTAGACATCACATATGCAACAAAAGGCAGGTTTCACCGTTACGAAATGCATCTGCAAGAGCAAAGGTATATAAGCAGTACAGCAATAAGTATTATAGTGTCTATGAAACAAACCTCAGAGTTATAAATCAATCCTCATTAAGGTGATTCAAAATTTAATTGATAGTAACATGTTTTAGCCATGAAAAGGAAGCGCACAAACGAAAAGAAAAGGAATTTATTTTCTTACCACAGAGCTAATAGGTGTGAATGTGTCCTGCCCCTTAGCCACAGTCCATGGAAGCCCTGAAGACTGCTAAACAAGATGAAGAATGAGGAATCCATTGGAAAGAGCAAGAGTTGTTTACAAATTCCAAAATGCACACAGGGAGAAGAAAGTATGCAGATTGCAGAGTAACTTTTTTTGAAATTGAAGAGTTTCAATATTCTACACAGTTAGCTTCACAATACAGACAATCTAATTATTTATGCATTCATAATTCACAACTTAATATTCAAATTAGTGCATTGTTAATGTATCAAAATAAGAGGCCATTAACTTCAATTCTCAATCCAACATTCATAACCACAAAAAACAGTAAAGCGAATACCTTTGACACATTAATATCTTGAAACGAACTCACATCCTACACAATTAAATAATAATTTTAAAATTGAAGCTGAGAACAAATATGTTACCTTGGCAGTCGCTTGGATTTCCCTGGCAGTCATATCCAAGGCAAGAGCATAGCCTAAAAATCCAGAATGATCTGTTAATTCCACTTCGAATCATAACTTCTTTTCACATTTGAAAAATAAAATTAAAAACGAAACAAGTACCTCCGACGTAATCCATGGCGGTGGTTTGAGGCACATCTCGAGCTTTCTTGCCGATTACGACGGCGAGCTCCACTTCGTGATGGAGAGACTCCAAGGGATGGGGAATCTCAATGGTGCCTCCATTTTCAAGGTAAGACGACGTCGGTTTGAGAAACAACACAGGCTCCTGATGGTAGTTCAAGATTTAATACGAATTGTAAGCAAGAAAAACTCAATCAAAGAATAGAGATCGGTAATATAAACCTTAGGAACGGCGTTGCCCAGTTCTTTGGCATGAGCGGCGTAATTACGGCCAACGCCGACGATTTTCGTGCCAATTTGCAATAGCTTTTGGACGGCTGAAGATGCCGTGGCCATTTTCTCATCCATTTCTTCTTCTTCTTCTTTCTTTTTCTGAAAAACTCAATAGGACATAATTGTCCCTCTGAAGAAGGGAAGGGTCTTAATTTATAATATAATAAAGCATAAATTTTGAAAGAAAAAGAAAAAAGAAGTTGATAAGTTAATCAAGAATCAAGATTCATTCTCCCCCACCATATCATTTTCCCCATCAATACCTAAATAATAGCCGCTACATATATATTGATATTTATATAATTATATTGTGACTATAATTAAAAAAAAAAAAGACATTTGAATTGGATAGAAGATTTGGAGAGTAGTATATGGATACGCGCAAACTGCGAAAAGTATAATCGGATGACCCATACATATTGACTGTGTTAATTATCCGATTAGACGGTGTATAGCTAATACCCCCGCACACTACACATCGACCGAATTGATAATATTTGAATTTCTCAAATACCTTTAACCTCACAATTATTAATATATATATATATATATATATACCGACATAGTCATATGGTTATAAAAGATAGAAACTAGAGTGGGAGTAAGAGAAAGAAAGAATAGCTTTTTAAGTGAGTGAGATGGTCATATGTTTCTGTTTCATATATAAAATTATAATGAGAGAGATGAGAGAGTGATTGTTTAAATAATTAGAGCAGAGATCCTGAAGAAGAAGAAGAAGAAGAAATGGATGAGAAAAGTGAAGAAGAAATATGATTTTTTCTACATTAGACAGAGATTTGGAGCCATCGTTATGATGGTGGCTGACAATTGGAACGGGAGAAATGCTGCAAAGCTTGTTTTTAATGCTCATGGATAAATTTATTTTGTATATTATAGTAATATTAGTAAATGATCCATGAATGTGTTCATAAACTTCATTAACATTTGTCCACGTAAGTTGGAAGTCGAATAATCTTATTTAACAACTGAGATTGCAACATCCACCACACACAGGTGAAGAGTTTTCATAATATCATAACGCAGTTTTATTAATCAGAATGCTGATAAGTTTTTTTGTTTCCATTGTTTGGTTAACAGCTTGGTGGGGTTGTGCGTTGTCGAACATTAAAATGAACATGGATGAGATCTGTAATACCAGTAGTTATGTTTTGACCTGCTTTTACAGGGCCAACGCCTTCTGGAGTTCCTGCACAACAACATATTTACTCTAAATCCAAAAACAAAAGAGTCTCCAAACTATCAGGGTCTGCCACAGCTGACTTGGGAAGCTGCAAAGTTGATACTCACAATTAGAGAATAATACAAAGCATGCAAATGTGAATTTCTTAATTAGTTTTCTTACCACAGAGCTAATTGGTGTGAATGTATCCTGCCCCTTACCCACACTCCGTGGAAGTCCTGCATACTGATGAACATGAAAAAAGAATAAGGAATCCACTCGAATATTAATAATAATATTAAAAATAAAACTTACTATTCTTATCCCCGGCGCTCAATTATATTTATAATTGTAATTAAATATTTACTACTACATTACCTTGGCAGCTGCAAGGATTTCCTTGGCAAACATATCCAATCCAAGGCAACAGCATAACCTAAAACAATCTAGAAGAGAAGGCGACGCCCGTGGCCATGGAGATGTGGCTTGAGGTACAAGAATGAATTATAGATATATCTCCACTTGAATTCACTCAAGAAATTTCTTCTGTTGGGGTTACAAACCAATCCCACATCGAAAATATAAGAAAATATTTCCTAAAATATAAGTGTTTTCACCTAACTCCATTAGAATAAGGCATTTTGGGAGAAGTCCAAAAACAAATCCGTGCGGGTTTGGCTCAAAGCGGACAATATCATACTAATGCGGAGTTAAGGTGATATTTGGCAGTCCTATCAAGTGGTATCAGAGCCGTGGTTTGGAGACGATCCGGAATAGTGGACTGCGTTGTGTGGGAGGCTCCCCCAGCACGATCCACGAAAAGATAGAGATGTTGATATAGAGATGTACAGTGTCAAGTATAGGCTTTGAGATTAATTGTCATTTGAGTTTGTCTTTTTACACACTGTTCTTTTTGGCAATAGAATTGATTTTATTGAAAATAAAAAATTCTAGAATACAATGTTTATTTTTATTTGTTTGCCTTCAAATTACTTTACAGCAATGAGAAGGCTGTGACCTGTGAGTGAGTTTTGAAAACATATTTCGCAGTTGATCAATCATCTCAACAATAACATGAGCAGTTCTGGTTTTTCAATAAACTGTTTCCACTCGTTGCAAAATCTTGCAACTGTTGCTCCATCCAAAACTCTATGGTCTGCACCCATATTTACCTGCAGAAAATGAATAGACTGTTACTCATTCGCATATATTACCTCAATTGTAAAAACAAAAAGTGAACTACAAATTTGAGATTCATTGAATATCACTGTACAACGAGCTCGCAGCTGAGTTATTTGTCAAGATGATTTGGCATTCGCAGTAGCTCTTGTAAAGAAATTGGGGATTAAAGAAAATCGAGGAAAGAGATGTATGTTGCTTACTGTCATAATTGATGCAGGATATACATTTCCATCATCTGCGATTTGTGGAACTTTCTGAATTCTGCCAATTGCAATGATGGCAACTTCAGGCAAATTGACGATTGGGGCACCAAACTTCCCCCCAATTGCACCAATGTTGCTTAAAGTTATGGTTCCACCAGTTATATCTTCAGGGTTAAGCTTGTTCTCCAGCGCCAATTTTTGTAATCGTGCCAGTTCTTTCGTTATCTAAAAAATGAAAATGCACATTTTCTGCACTGTCAGTTAAAGGGAAACAAAAGGACAACGAATTATAAGGAAGCACGAGGCCTCATATCATCCTTGCCCACCCTTGTGATCCTTGAAAATAGCTAGCATATGTTTGAATTTGAGTTGCAGTTTTCAAAGAGTAGCAGGATTAAGACCAAACTTGCAATTTAATTTTGTTAAACTCCAAATACATGCCACAAAATTTTGCATTTTATATGGAATCACCTCGGGACGTGCAGAAATTTTTTTCAAAAACTATACATAGAATAGCAGATGTCATGGAATTTATATTTTGCAGATACACATTGAATCACACTCGTAACAAAATCAAAGATAGGTCATACTACAAATGAGAAGTTAAACTGACCTCCAAAATAGAGAGAGCCTGAACATTCTTTATGTTGGGTACAACTAGACCATGTGGAGTAGCCATCGCAATTCCAATATTGTGGGAGCCTACAGTATTCAACAATAAATTCGTCTTAGGATAAAGCAGGCTTAAGGTGGGAAACAAAATATGGGAAATGATACAAGCAACACGATGACTAAAATCCTAGTGGGTCCAATTTCCAACTATATTTTAGCAACCAAGATTTGGTATAGAGCATGGAACTAGATAGCTTTAGTACAGAAAAGAAGTGCTTTCAAGGGAAAAAATGAAAAGATATCTTCTCTATGATGGAAGCCTGCTCTAAAGCTTTAGTACAAAATCAACAAACCTTTTAGAATCACCTCTACTGACTCTTCACCGAAGCAACTGTTGACCCAGGGATACTTGCTAAGGGCCATTGAAAGAGACTTTATCAATAATGGAAGGAAAGTGTGCTTGACACCTGGATCTGTATTATTGTTCTGGAAAGATGCCTTTAGATCCACTAATGCATTGCAATTAATCTCTTCTACATAATGAAAATGCGGAACTTTTGCAGCCATGGACATTGTCTTCACCATCGTTCTTTGAAAACCCCTGAAACAATATAGCAGAATCAACTATTTTGAACTTTAAATTTGTAAGTTTAGCAATATCTACACCAAAAGCTCGATATATTTATTAAAATAAAAAAATTACTGCCCTACTATGTGATACAAGGTAGTTATCATGTCATAAGAACAATCCACATTATAATGGGGGTATACTCAATTGAATCACCCAGATAAGTTTCAAATAAATAAATAATTAAGATTTATAAGTTAACTAGAAACAATATATTTCACACATAAAAGGTTCCAGTGCCAACACATGCAGTCTCCCAGCAGCTATTGTAAATGATAGTCTTATAATTCACTGTGAAACTAAAAGGAAATTGCTACTGGGTGCGACAGTCCAAGTATAATAATGAATCCACTTGATATAATAATCATGAGCAAAGTGGCTGATATCTTCTATACATTTGAAAAGGATAATATCTTTAGACCACGTAAAGCCTCATCATATATTCCTGACTCGGGAAATTTTAGTGCACTGTTAGGACTTGGAAGCTATCTGATGAACAAAAGAAAAGTTCAAGTTTGATACATCCTGATCCTATTTCAAATATATGCATTTATAGTGTGCAATTTTCATTTTTCTATCTAGTATTACCTCAAGGGAACTATCTTATCATCCTGAGACTGTCCTTTAGCTGACACAACTGAAAGATCCTCTTTTCTCCCTGGAATATGGTTCCCAGATTCAGTACTCACAATGGATGCTGAATCTCTAATAATTCCCTTCTCAGTACCATATTTAAGCACGTCTTCTTTCAATATCCTTCCATCTTGACCAGTTCCAGGGACATCATGTAAATTTATACCATACTGTTTCGCGAAGAGCCTCACAGCTGGTGTAGAAAGGACTCCAACAGTTTGACTATTTTGCGGCTTGAAACAGGGTGGTTCCGTGTTATCTGTAACATTAGGCATTGATGAAGGAGCTAGAGATCCCTCAGCAACCATTTTTAGAAGAGTTTCTCCAACCTACAATATGTTGCCACTTATTTAAATATTGCAAATAGAATATGTGACAACAATATAGGTGAATCCTAATCTGCATAAGTTTCAAAAGTACATTCATACCTTTACAATGTCTCCAGGAACATAAAGGATTTGAGAAACTTTCCCTTTGTAACGACTTGTAATTTCAATAGTTGCCTTGTCACTTTGTACTTCACATAGTGGTTGAAATTCCTCAACTTCATCTCCCTGCCAAAACAAACTGTATCAACATTCAATTTTATTGATTATTGCCAACAGCCCCAAGCGCACACATATGCTATGATATGATGATGAAACAAGGAAGCGTTCCCAATTACATTAACAGCTCAGAACATAAACATTTCATTCACCCACGCAGGAAAAATTAAATTTAAACGATTTTTCAATTTCTTAAGAAAGTCAAACTTCAAGTGAATTCAATTAATCATTAGCGGACCTCCAAATCAATGTAACAAATGCAAATTACATGTACAAATACAACAGACTGAAAGTGACTCACCTCCTTCACAAACCATTTCAGAAGTTCACATTCGGCAATACCTTCACCGGTTTGTGCCAAAGGTACATCAACAATCCCACCCACAGGAAGATCCGGCAATGCCTGGCTTGAAAGCCCACATCTATTTACCTTGTAATTAATGTTACACTGCATAAATGGAAGAAGAAAATTAATAATCACATTCGACGCCAAAGAAAAAAAAAAAAAAAAAAATCACCATTCATATAATTCCAAAGATAAACTCTAATTTCTAATGAATCACATCAAGACAAATATAAATGATTATATTAGCAATCAACGAAAGAATTAAAACAACCATAGCTGTAATCAATAATAAGCTCAATGAACCGA
Source organism: Excoecaria cochinchinensis (assembly GCA_947683425.1). Taxonomy (NCBI): domain Eukaryota; kingdom Viridiplantae; phylum Streptophyta; class Magnoliopsida; order Malpighiales; family Euphorbiaceae; genus Excoecaria; species Excoecaria cochinchinensis. The sequence goes on along the minus strand of CANTUQ010000056.1, from coordinate 7,230,723 downwards.
AGAAGAAACAGAAACTGACATGAATAGAGTTATTAGCTAAGCGAAACGACGCCGTGGCATAGCTACAGAAGTTGAACGGAGAAGAGAGATGGTGAAGTTTGTGGTCTGTCACCGGCGACGGCAAATTTGAAGGGCGGGGAGTGTATGGGAAGAGAGACCGTAGGCCGGAGCTCCAAACCCGTCTCTGACAAACTCCCCTTTGAATCATAATTAAAACGCTGTGTATCAATGGCTGCCTTCGTTCTTTATCGGGCCAGGTAAGAAAGAAGAAGCTTTAAGTGAATCATCTTCTTAAACTGCGAGCCAATGCCACGTCAGCTGAATCAAACAAAACGATTTGGATGGATGGACGGACGTGCCTTCTTGAGTTAATATTGTCATGGTTTTTTTTTTCTTTTGGAACACATGACAAATAAATAAATGAAAAAAAGAAAAGAAAAGAATAAATGATAATAATGAATATAATTAAGGTGATTTAATTTTTAGAATATTATTTACATATCTCAAATAATTTAGTAATTTAAATATAAAATTAACAAAATTATAATTTACAAGTAATTAAATGAAGAAAATTGATTGTTTAGACAATATAAAGGTTTTCATTATTTTTGATTTGAATCAATAATGCATCAAAAAATAATTCTTACAATCAATTTTAGATTTATCAAGAAAAAACTATATTTCATCGATCAATTTATGAATAATAGATAAATATGATTTAAATAAAAAAAAATTCCGTAAATCAATAATAGGGCAAAGGCTCCTTTGAATCTTTGATGCATTCTATTTTAGATTTGGATAAGTGAGTTGGGTAAGATTAAGCAAAGTCATCTCTTCATAATACTATAATAGTTGCAGTTGCAGCTAAGCATGAAACTAGAAACGTGACGTGGAGGTCAGATAGTCAACCGTAAACATGGGCTTTCAGAAAAAGAAGAAGGGCCTTAAATTTGAAAACTAAGGCCCTGTGAGTCCAGAGAGAACAATTTTCTAAATCTAATGGGCCTTAGAAGTGGGAGTTTGAAAAATAAGTACAAATGAACTCCATGAAAATGGACCTTCATATTAGCATGTTAACTCATAACCCATGGGCCAATGGCCCATTTCCATTCTCATCAATTATATATACACACACTAAATTTGTTTGTCTAATCTAAATTCATGGATATATTTATGACAGAATTGGTAATATATATGTAAAAATATTAATGATAATTTCTATTAGTATTCATTAATAACATTGCTCAATTACAACTATAAATATTATTATCATTAACAGGAATAGAAACTGAGATTTTCCACTCCTTTTATGAACTATTGGTCATCAATTTCAAACCATTTTTTATAAAATAAATAGATGATTAAGAAAACTTATGATATACTATCTCATGTTTACCTAATTTTCTTATCTACTAGAGCTACATAAATAATGCGTTGATTTCTTAAAGAATTATTAATTACTGCACTCAACAAGAAGTATCCTTTGTGTCAAAATAGATGCCTAAGTTAGGTCACCTTTAGCATAATTAGCAAAACTCAACATTTTCCTGAAAAAGACTTATGTCTCTTGATAAAATATAAAGTTCCATACTTTTTCTTTTCTCTTCTTGAAAGTAGGATAAGTTTGGTTTTAGTATACAATATATAGAAAAAGTTCCCAAAACATTTTTAATTCCACATGTTTGTGTACCCTCCAATCCAACCCATATATGTTGTATAATCACGTGGATATATTATCATTTTATATCTTTATTATTTCCTTTTTTTTTCATTTAATTCAGATATAAAGTTCAATTTGAATGTTGCATACATAACTATTAAAATTTAATGCAATTAACTAATACAATCACAAATAAAGATAAAAGAGTGAGACTAGGCCAAAAATGCCTACATCCCAAACATAAAAAAAGAAGTGTTTTTTCACCATGAAAAACAAGATGAACAATACGTTAGATCCATAATTTTTCAAACCCTATATATGTCTCATAAGTGTTTCCCATACCAATGGAGTCAAAAAGAAAATGGGTCATCACAACAAAAATTGGCCCTTACCCTTCGCTTTCGGATCTGATAAGACGTAAAATGTCTTTATCTAGAAAAAATAAGAGCTGATTGGAAATTTCAAGTAGTAAAGAGGGAGAGCCGATCGGTAATGCTTCATAAAAGAAGTAGGATCGACGTATCCTTCATGCTCAGGCTTTGTGCTCTCTTCTGATGAGTCTTGGGTCCTGCCAAATGGATTGGGCCGACTGAATGAACCTTTTTGAGTATATTATTTATGATGTTATCAGTATCCATCAAAATTTAAGATAAAAAGTCAACAATAACATTAAAAGTTACTTATAGTATCACTAAATTAAATTCCACAAAAAAATGTTAAATTAAGAAAATAAGTACATTATGTAAAAATATCAATGATAATTTCTATTAGTATGCATTAATAGCATTAGCAAACTTTGTCGTCGAAATAGCTCAATTACAACTAGCAATATTATCATTAGCAGGAATTCGAAACTGAAACTCCCCACTCCTTTTATGAAGCATTGCGCCCATCAAACCAAATTCTAATGCTTATTTGAATTTCAAACTATTTAAAAAAATAATAATAAATAGATGATAAAGAAGACTTATGTTATACTTTCTCACGTTTACCTAATTATCTTATTTACTAGAGCTACATACATATTGATTTAATTTCTTAAAGACTTATTAATTAATGCACTAACAAAAAGTATCCTTTGTCTCAAAATAGATACCTAAGTTAGGTCACCTTTAGCATAATTAGCAAAACTCAACACTTTCCTACAAAAGACTTATGCCTCTTGATGAAATATAAAGTTCCATGCTTTTTCTTTTTTCTTCTTCAAAGTAGTATAAGTTTGGTTTTAGTATACAATATACAGAAAAAGGTCCAAAAACATTTTTAGTTTCACATTTTCCTTTTTTTTTTTTCATTTATTTCATATATAAAGTTCAATTTGAACGTTGCATACATAATTGTTAAAATTTAATGCAATTAACTAATACAATTAGAAGTAAAGATAAAAAAAAGTAAAGAAAACAATACGAAAATTTAACGAAATTCGGTCAAAAATGCCTACATCTCAAACAGGAGTAGGAAGTGTTTTTTCACTATGAAAAACGAGATGAACAATACGTTAGATCCACAATTTTTCAAACCTTATGTCTAATAAGTGTTTTCGAACCAATTGAATCAAAATAAAAATGGGCCATTGCGCTTCGCTACCAAAAAAATCTCTACCAAAATAGATTTTCATTTTTTTTCTTTTCGAATCGCTTCACAAACTTTTTGAAACCATCAAAATTTAAGATAAAAAGTCAACAATAACATTAAAAATTACTTTAGTATCACTAAATTAAATTCCATTAATGATTTGATCAGAATCAAAAAATGTAAAACAAAAAAAGGTCAAATTAAGAAAATAAGTACATTATTATTTTGTATTTTTTCATTTATTTTAGTTTTTTATTTAAATTTTTAGTCTAGAAATCCATCTATAAGTGAAGTTTTCTTAATTATAATTTTTCTCAAGAAAATTTGTACAAAGTTTCGCTTAAAGTTCCGCATGTGGACATCATTGTGAACATTTTTCCTTTAATTTTTTTTTTCATAAAAAAAAATGTTATTTAGAGAATTCTATCTAATAATTATATATGTATGAGGAATGTTGGTAAATGAACTTAGATGAAACTATATAAAAAGAAATTAATCAGAAGTATGAAAATAGAAATTATTCTTTTTTAGAATATCTCCGTTTGGTGAAATGTCATAGCAAAACCTTCTTTTTATTAAAACATGAAGCACCATGATTTCTTATAAATTATCTTCTATTAATAGCTAGCTGGATATTAGATATTTTTTTTAGCTTAGTTTCAAAGGAAAATTAAAAAGGGGAAATTACAATTGCCTAAATCATTTCAAGTAGGAGCTGTCATATATATATATATATATATATATATATATATATATATATGTTGATGTTGCTGTCCAATTTGGTACTGAAAAGACCGAACCATAATTTCTTTTGTTGTTTCAAAATTATTGAGATTAAACGTCCTAATAAATTGTTAGTAATGATCATACATATTCTGTTGCTATAATTATTCCAAAAATAAATGGAACGATTTGACCGATTTGAATCTCCAAATGCAGCTAAATGATATTGATGTGATGCCAATAACCAACATAAAGATAAACTATTAAATTTCTAGTTCCAAAACAGTAATAATAAGAAGAAGAAAAAGAACAGAACACATTCTAAAATTATAGACCACAAGTTTTGCAAAATTTACTTTTGGTAACATTAGAAATTCAAACATTTGAAAATACGATTAAAATTAATTAGGATTTAAATCACGTCATTTCTCGTCTCAACTAATTATATATATATATATATATATAAAATCAAATAACTATAATTTGATTTTCATCTTGTTTCAAACAATATACATAAAAAAAATGATGAGACAGATTAATAAAGTAAAGATACATATTATGTCTTTACCTTTTATTTGGGGTCAATTTTACTTACGATCACTCAACTTATCACTTATCGCGCAAAAATAACCGATTTTTTTTTTCGACTTAAATGTCACTGAACTTGTAATATTTTTTGCAAAAATATCATGTAGAATGAAATCCGGTGAGTACCCTTACCGGATTGATGACATGGCATATGACACGTACCGATAAATAGTCGGTACATGACTTTTTTGCAAAAATATTAGAAGTTCAGTGACATTTAAGTCGAAAAAAAAAAGTTGGTTACTTTTACGCGATAAGTAATAAGTTAAGTGACCGTGAGTAAAATTGACTCAGATGTAGCATTTGTTGGAAATACTGTTAAACGACACATAATTTTTGACATGGCATGCCATGTCAGCAATCCGGCAAGAGTTCTCGCCGGATTTCGGTTTACATGACTTTTTTGTAAAAATGTTAGAAATTCAGTAACATTTAAGTCGAAAAAAAAAATCAATTATTTTTACGCGATAAGTGATAAGTTGAGTGACAGTGAATTAAATAATATAATCTTACACCAAATAAACTAACTAATCAAACAAGCTATAATAAATAGCTAATTCTCACTGCATCTAAATTAATTAATCGAATTATGCGGACCTTATCACACTGAAATTATACACAAACTAGCATAGGTTTTTTTATAAAATAAGATAAAAAAAATAGACAAAAATGTTATCCATAAAAATAAATAAATAAATTCATGAACAATGAGCTACTAGGCGTTAAAAAAAAAAAAACAAGATATGTATAATAATAATAAGTTTGACAAAAACAACATGAATATATATGTTATAATTAAATATGTATAGTCGTTATGCTTGCAACAAGATTCCTAATCACAACGGTCAAAAAACATATTCTTTTTTCTTATATATATATTTTTTATTTTCTCAAAATACAAAATTGGGCTTTTGTATTGTAGTGCAAAACCAAAAAGCTCCACGATGCTAAAGGTAACTTTTTTTTTTTTTTTCAAATTATCTGTATTTTTATATTGTATAGAAAATTGCGTATAATAAGTATTTTTTTATTTATAATCATTCAATATCTGAAATTTACTTATAATAACTAATTCAAATTTATATTGGATAGATTGATGAAATAGAATAAAATACTTTCTTTTAAATATTTAAAGATATTCCATATTAAAATTCAAATTCAAAATTTTCAATTAAAAGAAAATAAATCTCTACCATTTTATCGTATTTCTTGCTATGGCAATTTAAAAAAGGTTTAATTGGTCTAAAGAATTTTGTTACAATACATTTGGCTTTTGACTTCAATATCTACCTCAAATTTTTGGCACTATGACATGCATGATAAAGAGACAAATAATGTGGACAATATCTTGTTGAAGTTGATTCTGTCCACTAAAATGTATATATATATATATATTGCAATCGCAAGGAGATCATACCATCATAGTTAGGGTGTAAAATGTAATAAAGTATTTTGACTAAGTAGAAAAAAAAAAAAAAAAGGATTTGAGTGCTATATCTAGTAAGAAATGTCAAAATCATGCCCCCCCTCAAAAGGAGATAAATAATAAATTTACTTTCTATTTATTAAATCTCTTTTTCATTAAGGTTGATGTTCTTATTTGGACCATGATTAAAATTTAATTTGTAAATTTTCATAAAATTATCAAACTAATTGGAAAAATAAGTATCTTTGTGGCTTCTAAAGTTGTTAAAATTGTTTGCTAACAAAAAATATATTGTTTGGAAAGAGGGGGAGAATTAATGAAGAGATGGTATTTTGTATATTATTTTTTTTTCTCACCACGCGATATTCTGGACGGGCTCCAACTCACCTACAGTAAAAAGTAATATTTTGTATGTTATTGAGATATGTTTTTTGAGAAATTATATTCTTTTTCCAAAATAAGTATATTGGTGGTAATTATTTAGGTAGGAGAAGAGAACTAGAAGACACAAAGGAAGCAGCCAACATATTGTGGGATTCTTTTGCTTTAAAATTAGATAATGAGATCTGCTTCTTGATTGGTTATACATGGATTCACCTGTCTCTCTCTCTCTATATATGTACTCTATTTTGACCCGTAAACATTATCTATTTGGTTTATTCTCCTGTAAATTTAAAATTTTATAGTTTTTGATTTTTTTATGGCGTAATTCATCCAAAAATCCTGAAACCAATTGCCATTAAAGAAGCTCTTACATGGATAATAGATAACTTCTGCTCTTCGGAAATTTAAATAACCGATGCCCAAAAAATTTATAATTCAGTTCCCCTCTGATAAAGAAAATGTGTAGGGATCGAGATAAGGTTTGATCATTGATAACCGAGCTATCATTTAGCTAGTTCGGTTATCGCCCATCTATCGAAATTCGGGTTAACCATGCTTCGGAGTTCGGTTGCCAAAAGGTCCAGAGTTCTCTCCGTCAAAATAGGCTCGATTTTTTGACAGTCCGGATAATTGGGGTAGTTCAGCTTCCATTATTAAATTAGCCGTTGCTCATTAAAAGCTGATCGTGAGAGCAACCGTTACTCAATAAAAGCTAATCATGAGGGCAACCGTTACTTAATAAAGGTTCATTAAGAGAGCAGCTGTTATGAAGGAAATAAAGAGCTATAAGAAGGAGAAAATAAGGTACGTTTTGCCTCTTTAGAAAAAATATCTCTACAATTTGTTTACTTTATCAAAATTACTGATTTGATCATCGGAATATCGTAGAACGGAAACCCGTCGAAATTTTTTGATTTCAGGCGACGATTCAAGCTTTCAGTACCGAAATTTTGGAATTGTCATCAATCACTTAAAATTCTCGTATGTGCTCTCTTTTTTTTCTAGAAAAGGAAAATATATCCTTTGCAGAAAGCATGCAAATATAGAAGCTGATTGGTTAGTAAAATCTTCTACATCTTATGCTAGTTTTTAAATTTGGAATTTAATTTCTCCTTGTATTTCTCTTAGATCTTTTAATAAATTGCTTAAAAAAATTGAAAGTGTAACATTTTTTTAATATATCTATATTAATTATTGTCGTATTAGAAAATGAAAAATGGTTAGATTCATTAATAACAACGCAAGTTGGATATAACATATACTAAGGTTGTTTAAGATTGTTCTTCTCTTTATTAAGATTTAATTTCTATTCAACATATTAAAAAAATAATAAATTAATCCCTTCTAAGCATTTTAATCTATATTACCTATAAACTATTCAAGAAAGTAGCATATAGTGCGCATGATAAATGAAATTATTTAAAAAAAGAAAAGTGAAAGATCAAGTAAAACGATACAAGGAAAAAACAAAAACAAAAGTAAGTCTATTTATATGAGTATATTTATGATAAAATAATAATAAGAAAAAACAAGATAAGAGAGTGTTTTGTCAGTGCGGAGAGAAGCGAAGAGGATGTCTGGTGTTTGAGTTCTTGCATACAAAGGACCTCTGAGTTTGGCCCCAAAGTCTGAGCATTTTAATGACAAAAACAAGAAAGATGTGACGGTTGGAAACGGTACCGTTTCCCCCTAACTACCACTCCTTTGATATTTGTTTTGTTGAAATTGTATAGGCAGGATTCTAATTGGTATTAAATCACATCTTTACACATTAATTATTAATCCAAATTCAAACCTATTTTAATTATCGATTGGAAGTGGGTGTAGTGTAATTATTGTTGATAAGATTGATTCCTTTGGTCATTTGGTGTAACTAGATGCACATGCATGGTTCCATCTTATTGTTTCAGCTATATATATATATATATGTATATTTTCTCTATTATTTGAATAACGATTATAATATAAGAAACATAAAGTTAGAGCGAGTGAAAGCTGACTGCCTAATGTGTTCACCTGAAATGGAAAATTATCAGCAGAAATTTTATAAAGGAAAATTCGATAATTAAATTAATATTTTGAGAAAAAAAAAATAGCTGGATGCAACTTAGAATTTAAAGAGGATAATTTATATAATACGTGATAGAACTATTAAATCCGTTGAATTATTAATGCCGAGTAACGTCTTGAAATGATCTATCATTAATAAATTATTGAGTTTTCGATTACAGTAATATTCACACAGAAACTCAAACCCTGTCCGAGCTTAAGGAGTCTATGTGAGTAAGTTTGATATTATTAGCAAGATATATAAAATATATTTTGGAAACTAAATATTTAATTTATATTTTTATAATTAGTCTATGACTATGTTAAATACTTAATTCTATCATAACTTAAAATCAGACAATATAGTTTTAAAAGGAATTTATGGAGAAAAAAAAAAGTGGCATTCCAATATTATGCAGCTCATACGTCATTTTTACCTAATTAAGAAGATGACTACAAAAATTAAATGCTACATTTTTTAATGAGATGTTGTAGAATGAATTAGTTCAGAGGAAATTAGCAATCAAACAAGTATATAAAACTATAGTATAAAAGGAATTTTTTGACTGGGAAAGATGTCATAATTCATGGTAAGAAGTTTGACGAAAATGAAATTTTTTGGGGATGTAGCATTGAATCTGATTAGGTTCTCTAGAGAAGCAAATAGTCTTAAAGCTTCAGTACATTTTTGACAAGACCAATCCAAAAATCACAATAAAATAGAAAAACTGTGGACTACTTTCTTAGTTTTAAAATTACAGTCCCCGTAACTTGAGTGCCAATAATTCAGTTAAGACCTTCTTTTATATTATTAATTAATTTAAGAAGGTTCCAAATCATGATTGTTCTCCGACTAATTTGAATTTCCAATTCTTGTGTGATAATTAGTTTATATCAAAAAATTGTATGACGATGTTCAAAAGTATCCAATTCTGAATTAATTATTTTATAAATTTAAAAAAGTCGGACGGAATACATAAATCATAGACAAAATAAATATTTGTACTAGTTAATATCATATTTTGAGTTTTTCATCTTTAAAAACACTTTTCTCAAGTGAAAAATTCTTATATATCCTGATTTTTCATCACAATTTAAAAGTTATTGGTGCACTGAATACTTTTAATTTTAATGATGAAATTAAATAAAAACTAATTTAGGCTCAAAAGTTAATTTTGAAACAAATTACAAAATAATTCAAAAAAAAATTGATACTTTTTTCATTTATTCTTTATCTACCATCATTCAATTTTAAAATTATTATATTATAGATAAAACTCTTATATCTCATGAATATTTGAGACTGTTGTATTAGATTTAAAGAAAAAAAAAATGAGAAGTCAGAAAGAGCTGGCAAAAAAAAGTCAAAAAACGCTGGCAAAAAATTCAAAAATTGAGACAATTGCCAGCTAAATTTTTGACTGGTGACCAGCAAATTTTAGCTGGCCACACGGAAGCTCCTACCTATATAAGGCAGGAGATTGTTTTTCAAATTGATATTAGATTTAAAGGAAAAAGATTCCAATGAAAACTTGTTTGTAAGATTTGAAACTTAAATAATTTGTGAAAAATTCTCTTGGATTTATATCTATTTATTGGGTGTGTGAGAAAATACTAGAGTGAGTACATGTAAAAATTGTTCAAACACTTAGTAAAATTTTCTTTATTGTTTTCTGATAACAAGTGATTTTTCTCCGATTTGGAATTTTTCACTATAATTTTTTTGTGTTGTAGTTGTTATTTTAATTTCTCTTGATTTATTTTACATTTATTAGAAGAGTTATTTTTCCAACAAGTGGTATCAGAGGTTTGGTTCGGCTATTTTTCGACACTGCACCAAAACTGCTGTCCGCAAAGTAGCGAATTTTGGAAAAATAATTATATTGCCAGGAAGAGAAAAATGTAAGAAATTTTTTGGTACGATCCGTTTCGAAAACAGGTGTAAAACGAGAAATTTGGTGAATAATAGTACTATTCAAAGTGTAAATTTTGCATTCAAAATTTGCATGATACTGTAACTTTTTTGTTCGAAAGTACTGTTCAAAGTACTGTAGGTGAGCCAACGGTACTGTAACTAAGTACTATTCACACGATACTATACCTTGATACTATTCATATGGTACTGTAGTTAGGTACAGTTCATACGATACTGTTCACATATTCTAATATGTCGGGATTAAGGTTTGAAGTAAAAAAATTTGACGGAAAAATTAATTTTGGCTTGTGGTAAACTCAAGTAAAGGATTTGTTGATTCAATCCGGATTACATAAGGCGTTGGATTATAAATGTGGAGTTGGCAATTCAAAGTTTAATTCCGTTGGTAAAACTATCAGTATATCTACTTTGGGTGAGGTAGATTTTGGGGATGCTCTCTAAAGGAGCATGGACATCCTCATGGCATGCCGTAAGTCTCCACAAGTTGCCATGATAGAGGATTTGTTACCGCTAGCGGGTTTTTCACATGGACATTGGTTTGATCAAGATGCAAAATGTGAGGTAGATTTATGTCGATGGTTGAAGAACTTTCGGAAAAATCAAGCATGAGAGTTGCACCGTAATTTCAACAATTTTTTTCGACATGTTGCCAGATAATTAATAAGTTAAAATTTGTTAATTTTAAGTAAAATATTTTATATAGTGGAGTATATATTTTTAATTATCGGTTTTAGATAATTGTTTCATCAGTGTAAGCGATGATAAATATTTTTTTTAACTCTAGTTGGAGATTGTTGTATTAAATTTAAAGAAAAAAAAAAAGAGAAGTCAAAAGGGGCTGGCAAAAGAAGTCAAAGAAGGCTGGCAAAAGAATTCAAAAATGGAGGCAATTGCCAGCTAAATTTTTGACTGTTGGCCAACAAATATTTAGCTGGCCACACGGAAGCTCCTGGCTATATAAGGCAAGAAATTATTTTTCAAATTGATATTGGATTCAAAGGAGAATGATTTCAATGAAAGTTTGTTTGTAAACTTTGAAATTTAGAGAATTTGTGAAAAATTCTCTTGATTTATATCCATTTATTGGGTGTGTGAGAAAATATTAGAGTAAGTAAATATAAAAATTATTCAAACATTTAGTGAATTTTTCTTGGTTGTTTTCGGACAACAAGTGATTTTTCTCCGTTTTGGAGTTTTTTACTATAATTTATTGTGTTGTGATTGTATTTTGATTTCTCCTGATTTATTCCGCATTTATTAGAAGTGTTATTTTCCAAACATAGACTTGAATGAATAATTTATTTATTGCTAAATTAAAAAAAATGATATAGATGCAAGCCAATGCATATATTCTTTCATAAAAATAGCATCTAATAATCGTTAAAAATAAAAATAAAAATATTATTTGAAGAAACATATTTTGGGACAACCTATTGCCTACTTGGTAATTGCAATTATCCTATTGGCTAATTGCCATTGGCATGATGCAGCTCTATGTAACTCTATTATTTATCATTATTGCAAAATAAAATTTCTAATGTAATATTAATTTATCTTAAAGTTGCATACAATGGAATAGTAGTACAAAATATTAATTAATATCTCAATTTAAACTTAAAGTTAGTTGGGGGGAGGCCTACATTAATTGAAGAAGTGTGCACATAATTGAGGACTATAAAGATATAAAGGAAATCTTATTCTTGAATTAAATAAAGCTTATAAAACAAGAAATATGGAAATTGATATAGAAAGAAGTCTGGCTGTAGTACCTTTAATAGACAAGGTGCGTGCTCTAATTAGAAACGTGGAGGGCTTTTGGTCCTATAGTTTTTAGACGGTTCAAAAACATGTGAGAAATAATAATAATAATAATAATAATAATAATAATAATAATAATAATAATAATAATAATAATAATAATAATAATAATTTCATGTTACAATTTAAATTTCAACTCTATTGATCTAGATGTAGACATAACGTTCTAATTGATAATTTATATGGCTTCTGATACCAAAAATTTAAAAGGATATTATCAAGATTCATCAAGCTAGGTTCTAATAAGAATCTCTATATCTATCTTTGGTTATGATAAATTTTGGACTACCCTACAATCTTCTTTACTACCCTACAACCATCTTTCTCTCATTAGCCTTGCATATGCTCAGTGGTATATATCCCATAAAATTTAGTGGAAGTCATTATCGCTAGTGACCACTTACCCACTAATCCATATGCATAAACGTGATAATTAATTCTATAATTATATATTGCTTTTTATTTATCAAAAGATCAATGAAGTGTATTTATTTTCTCAAATTCGAATTTACATAACCATGTTAATTATATAATTAACTTCGTAAATATATGAAAAATTAATTAATATGAAGTGTCAAATTCTCTCGCATGGAGAGAGGCGTAGAGACGGTGATTTCCTATTGGATATGTTGGGATTATTTTGGAAAAATGACAAAATCTGATTTGAATAATTGAGTATTGGCAACTCTCGTTCTATATGTGACCCGGTTAAAATGAGGTTTATATGTATTATTTTTTCACATTATATTTATGAATAAATTTACATACTATATAATATTATACGGTCCAAAATTAATTCATACCCTAAAGTTACAATAAGAAAATCGTTTTATTTTAGGCTATCTATCGTTCAAAATTGACATTTGTTTTGCAAGGTTTATGGACTACAAATGACTGGTACAATACAACCACTGTCATCCTAAAATACAACAAATAAATCTCACCACCTCTCCTTGCACTATAAATCTCCTAATTTTGTCATTCTTTGATTTACTCGCCTCTCTCTCTTTTCTCTCTATATATATCATCTCCTCTTCTTCAAAAATCTCAGCTTTCTAATTCTTTAAAACCAAAGCATGGACCCAACACGCAAATCCTCAAAGTATCCCACCATGCCAGAGGTACACAAAATCTTATATTTAACTGTTCTATTATTATTATTCTTATAAGAGACGCATAATACATAAATCCAACTCGAAATCTTCCGTAATTTTTAACGAAACCACGTCCATTTGTTATCTTATGTTCCACAAAATCTTACTTTCTCTCTCTAACTTTTTGTTTTCCTCTCTCTGATTGTGCCAGGTGGTGGAGGAACTGAAGAGAATGACAGACATAGGCTTTCCAATAGTAGCCATGAGCTTAGTGAACTATCTTAAAAACATGATCTCAGTAGTGTTCATGGGAAGGCTAGGAAGTCTAGAGCTTGCTGGTGGTGCTTTAGCCATTGGCTTCACCAACGTCACTGGCTACTCAGTCCTTTCAGGGTTAGCCATGGGAATGGAGCCTCTATGTGGCCAAGCTTTTGGTTCAAAAAACCCATCACTTGCTTCTTCATCTTTACAAAGAACAGTTCTCATGTTGCTTCTCGCTTCAATTCCTATTGCCTTGCTATGGATCAATCTTCAACCTCTCATGCTTACTCTCCATCAAGATCCTGATATAACAAAAACGGCAAGCTTATACTGTCGTTTCGCTATCCCAGATCTTTTAGCTAACAGTCTCTTGCACCCTTTACGCATTTATCTTCGAAGTAAAGGAACTACCTGGCCATTAATGTGGTGCACTTTAATCTCCATTCTTCTTCACCTTCCAATCACTATCTTCTTAGCTTTCACTCTTCATCTTGGAGTTCCTGGAATTGCAATTTCTAATTTTGCTTCCAATTTCAACACCCTTTTCCTCCTAATTTCTTACATATTCTTCACTCGTACACCTGAAGATGAGGGTGCTTTGCATTTGTTTTCCACAACATTGCCAAATTCATGGGGAATTTTGATCCGACTCGCGATCCCAAGTTGCATAGGGGTATGTTTAGAGTGGTGGTGGTACGAGTTCATGACAATTCTAACTGGGTATTTATCTAAACCTAGAGTTGCCTTGGCTACTTCGGCGATAGTAATACAAACAACGTCACTTATGTATACATTGCCTACAGCAATTAGTTGCTCAGCTTCGACAAGAGTAGGGAACGAGCTGGGAGCTGGGAGGCCAAGAAAAGCAAAATTGGCTACAATAGTTGGGATAGGATTAGCCTTATTAAGTTCATTATTCGGGTTAGGATTGACCACACTAGGAAGAGAAGCATGGGGGAGATTATTTACTGAGGATAAGGAAGTTCTTGAGCTGACTATGATTGTACTGCCCATAATTGGATTATGTGAGCTAGCAAATTGCCCACAAACCACGAGTTGTGGGATTTTAAGAGGAAGTGCTAGGCCCAGCATGGGGGCAGGAATTAACTTTTATTCATTTTATTTGGTGGGTGCACCAGTAGCCATAGTCTTAGGCTTTGTTTGGAAACTAGGGTTTGTGGGTCTATGTTATGGATTATTAGCAGCTCAAATTGTCTGTGTGGTCTCTATTTTGACGGTGGTTTATTATACAGATTGGGAGAAAGAGTCCATAAAAGCCAAAGACTTAGTGGGCAAAACTGACGCATTATTAGCACATTCAGACCAAACAGTCAAATGTGAAGAAGGAAGCGGAGAAGTAGGGTTTGGGAGTGCAGTTGATTCTGAAAAGTGAACATATATATATATATATATATATATATATATATATACTGGAAAAATGTACTATTTTGTTTTTGATTTTGTCTTGAATCTCTAATTTGTCCTTTAAATTGTTTTGGAGCAAAAATGTTCCTATAACTGCAACAAATAGTGCTAAAATGGTTGTGTTAAGCACTATTTTAAACAACTTTTTGGGCATTTTGATACCATTTTTATAAATTATAAATGCATTTTTATTCAAAAATAATCTCAACCTCAGAATAGAGGTCCAAGACAAACGTGATGACTACATCTTTCCAAATATATATATATATATAGAAAGAAAAGAGAGCTAGGTTTTATGGAATTGAAGGAAAAGTATTCATAGAAAAGTACGGCAATTATATATATATCTTGTACTATTTTCCCCTTATTGCTTTGTCTTTTCTAATTTTTGTCCTTTTACCCATTATGACCTTCTCCATGCATACTTCTATATCCAAAGATTATTGGACCGTGAAAATGATAACGTAATTAACTTTGTTATATATATATCAGAAAATGCATGGCGTTGCAATTTAATATATTCTGCATGTAGCCGATTGCAAAATTTACAAGCACACTCATGTTTAAATTGGAAGAAGATGAGAAAATAAAAATCTTTTTGTATTTCATCACCACCAACTTTTTTTTTTTTGGGTTGTTGTAAAAAGAGACTACACCTTATAAAACATTTTTTTTTGACTCTGAATGCAATGTTCCTTCAATCGAGAGGCCTTGATTATTCTTATACCCAACGATCAAGAAACCCTAATAACTATATATAATCGTATACACTCTTCATGAAATTATTTCACACGGGCTAAAATACACTTTAATTCCATGAGATAATTTTAAAATTAATACATAATAATTTTAGAGTCAGATGCATTCACAATAATTTTACTCGTATTAAATATCTCATATCAGCTTATTATAAAAATTAAATATTTTTTATAATAATTTTATTCTTATTAAATATCTCATATCAACTTATTATAAAAATTAAATATTTTTTATAATGATTTGAATAATTTTCATTTCACGAATTAATTTTTGAAGTAAGAAGTAAGATTCTATATTAAACTAGCTTTTGGACAGTTAGGTGTAGTGTGGTCCATTTTAACAAAAAAGTCTCCCTCAATTACGGGAGCTTGGCTCTCCTTCTAGAGTCTATATACAATGATGGACCACTCTGCTATATTTCCTAAATTCACTTGTTTATACTGTGCAGAAATAGAATAATTATCAAAGAAAATAGCTGCAACATAACTTTTCAACTCATAATTAATTCCTTTTGATTCTCATCGAGTGTATTAATATATTTTCTTGCATTGATAACGTGTAATTTAACTCCAAAATTTAACTTATGAAATGAGAATTTTCAAGCCACTATAAAAAGTACTATGTTTTAATATCCAACCGGTTGAAACACTTAACAATTTATATGGATTTCTTTGTATTGAGACAATCATAAATAAAGATTTCTAGATAATATAATATTACTAACTTTATACAACTTTCTAGATCACGAATTTAAGGGTTTTTTAAGTTTTTTTTATTGTATGGATTACGTGCAACATTTGCTGATAACAAATATCGTAAAGGTCTAATTGGTAGGACATATAGTCATATGACTGATCAGAGTAAAGCAATTCCAGTTATAATCAAGTACGTAGCTGGGATGAAAATGCAGCAAGTTTATTTCTACGCGATATTCAAGCATGCAGTAAAAATTATGGTTAAAATTATTTGTGGGGTCATTTTCATACTCAACAAGAGAATCCGGTAAGATTAATTGCTTTTTCATCCATCTATAGCAAGACAGATTTGCTTGATTCTGATTGAACAATTCCTCAAATATATAGAGAAAGAAGAAGAGTTAATTACTTCCATTTAAAAAGAAAAAAACTAATTACGTATTGCGAAATTAGACTATATATTTTTCAACTAAGAGATCATGGATGTTGAAAATATGTACACCCAATATGCCAAATAAATTTGATTTATTGTGAGAATTAATATTGTTTGAAAAAAAACACTTATTTAATTTAGCTCAATGAACTATAATTAGCATTTTTTTTTATCAGAAATATCGCTATAAAAAAAAAAAGTCAAGATTTCATACATTTTTTTATCAAAAATTGACCATCAAACTAAATTTTTGTGATTAACTATTTGATATACGTAAATTTAAAATGTTTTTTTTTTTTTTTAAAAAAAGGCAGAAAAATATGGAGCTAGTGATATGTGATGTATACCAAACCATATGGATGATGGACATCAAGTCCTTTCACTAAAATTTATAAACACGTTTACGTAATAAGCACATGCATGTGCAAAATTATGCATCTATAGCTACCTATATATATGCACTATAATAGAAGAAAAATTAATTTAATAATATATATGCATGTATATATATATATATATAAAAAAGTATGAGAGAGCATGTGCCACTCACATCTGCATCAACAAGCAGTACGTAGAACATCATTTTCCAATATTTTTCAATTTCAAATTGGAATCGTCTTTGCAAGCAAATCCCTTACTGTATTCATTAATTTGGTCCCTCATCTCACTTTTGCATTTATTGAATATCTATATATTACTATCATGTATTTATGAAGGGTGAAAATATATATAATTATATTTGTAAAATTAAGTACTGTAATAATTCATGAAAGAAAATGGAGGTTGAGCATGTGCATGCATGCATGACATTATTATTACTCACTATTATTATTATGAAAGATCGGACATATATTTGACCTATTTCTTGGGTTTTTCTGCAATATTATTATTGGAATTAATTTCCAAATTATTACTGTTTCTTCTATTCTTGGACCTTTGCGCACTGCAACTTTCATGCATGTCTGTGCACAGCTAAGTTATTAAAAGATATCCCACATAGTAATGTGGAACTAAAGGCTGGGTAAAAGTATGGCAAAGTTTTTAAACATATGATTGAATTTGAAATCTTGTATTTGACAAAGAAACATAAGAATAATTACTTTTGACTTTGAGTTTTTAGTCTTTTGACTAATTAACATATAGTTTTACCATTATATAGTATTAATGGATCTAATCATTTAATATAAAATGATTAAATACTATATAAATATTATCAACTCTATCATACAAGTTTTAGAAGTCTAAAAATTTATCTTTATAAACACTAATTTAATCATTCAAGTTTTTATTTACATAATTCTATTACTGTTTTTTTTTTAAAGTCACTGCAGTTATTACATGTATACATATATGCTTGTTGGATTAAACCAAACAAACTTGAATTAAAAGTGTTAAGCAAAGTCAAAAGCTTCAAACAAAAGTCATAAGATAGTGTGATTCCTTTTTCCAATTTCTTTGATGTTAATATGAGAAGTCCATGTAATTTAGTCAAAAATATATATATATATATGAGAAGTCCATGTTCCTTTTTCCCATTGTCGGAAATGAGAAGAAATGATAAATTACATAATCAATGTTCATATGCGTAATGAGAATCCAAGAATAAAAACATATTTCAGATGAAGTCCGTATATTCATCTATAAATTAATTCAGTAATAAATAAAATAATTTATCCTTCATAAACGCTCAATTACTTGTAAAAGAAAGTATATATATATATATATATATATATGAAGATGATTTTAGGGCAAAACTCTCCGATCAAAACAATGAGATAAAGTGACGAGGTTTCCCCAATTATAGCATATAGACCACCGTAATTTGCATATCTGAGTTTGCCTTGCATTATACTTCAATTATACTTGAGAGAGACGGCTAAATTTATGTGAAATATTTTACTCTTTTTTATCGAAAATATTGGTGAATTTTTAGATTTTCATTGAATTGAATTTGAATTGCAATTGAATTTAAATCTGGAAAAATTTTTAATTGAATTTGCAAATCAGTTGGAGGATGAAGGCTAAATCAAATTTAATTTCAATTGAATTTTCAAAGGAATAATGACCTAATCAAATTTAATTTTAATTGAAGTTCAATTTCAATTGAATTTTTATTTGATCAATTTAAATTTCAATTGAATTTAATCAAATCAACAAGAATTTACAATTAAATTTTGAAATGAATTTTTAGAAAAATAAAAAAATTTCTACGAAATGTAATTATTACCTTGATTGAAAAATAAAATATTCGACTGGTTAATCCATGATTTGAAACAATGAGTTTATGATTTTATTGGGCAAGATAATTTTTTTTTTTCCAATTGTAATGTTCTAGGTACTATACCTCTGAAATTTATAGGCTAATTCTAGCTCAATTAGGTGAATAAAAGCAGGATTAACTGGTAATTATGAATTTGTAAGAAAAAAAACAAACAAACAAACTTTGATTTGGAGCAACTTTTTAGGTCAAGAAGAAATGAAATCGTTGATTTAGATGTCCTTAGAAATAGAATGTTGCCGAAGAAGAAATAATGATAATAACAATTTTCTTATTCACTTTTTTATGGAACGGATGCATATAATTTTTTATTTAAAATAATTTATTTTTTTTATCTATCATCCTCCAATATTCAACCCAATTTTTTTAAACTCACGTACCAATTAATCAATTCAACCTAAAAACCCTTTTATTCTCTTTTTTTTTTTGGCTTAATATATAAAAACCCTCTTGTACTTGTATTTAATTTCAAAATTAATATATAAACTTTAACTGTTTTTTATTTAATACTTGAATGGTGATGTGGAACAGAAAGTGAAACGCACACGACGAGGAAGTAGGTGATAAGTTGTACATAATATCGTTGCGTTAGGCGGTAATTTAGTATATTTTTTAAAATTTGAGTGGTAGATTAAAAATTTAAAAAGTTTATGTATCAATTTTGAAATTAAATACAAGTATAATGGAAATTTAATATATTAAACCTTTTTTTTTTAAATTCTTATTTATTGAAAACTTTTATTTAGATTTTATGCATATCTAAAACCTCTCTATAAATATTTGTCAATGTAATTAATATAAAACAACAATAAATTTTTAATATATATCTTTTTTCACATGCACTAGAGCCACATCACTTCAATATCATACGGATCGTCTGTTTAATTAATACTTCGGAAAAAAATAATAATATAAAAAATTTGATAATCTTAATAAAATGGATTTCACACACACCATCACTAATGTATCAATTGATTGGAAAAAGATTTAAAAAAAAGTGAGAACCATATGATCACGACATCAAATTGAGCATTGATTTCAAAGAGAAAATTATGTCCTAATTGAAACTTACGTCTTTCTTCATAATCCTTAATGGAAGTCAAAACGATGCGATTTAAAAGCTAAATTGTCTATTGAAACACAAAAACTATGGATACTTTCTTTGTCGATTAGGCTGTTTGAAAAAGACATACACGCATGGAGATAAATTTGGTACTAAATCATTATGACAAATTAATTTAAATACGATATACCACTAAAACGACACACTAAAAAAAGATTTCTTTCTTATATTTTATTTATATATATCAAATTACCAAGTGGACATACTAACAATATGCTAATTTAAATTTAAGTTCGAATTTAAAACTTTTCACCCCATCCACTATCTTTCTAGAAAAAAAAAAAGTTACGTTATAAAATAATTATTCTTACGTCAATTTACATATCAATTTATTATTGATTATATTCATTATGTAAATAAATATATGAATCGAATTTAGGTAAGTAAAATCCACAAATTAAATCAAAATCAAACATTCCCCATAAATCATTCCAAAAATGGGGATTTAGATGGATAATTACGTAAGAATTAGCATGCGACAAAGGTTGTCTGGTTGGAAGATAACAAGCATGGTTTAAAGGTGTCGGCAGCAGCAGGATACCAAGCAAGTCTTAATCTTGTTTACATATTTGTATTTATGATTTAATTTTTAGCCACTAACTCCGTATTTGTCTCTTTAGTGATAATATTGGATTTGTTGAAACAAATCTATTGCTTCCAACCCATAAATACCTCTAAACTTTTTCCTTTTTTTCTTTAATTCCTTTTCGACAAAAGTAGATTCATGTATTTGAGAATCCATAAGTTTTCTCTTTGATTGACGCTGCAAGATTTGATAGTGATGTATATATATTATATGCATCAAAGAAAAAATGAAAATTATTGATATTTGATTTAATAGCCAGTACTCAATAAAATTGTAAGAGATATCGAGTTCGATTATTTATAAAAATATTTATAGTTGTAATTATATATAGTTGTAATTATAGCGATGTATATATATATCATATGTATCAAAGAAAAAAAAATGAAAACCATCGATATTTGATTTAATGTCCAGTACTCAATAAAAATTATAAAAGATGTCGAGTTCGATTATTTTTAAAAATATTTATAATTGTAATTATATATTATGCATATCTCTTGTCGTAGTTGTGACTAACAAAAAATTCCATTCATTCTCTACGTACATATTATTTAAATGTCACATTCTCTCATTTATTCATAAAATATAAATAAATGGTCTAATTTGTTCTAGTTTTAACTCACAAATTATTTAAGTTTGACTTGCATTCAATGAGAAAGGCTTGAAATTTAATATGAGTGTGTTTATTTTATTTATTATGTATCATGCTTGATATGTATGCAAACGGATATATAGATGAAGGATAAATTTATCAACTTTTTGGCAATAATTAAATTGTTTCAAAATTAATTTTAAAATCAAATTAGTATAAATCTTAGTTTAATTTCCATCCTTAAAGTAAAAAATATATAGGGGCAAGTAGGAGTGAGTATATGAGCCGGTTAACTGATTCATGAGTCCAAAAAAAATCAGTACATTAATATCGATTTTGAAAAAATATTAACTATTAACCAGTCCATTACCATCGGTTAAAAATTGAAGTGTCTGGTGATGGGTTTACCCTTAAAAAAACTAAAATGAAAGTAAATGAAAATTAAAGAAATGTAAATATAAAAATATAAAAATAATGAAATAAAAAAAATTGTAATAAAAATAAAGAAATAGTGAAATAAAGTTAATAAATTGTAAGGGTGATTATGTTTTGGTTTTTCAGTTCGGTTTATAAGCAAAAAAAATAAACTAGTCTATTAATATCAATTTTTTCAAAACACTGACCATTAACCAATCTATTACAATCGATTAACCCGTATATCGGTTCAATTTCGGATCGATTTTTCGGTTAACCGCATCAACCAATTTTTTTTCTCACCCCCAGATGCAAGTTCATCCTCATAATAAAGAATTATATAATAGTAATTGTTTTTTCCCTCTTTCTCTCTCCATGCAATAGAAAGAGAAAACGTAACATTCAAGGGAATACATAGGAGGGCTTTTACCCAATTAAAATTGGGTTATGGGCCCACAAAAAGAACAGTGAATTTATTGGGCTTAGATTGGGCCTCTACTTGGATATTGCTTTTCGGCATTCCGGCAGTTTTTCTTATAATCTAAACCCAAAAAGAAACAAAGGCCTAAAATCTAAGAAATCATCATTTTAAATTTTTAATCCATTTCCTATTCGAAATTGTTTCAAAACATGTAAATTATATATATATATATTATATCCAATGATCATTCTACGTGTGCCCTTTAATTTATACAGTACTATTTTTGTTTTGTTTCTAGTAATAAATAAACTATATAAAATAAGTCACTAATTAATTACTTTCCATAATTCGAAAGAAACTATCTTTTTGCTTTATGTTTATCCTACTATTAAAGATAGAACTTGTCTGGTCAAATCATGTTTTTTTTTTTGAAAAATGAGAAAAAAAAAAATATTTTAAAGAATGCAAACACGTAAACAATCCTAAATTAATTAATTACACAGAATTTTTTAATTTTGAGAAATTTTATAAAAAATTATTCTTTTAAACATTTCAAATAGAATCGAACTGAACATAAATAAATGAATTAAATTTTGAAAATAGTGATCTAACTGATCGTTCTAGATTTGTTAATTAAGTTAGAAAATGAAACGATACTAATACATTGGAAGGCAGATGATAAAGTCTAAACTTGCCTTGTCAGCGAGATGAGCTGGCAATTCGATCCAATAATTATCCAATCAGAAAAAGGAAAGTTGGTCTGAATTATACGAGAATCTGCTTAGATGATTCAATAATTTTATTTCCCCTTCCAATAGGCAATAGGGACCATCGCCATTATTTTTTTTTCAACGGCAATATGATAATCATTATAATTTATAATTTTTGTACAAATATTAACAACTTATTATTTCACAGCTGAAATAATAACAATCTTCCACACAAATTCGATATTAATTTTATTTTAGGTTTGGGTGGTTTAGTGTTGTCTGAAACAAGCTTTTGTCAATTGATTTTTGACAATTTTTTTATTTGAAATATGAATTTGATCCGACATATAGGATATTCAAATTCGATTCAATCGATTATTAATATATTCATGACTCGATTCATTTGTTCTTTAAAATACATTACATGATATATTTTATTTTTAATGAAAAAATATTTAAAAAGAAAATAATAAATAATGTTGAATGACTTGAACTATTTACCTCTATGTTCCATTTGAATATAATTCAATCAAATTATTTATATATAAAAAAATTCAATTCATTTACATCCTATTCTATATATATGTTTACCACATTTAGTTTTTAAAGTTTTTTTTTTTAAATCAACCTTAAATTAAATCAAATCAGAATCTAATACATTGGATAAAAAAGAGATGGTGGTCAGACTCATTCTCCATAAACAGATATACATTTAACTGCTCTAACAAGACTATAAGCAGCTAAATTCGCTGTTCGTTTAATAAAGATAACTAAGCATTTATCAAATGTTTTAAGTAATTTTTCACAATCATAAATAATATCTGCAAAATAGGATAAGTCCGTTAAATCCTCATACGGAGCTCGAGCTACCATTAAACAGTCCGTCTAAACCTGAATTTGAGCTTTATTTTAATCTTCCAACTAGTTTAAAGCCTCTCTAATCGGAAGAACTTAAGCAACATGTGGCGCGAAGAAAAGCTGCATGACAAGCAAGAAGTGATAAATATTTTAATGAAGATTGTATGATAATATTTTAAAGTAGTTAGAAGTGATAATATGTTAATGAAGATTGTATGATCCATTGAAGTGATATAGCAATTAGAAGATCGGAAGAGAATTTGTATATGGAAATTAATGTCATTAAAATTCAGAAAGCATAAATGGCATCATGGAATTTATACCCATTAGACAAATTCAACCATATTCCACTCAGCCACTTTAAAACATTTGAAATCTATTTATTTTATTTTTTAAACAAAACATCTCAATCAAAACTGTTCATTTGTTCCCAAATCTCCTACCTCAAATCTTGCTTTTTAGTTCCAACGCAAGTATCTTTGGCATCGCACCTAGAATTTCTTGTTCATTCCTTTGCTCTCTTTTTTTTCCCTAAATCAGTGAGAGAATATTAAATTAACTAGAATAATTATATAGAAATAATTGTACCATGAAAATTCCTTATTTGTACTGTATATATCATATTTTCTTTATCATGTTGGATGAGCTAATATGTTTTTCTTTTTCGTCCAACATTAGTTATAATATGCATAAAAATAATAATTATTAGATGGGACAATGAATAGAAACATGAAACAAAGACAGCTCTAACTTTTTTTTTTTTCAAATATTAATTAATTTTATTTTACAATAATAAATATCTGACGTTCAGTTAATTACTAGTAACAATCTATTATCAATGCTTATAAAATGTTTGATTTACAAGTGTATTATTAATGAAAATAAGGTTTGAATAAAAATCTGATCCGATCTAAATTGAGGTGTCTGAATTATAAAGTTATGTTATGACTAATAATTTCTTTTAGAGAAAAAAACTTCATAAATAAATATAAGAATGCGGTCTCTCCCTCCCTCATATAGACAAGTGTGAGATTGATTAATTAAATTGAGATAATGCATGATTATTCTTAATTAGAGCATTATTAAACAAGGGATTAGATTAGACAAGATAAAACAGTGTAATAATACATAAGTAGTGTCATGTCATGCCAACTTCAGTTGGGCCGTAGTTCCACTGCTTTGAGAAATGGGGACCCACTTCCTATCATTCTCATGATATGCACGTGGCCCAACAACTCCTCATGATTCAGTCCTCCATCAAAATGGCCAATGGCGCTGGGGCCCACGAAAAAGAGCAACTGTAGGCCCCATTGAGTTGCAGTGGACCCACTTTTCTTCTATAATAGATTAATAGTTGGACAATTGGTGGACCCACTTTAAGACCTCCGTCCTATTCCGTGGGTCTTGCTCTTACACGATTATTATTTTTATTAACCTTCGGTTTCTCCTAAACAAATGACTATTATTCATTAATTTTATACAGCTAAATTACTTACAAATTTATTAAGTTTTTGTCAGAAAATAATTCAATATTTATGGATGGAAACGTAATAAAGCGACCTGAAATGTAATAAAGCGAGTAACTTAAATTTCATCTGAATATTTATTTGTAAATTATATTCTTTTTAATGTTTATAAATCGAATTAATAATATTTTACAATATAAAAAAATCAATATTTACTATATATAAATATTAATTTGGCTGTAAAAATTATTTTTATATGATAAAATAATTTGAAAAATATGGAAAAAAATAAAACTGAAAGAGTTCCAGAACTAAAATCATAGTAGCAATTAAGGATGCAGAGTAATTAGAAAAGGAGTAATCAAGATTAGGGATGCAGTTTTACAATTTAATTAAAAGAAAGAAAGAAAGAAAGAGATTAGGGAGGGGGTAGATTAAAAGCATTAATAAGAAGAGGTGGAGAGTAAATCTGGTGATAAGAAGCGCCGGCTTTTAACATAAATAAATAAAAGAATCTGTGCAGTAGAATTAGCAGTTTAGTACTGTCAATCAATTAGTCCCCTTTAAACCTTTTTTATTTTCTTTATTTAAATTTGAAAGCTCCCAGCAGTCTCTTTCATTATTTTCACCATATTAATATTATTCTCTTAATTTTATTTTATACGTCACTTTTATTATTTTCACCATATTAATATTATTCTCTTAATTTTTTTATTTTTATTCATAATTTTTAATTTGTTGTTGAATTTTATTTTTTATATTTTTATTTCAATAAATTCAAATATGAAAATTTCATTTTAAGAATTGATTTTCATATTTATCCATATTTTATTTACATTTTTTAAATTTGATTCGTTTAGCTAATATTAAATGCAATTTAAATTTTTATTATATAAAGCTGTCCTCATGTGGAGATTGTTGTCTTCATCTATTGAGTGTTTTTTTCTTTCTTGAATAAAATGTGGCATTCTAGTGTAGAAGCTGATTATATAATTTTCCTGTAAACAATAAATAAATTGAGTTTTCCGCTAAAATCAGATTATTTGTTGTAAATTACTATAATGCACTATTTTTATCAAATAAATTCAGTTATATATTTTAGAAATTTTATTGATTTTATTTTATTTATACTCTACATATGCATATTTTATTTTATTTTATTAATAAAAATTTAATTTTGCATTAAAAAAATACGGTAAATTAAATAAAAAAATAATTAGATCAAATTAATGAAAGTGATCTATTTTTAATAGCAGAGAGATAGAGAGTTGAAGAAAAAGCAGAGGAGACACCTCTAGCCATTAGGACACGTAGACAGATTTCGCCAGTTTGTACCACCTGGATTTTATATTTAAAGCCTAACTCCTCTTTTCTTTTTTTTTAATTTCTATTTTGTTTATTTCCTTAACTTAATTATTATTATTATTATTATTATTATTATTATTATTATTATTATTATTATTATTATTTGTGTGTATATCTCTGTTTTTTCTCAAAAACTACTTGCTCGTCTACACAATTCAAACATACTTGCTCTATATTTCTAACATCTGCAGGGAAGGACCTTTCCCTTTAGGTCTTTTTTCTTTTAAAAAATATCTATATTTAGGTCTTCTATTTATTTTTTTTGGATATTTTATTTTGGGATCATAAAGTTGAAGTTCAAGCATGTATAGTTTTAATTGGGATTTGTATAAAATATTTTTTATTTCGAAATTTATACTTTTAGTGTTCATCCATTGTGATTCTTTCTCCAAAATTATAAACTAAACCATAGTGAAAAAAATTAGGTTTATTCCTAAAAAACTGCTCAATAGCGGTGGAATTTAGCAACGGCCATAATTCAGTTGCTAATTCACCACTGTTTATAATTCTATCGTATAGTATGTTGACAATCTGACTAAATATAGCTACTAAATGGAGAATAAGAATAAGTGAGGAAAAATGAGAAATAAGAGATGATGTTTTATTTTAAAGATAAAATGCTTATTTTATTTTTTTAAAGAGGACAAATATAACCATTATTTTTTAGCAGATAAATGTCAATTATTTTTCTTATTACACGCTATCACATGCCTCACAAAAATTTAATTTACGGTTCATGCTACGTGACTTATTAGGGGAGTAATTGGTATTGTTTTGGCAAATTTAGTGGTAATTGATATTCGGATTAGCTGAGATATGGGATCTTCAAATTGTTCCAATTTTAAGATATTTTTATTTAGTAAGCCTATAATATAATATAATATAATGTCTCTAATAAGTTGTTTATATATAATTTTATACGGCGGGGCACATTTCTATTCATATCCACGGTGCTTCAAGGTTAAAATTAATAAATAATTACGAACTGTATTCAATACAAATAGTACATGAAAGGTAATATATTAAAGTTTTATTATATATTTTGGAAAAAATTAAAGGGCATATCGATGTTACCATAAGGTGATTATCAAAGCTACCAAACCAATCACGTCTCCTTAACAGTTTACTTATTTTCCATTGTGAAGAAACTCGGCCTTTCGTTTGGTGATGGTTAGACTTTATATATATATATATATATATATATATGAAAAGTTGAAAGCTTTCAAAAAATACTCATCTATATATATATTTGTAGCTAGGTTTATGAATGAAAGTGAGCAGGACGAAGAATAAAAAGGAAAAAATGAAAATAAAAATCTGCATCAATTAATAAAGTGTGAGTAGACGTGTAGCATTGCACCTCTTATAATGGGGACTAATATCGATGTCAATGGATGATGATAAGCTTTGAAAAGTGATGTATAATTAAAATTTCATGTCCATAGTCAAACTGATCGCAATGTGAGAGGAGAATAGAATTGGGTTATTACTTTTGGATATAATGAATTATATTATTGATGACACACTGAATATTATTTGCTTTAAGATTCATTCAGTCGGTTCACTTAACTGGTAAGATTCAAGACCCAACAATCAAGAGCAGTAGGCACGAACTCTTAGGCAGCGCACACGTCCGATCGGCTGATGTGACCGTCAGTCCCATCAGCAGCGTGATACAAGACAGCGCTTATGTCTATCACCTGCTCCCTGTCACGCCGCCCAATACCTGCTCTGACAGTCAGTAATCACTTTTCATGCACTCAAGTGCCCCTCAACCGTCTCATATAAATAGGCCAGCCAACGATGGCTCCAGGTATTGAATATTCAGCATTCTCTATTTAAAGTACATTATCTCTCTAAGCTACTAAATTAAGTTTCGGAATACTAACGTCTGGTCCGATCGGACACTTCTTACTGCAGGATTTTCTCATCCGATCGGCTCGTTTTCTCATCTCCAGATAAAGACTTTTTAGACTTTATCATTTGGTACTTTCGTTGAGAGTCGATGCCAGCGCCCGATCGGTCAGTCCCGACAAGCGGCCAGTCCCGTAAGCGGCCAGCGCCGAAGACTTCTCTCGGGAGGGGAAATAATGATAGCAATGCTATCATCCAATCCCACATCGGCTGGAAATGAGTTGGAATTGGATCTTATAAGGGCCAATGACACATTCTCCCTGTATGAGGCCTTTTAAAATCGTGAGAATTTCGACCCAAAACGGACAATATCGTTCACAGTCCGATACTCTCGATAAAGTCAGAAATACCTTTATCAATTATATGAGCGAATAATTGCTTGCTGCACAGCTATATATGATGAAGATAAGCGAATACTTTTAACAAAATTTTATGTATCAATTCTAACTTTTGAGTATAAAATTAAAATTTATGAAAAAGGATAGGATGCATGCAACATTTCTCAAACCTTGTTGGTGTCTTTTTCTTGATTATCTTTATTTGCACGATACCCAAACTGATCACAATATATAAATATATATAGAGAGATTTATTTTCTTAAAGATTATATTCAATTAATAAATAAATAAATAAAGAAAGAAAGAAAAAAAGAAAATTATCCTAGGAAGCCAAAAAAGGAACTCGAATACCTTTTTCCCTACTTTTCTGATAATTAAAAATCATATCATTTGGTAGTTTGCTATATTATATGTTCTCGCTTCATTATGGGAACCGATCTTTAATTTAGGGTTTGTCTTGTCAATTATTATTATTACTGTTGGATGGGGAGGTATACGTATTACTATAATCTTAACTAGCATCCTTTAATTAATTGAATAGTAAGTATCATTTAGTTGTGGTAATGGTGACTGTCAACTACCGTACTTCTAGCTTACTCCCATAATTAAACTCTACTGCTCAACTTCACCATTCAATAATTCTAAATTGGAAACTTAATCGACTTAACATGAGAGGTTGTTATTCTGATTTTAAAAATGCCACTTTAAATTAATTCAATTTTAAAAGTTATCTTTTTTAAATAAAAAATAACTTTATCTTTTTTTCGAAACTAACTAATTACACGACTTGTTAATCTTGCCCATATCGATTAGGTTTAAAGTAAAATAGAGAACATTTAGGCTACTATATATAATATTATTTGTTAACATTGACAAATAATAATAATAATAATAAATTATAATATTATTTTTTAACAAAGTAAACCAACGGCACCCACAAAAATATGTCCACCAATTTTTCTATTTGGTGTTGTATTAGTTATTATTATTTTTAGTTCTCACTTAGCGGTATTCTAAATGAATTTTAACTTTATGAAAAACACCTTTAAACTTATACTATATCGAAATTAATTTTCATTCGAGTCGAAAAGATTATTTGAGAAGCACAAAACTCTGGTCCCAGGTTTTAAATGGCGATATATACGATAATTCGAACTCACGATTTCGTTTAAACCAGTAGAATATTTTAATAACTCACCTACATCAAGGGGTTATTTATACATTTATTTTATACTTATTCATTATTAGAATTGTATAATATTAAGATAAATTATAGTAATTTATATAAATAATTAAGAAGAGCACACTTATTTTAATTATATATGATAATTGGAATGGACAACTTATGAAGTTCATGGGCAGAAAAATCCAATCCAGGGGCAATAAAACTACGTGCTACATTAAAGTTCTAACGAGTTTTTCTAATTTCCAACAATTTATGTATATCCTTCGAATCAGTTGCCACGAAAAGAAAAGAAAAAAAACTATTTTTATAATTTTTTGTTGGCTTAATGTATATAGACAAAAAATTTCCGATACATGGATTCGGTTATAATTAAATTGAAATAAATAAAATTATTATTTAATAAAAATTATAAATCGAAATAAAATAAATTTTAGTATTAACTAAATTAATAATTGAAATTCTCCTATTAATAATTTAAAGAATTATATTTAAAACATGCCCTTTTAATCAAATTACAAATCGAATTTCACATATTTTTGCTAATTAAATCAAATTGAATTAGTTCAACTTCGATTAGGGATTAAAACCGAAGGTTGCTAACCCACATTGATCAGGCGAATTAAGAAGCAAATTTTATTTCCACGAGTCGGACAAAAGCTGATTGAAAGAAACGTGAAGCTGACGCGCCTGGAACTGCAAAAATGGAAGAAAAATACTGAACTATAACGTATAATAAGAAGAGAAGAAAACAAAAAATCAAACAAGCAAAAGAAAAAACAAAAGTAAAAAAAAAATTAATAAAAGGGGGTACGTGGCAGTTAACAAGCACAACCAGTCAAATCTCTAGCTACGCTAATCGTGATACTGCTCTTCATGGCCGTGAAAATGGACCCACCAATCTCTCTACCCCTTTGTACCCTTTCTTTTTTCTATTTATTTCCCTTCATTTTCTCCATCACCCACCCCCCCCAAAAAAAAACGTCTCTCCTATTCCGCCACCTGCTCCGCCGCCTCCACCACCACCCGAAGTGGAGCCTTGGTATAATGAGAGATGGTGGGCTTAAGCATAGTTTTAGAGGCACAAAAAATTAATAGTGTTAACAAGAAAACTCCACAAGTTATTAACAAAGCTACTATGATCATAAATAAACCTTCTTTGCCTTCTTCTTCTTCTTCAACCTCTTTATCTTCTTTTCCACTTCCTACTTTCTTGGAACATTGCTTTCTTTGTGGACAGAAACTTCTGCCTGGCAAAGATATCTACATGTACAAGTAAGCATAAACACAAACACCTTGTCTACAGTATTTGTATTTTGTTTTTCTTTAAATACCCAGATCTTATATGACTGTTTTTTCTTCCTTTAACACTGTAAAGGAGAGATCTTTAGTGTTGTTTCTGGTTTCTGAGGCTAACAGCTTTAATGGGCATGGTTTATTTTGTGGAAAAAAATTGAAAGTTTGATTTGGGTTTTCATTTTATGCAGAGGAGACAGAGCTTTTTGTAGCGTGGAGTGCAGGTGTAGGCAGATTTTCATGGACGAAGAAGAAACCCTAAGGAAGGAGAACTGTTCACTGGCTGCCATGATACCTTCTTCTGCTGCTGCTGCTGCTTCTCCTTCTTCTTCACCATCAGCATCTTCATCTTCTGCTTCTCGTCACCGTAAAACCACAAGAAATCGAGCGGGTGGTTTTGCATATTGAGAGAGACGGAACTGAAAATGAGTTTTTTTTTTTTAAAAAAAATAATTTTCTTGAATTACCAGTCTTACCCTTGTACCTTTTTTGTAATGACATCGTTTTTGCTTCCTGGTATGAAGCCAAAAGGGCATTAAAAAACTGTCCCATGTATCGGCCATGGTTTGGTTTTGTTATTTGTCATAACAATTAAGGAGGTTAGAGACGTTTATTGGCTTAATGATAGTTGAGTAAATTAGTTAATTCTTGGCCATGTTTTCTTTAAATTTGAAGGAGTTTTTAAGGTTCATGAGAGTTATCGTTTTCTTGGAATAAACAATCGGTGTTTGTTCATTTGTTTAGGAAGATGACAAAAGGTACATAAATGTTGGATTATTCTGGTAAGAGCATTCCAAGATCACCCACTCAGATGGAGAGGACAGTGCACTTAAGAGACAACCTTTTTCAGTAACATAGTTTTAATCACTTTATTTAAGAGTTTAATCAAGTACTAATACACTTTTTGTTTAAAAATTGTGGGAACTATGCCACTCCACTTACACCAAGGAACCTTTCATTATTGTCTAGTTTATTATGTGAAGTGAATCAAGAATGGTCCCCATAAGCAACTTAGTGATTATCCATTGGAATGTATTTGAATTTCTTTGCTTATTACTGTTTTGGAACTTTATTTTGCTTATAATGAGAGTTAATTTGGGAGCAAATGTCCTTATAATTATCATAAACAATGCACAAATTCCCCTATAATTGTTGAAATGGTGCTAAATAGTTCTATTTTAACACTCTTCTAGTACACTAAGGGCACTTTAGCTCTTAAAATAAAATAATAAGCAAAATAGAGCATTGAGATAAACGTAGTAAAGATGGTATTGCATGGGATGAAACTAACAGTATAAGATGGATGAAGTTTGTTTGTTTGTTTGCAGCAAATAGAAACAGTGCCTCAAAAAGAGTAGTAGAAGAAGTTTGGTTCCCTAAAACCCGCATTAAATTCATGGATGCCCATTGTTTTTAGATCTAATTCTATTGGGGAAGTAAGATGTGTTGAGTGAGACTACCTAACTGACCAATAAAAATATCCACATTTTGGGTACACTGGAAGTTGTTGCTCTTTTAAGTGTCATTTGCCTTGTCTGTCTTCTTATATATATAACAAAACAAATAGCTTTGGCTTAAAAATAATATAATTTACATAATAGAACTATAAAAGCAACCCTTGCTTTGCTTGAGAAAGCAGGTTGACCATAAAAGTAATATTGGTAAGGTGAGTGAAGAAGAAGATGAAGAAGTCTATATAGTAAAAGAAAAGCCATGAGAAAGAAAGTTCCAACATGTCCTATCTAATAATTCAAAAAAAATAAAAATAAATAAATAAATAAAAAGCCAAGATGCATTGCATAATATTTTTAGGTAAAAAGTCCCCAATCGAATTGCAACTTAGAAAGGTAGATATGAATTTTTAACCTAAAAATAAAACAGAGCAAATTTTGCTGATAAATTATTGCAAGTGATACAAATTTATTTTTTGTTTTCTTTTTAAAAATGCATTTAAAGTATTGAAAATTATACAAATTTATCTTTAAATTTTATTTTTTAAAAAAAAGCAGCTAAAATATTAAAAAATAATATAAATTTTCTATTCTTTCAACGGATTAAGAGTAAATATGAACAATTTTTAATATTTTGAGGACCAATTTCAA
Source organism: Excoecaria cochinchinensis (assembly GCA_947683425.1). NCBI lineage: Eukaryota > Viridiplantae > Streptophyta > Magnoliopsida > Malpighiales > Euphorbiaceae > Excoecaria > Excoecaria cochinchinensis. The sequence continues at coordinate 7,197,251 of CANTUQ010000056.1, read as the reverse complement.
TACTTTAGTGATATTTTTTTTACAAAAACAATTTTAAAAATAAATTTATACTATTTTTAGTATTTTAGAAGCAAATTTATCTTTTATACCCAAATAAAATTAATAATAAAAAAACAGAGAGAATTAGGATCATGGAATCTTATGCCTTCCAATGTGGTTTTTGAAGGGGTGGAACCCTTGAAAGGGCAACCATATAGAGAGTAAAAGATATGGGCATACGTACTAATTTGGAATAATTAGGGTTTGCCACTTACTTGTCTTTATTTGGTGCTACCATCCACAAATCCTTCTCTGGAAAGGGCCACTTGGGTTCTCTTTTTTTTTTTTTTATTTTGCCTACTCCAAAAAGTTTGCTAATTATTTGTGTGTTAATTTAGTGGTTCTGAGGCTGGAGTTTACAATTAAGACAAATTTGCGAGCTTCAGATCCTATTATTAAAATCACCGACACGAAGATTATCCTTTTGTACTGTCATATGATACTAATTTTTAAATTTCCTCCAAATTCTGCTCGTGTAATTAATCTACAGAAAGAATGTGTGTATGCATAAAAAAATGTATGAATAATTAAATCATTTGAAAAAAACCATATAAAAAGGCCGCTAGATATGCTAACCACTAACATCAAAAGAGCATTGAACTTAAATCATGTAGGCAGATGAATATGTATTCATAGTCATGGAGTTGTTAAGGAAACTTCTCGTGAACTTGCTTCTAGCTAAAATTGTGGGCGAAAAGGAAACTAGGTGCAGGGCAGACAGTGATTTACTTGAATATGTGATTCTGTGTAGTAAAAGAAGACATGGATTTGTCATAGGCGACCAAATGCAACAAGAACCAGCATGACAACAGACAACTAGTAATTCATTTGACAGAAAGAAAGCATTCACATCCAAAGTTCACCGACATTTCGAGTGAAATTAAAATATACAAGTTGGCACAACAATCTCTGGCTAGAGTTTTTGCATGAAGTGGATATGGATTAGATACATACAGGCACTAACTATAGCATCATATGATCATGAACTTCTTGTCGTCATCGTTGTGATGTCCATCATGATCAACCAGATTTGAATAGAAGAATTGCTTTCTGATCCAAGTAGAAATACACAAAGTGGTTTGTCTCGTGAGTCACGTATGATCCTGTGAATGGCAGTAGGGAAGAGGTAAGAAAAATAACATCACTCAATCTTCATTCGATGGGTTAAAAACAAGATTGTAACCAATATTCACTCAAACAACCAAACAAAATCAATATCAACGAGCCGGCGAGCAGATATATACCACACCGTTGCAAGGAAAACAAACTTCTTGGAAACATGGGAATTAAAATGAATACAGACTACACTGTCTGATCCAGATAGGATACTAACTAAATGGATACGGGATTTATTGGCTCTTCCTCAACTAGAAGGCAGAACATAATGACATTTGACCGCTTCTCTGAACAGATGTATGGTGGCGATAGCAGTACTGTAGTTGAGATAAATAATAATCCTAAATAAGTGCTCATTGAATTGCTGGATACATAGAATGAATAACCAGGCGATAGCAGTACTTTTTCCAAGGAGAATGTTCTGCTGGCAACTTGGCAGAGAGACTGAAACTACAGGATAACCTCGCAAATCCCCTTCCCATTCCCGCCCCATCCCTTCTAGACCACTAAAAGAAATTGATCTACAATGGCAGAGCAGTTAGTTGCCTGCACACACCCTAGTTTGATATCCTTGCATTTCACTGACTCTCAGTACAGATCAGATTTACACTTTGCTTAGATAGATAGATATATTGATAAAAACCAAGTAACCATACCAGTTAACAACTAGTTCATCTAAAAATCATCCACGTAGGACTTACTATTTAGCAAGGATAGTTTCAGTAATCGGATTCGAAAAGACAAGGCCGTACTTGAAAAAGATTTGAGAAAATTTATCATTCTGCATAACAAAGCATCCAAAACGAATAGTCATTTTCCAATTAGCATTGTGTGACAAGACTGATTATGCTCCACTTACAGTTGTCAGCTAATATTAATTATTGTCATAATTTTTAACTGCAGTTCACTCAAAACCCCCATCACACAACTACCAACCTTAAATCAAAGAAAGCGCCCCCTCTAGAAGCTGCTCAGGCATAGCTCACTGCATCCCCTAATATATCATGTGGCACTCATATCATATTATTTATTTTTATATCTGAAAATGGATTAAAGCACACAACTTGCTGAATAGTAATCAATACAAATTTCTCAATTGTTAGGATTAATTTGGGTAGCACCCAATGATGCTGGCATGCATTCATCTAATAGAGTACATTCCATCTTAAATGCACAAAAAGGATTGGACTTTTAATTATGTCCACTAACAATATAAAGTAAACAACAAAGTTATTGCCCATTCATCAGATTGTCTGCATAGAATGCTTTAGTTAAAGCCATTGTCAGCAGTTGAAATATCCTAACTCTTAGCCAATGATACTTAGACCCAACATACAGCCAAGATAGTCAAAAAGCCTTTTTAGATGCTAGTAAAACGAAGCTCAAGGTATTCATATTAGTTCTTGCATTTCAAGTTAAGTTAACTATTCACACAACCAAGTTGGTCAATAATGACACATGCAAATTCTTCCAATAACAAGACTACTTTAAGCAGCACTAAAGCACTTCCATTTTATAAGACAAACTACTTATGCATAATGCACAAGAGAGGAACAAATGGAGCTCTGAAGTGGATTTCTTCATTTGCAATTTGGGGCATCCAATAACGTTGACATTCAGCCACCAAAAGGAATCAAGGTTAGCTCAGGTTTGAGTAATTTCCATCTTTCAGCAATCTCAAAAAAAGTTCAGACTCTGGAGACTAGTTTCAGTATTTTCCATCTTTCAGGAATCAAGGTTAGCTGAGGTTTGAATTTCTGAGTGCCACTTTTGCACAAAAACTAGTAACTAACAATTGCGCACCCACATCTATTACATCACATTTTATTTTCCTGTTAGAAGTTTATGAAGAGCTAGCTCTCTCATTTCTTAGAAAAATAAAAAGAAAATCAAATGATTGAAGCTTATATCCAGATCAAGCAAGACTTGGAACCCAAAGCTACAGTATCAAATGACCTCAAATCTGAGCAAAAGAATGACGGATAAGGAAGAAAGGCTGAAGTGGGTTACCAAAATTGCGACCAACGATGCAGTGCCAAGTAGGTCCATGCCTCTTATCGAACTCCTTCTTTATGTGCTCAGCAACATCCTTCTCTACATTGTGCTTCTCAAAAGCCTGAAAAAAAAAAGCCGCTAATAAAAAATTTACCCAAAACTAGCAAAAACTTTAAAAAAATAATTCAAAAATTGAGCAGATGAAAAAGAAATTAGTAGTGAGGAGAAGCTAACGGCGATTGCAATATCAACGGCCTCTTTCTGCATGTCATCTTTCATGTCAGCATTCTTGATGGTGATTTTCTTGGCAGTGGGAGCAGTAGCCGGAGACACTTTCCGATCATCGGGAATTGGCTTGGCCGGCAGACCACCGTTGATGCTTCTCTTTGCTTCTTCAGTACTCATGGATTTAGCTTCGAAATTTCGCTTTGGAATTAAGGTATTTTGCGTAATTGGCTTCCCTGATTTAAAGTGAGAGATAGGAACAGTTCTCCTCTCTGCGAAAAAGAGAATTGTATTGATTAATAATTTTATTTATTTTATTTTATTATTATTGTTTGATCATTTTACTGTACAGTAGTTTCTCTCTGGTCTGTTTTTTCGTCTGCTCATAGTAATTTTCAAATCCCCGGTAAATTCGTCACAATTATTAATTCTCTAAACGGCATCGTTCATGTGCAAAAGAATACTATGCCGGTTTAAAGTTATCAGGCCCAATGTTAAAACCCATATTGTCTTATTCCTCAAAACCTGCAGCCCAAATCCATTAAAAATTACAAGGCCCGGAAAGAAATTAGTTGAAGCCTCAACAAAAGAAACATTGAGGTGAATGGTGAAGCAAGTCACCTCAATTAAGATGAATTGAAGTAAAGATTTCAGAATTGACAAAGAGGTTAATGGGCTTGGGCTATGAATTGGATTGGAAGAACTTGATCAAACAGTCTTTTAAAAATGAGCAAATTAGCCTGAAAAGAATAAAAGATAACTGTCTGAACTTGATTGGAAAAAAGTTTTCCAATGGTTAAGTTAGAATGGAAGAAAGATATCAGATATGTGTGAATATAGAGAGAGAGTAATGAAGAGAAGTACATCTAAATTGAAAGGTGTGAGTTGGACAAATAATAAATCTAAAAAATTCAAATCAAATATAATCTGAATCATATACCCAAATAGTTAATTATGATATTTGTAAATCATAATATTTAAATGGGTTTTTTTATTGAGAAAAAATTATTATATCACATACGATCATTTTTGTTATTTTCACTAAAATTAAAAAATATTAATTAGATTTAAACTTAAGATAAAATTGAGTGATTTAATATGTAAATTTAAATATAATATATCAATTTATATTAAAAAATAAAATAAAATTATATTTTAAATTTAAAAATAACAGATAAATTAAATTTAAAAATGATAAATAAAAACGAAGAGAGGATATACTATATTAATTATTTTTTTTAATATAATTTAAATTATTTTAAGCCTCCTGACAAGCAGTTGTTTTGTATCTAAAAATGGAAGGATGAGAGTAGTAACAAATTTAGCATAGTAATGTGTGAACTTTGAAAAAATGAAAGTGACGCCTCTTTGTGTGGACCCTATTTCTAGATAAACCACTTAAAATCTGAACCTCTCTATGTCTTTTCTTAAACTGATGTCCAAAATATTTACACACTATAAATGTGAAAACATTACCCAGAATTTCTTCAAATCAGGAACTGACACGTATTTGCTCATTTCTATTACAGCCGCTGACTCCACGCGCTAGGGGCGCCATTAAATTTCCAAATACTTATCGAACAGCCACCTTGGCTTGCTGAGATGGCGCCACGCCCATCCCGATATTTAGAATTTCGAGGCCAAATTTTAACTATATTAAGGATATATTGGTTTCCCCGTACCTCGCAGGAGAAGCGCGTATAAGCACGCTCGTTCTGTATTAATGTTGAGATGAGCACAATAAAAATGAACCGACAATGAATTAATACAACCTAGTTATAACATTGAAATTAATAAATTAAATGCAAAACAAGCACAAAAATAGAAACCGGAAAAAAAAAAAGCTAGGTGGAATATAATTTTATTTTTTTAATATTTTTAAAATAAAACAATTTAATCATAAATTGAATCCGATAAAATTAAAATTTTATTTATTTTTAAATAATTGATAGTTTGCCAAAATTAATTGATTTAAACGCATTATTACTTATTTTCTTTAAGCAAAATTTTGAATTTGGATTTATGAATAAAAAAATGCATGCTGAGAAAATTTTATTCTCGTAATAAATTTAATCATATAAAAAAATATAAAAGGTAATTTTACTAGATTTTATTTATTTGCTTAAAAAATAATTCTTTTTCATTTTTAATTATTGTTGTTCTATCTATCTTTTGAATGACAAGTAGCATTAGCATTTTTATTTTATCTATTTTATTTTGATTATTTTCTTCTCAAGAGATAAATATATGAAAATGATTCCTTAGAAAATTGTGCTCTATGGATTTTCAATGTAATAATTTAATAATAAGTTTTGTATTTTTATAATAATCATACTTGTTCGGTCCAAATAATATTCTTATTACAAAAGGAATAAAAATATAATTAATCGAACAACCATGTTTTAACACAAATATGAAGTGTAGGCTCTTACTATATCGGTATTAGAATTTAATACTCATACTTTCCATTTTTTCTGTAATTATAATAAATGTCTTAAATCTTAATTGAAAAACATAATTATTAATCAAACTCTAAATGGTTAATCAAGCATGGGATATTCAAAATCAATAATAAAATTATTGAGTAGCCCGTTTTCATTTTCACGAATAACCTTTATCATCATATCATCATCATCATATATTGTTTCATTTTATATAACTAAGTGAAATAATTAAAAAAAAAATTAAAAAGTATAAATGAAAAACAATCATAATCATAACATATTTCGATGAAAACAAGAGTGCACTTGCAACAACCGTTATTCGTGAAGTATTGGCGGGTGTGTTTGACGCTCATCGGAGCGCGAATGAGTAAGCATAAAGCCCTCGTGGTTATCCTAATGAATAGAGATTTGTAACAGCACAGCGTCATAGCGGCTTAAAATTACAATATATAAGGGTCTCGCCTTCTTCTTTTGGTTGCTTCAAAACTTCAAATCAAACATATCACGATTGCACGAAACCCCTTCCATTGAATGGAACTCAACTACTAACCACTTTTCTTTCTCAATCTTATCTTAGAATTCAATTTTGTGATTTCTCTTCGGAAACCCTAACTCGATAAGCTTACTCAAACAATGGCGAAAGGGAGAACAACCATTGATGTAGGTTCTGATGGAGTTGCTATCATCACCATCATTAATCCTCCTGTTAATTCCCTCTCTTTTGACGGTACCTTTTCTCTTTGGTCTATTTGATCTTTTTATTTTTGCTCTATCGATCCGGATCTTTTTGTGCGATCCTGCTATTATGGTGAAGCTCGATTCGTTGCTTTTTGGTCAGCTAACTTTTTTCTAAGTTCATTTCCTTGAATTATTAGTTTGGTTCTTTTTGTGTCTGTCAAGCTTGTGACCATACACTTATGATTTGTTTGAATTATGGCAAAATTGCTTGAATTATTTATTATTACCTTTTGGTCGATGAAGGAAAATTTTATAGCCAATGAACAATCGTACAACAATCCATTTGCATCCACTTTATAGGGTGCTGATCGTGTCCAAACACTCCAATTATATCTATTTATATTCTTACTGTTATGCTATTCAAAAACTTACTGGTAACATTTGCAGAATTTCTACTTCTGATCCTATCTTTTATTGAATTTCTGTCCTGCCATACCCAACATCCAACCATTGAATTATTATTATTATTTTTTTGTTTCTTTTGTTAGTCTGTGGAAATTCATATAATTCGATTTTTAAATGCTGTTTGAAATTAATTATTAGACTTCGGTCTGATTGTGGGAGGAGATTGATTCCATCGCGCATAATACTGTTTGCTCATAGTTACTTATCTTAGTAGGAATACCTTTTTGGAGTCTCCGTCTCCCTGAGTTTGTTTTGACTAACAGATCCTACTAATAAAGTAGGAATACGTTCAGGTGATGTTTGGTCAGGGTAATGTCTTTAGGCAGATATGTTAGAGGAACTGATGGCTAATTTTGAAAACCAGGATCTCAAGGTCTGCTGAATTTGTGGAGGAGCATACATTATTTGTATGTTGTTAGGCCTTTATTCTCTTAGGATTGAGTTACTCTGTTTTGCTTTAAATAGGTGACAATGGCTGAGCGGAACATTCTCAATTGAGCTTCCTTTTTGACTTCGAAAAGCTAAAGAGTCCATTTATCGTGTCTGGTTATTAAAGTTTCTGATTCTGTCTCAGTGATCAGAGACAAATGGAATTGCTTTGCATCATCTAATCCAACTAGATACTATTCCTTTTTAGACTATTGTTTTTTTAGAAAGTAAGGATCAGATTGTTGTGTATGCTTAATTTAATTCATTTCCTCAGATTGTTGTGTATGCTTAATTTAATTCATTTCCTTGTTTATACTTTCAATGAATTATGTTATTTTCCAAATTTCTTATAAGATGCTTGTTTTATCTTTCCCTATCTTGCTGTTTTTCAGTGCTGAACAGCTTGAAAGATAGTTACGACCAAGCCTTAAGAAGGGATGATGTGAGGGCAATTGTTGTTACTGGTAAGTGTTAAGCTGTTACTTGCGAAAATTGCTAGGAGCTTCTATTGTGTGGATTCTGGTTAAGCATTTTTTTAGGTAAGTGAGACTATAAGACATGAAGCTAATATCTGACATCATTGGGGCAGGTGCAAAGGGAAAGTTTTCTGGTGGCTTTGACATTTCTGCTTTTGGTGGAATTCAAGGAGGGAAAGGCATGTTAAATTTGTTATCCATCTTATATTCTAGTAATTAGCAATCACAGCTTAATTGACATTTCAATTGCATTCTTTCAGTGGATCAAGGCAGGCCTGGTTATATATCAGTAGAGATTCTTACTGACACTGTGGAAGGTGCTGCTTCTGTGTTATCCTTTTTCATAATGGCTTAAAAGTTTTCACAATAATTGGAATTTTTATGTGGACTATTTGACTGGTTCCAGCTGCAAGAAAACCTTCAGTGGCTGCAATTGATGGCCTTGCCTTAGGTGGAGGGTTAGAGGTTGCTATGGTATGTATTACTAAAGCCTGTGTCTTTTAAAATTTGAGCCTGTTAGACCTAGTTCTTAGATAACCTAATGGAATTGTCATGTCAGGCATGCCATGCACGTATCTCAACCTCTACTGCGCAATTAGGCTTGCCTGAACTTCAACTTGGAGTAATGCCTGGATTTGGAGGTATGCTAATGGGATTAGTAAGTTCCTTTTGTTGGGAGCTTTTTGGATTATATCTGTCTTTCTTTTTTCCGGTTACTGGTGTCTAAATGAATTTTCTGGATCATTAGGCTTCTTTTGTTTGGAAGGTTTTTGGAATTTACATATATTTCTTTGTGGTTCTAGTGTCCTAATGGATTTTCTCTGTTATTTTAACCTGCAAATTATTTTGCATTTTGTTTGTGGTTATGTAATTTGGGTGCCTTGAAGATCAGTTGGACAAGAAAGAATTAAGATACGGTTAATTTTGGTATGCTAAGATTAGCATTAGACATGTGTTACGGGGATGGTAAAACATGTTGCTCTAGCAGTTTGGGTGTATGATGTAAACCGATTTGGAATTTTGAGTCATGGATCATGAACAAAGTATCTCCTAGGCTAACTCATCTAGAAGAAATTAAATTTTAGTGGCTACCCCTATTTATGTGTTGTGGTCACTATGTCTCTGAAGTTTACCTGGGTAGAATTCTTACTGATAGAAGAGACAGGAAAAATTATGCTAAGTTGATCTGGTCGTGTGCAGGGAAAAATGACTGATGGCTCTAGTGAGACGTGATAGTTTTATAGGTATGGTCATATGTGGCTGAAAATGCAGCAGAATGAAAATGATGCTCAGTCAATCATATGAGAGGCATTAATAGTATTTTATAAATGAAAAAAACTGTTCAATTACATCTCATGCCCACACACTTATGCTATATATTTCTGCTTTTGTATAGATGCATAAAAAAGTATACATATATATGCTAGTGCAAATATCTAAATGCATGCTCTTCATATAAGTAAAATAAGACAATATACAATGGTTATCATTTATCTCATTTTGCAATATTAGGTGATGAATGTTTCTTTTTCTTTCTGCATTTTGTTTTAAAATAATATACGGGACAGTAATGTTCTTCATATTCTTTTTTTTCTGTGTTTTTTTAAAAACAAAGACTAAAATGTTATTCAGTTGGTATAAGTTGATGAAAACTAAAGACAAATCTGGATCCTGTTTTTGTGTCATTTACAATGTCACAAGCTGGAAGTGCATCATGATACAATGAACTAAGAATGACAAAAAAAAAAAAATCAGTTTTCCTCTATAACTTTATTTGTTGTCAATCTTTGAAGATGGCATCTCATTGAATATTAGACTAAGTCACTTGTTTTTATGCTTAAGCCTAAGAGGAACTGTGCTTATTGTCTTGTCTCCCACATCTGAACTTGTTCAGGAACACAGAGACTTCCTCGTCTTGTTGGTATATCAAAGAGCCTTGAAATGATGTTGGTATGTTCTTGCTAAATTTTCCTTGATTGTTGGAAGTTTTATGGTTTTGCATGGTTGCGAGATTTTCTTGTACTTGCCACTTCTCTTTGTATGTAGACGTCAAAACCAGTGAAGGGAGAAGAGGCTCATACTTTAGGTCTTGTAGATGCAGTAGTTTCACCAAATGATTTGGTGAATACTGCACGACAATGGGCTTTGGATATATTGGAAGGTAGGAAGCCATGGGTTGTGAGTCTTTATAGGACCGACAAGTTAGATTCCCTTGGGGATGCAAGGGAGATATTCAAGTTTGCAAGAGCACAAGCTCGGAAGCAGGCTCCTAATCTCAAACATCCTATAGTATGCATTGATGTTGTTGAAGAGGGTGTTGTTAATGGTCCTCGGGCTGGACTCTGGAAGGTACTGCTTTGTCTTCAATGCTCTGTTTCTCATGTCTAACTGCAACCATTAGTTCACTGTGTTACAACTCATAATGTTGGCAGGAGGCTGAAGATTTCCAAGTATTAGTGCGTTCTGACACCGCCAAGAGTTTGATCCACATTTTCTTTGCTCAGCGAGGAACCACAAAGGTCCTACTGAAATCTCATATGAGCAGTTATTTTTTGTGCACTGGCAGTTACTTCTTGGAGTTGCAATGTCAATTCATCTTTAACTACTGTAATCATCCAATCCTTATTGTCCAGCTTGTTAATTCTCTTTTAATCACTAGCAGGTTCCTGGAGTTACTGATAAGGGCTTGATGCCTAGACGAGTGAAGAAGGTTGCTGTACTTGGTGGAGGACTAATGGGTTCCGGAATAGCAACTGCACTCATCCTTAGTAATTATCCGGTAATCCTGAAAGAAGTAAACCAAAAATTCTTGCAAGCCGGGCTTGGTAGAGTAAAAGGTGAGGCCTGGGTCTTCTCTGATTCCACTAGGTTGATTATCACTTGATTATGAGAAAATATTTCGTGTCTTTTGATTATCGTTGGGTTGTATGTTTTCTGGATTCATATGATTTTGAGAAAATATTTCTTTTTCTCCAGCCAATCTTCAAAGCCGTGTCAAGAAAGGAAATATGTCTCAAGAAAAGTTTGAAAAAACTCTCTCTCTTCTAAATGGTGTTCTTGATTATGAGAGCTTTAAAGATGTGGATATGGTCATAGAGGTGCTACGAACTGCATGTTTATTTGGCTTAACATTGTTATTCTGAATTAGACAATTATTATATCTATTATTTATTCTTGGTGCTTCTAACAGGCTGTTATTGAAGATGTCTCTTTGAAGCAACAAATTTTTGCTGATCTTGAAAAATATTGTTCACCACACTGCATACTTGCAAGCAACACCTCCACGATTGACTTGAACTTGATTGGCCAGCGGACCAGGTCCCAAGATCGGATTATTGGAGCCCATTTCTTTAGGTAGATCAAGTGCAAATTTGTATTCTATTCTTTATCTCTGATTGGAATTTGTGTTTGTGAGTCAAATTGGAGTTCTTCCTTTTTTCCTCTTTTTGCTCAACTGTTAATGTTCTAATGCAGTCCAGCTCATGTCATGCCACTTTTGGAAATTGTTCGAACCAAGCAAACATCTTCCCAAGCAATTGTGGATTTACTAGATGTTGGAAAGAAGATAAAGAAGACTCCAGTTGTGGTTGGAAATTGCACAGGATTTGCTGTCAACAGGGTTTTTTTCCCTTACACAATGTCTGCTTTTTTTCTAGTTGAACATGGGGCAGATCCTTATCAGATTGACAGGGTCATCACCAAATTTGGAATGCCCATGGGCCCATTCCGGTACTTTATGCATTAGAAAAATATGGTTTATTTCCTATAACAGATTCTTATAGTGTTCTTATTTATAGGGTCTAATACTAAATTTCTTTATGCAGGTTGGCTGATTTGGTTGGTTTTGGTGTTGTAGTTGCAACGGGCAGGCAGTTTGTTGAGAATTTCTCTGAGCGGACATACAAATCAATGCTTGTCCCCGTACTGCAAGAGGATAAGAGAGCCGGTATGTTTGTTTTCTTCCTGTGGTAATCTAAGAAACTCTCCAAAATAACTTTTTTGTACAAAAACTGTTGCATGTTTAAATATTTCATCGATCATGAAAATCACAGGGGAAAGTTCTCATAAAGGGTTCTATTTGTACAATGACAAGCGCAAAGCTAGTCCAGATCCTGAACTAAGGAAATTTATCGAGCAGGCAAGAAGTATAACTGGTGCTACAGTTGACCCTAAGGTGTTCTTCTGTCTCAATTGCAAATTGATGCTATACTTATCTATAATGCTGAAAAGTTGAAAGTGTTGTCTTGTGCATATCAAAAAAGGACAATACGCATTTATTCTTTTAAGAGATCTCTCATTTTCACAATCACTTTGTGGGGTTAATAGTGGAATCAATCCTTGATGCAGCTTGCAAAGTTACCTGAGAAAGACATTGTGGAGATGATATTCTTTCCGGTTGTAAATGAGGCTTGTAGGGTCTTCGCTGAAGGAATTGTTGTTAAAGCTGCAGACATGGACATTGCTTCTGTTATGGGCATGGGTTTTCCTCCTTACAGGTATGAGATTTTACTCAACTTTAGGTCATGTCCTTGCTCCAAATTTTAGATTCTCTCTAATTGATTTATGTTGGTTGCAATAGAGGAGGTATTTTGTTCTGGGCTGATTCTGTGGGGTCGAAATATATATATTCAAGATTGGAGGAGTGGTCAAAGATGTATGGGGAGTTCTTCAAGCCCTGTGCCTTCTTGGCTGAAAGAGCTGCCAAGGGTGCTCCACTGGTGAGATATCTGATGTTCTCATTTGTTTATTCTATGATCAGTATCATAAACAAAATGAACTTGTTCGATGATTCACAAGGTCTAGGATTTCATCTCGCGAAGATTATTCTATAGGTCATCTACGTAGACAACTAGATCAGTTTGACCTGAGCTTGATTTAGCGTAAACTTTTGTGATGGTCAATTCATTATATGATTTACCTTTCTTTCTGAAAAAAAACTGAATCTTTTATAATTTTTCTTGATCAAGATGGTCTGAACAATTGAACAGTAAACTAAATTGTGAGAGCTAGCTAATTTATGTTAGAAATGTCAAAAATCTAGATTTGAGATATTTCTTACCACTGAGAACTTGCATTTTCGGAAATCTTGACCATCAATCTGACGCATTCTGTCCGAGTCATGACTTGATCATTTCTGGGATCCGTGAATCTGATAAGTTGCCTGCCACAGCCTTGGTTAGGCCAGTGGGCTGAATTCTCATTAATGGTTTTAAGCTTATTTTGCATAGCTAAATTCACACCTAACAATGCGTTGTGTTTTCTTACTGCAGAGTGCACCAGTTGACCAAGCAAACTCTCGGCTGTAAGATTAATTTCATCGTCGGGTGGGCTTTCCAGTTAATATTTTCTTGCATCCTCTGAGAGTATTTCTCGAATTTCAGTGAGTAACAATAATGCTGTGGAAAAAATGAGTACAATAAGGAGTATCTTTGAAATGATAGCAACAATAATAGATGAAAATCCCCCGAGGATATGTATTGAAAGTCGTGGGATTATTTTTCTGGGTTTGTATTATAAAGTAAAGCTAGCAATTAGCCACGCATTCCAAAAAAAAATTTCATGAATAGAACAGAATAGTATGTCTCAATCTAGAACATAATTTGAAAAAAAAAAAAAGCTAAGAAAGATCAAAAAGAAAGAAGAAACGTGGGCTTTCATGGGCCGGAAGCCCATCGGAATTTCCAAATTCAAGTTGATTCGATCCATTAAATATCCATTTGCTTGGTTCTTGAGAGTCGTTAGTGGGATCTATATGCGTCTCCCACGTCTAGAGAACTGGAACTGAACAGTGGCAATCTACAAAAACATAATCAGAATATTTTTCATGAAAAAAAAATTAAAACCTCACGTATAAAGTCCATATTTTGATCATGTTTCTGATCAACCATAATAACTACGCATTTACACCCTCCGTTCTTTATTATCTGTCACTTTTGAGTAAAATGCAAATTCTATTTATCTGTCACTTTTACATTTTCAATGCAATTTAATTTTCTCTTTCCAATTTAATTTTCATTTTCAATAAAAATTGACCAATTAGATTCATTTTTTTACATTAAATTACTCAATATGCATTGAATTACTCAATTTTTTTCTAAATTAAAGACTAATTAATATTTCTTAATTCTAGTGAATATGACAAAAGTGACAATTAAAAAAGAATGGAGGGAGTAATATATATCTCTGGATCAGTCCAATTACTCCTCCGAATCCATGGTGAGAAATATTTAGCAATAGAAGAATATGAAAACCAATCCCATGATCTACGAATCCATGCTGAAAAATATTTAGGAATAAAAGGACACGCTAATTCGTCATCCTACATCGTCAAATACAATGGTAAGTTCTTGCCATCTTGACGTGTCGAACACCTTTAGGATAAAGTTGCAACCTCCTAAATGAAGAAAATAAATATTTAAGTTTTAAAACTTTATAAAAAAAAGAAATAAATACGGTTAGGGATGTGTACGGTTCAAACTATTTAGATTAATACAACTACCATTATTGTGCATTGAAAATGAAAAACAAACTAAAATACAAACTCTCCTAATTTGATTTGTTTTCACTTTTCAGTGTAGAATTTACTTAGGTGGCTGACCACTACATATCCAGTGCCTATTTATTCACCGATGAATGTGGCATCTAGCAATTCTGTGCCGTCTTCAATTACTGGACAAGCAATTGCTTCTACAGAAGCATCGTTCAGACGAGGCATCGATCATTCAACATCTTAGTTATGAACCAACAATTTAGCGACAGACTAAGGGAAAAAAGGATTAGGAAGCAGAAATTGAGAGTTGGAGTAAGCATTAGGTGGATCATTTTGAAATTTTAATTTGATGAAAATCTAGCATTTTATAGGGAGGGACGGAAGGATAAGATAATTGCAACTGTTTTGAATTTTTACAATTTATGCAAAAATGGTATGGTCGCACCAACATAAATCTCCAGCTAAAACTCTTTCTCCAGTTATAGAATTCAGGTATGTGCAAAAAAGCCAAGATTATGACATAAATGGAGAAGATGTTAGAAATGATTGGTTGGGCTACCTTTGTCAAATTGGTGTTATAGAATTGAATGAGGTAAGATTATTGAAATGTTATAACTAACAACATCATATGACTATAATTGACGCAAAATGACCATATTGGACAAAATATGGTAGGAAGAAGCTTAATCCAATGATAGACCTGGCAATGGCAAGTCCTTTAGAAGGTGCTGAAAAAGCATGAGTAAGATGTGATTTCATTATTATTTACTCAACTACCAGTTAAAGTTTAAGTTGAGAGTAGTTGATCCTTGTGTGCATATTTTACTAGATTTATGTTTATATTTTGGCGTCAACAGAAAATATAATATAAAACACAATAAAACGTCCCATTTACCTTTAATAATAGGGCTAAGGTACATTTTTACCCCTGAATTATTGGAAAGTGGTTAATTTTGCCCCTATATTTTTTTTGAGCACATTTTGCCCATGAACTCGGATTTTTTGTGTGTTTTTATCCCTTAACTCAAATTTAAAGTGTGATTTTGCCCCTCTAACTAACGAAATCGCCACGTGGATAACGATACAAACGGCAACTAATTATATTTGGATATATCAGTAATTTCTCTCCGAATCATCGATCCGGTCAAACAAAACAATCAAAGCGTATCGATTACGTGTATAGGGGCAAAATTACCCCTCTCCAATAATTCAGGGATAAACATTCATCTTAACCCCAAGTTAAATCCCCTCCCATTTTTCTCTCTCTTCCTCTCTCTCCCTCCCTCACCCCCACTCTCTCCCTGCATATCTGTACACTTGGATTTTTTTTATCTAACCGGACCGATGATTAAGGGGGGTTTGAACGACGGACAGCACGTGATGCACGATTGTTGATATTTTTTGTTGGAATATAGAAAATATTGGCGCCCATCAACAAATTATTGTATGTCTATTTCACATTTTAGGTCCACTTGTGTAATAATCACCCTAATTCCCCACCTTACTTTTACCACTTTTGTATTATTTTTCTATAATAAAATATTATTTTTAAACAACTAATTTACTGATTTACATATTATAAAGCCAAATTAAGCCTTTCCACGTTAACACTTGTTGACTAAATTAACTAATAAATATGCAGACCCTGCATAATTAAACCAACAAAATTTTTACATGCTCATGTTGCATATATAATGAAGTTGGATTATTTTTTTTAGTTAAAAGAAATATCTAATTATAAAAATATTATTAAGTTATTGACTATTGAAAAACTTAATTCAATATTTTTATTATTATTATAAAAAAAAAGATTTTGAAGATATTGGTTTGAGAGATTTATTGAGAAGAAGTCGGAAATTAATTATATAATAATTCATTTCAATAAATTAACTATTTATTTTTTTAGCAAATAATACAATAATTATTCTTGATGGCAAATTGTTCACGAGGGCGAATATTTTAGAGCTTCTGTACTTTTCCAACTATTGTTTTGGTTAATATATTCATAATTAAATTTAATGTAATTTTTCAATCAGATGCCACCTAGACTTAAGGCAAGAGTTTAGCCAAATTATATTAAGAAATAAAGAGAGAATATAATGAGATCTATAATATTGAACAAGTACTGCTAATACTAAATTATCTTAATTAGCTGTTAAAGATACTTATGGAATGAACATGTGTATTAACCTACTATTTAATTAATATTAAATCTTAATCCATTTTTTATAATTAATATCGCTTAATTTCTCTTTTATTTATTTTAGTCTTTTAATTTAGGATTTTCTAAGAATAGTTAGTCGTGTAAAATTACCCTTTAGAATCAATCCACTCAAAGTCAAAATCATTGAAGTTGTAGGCAAAGTTATTATTTTGTAAGGGTAAAATTGTAACATTATGGACAATATGAAATGTTGACGGATTGGGATAAAGATGTGCTATGCTTTTACATTAAAGAATTTTTTTTTTTTAGAGAGACATTCAAATTAAAGAATTTAGACACACGTGACTGAAAATTGCTATTATTATAAATTAAATAATTATAATATTTTTTTTTTGCTCTATGATAAGTTTAGTGTTCAATTTATAACTCTTACAAAATAATTTTTAGAATCTTTATTGATAATGGAGCGAATATTTATATAAATTTTTTGATTATTTATATAAGACCAAAGTGTAAATTTATCTCTCTATTTTGGTCAAAAGTGCAATTCGCCTTTAAGTTGAAGCAATGTTGCATTTCCATTACTAAATTGGAACAAATTAAGCTCTCATTAATATCTCAACTAAATGTAAATAGTATTTATTCCATTTTTTATCTGTCACTTTTAAATAAAATTTAAATTTTATTTATTTGTTATTCTTAAAATTTTAATATAACTTAATTTTTTTAATCGAAATTGACTAATTAAATTTAAATTTATATATTAAATCACTTAATTTTATTTTATTTTAAATTTAAATTTAATTAATATTTTTTAATTATAATAAAAAAAAATAATAGTCACAGACTAATTTACCTGTAACTTAACATCTTTAATGTCCTCAGGCCCATCTGTCGCTTTCTGTATTTCTCTCTCTATATAGACCAAAACCTTCACTTCACATCTACCCACCATTTATTCGCTTCTCTTTCCATTTCCAAAATCAGACTCACCGGCCGGTTTCAAGAAATGGAAACATTAACTTTCTTTATTGGAGTCATAGGTGAGCATGCAATTTTCTTCTTTTCTTCAAAAATATATATATATTTTTATAAAATATTCAAATACTAGCTATTTTCTTCCTACAAAAATATTCATACATTTCTTACCTATTTTGTTGTCCTCTTTTTCAGGCAATGTAATCTCAGTTCTCATGTTTCTTGCTCCTGTGTAAGCTAAAACATAATCCTTAGTCTCGTCAAACATGGAATTAATAATTTTTTTAATAAATCTTTTTCTTTCTTTTTTTTTTTTTATAAAATTAAAGAATACTTATTTAATATATCTTCATTAATTTGATATTGCAGAAAAACATTTTGGAGAATAATAGAGCACGGATCAACTGAGGATTTTGAGAGTCTTCCATATGTCTGTACATTACTAAATGCAGCTTTATGGACATATTATGGGATAATTAAACCAGGAGCTTACCTTGTTTCTACTGTTAATGGTTTTGGCATTCTTGTTGAAATTGTCTATGTTGCTTTATTTCTCATTTATGCACCGCCAAGAATGAAGGTACCATCTTAATTTTTCATTAAAAAAACCATTTTTCTTAATTACATGAATATATATGATTAACAAAGAAAATAAAAAAAGACTAACATAACTGAAGTGTGTGGATGAAATTGCAGGCAAAAACATGGATACTGGTAGGGTTATTAGATGTGGGATTTTTAGCAGCAGCAATATTGGTGACTCGGTTGGCATTGGAAGGCAATGGACGGATTGATGCTACTGGGTTCATATGTGCTGGCCTTAATATTATTATGTATGGTTCTCCTCTTGCTGCCATGGTGAGTTAATTAATTACCTTGCTTAATTATCAAATGATAAAATCATTCATGTATTTGTTCATACATCCACCTGATAACTAGTTTTAGTTTAATCTATATATAAAGGGACATACCCATATAATTTGGAAAATAATTTCCAATTTTAGATGCTATCTGCCTATTAGATAATTTAGCTATATATATATCTCTCTCTCTCTTTTGGTATATCTTGTAAGACCAACCCAACAACAATTAATTCTGACAATTAGGGGGAAATAAATTAAAGGAATTCAGCTTAGATCAGTAGATATAGTTTTAATAAAAAAAATATATAAAAATGTTATTTCTGATGTTTAGATTAGATCTCATCGATCACATTTTTTTTTTAATATCAACTTGATATTTTAAATTGGATTGAGTGTTCAAATGGTGCAAATTAAATGTTTTTAATTAATTGTTTAATATCATTGAATTCGAATATTGAATTAGGTTCAAATATTTCTGGAAAAGACTAAAACAAAAGAAAGAAAACAAAGAAGAGGCTGTGAATTTTCCTCATAATTATAATTTATGGACAGCTTGATTGGTGGTCCTTGTGGTCCTGTATAAACAAACTCATTAATGAACCCTAAATTAATTATATGATATCAGTGACATATTTACATGGTGTATTTGAATTGGTGATATGTCTGTTTCAGAAAACAGTGGTGACTACAAAAAGTGTGGAGTTCATGCCATTTCTCCTCTCTTTATTCTTTTTCTTGAATGGAGCCATTTGGACTTTCTATGCTTTTCTCACTTCTGATATTTTTCTTGGGGTAATTTCCTTTTTTCTCATCAATTTCTTTATATTATGAGTCAGTTAGATTGTTAATAATTGATGAGATGATGATCTGTGTAGATTATATATATATATCAAAATCAATGAATAGCAATATGTAGTAGAGAAAAAAAGAAATTAATTATTTCCCTTTCTAGCTAGATATCTAGAAATAAATCCTAACCACCCATCTGTAATTAACCTAAAATATCTTACTCTTCTTAATTTATTTCCACTTCTTTTTTCTTTTTTTTTAAAAAAAAAAATTAATAATTTGCCAAAGATATATAATTCTGAGAACTATGTCTTAACCACTTATTTTTCAGTTGACATATTTGATAGCCATATATAGATCGGCCACTGAACTCAATCACGTGCTTATTTTTTATTTGCTACACCACAAACACGTATATATCAATTGTTACTTTATATATCCAGCAATCTTTCCCATTTTTTGGCTATATACATATATGTTCTTGCACGTGATTGTCTAAACTCAAAAATCATGCATATAATTAATAATAATGTGTGTGGTATTTGTAGGTGCCAAATGGGGCTGGTTTTCTGCTTGGAATTGCACAGTTAATATTATATGCAATGTACAGAAATCCGAAGCCATCTCACTCAAACTTTCCTGCTGATGGGTTGGAAGATGGATGGCAACATCAGCCTTTCATCTCATCTTCTCAAACATCCCACCAAAATAAATAATAATTTTTTTTTTAATTATATTCACTTTAGTTAAGTCAAGATCGAGCCAATTTTTGAGGTCTGCCTATTTATATATACATCACAATTAAATCCATCCTTCCTAAGTATTTTACACACCAAGGAGGAAGTATTGAATATTAGTAGACTGATTATGGGTAGTGTTTGGACAGAAAAAGTTTAAAAAGCCATGTAAGTTGGATGTATCGAAAGTCCATTTTCAGGACTCGAGGTCGGACGAAAGTTCATTTAACTTGTGAAGGCAGGTCGTTTCACAGTGGATAAAAATATAACTCAATTTATCAAGCCTTAGGCCTTTAAAATACATGAATCTCATTTTATTGTTAGCGATCAATTTATGAGGGCGCCGGTTGGACACTATAAGATAGGTATTATAAAATTGTCACGTAAAAAATAATTTCTAATATTACAGGATCAAGACAAGTTCGGAATTTCAGTTTTATTTATAATAAATTTAAATATTAGTGATAAATAGTACTCATTCCGTTCCTTAATATCTGTCACTTTTGACAAAAATTTAAATTCTATTTATCTGTTACTTTTAGATTTTCAATATAATTTAATTTTCTTTTTCTAATTTAATTTTTATTTTCAATAAAAATTGGCCAATTAGATTCATTTTTTTGCATTAAATTACTCAATTTACATTGAATCACTCAATTTTTTTTCAAATTTAAAATTAATTAATATTTTTTAATTATTGTGAAAACAATAAAAGTGGCTAATATTTAGGAATGGAGGGAGTAGTTTTCGAGGAACACCTGTCGGTAATTTATAGAACATCTGTCGGAGTGAAAAGCGAGGCGCAGAATATATTAGCGGCGAGTGCGGCGTAATTCGTATTTCCAAAAGTTTTTGTAGTAATTAAAAGTGAAAACGAAGATTCAATTGGCACAACGATTTTCTTTTCAAAGAAATGCGACAAATGTAAATGCCGGCAGATTTTCCATCAATAATTGTGTCTCGTCAAACTGCAACAACAACGCATGCATGCAAATTGATTGTTCCATCCCTAATTATTATTATTATTATTATTACTATTTCCTTTTTATTTCTGTACATTATTTTAAAATGATAAGTCATAGTTTAGTTTTGAGATTTGGTGTACATCAATTTTGTTAGTTTCATCAATTAATTCGAATAATATAGTAAGTAATTTTGTTAGTTTCATCAATTAATTCGAATAATATAGCTAGTGGACGAAAAATCAACTCCTGTTTAGACCTAACAAAATAAAAATTTTCTTTTGAAATTTCCTGACCCCCACCAAAAAAAAAAAAAAATTGAAATGTGTCAACATGGCTTGTGCCTCTAGTGCACCAATCAAAAGCCCAACTCTATCAGTACACATTATGGACCAAGAGAAGCCCAAATCTATCAGTACAAATCGTTGGCCAAGATAAGCCCAACTCTATCAGTACAAATTATGGGCCAAGAGAAGCCCAAATCTATCAGTACAAATCGTTGACCAACATACGGCCAACTTTATCAGTACTGAAACAAAAGCTCAATATCAGTCTGGGTACTGGCTCGAAACTCTAGCCCAAGATCTTGTTTTTTATTGGAAAAATTACCCATATCCATTCCATATGTTTATTCATAAACCGAATTGCTATAAGGTGTAATTTTACATTAAAAATTGTACTAATTTGGTATATGAATGAATATATGGAGCCGACAGGAGGACCGAATCATGAAATGATTGCTAAGCCTCTTCCCACACTACATTAATTATCATTTTTTTTGTTATTTTAGTTCATAAATCAAAATATAAACTAGAAAAGGCAGCAATTTGCAAAGAGTTAGTTATTCCATAACATAATTAACTCGTCAACTATTTTCCGATTGGCTTAAGCCATAAAAGAGACGTAACATGTCGTAGCAGGACCATGGGAGACACTCAGCCCTTATCCTTAACATTATAATTGTTATTTTGTGGGTCATTAGGTGATAAGTAAACTCATCAAAGCCATCATCATATGTCTACTCCATGTTTGATATCTTTATTTTTCGTTCAGACTAGTCTACTCGAGAGGGTTCACATACTTTTTCTACTAATATATAACCATTAAATACTTTAGGGTATAGTTGGATTATGATTTATCAATTACCACAAAAATGAGCAGAGGTGTGGACCTCTAATTGTATGGTATCCATTTCACATGCCATGATCATATTTATTTGCTAATTTTATAGCAAGGTAGATGAGAACAGATGGCCTTGTCATGCTCCTATTCACATATATAAATCAAATGCTAACCTGTCCATGCAAATAAACAATTCATTAAATTAAAGTTAACATGTATTTACAAGTAGATCAATGGTCCCCTAAATATCCCAATAATAGCATCAAAATCTTGTCTTTTTTCTTTTAATTAATGTCTTTTAACATGACCATCAGACCCCTAACCAAACTGCCACTACAGCATAATTACATTATTCTAAACAAGCACATCCATTCAACCCTGTAATAATAATTGACAATTCACATTTTTATTTTTTTTTTCAATTGAGATGAACGATGGCAATTTATCATTGGCCCATCTATCGACCATTTGATATAATAATTGCCGGCTGAATTGGGTAAAACATGGACAAATCAACATTTTCTGTCATTTAATTAGGATAGGATAATAAAAATTAATATATTTCTTCACGGATAATATCTTATTCCTTCCATTACATATTAAGTGTCGATTTATAAATAAAATTTTATTTTAAAATAAAGGTATTTTTAAAAAAATGAGTTAATCTTATAGATTCATACTTTTAATGAAGGCAAAAATAGAGCTCTTAATTTTTATGAAATATTCCAAATATATACATAATATGGAATGAAAGTAATATGTAATATTCTACAAGAAAATCCATTTTCGTACTTTCGAAATAAAAAGACGATAGAATGAACAAAATTATTTTTTTTAATCGAATTAATATATAGTTTTTAATTTACATATATATATATATATATATATATATATATATATATATATATATATATATATATATATATATATATATATATATATATATATATATATATATATATATATAAGTGAGTTAAATATAATTGCAATATTTTTGAGGATGAAAAAGCTTAAAATAATCAAATGATAATATATTACTGACTTTAAAATAATAATAATAATAATAATAATAATATAGTCAAAAAATCGAGGAATAAAATTCATATATAAATAAGTACTGAAAATTTCTGGCAACAATTTGATGCATCATGCATTAAGCGTTATGTATTGGGAGCATGCCGACGAGACGGTGTGCAACACTCTAGGCACGGCGCGTATGGATTTACAATTCCAAAATTTCTTCCCTTCCTTTTTTTTTTTTACAAAAGAAATTGTAAAAATGCGGAGAAAATTAATAAGCTTGGGGTGGACTTTAAAGCGTTACTGTGGGAAGAAGAAGTGTGATTTGATATGAGCCGTAGGATAGAGAGTTGATGTAATGAAAATGAGTGGCTAAGATGGCACGCTTGACTAGTCTAATCTGAAGCAAACGAACAACAGAGATAGAGACGATCAGGAAAAATCCACGGATAGGGACTCTTCACTCGCTTAAGTAGCCTACCCTCTAATCATTAATCATCTGCTTTCAAAAAATTCAATTTCAGACCCTGCAATTCCCAAAATGTCCTTACTCTTCTATCAAAATAACCAATAATAATAGGACAAGAACAGTGAAGATCTCCATGTTCTGCATTTCATCAGACGGTGGATATGAGATGATCAAACGCAATCCCACATACTAAGATCCGCATCTTAATATTATCTAATTCCTAAAATGACTCGAAATACCAAAATAAAAATATTCAAGAAAGAAAAAAGATAATTTATCTATTTTATTAATTTAAATTGAACCGATTATTCAAATAATAATAACACTGAACTAATCTCAATTTGGTTTCATCACTACTACACCACATTGTGAAATTTGTCTGTCACTGACAATGGAGTCAAAGGGAATTGATTGAAAGTCAGTTTATAAATTTGTATATTAAATTGGCATATAAATTCTTAGTTTACAAAAATGAAATTAACAATTATGATGATATAATAAGAGGGCGTTGGTGGGGAAAATGGGAGAGAGATGGTGATATAGAAAAGCCCAAAAATCTTTTGCTCACAGTTTATAGATTTCGGATATCTTTTGTGTACAGTCAACACAGACAACAATGGTGGGGTCCTTTTCCATTAATCATTCGACTATATCTGGTTATGGCTCCACTCACTGCTCCACCAAACCTAAACCATCTTCTTAATCTCCTCTTCTCAATAGTAAATATTGACGTAGTAATAAAAAGATACCGAATTTATTTACTTCCTCCATGATAATCACAACTGTTATAGCATTTCTGGTTCACGAACTCTTCTATTATCTTCTTCTCAAATTAGCCTATATTTAATGAGATAGAAACTTTCCACGTCAATGCATAAAATTTCTTCAATAATAGTAGTAATATATATTTATCATTAAAGGGTCTAAATTCATGTCTCACGAGCATTAAAGAGTTTTGACAACTTTCAAACATATTATATTAATGGTCGACCATTATTAGCTGTTATTTATATTAATGGTTGGATTTATTTAATATAATGTAAACAATTGTTATAATTTTAAAAGATTGTAAATTATTCTATAGATATACTAATTTAACAGTTTGAATCTCTTTTAATAGAAATCCATATTAGATATGAATAAGAACGAAATTTGAAACATGGTTAATTGTGAGAATAACTAGATTATTAGTTATTTAAACTACAGATAATTTTCTATAAAATGAATTCTGAGATGATAATATAGTATTATTTAGCATAATAGAAATACTAATTAATGCAAGAAATTTTAATACTAAAATATGAAATTATGAAAGCGGTGTTTTTGTGTGGAGATGGGAACAAAATGGACACCTAGTATAGGGGCATAACACAAATAAAAAAACTGGACTTAATAATATATAGCATTCAATTCAAGGAATCTAAAGGCTAAAGCAGAAGCTTATTCCACCTCCAATTCTAACAGATAATATATATATATACATATTTCTCATTTCATAGGGTCTAAAAGCAAAGGAAGATGTCTCTCTCACAAGCAGTTAAAATTAAAAAAAAATACAAGAAAAAGGTTTGAGCTTGTGTTTGGATGGGGGGAAATAAATAGAAAGTAGAAAAAGAAAATATTATTAGGGTTTTTCTCTTACACTTTTGCTTGTCTTGTTTGCAAACTGTTTATATAATTATATAAAAAAAGATTAAGTCAGTATTCCACGTGCTCCTGGGGACTCTCCCCCACCCTTTACTTCACTTCCATATAATTTTTATTTTTCTTCCTCAATTACAATCTCTGACCCTATATGCTCTTTCTTTTGTTTGATTCTCTCTCTCTCTCTCTCAGCAAAAGCAAAAAAAGACCCTTCTTCAGGGTTCCAAAAAAAAGACCAGAATCCAGAAAAAGTTTTCATCGCGGAAAGATTGTTGCAAGAAATTTGAGAATTGATGGATGGGATAATGAAAGCAAGAGTTGGCATAGGAGAAGAAGATATGGGAGATGGTATGCAATGTAGTGACCATCCTTATAGAAATAACCCAGGTGGTATCTGTGCTTTTTGTCTTCAAGAAAAGCTTGGAAAGCTCGTTTCTTCTTCTTTTCCTTTACCCATTCGTGGCTCTTCTTCTTCATCTTCTTCTCCTTCTTTTAGATCTGATATTGGTGCTGGTATCAGCAATGGTGGTGTTTCTGTTTCTGCTGCTAGTTCTTTATCATCAATTGCTGTGCGCCCCACATCGGTTAAAGTTAGAAATGATGGTGGCGACTATAAAGAATACTACACAAGGAGGGCCAGGATCCCTTTTCTTTTAGCTAAAAAGAAGAAGAAAATCATGGTGGCATCATCATCTTCATCAGATCGTGATATTGTTTTCAAGAGAAGCAAGTCCACTACAGCTCCTCCGAGAAACCATTTCATGGATGATGGTGATCAAGATTTAATCAGTCCAAGAAGAAGAGGTGGGTTCTGGTCTTTTCTTTATCTTTCTTCTTCTTCCTCGTCTAGGTCTTCTTCTACTGCTACAAAGAAACCAGATAAAATCCCAGCAACAACAAATGCAACTTCCATTGTGAAGCCAAAGGAGAAGTGTTTGGCCACAAAGAAACCGGACATTGTAATTATGGAAGATGAAGACAGTCCAAATAGTCAAACAACTGCCTCAGCTTCATCTTTTGAGAGAAAGGTTTCAAGATCCAGATCTGTAGGATGTGGAAGCAGAAGTTTTTCTGGTGATTTCTTTGAAAGAATCTCGACTGGGTTTGGAGATTGCACACTAAGAAGAGTGGAATCACAAAGAGAAGGCAAGCCAAAGGTACCCACAAGTGCCACTCACATGAAAGAAAGAGTCAAATGTGGTGGAATCTTCGGTGGGTTCATGATAACATCTTCATCATCTTCTTCATCATCATCATCTTATTGGGTATCGTCATCAGCTGATCAAGATTTGAATGGCAAACAAGCTTCTCAAGCAGGGCCTCTTGCTCATGGTAGGAGTAGAAGTTGGGGGTGGGCTTTTGCTAGTCCCATGAGAGCTTTCACTAAACCTTCTTCAAAAGATGGTAAAAGAGACATTTCTTCAAATAAGAGTACTACTTCTCCAAACTTATCTGCCATTCCTTCATTATTGGCCGTGAGAGGCTAATACTACACAGTAAATTTGGTTATCTTGTTAATTTTCTCTGTGTTTAATTAATTATTAAGTGTTACACTTGTATTTTTCTTTGTTTCTTTGAAAATTTATGAATTTTAGAGTATAGTTAGTTGGGTTGAAAAGAGTGAAAAACCCAGGTGAGTTCTGTCTGGTTCAGTGTGGACTATACATATAAACTTGGAGAAGGAGAAGGGATGTTGACCAAAAAAATATGATCTTTTTTCAGGCTGTTATTAATCTGCGATTCGGTATTTGTATTCTTTAATCTGCTTATTGTAGTGTTCATTTTGTATTTTGTATCTGGTGAAAGTGACAAAGGGAAATATGTGTTTTTAATATTAAATGCTGCATTTAGTAATGGCAAGGACTTTGAGTTTGGATACTCACATGGCCACACATGTTTGTTGAACTGGACACTCTGTGAGGTCTATGACCCTATTTTTTGCCATTGTCATCTTCATACTTCATAGCCTCCTCTCCTACCCTTCGATTCTAGTTAGTAGTTATTTATTTACAAAATTTCCTATTAATTGATCGTGGGTTTTGTATGTATTAATTATAGACAATTAATTTTTGGCATTTCCTGTTTGACAGCTCCTTCAGCTACTGTACATGCCAAACCTATTTCTGATCTACTTATACAGTTGTTTATTTATGTAGGGCTTTTAAAATCATGAAGTTGAGCTTTTAAATTATAGGTATATTCAGCTGCAAAACATACACTGTTTAAGCTCGGTTACGCTAGTTGTAAACCCATGCGCTGCGTTTCCATGCTCGAGCGCTGCGCATTGTCGGATCTACACTGATATCCTCACACCAGATAGGCTTTAGCTTTTTACGGACATCTATCGAATATTTCAAATTCTTGAAAGGATATAATTTGCTCTTTTTGCAAGTTTGGAATTTGGATTAG
The DNA here is from genome assembly GCA_947683425.1 of Excoecaria cochinchinensis. Lineage (NCBI taxonomy): Eukaryota > Viridiplantae > Streptophyta > Magnoliopsida > Malpighiales > Euphorbiaceae > Excoecaria > Excoecaria cochinchinensis. Next base: position 7,169,737 of record CANTUQ010000056.1, on the reverse strand, counting down.
TTGAATGGTGATCGCCATCGGAATCTTGATTAACCGGCCTAGTGATTCTAAGATATCAATTAGTTGTATCTAAAAGAATTAATGGTTGAATTCATCTCAAGTTGTTCATATGTATGTATCACCCTCTTTTGCTGAATTCATATATATATGTTGGTCTACACATCAAACATAGTTTATATGAAATTAATGAAATGCCAGCTTTATCTGTATTAGTACATTTGATATTTAATATACTGCAAACTCTGAAATAACTTGGTAAAAAAAAAAAAAACTCAAGTCCAAAAAACAAAAACTGAGAAAAAGGCATAACGTGGGGGCTTTAGATGAAGTAAACAATTGCAAAAAGACAAGGAAAAAGGCTGCCTTAGGGGGGGACACTCATATTGGGAGCAGAACATTAATAAGTGGACCATTGGAGATGTACTTGTGTTATTAATTTTTTAACCTACAAAGGCTCATAGAATTAGATTGTGGGGAAAAAAAAACAATGAATTAGAGAGATTGAGATCATGGGGAAGGTGCAAAAATGTTCTTTAGATTCTTTGAACACCCAACAGTCTGGATAGTGAAATTCAGTTCTAAATTCAATTTGGGCTCATGTGGTGTGTAATTTTGCTATCAAGATAAAGACCCAACAAGAAAAAGGAGCAGATTAAGGGGACCCTATTGAACAGGATGTCTTTTTGGCCAAATATTGAGTGGAGCAACTCAAGATCATCACTATTTCTTTTTCACTCACTTTGATATCTATAAAGTTATATCTTACCTTCTTTGCTATTGGGTATGTGTGAAGATTGCTATATCATGTTTGGCATTGCTCCTTTTTTTACTGCTATTGATTTTAACTTTCTAAGAGTCTATTGCTATATCTTCAATTAGAAATGTTGGTCGTTTTCACTTTTATTTCCAAATTTGGGCCTTCATTGGGGTCCTCCTTGGTATACGGTGTTTCTTTTTTTTTTTTTTTAATCGCTAAATCATGATTCAATTGATACTGTTAGTTTATTTAATTGTAAAAAAAAAAAAAAAATTACGGTGTGAGAGGAAGACAATATGCCTTTTTCTTTTTCGAAATTTGAGTTTTTATTAACCGAATTGGGATAAAATGCAAGTCGCATTAATCATAAAATTGAAGCCATTTGCACTAAGCAGCTGGACAAATATTTCTAACGGGCCTTTGATGGCCATACTTAATCTGGCCAATGCTAAAACCATAGAATTAAGAAATTCATTTAATGGGCTATAATCAAGTTGTGTCGGTCGAAGTGCAATCAATTCCCTATTAAAGCCCTTGTATTTAATATAGTAAAGGGGAAAGAATTTTGGTCCCCATATTTTCTCTAACAAAACATAATGATGTTACCTTCTTTGGATATAATTTTCATCAGATTCATGCGTCTCTCGTTTTTCAAATTTATTTATTTTTATTTTATTTTAAATGAATTTATATTTTTTTAATAACTTAATATTGACATTTTTGTAGAAAAAAATATTGAAAATAGTGATTATTATGCTATTAATTACTTGTTATTTTAAGGAATATTGTATGATTTATTTCTTTATATTTTATGTAAATACCATAAGTTATTAGAATTGAAATATCCCATTAAGAAGTATAGTAGTAGTTTTCATACATGAAATAAAAGGAGTCCATGGGTTACATAAAACAGTTAAAAGACCACCTATTATATATCGTAAGCCCACAAGTACACCTAAACAAAAACAACCGTATTATTATTATTATTATTATTATTTCTAGAGAGGCCTGACCCTGTGATTTAAAAGCATTTCACGAAGCTCAGCAGGGTCAATCTCTGCCGCACGATTAGCTGGCCTGTAATACCCAGTGATGGGATCCGGACCCCATGCAGATTCTTCTTTAATCACTCTCCCCTCTTCCACTTTCCCCACCATACCATTCCTACACCCTACCCTACCAAAGCTCCCCGCCACAGCCCCATGTGCCTCCGCCGCATACCCTCTCCTGGAATTCACATTTTAAAAATTCAGCCCTTCTATATTAAATATAATTATTTAAAATATTTTCTAATATTAAATATTAAATCCTTCATATATTTTTCGTTTTTATGCAATTTTTTTTTTACATATTAACAATATATATCGATGCGGAATTACTAACTCGATCCATAAACAATAAATAAATTCTATGATTTTTTTTAACCTATTTATTCGGGTAAATCAGCAATAAACTTAATAATACACTAATAAAAATTTCAAGAATTTATTAAAAGAGGAGTCATGGTTGAGTCTAGAAAAATATAATTTCAAATAATAAATCCAATCACGCTGATCCATAATATGCTCCATAATTAAATGATCAGTATATTTTCTTTTAAGGGGAAAAAAAAATAAAAGCAAACTATATCATACATCCAAAATCCTTCTATTTTCTTCATAATTTCGTAATTAAAAAAATAATCAGTTAATATTATATAATTATCAAGATATACATAAATATCGAAAAACATCAAAGGAAAACAAAAAAAAAAAAGGCAAAGTATTGAAAGCTCACCGGAAGATAGGAAGGGAAAGAGAAGAGGCAAGGAGCTTAACGTTGTATAAAGAGCGGGCCATATTTATTATTATTTTACATAAATGATAAAGCTGAAGCCAAGTGCAGTCTGCAGAAGCTGTCTTCTTCTGCAGCAGCAGCAGCTTACGGCCCGCTCTCGTTGCTCAGCTGCAGGGTAGGATTAGGGTTTTCTTATTGCAGTGTTTCTTATATAGATATATAGAAAGAGAAATGAAGGAAACGCGTCGAGGACCCTTCACGACTCTATCTATCTGTATACTTGACACGTGTTGTTGTTTTATATTTTATGCGGTTACACCTGTCATAATCTAAATCGATATTTTGAATTTTAATAAATTTTGCATAATATAAATGATAAGTATTGTCGCTGACATAATGAGAGGTTTAGAATTTAAATTTCAGTGATATTTATTGAGGGAGGTGAATAAAAAGTTTTATAAAAAAATACTCCTATAATTTTATTTTTTAAAAAATTAATCCCAATAAACTATACGAAAATATTTATAAATTAATTATATTTTATACCATAATATTTAATACCGTAATTCATACTTGGTTATGAAATTATAATAGTAATAAAATATTGAAACTTTATTTTGTCAGTTTATGTGACTCAGTTGCTCAAGCTTTTTGCAGTCATAAGCAATCATAGTTGTGTTGAAATATTGGGTGTCCTTTATTCATTCGTTGTGACCTTAAATATCCTTTCGGGCTAAGAATATAAAATATTAGTGCTCAATAATGCCTCAATTACAACAAGATTAGGTTTAAACCAAACAAATGTCGCGTCAGCCCAATTTTTGGTTGCTTATCTAGGAAGGGATTATCAATTATGTATAAACCATGTGCGGAATTCTTTAAGAATCACAATGCTAACTACGGTATTAGACTTTGTCTTATATTTAGCGTTCAATCAAAACTGCCAACCATTAAAAATTGATTTAATGGTCAGAAGAACTCGATAAAAAATATAAAAAAATTTATGTTATTTTTATTGATAAATTCAAAAATGTCTTTATCTGTAGTAGAGAGTTCGATCCGATCGGATAAGATAACCCTGCAGTAAGAAGAGCCCGGTCGGACCAGGCGTGAGCACTCCGAAACTTAAGTTAGTAGCTTAGAGAGATAATGTGCTTTAGAGAGATAATGGTGTAAATTCAATACCTGGTACCATCGTTGGCTGGACTATTTATAAGAGATAGTCGAAGGGCACTTGAGTGCCTAGGGAGTGATTACTGGCTGTCAGAGTAGGTATCCGGCGACATGACAGGGAGCAGATGGTAGGCATGGGCGCTACCTTGTGCCAGGCGGCTGATGGGATTGGCGGTCACATCAGCCGATCGGGCATGTGTGCTGCCTAGGAGCTCGTGTTTGATACCTTTAGCTGATGGGCTTTGGGCCTTGCCATTTTAAATGGGCCGACAGGATGGGACTTAGAGCAAATGATATTTGCTGGGTTATCACTTGTCCCCCCTCAACATGTCCGATCGGGCATAGATTTGTTTTTGTTGGTCCGTTCGGATGGAATCAGTTATGGAGATTCCCGATCCGAAGACGCGTACTGGCGCGCTTTTTGAATTTGGAAGGCGCTTTTTCTGAAGCGACGCGCCTGCTAAGACAGCTGTTCTCCTTTAATGCTGTGAGTGTTCCGAGGGCGACGCTTCGTTCTTCGCAGAGACATAATGTCCTTTGACACGTGGCGCTTGCTGAATGGCGCGTTGTTTGGCGTTTTTGAGAAGCTTCCGTCTATAAATAGAGGACTTTGTGAATCATTCCTTCTTTACTTTCGAAATCCCTAGCGAAGCTCTGCCAAAATCTTCCTTTGATTCCCAGATTTCTGCAACTACTCTTTACCTCTTCTTCGAATTCCTTCAAGTCTTTTTCATCAAGTAAGTAACTTTTCTTTTTGCTTTCTTTGCGATTTCCTTTTTCTTCCCACACCCATTTTATTTAGAAAAGAGAGTTGCGCCTTCCCTTCATACTTTTTTATTGAAGATGGCCTCAAGTAGTACTGAAGCGTTAGACACAACTTTTTTGGAATGGTATGAGAATAAACCAGCCGCTGAGCCGCATTCTCGCCTAACCGCTGCGGAAGTGGCCGAAATCCCATCTAAATACGGCCTTTCCGAGGAGATATCGGTGCTGGCCTGCCCTGAATCAATGGCGGTCACTGAAGGGCCCTTCGGCCAGGATGGCGGAGAATGGTTCGTATGCCACCTCTGGAGCCTAGATGCAGGCCTGAGGTTCCCGTTGGGTGCCTTTGAGATGGCGATACTAAGGGGGTATGATCTCGCCCCTAACCAACTACATCCGAACGGCTGGAGATCGGTGGCGTGCTTCAAAATCCTTTGCCAAATAGAAGTGGTGGCACCGACCTTGGAACTTTTTACCCACTTCTTCTACATCTCGGGCCGGAGCGACGGAACTGAGTACTTCTTTACCAGCCGCCCAAAGAGGAAACTGATGTTCGTCCCCACCTCCATGAAAGGGTACCGGGAACGATATTTCTTGGTGGGCAGGAAAGGTGGGTTTGGAGTGCGCCTTACTCGATCGGCTAGGGTCAAAGTCCTAAAGGACCTAGCCGCCGGTCAGGAATTCTACGAAAATGATATACAAAAACTGATGGCCGCCGTCAGCAGGAATGGAGGGCCTTATGAATCCAAATTCCTTTTGCGTTCGTTATTTGGCTCTCCCGGCTTTCAAGACGCTGGGGACGTAGAACGTGAGCGTTAGGATCGGAGAAAACCCAATCATCATGCATCAAAACATTCATTGCACTTTATTAATGTTTCATGAAGAGAACTTGTGTACGAAAAACTTATCTAGCTTATTTTCTGTTGTACAGCTGAGATGGCTGGTGGGAATGAGGCCTCCAGACAACTTGGCGATCGGATCCGCAAAAAACGTGAGGCTGAGAAGAAGGCTCAGGAGCAAAGGAAAAGGAGGAAACTGGTCCTCGCTTTCGAGCTTCCAACCTCTAAGGGGGCGACCGGTACTTCTGCGACGACTCCGGCCATCGCTGCCGTTCCAGTGTCATCGGCACCCCCAGCTGCCGTTACTGCACCCGCCTCCACTGCTGCTGGACCAACAACTATGCCTCGAATTGAGGCCTCTGCTCGGCCGTTACGCCGCCGGCGCCACACTCTTCGGGATGAGTCAGACGAAGATGATCAGCCGATCGGTGCTACTATCCGAGAGGCGGAAGAGGCTGCTAAGAGGAGGGCAGAGGAGGCTGCCAAGAAGAAGGCCGAGGAAGGGGCCAAAAAGAGAGCTGCTGAGCTGATCGCCGAATCGGATGCTCGGCTTGCGGCAAGAGGCAAAGCTGTGCAGCACGGCGAGTCTCCAAGGAGTTCATCCGATCGGCGGATCGTCCCTATGAAGGAAGTTCTGAGAGAGAACTTTGGCGATGACTGGTCGGTGGGCCAGGTGGCCAATTACATTTGCCGGGGTCTTCTCAGGGAGGACGATCATCGGGATGCTGGCGACGCCAGTCAGCTCAGCAGGGAAGCTCAAGCCATCGGCCAGCAGCTGATAGATGTAAGTACTCTACTGACTGTTTCTGGTGCTTGTTTATACCTTTGTGTTTGAATCTCTTGGTTTTAATTCTGTGTAGGCCGCCGGGAGGACACAGCGGCTGCACATGATGGCCCATTTGTGGAAAGGGAGGGCCGAGTCAGGCGCCGTGGCCAAGGCGGAGGCAACCACGCGCTGTGAGGCTGCTAAAAAGGAAGTTTCCGACCTTCGAGCCGAGGTTGCCAAGCTAGAGGAGCGGTATGCTGCCTCGCAATCAGAGACAGTGGCCCTAAGAAAGGAGGCGCACCAGAGCGCTCAAGACCTGAAGGCTCGGCAGAGCGAAGCCGATAAGCTGAAAGGAGAGGTGGCCCGCCTATCTGCGGAGGGTTCCCAGCTAAAGCGGTTCGAGGCAGATGCAACCCGACTGGATGTTGAGTGCAGAGAGTTGGCTGCTGAGAATGCCAGGCTGAAGGCAGAGGGCGAGCAGCTTCGGACAGAAGTGGGGTCCTTGAAGAAGTCAGAAGGGGAGAGGGAGGCATCTTTTTCGAAGATTCTTGAGCTTGAGCTTGCCACTCAAAAGGAGCGCCTGATTGATGAGCTGGCAGACGCTCAGGTGGAGCTGTTGTCCCGGTTAGTCCATGAAGCTGGGCGGCGCTTCCCTGGGGCGGATCTGTCATGGATGGACGACCCGGCATCACTGCCTGCTCCTCCAAATGATGACGACGAAGGCGCTCCCGAGGGGGAAATCACCGAGAGAACTTCTGAGGAAGGTCTTTTACCTCCGGAGACTATTCAAGAGGTTCCTTCTGAAACGGAGCCTGCGGCGTCTTCAGTCCATGAAACTGAAGTAGAGGCTCCTCCTGCACCTAAAGCCGAGCCGATGGCACCTTCCTCCACTGGGCCTGTCTCTGAAGGGGGGGCAGTATCTGCACCGTCAGCTGCCGACCCTTCTCAAGCCACCCTCGATCCAAACGTCGAAGAAGTCGCCGATCCTCCTGGCGAAGTGGAGATTGTAGATATAGATAGTTAGCTTAGGAATTTAGCTTTACTTTTTCCTTTCCCCCCTTTTTTTTATACTTGTAACAATTATTTACAAATTGTATAGTGGAGGCATATCTATTAATAAAACTGCATATTTCTGCAAATCAACGTATACATAAGTTTGTAATAAAATTTGCAATATGATCGAGCTAATTAAAACTCATAATTAAAATTCGCATTAAATTTCACAAGTACTTCCTGAATTAAAATGACGTCAAAGCATAGTGACCGATCGGGTCAGTCTGGCTTTTCAGATCGCATAAAATTTGCACAATTAGGCTAAGCGATGCTCATAAAGCTGCATAATAATTGCACAACTGAGCTAGGCGATACTCGTAGAATTGCATAGTTATTGCGAAATCGAGTTGAGTGATACTCGTATAACTGCATAAGGATTGCATAGCCGAGAGTACTCATAGAATTGCATAAAAATTGCATAACCGAGCGAGAGAGATTAGATCCTCTAAAATACAGATAATATTTTGGGGGGGAGGTAGGATCCTCCGTAAAGCAAACACTTTAGATTAGTGTATAAGTTACACATGATGCTTCAAAGAAAAAACCTCTTTATTAATCGGGCAATTGCCAGGTTTTAATACATTATGCGACATGGTACTTCTTGATTACCTCGACATTCCAGCTTCTGGGGATATCTTGCCCCTGCACTGTTCGGAGCCTGTAAGTGCTCGGACTTAGGACTTTAGAAACCTCGTAGGGCCCTTCCCAATTCGGCATCAGCTTCCCAACTCTGGCATTTCCCGAGCCTAGTTCTGCCTTTCTGAGCACCAGATCACCTACATTGAAGGTTCTGGACCTTACTTTAGAATTATGGTATCTGGCCACTCTTTGTTTATAGGCAGCGATCTTGGCGTAGGCGTCCTCCCTCTTTCCTTCGATGAGATCCAGGTCCTGGCATCTCTCCTGAGTGTTCACCCGCTCGGAGTAAAGAGCCGATCGGTAAGAAGGGAGGCCGACCTCCACAGGAATCATTGCTTCGGAGCCGTAAACAAGAGAAAATGGCGTCTGATGAGTGCCTGTTCTGGGGGACGTTCTGTATGTCCACAGGACACTCTGCAGTTCTTCAGTCCAGTTGCCTTTGGCTTGACCCAGTCGCTTCTTCAATCCCTCCAAGATGGTCCGATTGGAGACCTCAGTCATTCCGTTGCTTTGGGGATGAGCGACAGATGTGAACTTTAATTTGATGTTCAAGCCTTGGCAAAAGTTTCTGAAGACGGAGCTGTCGAACTGCTTGCCATTATCTGCAATAAAGACATTGGGTAAGCCATACCTGCAAATGATGTTCCTCCATGTAAAGCTCTTGACCCTCTCGGCTGTGATGGTGGCTACCGGCTCAGCCTCAATCCATTTGGAGAAGTGTTCCACTGCTACTATGAAGAATTTCATCTGCTTTTTGCCTTGGGGAAAGGGTCCTAAGATGTCCATACCCCACTGGTCGAACGGCCACGCGACTCCGATCGGCTGTTGGTCTGCTCCGTGCTGCCTTATAATCCTGCCGTGTATTTGGCACTGCGGGCATATCCTTACTTTCTCCTGGGCGTCCTTGAGCATGCTAGCCAGTAATATCCCGTCTGAAGGGCTTTTCTTGCCATGGCTCTGCTTGCCTCGTGCGCTCCGCATATGCCTTCGTGGAGTTCTCTGAGGATGTAGTCTCCCTCTTCCTCCGCCACGCACTTGAGCCAAGGGTGACTGAAAGCTTTTTTGTACAAATCACCGTTAATGATGGAGTAATTGAGAGATTTTCGAGATACCTTTCGAGCTTCGTCCTTGTCTTCGGGCAGTCGCCCTGTCTGGAGGAACTGCTTAATTGGGCTCATCCAGGTTTCATTCTCTTGATCGATTTCCATCATTTCTGGCTCGTCCAGGGAGGAGGAAGTTTGGTCTACCACAGCAATTCTTTCCTCTACAACGCTTTGTGAGGAAGAAGACATCTTCACAAGCCGATCGGCTTCCGCAGTTTGGTCTCTCGGGACTTTCTGTAGCACCCATTCCGACCCAGCTTCTTCCAGTTTTGCACAAGCAGCTTTAACTTTGGCTAAGTACTGGATCATTGTGGCCTCACGTGCTTCGAAGGTTCCCAAAACTTGACTGGTTACCAGCTGGGAGTCACTCCTAATGACCACGGCATCCGGTCGGATGGCGTGGAGCAACCTGAGCCCTTGAAGGAGTGCTTCGTACTCTGCCACATTATTAGAAGCTTTAAAATTAAGCTTTATGGCGTACCTTATTGTGATGCCCAAAGGGCCTTTTATTACTATGCCGACGCCTCCTCGAGAGTCATTTGTTGCGCCGTCCACTGTCATTTCCCAGTTTTGTGGCTTGGGCAGACTTTGTGGTGCCTCACCAGCAAATTCAGCTATGAAATCTGCTAAAGCTTGGGCCTTTATTGCTTTTCTGGGCTCGTACCTGACATCCCAGGACTGTAGCTTAATTGCCCATCCCACCATTTTGCCTTCCAGATCGGGCGTCTGGAGTATCTTTCTTAGAGGATGACCCGATCGGACGACAATTGTGTGCGCCTCGAAGTAAGGTCTCAACTTTCTTGCACACATCATGAGGGCAATAATGAGCTGCTCAACCGGTCCCTTTCTCAAATCTGCACCTCTGAGTACTTCACTTACGTAGTACACGGGTAGCTGTTGGGTATCTTCTTCTCGGACCAAATCACCTGCAACAGCTTCCTTAGAGGTGGATGAATAGAGATATAAATTTTCACCTGATACCGGTCGGCTGAGCAGCGGCGGGTTGGTGAGGAATGCCTTCAGCTCTTCGAAAGCTTGCTGGCAGTCTTCCCCCCAGACAAAAGTTTCGCTCTTCCTCAGCTTCTTGAAAAAAGGCATGCAGCGCTTGGCGGAAGAGGAAATGAATCGTTCCAAGGCTGTTATTCTTCCATTCAGCTTCTGGACGTCTTTTATGCTCCTGGGGGGTTGCATCTCGAGGATGGCCTTTATTTTTTCTGGATTTGCCTCAATCCCTCGTTGAGAGACTAGGAATCCTAAGAATTTTCCTGATGGTACCCCGAAGACGCACTTCTCGGGGTTGAGCTTCATCTGGAACTTATTTAGAGTGTCAAAAACTTTTGCCAGATCGGCTGGATGTTCCTCGGCGCTTCGGCTCTTGACGATCATGTCGTCAACATATACTTCGACATTCTGCCCGATCTGGTCTTTAAAAATCTTGTTCATCAGACGCTGATATGTGGCCCCAGCATTTTTCAGTCCGAACGGCATCATTCTGTAGCAGAACGTTCCATCGTCTGTGATGAAGCTGGTTTTCTCCTGATCAAGGAGCCACATCAGAATTTGGTGGTAGCCGGCATATGCGTCTAGAAGAGAGTAAATGGCATGGCATGCTGTGGCGTCTACCAATTGGTCTATACTTGACAAGGGATAGCTGTCTTTGGGGCACGCCTTGTTGAGGTCGGTAAAATCGACACACATTCGCAGCTTGCCAGACTTCTTCTTGACCAACACCACATTAGCCAGCCATTCAGGGTAGTCTACCTCTCGGATGGTTCCGGTCTTGAGTAGCCTATCAATCTCTTCTGAAATAAACTTCCTCCGATCGGGCGCGTGCCTTCTCAACTTTTGGCGGATCGGAGGGAAGCTTGGGTCCACATTCAACTTGTGGGTGATTATTTTGGGGTCCACGCCAGGGATATCTTCTGGCTTCCAGGCAAAAGTCGCTTGATTGATGGACAAGACATGCATGATGGCTTCTTCAGTTATTCTATCCATGCTTGTCCCCACCTGAACATTTTTGCCTTTATCTAGCGACCTGGCCTTTGTGGCCTCTGCTGGGTCCATCCTGGGCCTTTCCGCCTGCTCTTGCTGCTCGAGGCCTGGCTCTACGACCATTGCTTCTCGCTGTTGCTTTATCATGGTGATATAAGCCTCCCTGGATGCTTTCTGGTCACCTCTCAAGATGGCGACGCCTCCTGTGGTCGGAATCTTCATCACCATGTATCGGATGGAGGTCACAGCTCCGGTCTGGAAAAGCAATGGTCTGCCAAAAATGGCATTGTAGGCAAATGTCATGTCAACAACCATGAAAATTACCTTGCAAGCGTGAGCTATTGCCTCTTGGCCGAGCTCGACAAAGAGCTCTACAGATCCTGCCACGGGGATAGTGGCGTTGCCCAGGCCGATCAGAGGAGTGGCATTCGGCTTGAGCTCTCCGATCGGGAGTCCCATGGCTCGATATGCCTGGAGAGTTAGGACGTTGACAGCACTGCCGTTGTCCAGCAGAATTCTCTTCACATTGAAGTTATTTATCCGAGCTCTTACAACGAGAGCGTCCTCATGGGGGAACAGGACGTCTCGCGCGTCTTCGCTGGAAATAGTGACTGAGGCTGGCTGCTCTGCCTGGCGGGAGAGGTAGACACCTTTTCCTTTCCCCTTTTTGGGGAGATCTTGTCCATAGGACGACCCTCCGGTGATCACGTTTATCACCCCTGCATAGGGCCTGCCCGGATCGGCGTTTCTGGGGTTCCGGCGCTCATCGTCGTCTGAGTCAGGATCGTCCTTTCTAGGCTTCGGCTGTCTGCAGGGTTCATCCCCTCTGGCCGGGCCTATGAATCTCCTGAGGGCCCCACGGCGTATCAGCCTTTCGATTTCTTTTTTTAGCGAAGTGCACTCGTCGGTTAAATGACCGAAGTCTCTGTGAAATTCGCAAAATTTGCTCGGGTCCCTTGTATCCCGACTTCTTCCGGAGAGGTCTCTGGGCCAGTTGACTCTGCGGTGCTTCTTCTTGATCCACATTAGCACCGCAGTCGGGGTGGCATTGAGAGTGGTGTATGTCCTCTCTGCCTGGTCGTCTGGACGCGGATTCCGGTCTCTTCCCGATCCTTTGGCTTGGCCTGAATTTCTGGAACTTTGAGCTCCATCTTGGCCTTTAGCTGTCCGATCGGAAGCGGGGGCTCTTTGAGTAGAGCGATTGTCCGGATATTGTAGGCGGTCCAGAACGCTGGTCCTTCCTCTGCTTTTGGACCTGAGGGCATCATCCAGCTGGATGTGTTGCCTAGCCCTTTCCATTAGTTCGGCGAAGCTGGATGGGGGTCTTGTTGTAAGTGACTCAAAAAGTGGTCGGTCAGTGGTGCCCCCTTGTAAGGCGGTAGTCGCCATCTCCACACTGACGTTTCTTACTTCAGACATGGTAGCTTGAAACCTGTCGATGTAGTCTCGAAGACTTTCATCGGTTCTTTGGTAAAGATTGCACAGGTCGTTCACCGTCTTGGGCGCGCGTGTTTGCACAATGAACCTCATAGTGAACAGCTCCTTTAACTGTCTGAATGACGTAACGGATCCCATGGGCAGCTCATGGAACCACGTCAATGCATCCCCTCCCAAAGTGGTGGGAAAAACCCTGCAGGCTATTCTTTCGTCATAAGTATAGACCTGTACCTTGGTCAAGTATTCTGCCAAGTGTGTGGCAGGATCTGTTTTGCCTGTGTACCTTTCCATGACCACATCTCGCCACCTGGGGGGGAGCTCAGCATCGGTGATCTCTCTGCAGAAGGGGGAGGCAGTGTTCCCACAAGTATTTCCTTCGAAGGCGCCTCTTTTGGGCGCGAGGACACCAAACTGCTTGAGCTTCTGCATAAACCACTGGTCCTGGTTGTTCGACGGGTTCTGTTTGCTCAGGGTCGTGGCGGTGGACTCGCCCTTGTGCTTTCTAGTCTGGCCGCGGCTTGGGGTGCACATGTAGGACACATCATCCCTCGCAGACATAGTAGCGGACCTGTTGCTGTAGGGAGAGGCCCTACTTGCAGACACTATCTGCTTCCCCTTGTCGCTCTTGCCTGGGGCTCTGATTGCACTTTTCCTGGTTCCCTGAGCTCGGGATTCATTAATAATGATTCCCTTGTTCCTGTTTTTCCTGAAGTCTTCGCCCATGAGGTAATCCTCTTGGGCTCTTTCAGAAGCAATTGGCATCTTACCCTTCTTGAGGGTTTGGACAATGCTTTTTGTAAAATCACTGAGAATAGCGCGCATATCTCTCACAGTGATAGGGGTGTCCTCTGGTTGCCTTATTGCGGCATCATCGAATTCGGGAAGGAGGTTGGCCCTTATGGGGGGCCTGGCGGGCGCTTCCCTTCTTCTCGAGGTGCCTGATACGGCACGAGTGTTGTCGTCATGGTCGAGGTCCATGGGGGTTGTATTCTCATTGGATCTTGAGTTCGCCATCTCTCAAGGAAAGCACCAAATGATAAATCCAAAAATGTCTTTATCTGTAGGAGAGAGGTCGATCCGATCGGATGAGATAACCCTGCAGTAAGAAGAGCCCGGTCGGACCAGGCGTGAGCACTCCGAAGCTTAAGTTAGTAGCTTAGAGAGATAATGTGCTTTAGAGAGATAATGGTGTGAATTCAATATCTGGTACCATCGTTGGCTGGACTATTTATAAAAGATAGTCGAAGGGCACTTGAGTGCCTAGGGAGTGATTACTGGCTGTCAGAGTAGGTATCCGGCGACATGACAGGGAGCAGATGGTAGGCATGGGCGCTACCTTGTGCCAGGCGGCTGATGGGATTGGCGGTCACATCAGCCGATCGGGCATGTGTGCTGCCTAGGAGCTCGTGTCTGATACCTTTAGCTGATGGGTTTTGGGCCTTGCCAGTTTAAATGGGCCGACAGAATGGGTCTTAGAGCAAATGATATTTGCTGGGTTATCATTTATAATTAAATATTATGTATTTTTTATAAAAAAAAAAGTAAAATTATGAAAATTCTCGAGTCTGATTCATTTTTTTTTAATAAGAATAGTTCGACTTTATATATATATATACAAAAGAATTGCAAAGCTATATGTAAATATGTATGAATCCATGGGAAAAAAATATATGAATTTGAATCCTACTCAACTAATTAAATATTCAGAAATTATTAGTTTAACGATACTAATAAATTAATACTCAAAGTTATCGTAAAAGATAATTTATTCAATGAAATACAACAAAAGCAATCCCATGAACATTTAAAAAATACAAAGGACGGCAACATTTCTTGAACAATATGAAAATCTTGAGTAATGCAATTAATTAAGATTATTATAGGCATATATGGCAAGTTTTTTGTGATAAAATACAAGGAAAATGTGGTTTATATGAATTATGATCCATGGAAAGTGGTGATTGCCTTTTGAATTTTGACTCAGTCCATTTAATTTTGTTAGTGGGAGAAGCACATGATTATGGTTGAAATTCTTTATGTTAATCATATAAATCCTACGAAAATCTTGATTTCCTTCTATCTGACGCTAGCTTTTCATCTTTTTCTAATTCTAGCTTCAAGCTTAGTCCAAGGAATAGTTATTATCTTTATATACTATAATAATATAATATGATTAATTATTAGGTTTACAATTTCTTTTGCAGCCACTTTATATATATATATATTTTATCTATTTAGTAAATGAATAATTTGTAACCATATATTAAATAAATAATATGTAAAAATGTATTCATCTTAACAAAGCAGGAATTAACTTTATTCGTTATAGTGAATTAACATCGATTAATGGGACTAAGAAGGTCAGATGTTGGGCTGAATGGAATAGGATTAGATACTATTTCGGGCTTTAGCAAAAACAGCGTTATTTTTTAAAATGTAAATTAAATTTTATTGAATAAATATAAATTACCCTTACATAAACATGCTAATATGGTAAAAAGAGATGAAACATTTTATGTTAATTAGGCTTATTTTACTCAATAATTTTAATTTTTTTAAGAGGTATTAAGTCTAATTTTGATTATTGGGCTTAATTAATACCCTTTCACTTCAAACATTAGAAATAAAATGCACATAAAATGAAGCTGATCCTTTTTCTCAAGAGAAGTTGTTTGCATATTTGTCCAAGGTTTGATTAACAATGATCCGATATGCTCTTTCGGTAGGATGAGCTGAATCCCAGAATACATAAATCCATGGCATTGGGCAAGATATTGTTCCTACACAGCAACACCCTACATTCCCAATTTCAAAACCTGAAATTATTATTTAAAACAAAGGAATTAGTTGGAAAATTCATTAACTAAATTACCAGCTAAGTATTTTGGATTATATTACTACCTAAAATGCAATGAGAGAATAATTAATTACCTGATTTTTGGGGATTATGAACGAGATCAAGAAGAGGACTGTAGAGATCAATATAAAATATATTGGCTTCAGGCAAAGTATTCTTAAGTGCATTTAACTTAATTGATAATTTGGAATTGAACATTTGTGATGCTTCATTAACAATCTCATTGCAAACGCTGCCTCCTACCAAAGCTGCTGGTAAACATCCCAAAGGCAATGTACTCAAATAACCAATCTTTCTTGCTCCCAATCCATATATCTCCTTCAAACATTACACACAACTTAATACTCATAAATATAATGGTGGTTATTAACGTAATTTTAACTTAATACTCATAAATATAGTGATATGTGTCATTCATTTTAGCTATAAAATATGTATATTTCGATTCATATTAGTATGAATTACCTTAACAAAATTAGAAGACCAAGTGACCAATTGAGAGGTGTATGAAGAAATGTTGTGTTGAGGTTTGAGATGAGTGGTGTAATAGGTAACTGCGATGTCATTATTACCTAATGACACAATAAATAATGCTTTTGATATTATGGTATTTGATTTCTCTTTTCCCACTTGTATTTCAAGTCTCGATTTGTATTCTTTGAAGAGATTGAGCTGATCCTTTGTTGATAGAACCGACTGATCATAAATTCAAAATTGCAAATAAAAGAAAATATATATATCAGTAAGCATTCTCATGCATGCAAAAAAAATAGTTTACTCTACCAAAATATTATACGTACATACTATTCAAATGCATGATTTTAACTATGCATGGATAAAGGCTAATAATAAAAATGCTTTGTTTAAGAAAAACCTGAATGCTGGATGTGGTAGGATCAAGACCCGAGCCACCAGAAGCAAAGCAAACACCAGTAGAAAGATCTGTACTTCGCAGATTGTGATCGAGGTAGGCTGGTAAGGTGCCCTTAATTCCAAGTCCTTCCTCTAATAAATGAATAATAAAAAAAACTTATTTTTTATTTTGTGATCATACGGTGCACCGTTGTACTGCCTAACATATAAATCTCCTTTGAATCAGATAAAAAGAAAAAAAATAAGTTGGAAAATTTAAGGAATACCAATTAAGTCGGAGAAAACTTTTCCATCAGAAAATCTTCCAGTGGGTAATCCTCGGGGAAAATCCCTTCCATAAGGAGGGAAATTGCACTTGGTTAACGTATTGAGATTGTTATTATTACCTGTATCAAGTACTGAATCCCCAAATGCCAAAATTGCTGAAATTCTTCCATTTGCACAAACGCTGCTCAACAATAATTGAATCCACAAAAAACTTGAGGGATATGCTATGCTTTTCATGTAGATCAGAAAACCCATTTTTCTGCTCATACTCTTTTAACTTTATCATCAATTTCAATTGCTCTCTTGTATTTAGATTCAACTACGATACATATATATTGAAGTTATTCATAAAGTATTCTATGGCTGCCTAGCAAATGAAAGACATTAATGGATTTTCAGTAAGAGAGATCCTGACAGTGAAGTTAATTAGTATACTAAAAGAGAAAAATGATAAGAGGAATATAAGAGTTTAGAGAGAGTACCAATGGAGCTGCAAGTTTGGTTAGCCTTTAATGCTAAGTCATACCTAGGAACGATCAATTATTAAAGAAGTAGCGTCAGTTAGTTACAATCAACTCGGTAATGTTCAAACATGAGTTTAGAGGGTACGAGTTAAATAGTAGTTGGATTATTAGTGCACATTATTATTATTATTATTTTCTTTTGAAGTAAGTAGCATTAGTTATTGGGTATGCTTTCAGTTTCCTAATTAGTACATTAAAATGGTCTCTGTTTATAATTAGATCAGTCTGGCATTGACTATGTGCAATCATGTTGGCATTGAACATTTTAAAAAATAATAAAAAATAAAAATATACAAAAAGAATTTTTTTTGGACATAAATCCAAATTGTGGGCTTCACCCTAAGCTAGATTTGATTCTAGAAATGGGTAATATACAGAAAGCGTGCAAGATTTGCAGGCAAGTTGCTGCACCATCACAATAACTTGTAAGCCTTTGAATTTTTCATCCCTCTTTAATTTCCTATTAAATGCTTTGAAAATTTAATTATTAAACTCATGCAACTAATAATTTGTGTTAATTTCATTAAAATGGTCACGTTTTACAATTATATTAGTTGTTGATTTCAGTTCTCAAAAATCATTAAGAGATTAAGCAGGAAGTTACGTGTATACCGATAATGTATACAAGGATTGAGGTTATCTGCCAAGATAGCTAGGGAACTGAAGCAAAGACTTAAATATATTACAATTGGAAACAAGCTCATAATTACCTTTATTAGCAACAGCAACTAACATGGAAGAAATTATGATACAACATATATATATATCCAATATTCTCATGGAGAAATTAAGGATTTTGAGGAAATAAAAAGGGAAACATATATAATTATGACATACAAACGGACCTTATTATAATAATTAAAACATGATTTCATAAATGGCCAAACTAATAATGATTGCACTAGAATATCAAATATATTTCATGGGACAAATTGGAACCCTGCAGGTTTAAGGTTAGCAACATTGAGGAGTCCTAAAAGAGTGTTTCCGATGAACTCTAGTGATGACAGCAGACCGCCCACAGCCGGCAAGTTGGGGTTGCGGCTAGCTAAAGGAGTGTCAATCTTGAGCTTGGACCCACTCAATGATGTTGAAACCACAAAGTCTAGAGGATCTAATATAAGAGAAAATATTCCTGATGCATTCCTTGTTGCACTAGAAATCACAGTCCCTCCACACTCCAACTGCACTTCAGCATCTGCAATGAAAAAAAAAAAAAAAATTCATTGCTTATGCAGTAAAATAATGTTATGCACCCCACTCTAGAGGTAAAATGTGTTCATTTTAATAAATTTACGGACAAAATCCCATATTTTGAAACTTCAAAGATAAAAACAATTAAAAAAAAAAGTTTTTTGATATTTTCTAACTAGAATTCTGCATGACAACTCTATTTATCGAGGCACAAGAAAAATTGGCCCTATAGTTAAGTTCTTGTAGGCTTATTAGCTTACTTGAAAAAACAGGGGTAGCTGTGCCATTGGTTCCCAAATTGCCATTGGGAGTACAGAACACAGTCCCTTGGATATGAATCAAACGAAGAAGGTTGCCTAGTCCAAGCTGCGCCTTAATTCTTGGGGCTGCCATTGCCAAAACCAAGAGTGTCATAAAGAGAATTGGTTTCACGGCCATAGCTCCAGTTGCTGAAATTAAATTCTAATGCACAAGTTATATGAGCAATGCTACAGTAGCAGTGCTGCCTATTTATAGAAAATAGGAGACCAAGTTGATCTCTTTGCTTGTTTTGAAGGTAATTTAATCTAAGTTAGGGTGGGCTTAACCTACATGCTCCCCTTCCCTCTAAGGAGGCCTTATTGCGCCATAAAAATGATGCAAATTGCCAAAAACTGGATGAAATTTTGGACTTTTCAATCATTTTATATGGCCATTTCAGGAAGGTTTTTTAGTTGGTCCACAGCTCTATATCATGAACTAGGTAGCCATTAACTCTTTGGAATCCTTAATCATGCCACTCAATTTTTATCCTTTTTTTAAGGTATTATTCAGAAAAAAATATCTAGAAAATGACAAAAAGAGAGAGTTAAATCTCTTTATACGAAATCAACTAATATTATCATATAAAACACGATTTGATGATTAAAAAAGTAAAAAATACCATAAAACGGATATAAACAATAGTTTTATTATTATGAAAAGGCAATGAATACTAAAACTATATGAAGAGAGTAGCAGTTACCACCATAGCCAAACTAATCATAACTATATTTTACATAAAAAAAAAAAAAGTATATTTAAATTCCATTATATGAACGATATACGAATTATATTTACATCCCAAAAAATTGTCGTTACCCATTCATTCTTATATTATTTAATACTTTGCATGAAGAACTTAATAGTAAGTATTAAAGAAATAAATAATATTTTGAATATGGTAGCAAATTACGCAAAAACACTATAAAGTTCATTAAAATAGTGTGAGAAAAACACTTGGTTAAGTCTATATGCACTCGGCTATCCTTAGAGACTCCCTCCTAGCGGGAAAAGAGTAGTTGCGTGCAAATTTCCAATTTCTTTTAGCAACAAGCACTAAACTTATGTTTGATACCAATAAAATATTTCTCCTATTTAGCTTTCCCAAAGGGACTTTCTTTCTTGTATCACGCCCCAGTGGCCAAATTTAGCCCGCCATCTCTACAATTCAAATCCATATAAATGTTTTACATATGCTATGACTTCTCAAGCTGAGAGTACACACCTACGAAGAAACCATGTTCTTTCTTTTCACCGTCTACCACTTGGCAATGATGTTCAGCATTGCAGCTCTGGCGATTCGACATCTTGTATATAGAAGGAAAGTCACAGTGTGTTTAATAGATTTTGCTTGCTACCAGCCGCCGCGCTGTACTAGATTACCCATCTCTCTCTATCAAGAGCATATTAATCTTGATAGCAGATTTCATTCCAGTAGTGTTGATTTCCAAATCAAGATCCTAGAAAAATCCGGGTTCAGTGAAGAAACTTGCATCCCTGTAGGCTTTACAGAAACACCCATAACAAACAAACTCTCATATGCTGTTGAGGAGGCTAGGACAGTAATATTTTCAGTTGTAAAAGATTTGCTGAATAAAAACAATATCAACCCAAAAGGTGTAGACATACTCATATCTAATAGCAGCATGTTTGCACCTACACCATCTCTCAGTGCTATGGTAGTTAATAAATTCAACATGAGGAGCAATATTATGAGTTTTAACCTGTCAGGCATGGGATGCAGCGCTGGCATAGTATCAATAAGCCTTGCCAAAGATCTGCTAAGGGTACATCAAAACTCATTAGCTCTCATCGTGAGTACAGAGATGATAAACCGCAATTGGTACACAGGCAAAGACACATCCATGCTTCTAACCAATTGTCTTTTCCGATCTGGGGGCGCAGCCATTCTCATGTCTAGCCGGTTTCAGGACAAGCGAAAGGCAAAATATGAGCTTCAGCACCTGGTTAGAACAACTAAAGCAGCAGATGATCGTGCTTATAAATGCATCTTTCAGGACTTGGACTCTGAAAACAATGTAGGAGTATCAATATCAAGGGAAATACTCCCCGTTGCTGCTGATACATTAAAGGTAAATATTTCTAAACTGGGACCCCTTGTTCTACCAATCTCAGAACAACTTAAGTATGCACTCTCAATAGTTCGCGGGAAGATAAGTGCTTCACACACCGCAAGAATTTACATACCAAATTTCAAGAGAGCTTTTGAGCACTTCTGCATACACGCTGGGGGGAAAGCTATCATTCAAGCAATTGAAAAAAACCTTCTGTTGGAGAAAGAGGACGTTGAAGCCTCAAAGATGACTCTATACAGATTTGGAAATACTTCATCTTCCTCTATATGGTACGAGCTTAGCTACATAGAAGCCAAAGGAAGAATGAAGCGGGGTGATAGGGTCTGGCAAATTGCTTTCGGGAGTGGGTTCAAGTGCAATAGTGCAGTATGGAAATGCATTCATGGAGTGGGGAATGATGCAGCGAACCCATGGGCAAATGAAATACGCAACTATCCTGTAGAAGTGACTCGCACTGTGAAAATGAATTGAAGCTGGTGTAACAAGAATCTGATGCAAGTAATTTTAATCGTTATCTTGAATGTGAATATATTCCTAGGAAAAAGATAAATGCTTAAACTCGTAGCTCCTACACATCAAATTCAAATAAACATACAACTCATCGAAATCCCAAGAAAATATGCCAGAACAAAACTACACATCTGACTACAATAGTTCATAGGCAAAAGTATCAAGCAGCAGAAAGCCAATATGACATCTTACACTACAAATAGGTATCTAGTGGAGGTGAAGGCATTGATAATTGAAAAAAAAAAGAACAAACAAGAAGTAAATGCGATATAAATGAGGCAAGCATTCTTGATAAGGTAACAAAAATCTCAATATGGCCAATAGCCAAAGCATTTTACCAAATTCATTGTCTTCCATTTCAAGAAGATAAAAAAACAAACCCTAATGCGTTTCTATGAAAAGATTGAGAACAGGGATCAAAAAGGATTGACACGATTTACTCTTCGTCCTCCCCTTCATTCTCAGCAATATTAAAGTATCTCAGCTCGTAAACATTCCTATCCTTGTTGGAAGCAATGACACGAAGCCAGTCCCGCACATTGTGCTTCTTCAAGTACTTCTTCGTTAAGTATTTCAAATATCTGCAGAAGCCAAACAATAATGACATTTATGAAACAACAACTCTGTCCTCAAAATAAGCAAAGATGTCACCTAACATTCGTTCATAATTTGATACACGAAGCTAATAATTCTCAGTTATCTTCAAATGACGTGAATGTAATCTAATCACCGAAGTAGAATAAGTGCATAAAGAATCGGAGTTCAAACGAGCTAAGATGATCTAATCATGACAAACAAACATACAAACATTAAACATAAGTTACAGAAACAAAGCGTCTCTGCAAGTTACCGTTTGGAGAAGTTGGAGTCAGAAGTGACGGTGATCTTGGACTTCTCGCGGGTGACGGTGATGGAATCGCCGAGAGCTCCTGCTTTGCCACCAACTTTGATGCGCTCCTGGAGGAACTTCTCGAGAGAGGCAATGTCCATGATCTTATCCTCCACCGGCTTGGAGCAATCAATGGTGAAGGTTGCTCCCTTCTTCTTCCCCTTGGCTCCACCAGCGCCAGCTGCTCCTCCTCTACTCATTTTCTACGTTCTCCTAATGTTTTAGCTGATTTACAAAAACAGAAAAATATAAATCTATAAATAATAAGAGCATAGAGATGAAAATGTAGATACCAAAACACAGAGAACGTAGTGCTAACCCTTGTAGAAATTAGGGTTTTGCCGCGCCGCAGAAATGGGAAGAGAGGATCAGATAAGGATTTAGGCTAAAATTTATAGTCTATGAAACTCCAATCTCACTCACTGGTTTGGATGATCAGGCCCGATGATATCGAATTCTGGCGTAGTTATACAGTTCATTGGGCCTAGTGATATAGGATTCTGGCCCACTTAAACAGTTCATTGGGGCTGGCGAAATCGGATTATGGCCCAATTATCTGATTAGTGAAGTTCTAATATGATGATCAAAAACATAATTAATTAATTTCATATACCAATTATTAGGCAAACCGTCAGAATATTAAAACTAATTAGTATTGAAATTCTGAGTTTCGAAGGCTGTTCTTCCGTTTTATATCAAACCAACAGAATATTCATGCTTTAATAAAAAATAAAGCAGTTTCTAGTAGAAAAAGGACAACTGCTGCGAACAAAGTGCATTAGAATTTATAACAGTGAACTAAATAACAATGGAAATGGCAAGATTGAAAAAGGGGTGAGGGTGATGTTCTAGTAAACACACATCCACACCTCCGCCATCTAGAAGCACGCACGTCGGTTTGGACGATGAATACCATTTAAAATAGAAAACTTGTCCATGGGTCGTGGCAGTCATGAGTCATGACGCTTAATCAATCTAAACAAAACAAAAGCAAAGCAAAAATAACTTAAGCCATCTGTAGCAGGAGTATTGAAAACGACAAGGCTCGAACTACCCGTCAAGTTAAATATCATGTACAGAAACATTAGCTAGTAAAGGAAGCTTTATCAAAACTAGTGTACAAATTCTACAAACTGAATTCAAACCAAACTATTACCCTCTTGTTCCGGAGAAAAAGGAATTGTATTCCAGCAAAACAGGTGATAAAAACAATTACATTCTTGGCTAGCTTCCATTCCACCAAGTTCCTCCAGAAAAAACACTTCGTGCTATTCTCTTGTGATTCCAGGAGGTTACTCCATCGAGGTTGAGAATTATATTTGATCCACCTTTCGTTCCGGTACATATATTCAAACCTCATTTCCATGAGATGCAGTGAGCCAGTAGGATAGATTTCAATCCTAGAATCTTCGGATATCTTTAGGTGGCTTGAAGTTCAGAGGATGGGTTTCTGGAGTTGCAGTTTCATCTTCTTTCCACATTTTTATCGTCTTATCAGCTTCGCATGTAACAAGCCTTGAACCTGTTACATCGTATGAGAGAGCATAGATACCAGCCTCACTATCCAATGAGCCTGTAGCAAAATATGTCATTGTGAACTTTCTTTTCCTTCCTCACTTGAGAAAAAAAAACTGAAAACATGGAGAGGCAAAAGGACATACCGGGCTGTACGATAGTTTGGGCCTGCTGGAAATTATGACCACTCTTCCAATCCCAGAACCACAAACTCCCATTATCACCTACAATTTTAGAAAGGGCAAAGATAACAAGATTACACATATTTCTTACACTCACAAAGATTACAGCTACATAGTCGTACCTCCTGTAGCCATTACACCATCCTCGTTGACAGCCATTGTGTTAATGATGGTCTTTTGCTGAGAACTGATCAAATCATAAACATAAAATGTCACGTACCTAAGACTGTACATCACCAAAATGACAGCATGAACTTGAAAGATAAGGAAACAGGGACACTAACAGCACAACAGAGTGAAAGGTACGCATAATTATTCCTATCTAAATTAAGATTATCCATATGCAGCCTACTTTACCTGCTCATGGAGGAGAGAATACACATGATAAGCATTTTTTAAGAAGTGTATGTACAAATCTGCCCAGACCAATTTCCAGTTTCTTTGAAAAAAATAAAACTGATGATAAATGTTGTAAAAATACCAAAAACTTTCTCTTTCTTATAGAAGAAAGAGATTTTTACTGAGGTCTAGACAATTCCAAGCAACCACAATCATCAATCAAAATCTCAGTCATCAAAATGCATAGACAATGATAAGAGGTACATTTAAACAAAGACGAAAATGCACATAGTTAGAAGGAAAATAGCAAATTGCATATATAGAACATAAGCAACATTGTACTATAGTTGACAACTTACAGCATGTTGTGCAAGAATTCTCCTTTTGGAAGATTGAATTTCTTTATATTTTCAGCTGATGCAGAAGCAAAGCAGTGCCTGAAACAACCAAAAAAGAACGAATATGAACATAAATTATCTGCAAACCCCAAAAGAGTCATGCATTGATCCATCACTCGTAAAACTAACAGGTGACATATACAAGAACTTACTCGGTCGGATGCTGTGCCAAGGCTCTAACAGATTTCTTATGGTGCGTAAGCGTTAACATAGTCTTACCTGTAAGGAATAGACAATAGTCATACTGAAAAAACACAGAAACTAAGTGTGAATGAGAACAAAACAAATATTCACAAAAAAGTGAATTACCATATCTGAGGTCCCAGAACTTAACAGTTGTGTCATGGGAACCAGTGACGACTTGTGGATCCTGAAAACAGTAATAAGCCTAATTAAACAACAATGTTAAGTCAAGCACGATAACACAGATAATACAACTTAAGCCAGAAATGCATACTTCTAATGCTTATCTTGACTTAAATTGCATGTATCACCTTGACTTAAATTGCATGTATCACGCATAACAGTTGCATTCAAATATTACTCGCATGACAAGCATCACGAACTAAAGACAAAAAGGGAAAGGAAGAAAAAAATGAAAGCTTACATACCGTTGGTCGAGTAAAAACTGAACATACTGTATTATCATGCCCAGACAGTGCAAAAACTTGAACTTTGGTACGAATATCCCAGACCTGACAATTTCTCACATATTATCATTTTGACCCCTTAAACTACAAAAAAAGTATACATTGCTTAAACAAGACACAAACATATAGCATCCATTCAAGAATGGATATCCACAATAGAGTCACCCATACCCGGCAAACAGAATCACGACCCCCAGTTAACAAAAGGTCAATAGTAGGATGAACAGCCAAGCAGTAGACACCACTTAGATGACCATGGTAGGACCGGACAGCCTAAACACAAAAATACAAGTTTCAACAGTCAGCCACAACAAAGATGGTTGCTTCAAATGGTCTATCATTCATTTTAAATACTTGAAATAGGTCAAAATTCTCACCTTATTCTGTTCAAGGTCCCAGCATTTCACCTGTTTGTCATCACCAGCAGAAAACATATAGGTATGCCTTTGGCTGACAGCAAGGCCTGCAAATGGAGACACAGTTTGCCATATTTATATCTTCACAACATGATTAGTCAATAGCATATTATGATCAACAATTATCTCAATTAACCTCGTATTTGTTCGATGTGTCCAGTCAGTGTGAGCTTTAACCTTCCACTTGCTACATCCCAAATCTGGTCAACCGAAATTCAGCGAGAGAAGAAAAAACATCAGAATGCTCTTAGAAAGGGGGAAAATATAATATTGCTTCCAGTTATATAATGCATCAAAGGCAGGGGATATAACTAGAGATTTTAAGTCGACAAAGGCAATTAGGAAATCTAAATGTGTAGCAAGTTTTTTCCTACTACAAGATTATAAGAATAATTGTTTTTCTCCAGGTTCCATCCATTTCCATAATGACCTAAATTTAATAGTGAACATTATACCTAAAATATCACGGCTTTGTAATTTTCGAGAATTTTTCACAAGATTTACAATACGTTTTTCAATGTTAAAAAAAAAAAATGGTCCACAACTTCCAAACCTGTTAAAACATATATTTGAATTTTCGACACATTTTCATTCACCAAGTCAAGAAATAAAATAGTTATACAAAATCTGGTGGCAGAGAGCATACAATGATGAAAAGTAAATCCTAATCATACATGCATAGGGCTGTTTGATGCCCATGCTCAGATGAGGCCATTAAACGAAGAAAAAAAGTAAATAAATAAATAATTCATAACTTAATACCTTGATTGTACGATCAGCAGAACCAGTACAAAACCATGTATTGCTTGGATCGAATGCAATAGATCTCACCCATCCCAAATGGCCACTAATGACCTGCATAATCAATTCAAAGAATGTCACAATACAGCCCCAAAACCAACAAAAGAAAGCGTATCTATCTACAATTTGCCCTATCCAGCACCATTACCTAACCATCATATACAGAAATATATCAACCAACCCAAGAATTTAGAAAGGCTGTAACTGGACACATCCTCAAGGGCATTTAACCAATACTATTGATTTAAGTTCTGAGCAAAGATGGACAAAAAGTCTGATTATCATGACTAAGGACACTTATGTCCAACTAAGTGCTCTCATGGCATAAATTCATGTCTCGTGAAATTTCTTGCCAGAAAAATTGTTCACAGAAACAATATAGACCAGATAAAATATTAATTGTAACTTTCAGGTGATCACAAATCTGTTATTAACACAACTTTGCAACACACCCACTAAATAAAAGAGTCTAGAACTATTCACCCACCCGGTAGTTCTTCCATGGAGGATGCCAGACAGGACGGGGCCATTTGCTTGGGATTCTTTCAATTAAAGCAGAAGTTGAGTAATTCCTATGACGTGTAGAGCATAGAGGTTAGAGCCAAAATAATATATTCTTCAGCAAACATCAATTTGTAGGAATGTCATAAATCAACCAAAAATAGCAGAACAGCTCATACAATACTAATTCATGCTCCTCACCTACATTTAAAAACTAATTTCGCATATTCTTGCTTGAGGATATTGATCATGAATTATGTTGGGAAGATTGAAGGACTTTTAGTTCTTGTAGGTTTTTTTGAATGGAAAGAAATTAGGTAAGCAAAAGGTTTAATGGTAGAAAAGCTTGGTAAGTGAACAGAATTAAAGCTACATGGCTCTATTTTTTGGAGACCCACTAAAGAGTCCAAAGCACATCTTGTGAGATAACTGTTTGTACTGCTAAAAAATAATAATTGCTGGAAATTTTATTAACTGAAAAATCAAATTAAGAAGTGTTAAAAGTGAAGGCTTCCAAACTAATTATGACATAAAAAGGACTTCAATATAAAAATAAAGACACCCAAAAAGATTTGTAACACTGTTCCAGCAGAACTGGAAAATTAACCTAATTAAACAAAATAAATATGTTAAGGACTAGACTAGAAAGCAATGGATAATTGAAATTAAACGTAAACCAGGTTCAAAAGCTTCTTGAATGTTTAAACTTGGGTTTTCTAGAGTTCATTGTTGCCTGCATTAATAACGAACCATCTGGTTAAGTTTTCGCTATAGATGAGTACAAATTCTAAATTTGAACCTCTAAGCATATAAGCAACACCAAAAATATAATCAGTCCAGTAGCCACAGATACCGAACATGTAACATGACATCATAGACGCATACTTATTTCCCTTATAGATTATCAGGTATCAGAATTGCAAAATGAAAGAGAAAAGAAACCTTTCAGATGCTCCTGAACCAGAAATTAGGGCACTGCTTTTCCCCTGAGGACCTACATCATTTCTGGAAAAAAGAAATCACAGCAGTAAATATTACATCAGGAAAAGTTTTCTTCAGAAACAATAACAGCGATAAAGATAGTGAATCAATATAGGAAGGGAAGAAATGAGAAAGATAAGAGCAAATAAGAGAGAGAGGACGCAGTGGGGTTTGGAATAGAGAGGAGCACTCACACTCCCTTTGGCTGCAGAGATGGACCAACAGTCAATGCATTTTGAGCCCCACTCTTCTGCGGCTCCCTAGAACCCTCAGGACCTGCATAACAGTGGAAAGGCATAAAATCAACAAAGACCTATTATGCTAATCTTGTAGCTGTAATGTTACCCAAAAAGCAGTATTTATCAAAAATATGGTTCAAGTTTTCCCTGAATGATTTTCCTTTACACCAATGTCGCAGATAAACGAGAATAGATTACTACCTGGAAGAGCGAGGGCATTAGAAGGTGCTGAAGATTGTTGCCCACGATCAGTTGCTGCAGAATTGCTGGGTTTAGGAAGGTCACTGACGCTTTTAATTCCTTTATACTCGACATTTATCTACATAACAAATTAAACTATTTGATAAGTAATATCAAATGCAACCACTTCATAACGAAAATGTTAACAAGAAATATGAAATCCAATCTAAGCAAATCAAAAGCTAGTCATTAACTCGATAGGAATTTTAGACAACTAAGTATCATAATCGTTAACAGATTTTGGTCCATGTATTTCAATAAAGAATGCGATAAACAATAAAACCATACCTAAAACCAACAAAGGGGTGGAATTTCACTAACCTTATGGCTCAAGCGGATTTTTTTACTGCATCAAGAAAATCACAAACTCTAATTAGTTTCAGATAACAAAAAGTAAATAAAAACAAGAAACCATGAACTTAGGGTTTTGCAGTAACCTCTCTGGATCGGGCGGAGCTAGCTGGCCGTGAATTGGAGAAAAGAGATCGAGAGCTCGCTTCAGTGATTTCAAACTTAACTTCTTCAATGACTGTGGCTCTATCGGCTCCATCTCCATTGGAGGCCCTGCCATCTTCTTCTTCAATCGGAGCTCTGCAAGTAGCTGAGCTCTCCGAAAAGGAGAGGGTTTTAGAGAGGGGGAGTACGAGTATGATTCACTAGAATTTAGAATTCAATAAACCCGGATCCGAGTCAATGCCGGCTTATGGGTAATGGAGCGAAGCGACTGGCTTTTTCTTTAATTTTTTAAATAAATAACTATAGGGTCTTAAAAAAAAATTAATTTTATATTTTTGTTGGCTGATAATAGATTAATTCTGCATTTTGTCTAAAGAACTGGGAATGCATTCTCAAGATTCTTAACAGACTTACCACTAAAATTTAATTTTTGTAAACGATGTTTTGAAATTATCACCAAGTTAACCGTCCTGCCATACTTTTGTTGACTTATAATTTCTAATTTATTTAATGTAATTATTTTTGGTTGAAATTTAGTAATATTTTCGCATTGCTTTCAAATAATATCTCAAGATTCTTAACGGACTTACCACTAAAATTTAATTCTAAATGTAATTAAATTAATTTTAAAAGAAAAAAAAATAAAAAGAAAAAGAAAGGAAGAAAGACTTGGTGAGTTTGTAATTTCTCCTTGTACTATTGTTGATTTAGATTATATTCCTTTACGAGTCAAATAAATCATTAGCGAGTCTAATGAAATTTAAATCACATGCACATATTGAATTAAATTTGTAAATTGAATCAAAATTTATCACATTTGCTGTGTAAATTATTTGAAATGAAAAAATTGATCTACAGTTCACTTGTGTTTATTCAAAATTGATATGGAAAAATCAAATAATATCTCATAATCAACTGAAGCACAACAAAAATGTAAGTTTATCGATTTCCAAGTATGAGCTATACATACAAGATAGATACAGAAGAACTATATATGTATTTGAAACAATTATCTTTATAACTCTATATTTTTTTATATGGGATCAAAGTGCATCTGTCTATATATTTACATGGAAATAAAAATCTGACTAAATTAAACAAACTCTTCATTGCCATCCTATTTCACAGTGAAAATTTCTGTCCACTTCATAGTTATTCCTTCTAGAGTGGTATCCATCCCTGTCATGAACAAGAAAACAATTAATGACCAATAAAGATAACAATAAACAATAAGAATTTGGTCCGGTCTCATTCTAATGTATCATATGAATGAAATGAACATACCTTGATGAGTCCTTTCTCTGTACCACATAAAACAATGTCGTTGGCAGTGAGGAGACTTGTTATTTTGCTGTCTGCTGATATCCTTCCAACATTCTGTTGTGTCCCTCTCAGCCAAATCTGTTTTCCAAAATTGCATTCAATGTCAAAAATTGTTTTCTAAATTATATAAGCAGGTGTATCAGAATCTGATCTTGAACGTGTACCTGAAGGATGCTAGTTGATGAACTGCAATTCAAGTATATGAAGTCTTCTACTACTTCCATTGCTAGTACACTTCTACCTTTCTCTGCTACCATTGACATTTGAGGCTTATAGTGCATTCTCCATTCCTATAACCATTCTCTCACTTAGTATGGGCTTCTAGTATTGTGTTGGATTCAAACATAAATGGTTTTTCATTACCTTGACTTTTGAACATTCAACAATTGAACTTGCACTATAAACCCAATCTTTGTGCACAATAATTGAGTTTATAGGTTTGCGTTGCATTCTCCAACTCTTTGATGGAGGTTTTATCTCTCGTTCCCTATTGTTCGCTAAGGATAACTCCTGAAAAAGACAATACATCATTGTACATATTTCAACCTCGATAAGAAATTTCTTGACTAAACCCGGTTCGTGAAAACCAACCTGTATACTAGAATCCACGCAGCCAATGTAAAGCTTTCCTTGAACTGCTGTCATACACTTCACCTTCTTAGATTTGCAAATATCTTTGATTACTCTTGATGAATCGAACACCTTCATTCCATGGCCTTGAGTGATTGCAAAAGTTATTTGACCATATGTTTCTATCTTCTGTATTGGTTCCTTCACTGTTATAACTTCAATGCAATCCAATTTCTGATGGACCATTTGCCAAACCTGAAGAATTGAGGCATAGTTTGTATAAGTGTATGATTCCCATTTTCTGCATTAGTTAATGAATCCAATCTTTGTGTTTATACCCTAATGGTTTTATCAGCAGATCCACTTAAAAGACTCTCCCCAGGTGCAAAGAGTGAAAAACATGTCACTGCCTTTTTGTGCTCTTTAAGGTCCCATACAAGAGTGGTTGAATGCTTTTTGATGTCCCAAACCTGTTTAAAAAGCATAAAGATGATATTATTTTGGGCTTTGGAATCTCTGAATTCCATATGCAATATATATAGGAACTGTTAAAAAATTGCAATTTGCATACAATCACGCATAGAAAGAAGAGAGAAGAGTAACGGGCACGAACACTTAACGACGTTCGGCCAATAACACCACGTAAGAGAACGGTTTCTACTTAATAAATATTTGACTATTTCTCATAGCAGTTTTAACATTAGTTTGATCCATGAATGGCTTCATGAATCCGAAATAGGTAAGTATTTTCCATATTATTTACCTTGATTGAACCATCTGAATAGCCACTACAAAGCAGTCCCCTGTAGTAAATAAGGGCAGTTACAGCTCCACTGTTGCTTTGCTTTGCCTCCAGAATTTGTGTATGCACACAAGATATCCTCTGTTATTACCATTTTATGAATTCAAGTTAGAATTAGCAAAATGATTGAACATTTTCATATTCATGTCCAAATTGAGATAATGACTTATAGAAACTAACTGATCTGTAGGGCAAATAAAAATCTGCTACTCTATGTAGTTCCTCAGCCATCCAAGTTACCCCTGAAAACCGTCTGAGCGATTCTCGTACTCCTTCTGAGAAATGGATCAGTTTCTGCATTCCTGTTTAGAGTACGAATAGAAAATGCTCAAGTTCTGATTGAGAAATACAACATTTTGGCTTTTTTGGAAAATTCTGATAAGGTGTTTTCCATAAATGAATACCATAAGGGCATTACCTCTGCCAGAAGTATAGTTAAAGATGCACAGACAAGCAAGAAGTCTCTCTTCAAGGTCCCTTCCAGGGTGCAAAAATTGCTCAATTCCATTAAGCAGTATTTCACATGCAGAATTTCTCAGGCCATTTGGATGCTTGGCAGTTTCCCATCCAATCCATGCAATTGCCGTAAGACAATCCCTTGAAACCTTCTTGTTCTTGCTTCTTAGACCTTTCTCTATAGCCTGGAAAAAAGGTTTCCCTATGCTAATTATTCCTTTTGAAATCTTACTGCACCATGAATCAATTCCTGCATCCTGCATTTCATTTGAATCTTTCTTAGTTCTTTTCAATTTGTACGTAAAAACAACTCAAAATCGAATGATTTCTTTGTTTACCTGTAGGCTTTGATCTGACCAGTCAAAGTATTTTATCAGATTCCGGTGATACATAGAGGTTAAACCTGCCTTTTTCACTAGCAACGCCACTGTGTATGGTTCTCCTGTCCAATTATAAGTTCCTCCAATGTTGGCCAGCATGAAAGCAGATAGTTTCTGCAAGCAAGAGTTTTCTTCTGATGCAATAAACTTGAGAATAATCTGTATTGCCTCTTCCATGAACATACTTTTACCAGATGAGTGTTCCTGCAGATAATCGAATACCGAACAGATCAATAGAACTGTGGCAATGATCGTTAGTCCTGTGATAATTTGCTATAGTACTAACCTGCAGGGTGTCTAATTGCAGCAGTAGATTTGCTGCCAAAAGTTGGTAATCAGGTTGAAGTTGTGTCACACACTGCATAAGCAACTGCATAATGTCATCACTTCCTTCTTTTTGTATCCGCTGTAACAGGCTAATCACTGATGACCTGATGAATTTTGAATGAAGTTTGATGTTGGAAATGGCTTTTCAGTGACCCAAATTTCACATTTAAAAATATAAGTAAAACTTATACCTTGGCATGAACTGTAATTCATGAAAAAACTCAAGTGCTATGAACTTGGCGCGCTTCTCTTTGCTTCGGAGGAGACGTTTAAATGGAGCCAGAGGAACAGATAGTGATATATGTATTCGGCATTGTCCATCATACTGCATGCATTTGATTAGAATATTGGCTAAAGAGATGCATTCTTCAAGATTATTGTCTCTTGCAACATCTAGAAGCCTACCAAGAACTCGGGGCGAAACGATTGAAGCCAAGTGCATGTTATTGGTGTCACAGTCAAATGCCGTTACCAGTACTTCAATGATCATCAATGAAGCTACAGGAGGTGTCAACAGTTTTGAAGCTGGTTTTCCATTGCACCAGTTTGAAGTGCACACAATCTCCATCAATGCTGGCAAAAGTTCTAGTGTCTTTATTTCCCTGGGAGGTGGATTTATCAGGTAGATAAGAGTAGCTGCTTCGTGCACGTTTCGCTTCAGAGCAGTTGCCAAATCACACAGCCTTAAACCCTTCTTCTTAATGTCTTCTATTGCAGACTTGTTTACTGATACAATCGTCGTAAGTATAGACATTGATGCCCTTAGAACTCTTTCCTCTTTAGAACTTGAAATAGCAGTTAGCAGCTGATCCAAAATAACATCCTTTAAGATGGTGTATTTAATCCCTTTTTTGTTGTCCAACATTTCATAAATTGCTGTGACTTGTAAAGCATAGTCTTCCTCACATTTTGCTAGGCCTTCTGAGAAACAAAGCTTTGATATTGCTTTCTCAAGTATTGCCATTAAATC
This sequence comes from Excoecaria cochinchinensis, assembly GCA_947683425.1. NCBI lineage: Eukaryota > Viridiplantae > Streptophyta > Magnoliopsida > Malpighiales > Euphorbiaceae > Excoecaria > Excoecaria cochinchinensis. The sequence continues at coordinate 7,136,384 of CANTUQ010000056.1, read as the reverse complement.
GATGTTCGAATCTTTCCCAAAATGCAGACAAGCTTCATTCAAGTTCTTTAACCTGTCCAAGTCCTGTTTTCCCCTTGTACTTCTTCTGCGTTGGTCCATCACTTGCGGCTTGTGTGGCCATGATAGCGTCCTAGCTGCACTGTCTTGAAAAGTGTCTGATTTTCTATTCCTAAGCTCCAAGAGGGATAAATCGAAATCGCTAATACAACCATGGAATCTGCAAGAAGAGAAATTACTAATATTTACTTCTTTGTCTTCGCGCATTCGGTGAGGAGCATATGGCAAAACCGCTGTGAAGCACGAAGAAGTTTGCATCTTTCTGTACAGAGAGAGAAGGGTGTTTTCAATGTCAAACTCTATTACAAAGTCTGTGTTATAAGTCTAAAAACAAGAGTGCCTTATAATTGTGATTCTGAACATAACTGAGCACAAACTTTCGGTTGTGGATCATCTTCACCTTCTGTTCCTGTTGAGAATTCAGTTTCATCCATATTTACCTGCTGCACAATAAGCAACCATTCAACAAAACTGATTCTCACACAATTACCTGTAATATCCCAAAAATCATAGACCGTGAAAAGAGCCTTAGAGGTTGATTATGAGAATGGAAATTTGAAATATCGGTTAGTATGTAAAGGAGTATATGGGAAGAAATCAACAAGTTCTGAAAGGGCTTAATTAGGGACCAACTGGAACTTAGCATAAATATGTAAGTGGACACATTCAGGTGTAATTAGAGATGATTAATCTAATATAACTATATTAATATTAGCTAAAGGGGTCATAGGTGGCATAATATGTGGTAGCCACCTAACTTGCTAGGTGACAAGTGTTTAAAAGAAGTAAGAGAAGAATGTTGGAAAGTTCATCCTAGTTCCTGAGAGTGCTCCTAGCTGAAACAATGAGAGGGAGAGAGAGAGAGAGAGAGAATAAGGGAGAGTAGTCAAATTTCAAGGTTAGAGGCTATGATGATTTGACTCAAGCAAGCTTTATGAGGAATCAAGTGTGGAAGCAAGAACCCTTGAGTTTGATGGAAATGGCGTGAGCTAAGGATCATAAAGGAATTGAATTATGCTTATGACAATTTGGTGAATCTGGGATCCAACGGACGATGGACATTCTTTGTTCCTCGAAAACTTCTTGGACAGAAGCGACCAACGGCCGTTCCGTTTCCCTTACACTTCGATTCTGTTATTTCTCTTCTCTTAAAGGCCACTAGTGGTAATTTAATGCATTACACATATAAAGTAAATTATTCATGCATCATAAATAATATGGAATCGGTGAAAAATGACATCTCTGGTTCATTACTTGTTCAATTAGCAAATAGCATAGTCTAATGAACTTTGGAGATATTTTAATTGTATCGCCAGAGTTAATATGATTCCATTGTAGATTGTAGATTACATTACCAATACAGAATTTTATTCTTTTAGACAATTACCTCAGCAGTATCTTCTTCCAATGAAATCACAGAACTCAGCGAATCTGACTGGGATTCCATCAGTGCTTCCTGGAGGCATTTGATGCTTGTACATTTTTCAGGCTTTTCAGCCTGAAATTCTTGAATTTCTTTGTATGCCTTAGGCTCATCTGTTGTATTGTCAGTACCATATTCGTGCGAAACAAGAGGATGAACCTTCTCATACTGCATTAATTTCTATTCCAAACAACAAATATATTAGAATTACCAAATGTGAACTACCCTATAAAAGTGAATCAAACATGTGATTTTTCAAATTTAGAACTAAGCAATTACCTCGTATGTCTGTCTGCAGTGTTTTTGTTCAATCAAATTCCAAGTGTCGCTGATATTAGTTGCTTGCCTATGCATAATTAATCAAAAACATTAGCAAGAAAACTATGGTTTTCAATCATTAATTGTTATAAAACTGAGAAAATTTTACCAAAAACACTGTGATTCATCCTCAAGGAATGAAGAATTTCTGCTACTGCAGTGCCATTGGGGAGTCTGTCCATATAACATAACCTGATAATACATTAGCCAGTGCTTGTATCTCCTTGCAACTTCTCTAACTCCATTGTTGATATTCGCCTCGTCGAGAAAACCTGTCACAGATTCCTTACCTTTATTACCATTGATGGCCTGAATTTCACTTGAAGGAAAGAGAGCTTCACAGAGTTCTGGTGCAAGCTCGGTTCGAACAAGTCTAGGAGACACCAACACTGCTTGGAGAAAATGCAGGGCGACCTGAAACTCATCATTTTGGAGCTTCTTAACCAGAGAAAGATAAAAGTAAGAGCAGCAAACAATGTAATGATTATGAATTCCTGCTGTAATTCCATGTTCATCAACCAATGCTGGTGCTTGAAGCAACTTCTCAGAGTTCCTTAGCTGATCTAATTTCTCCTCTGCAGATTTTGCTTCAATTGCAGTTTCAATACTTTGAATTCCCCAGAAAAGATTGGAAACCACAGAGTGTTCTGAGAATTCCAAGAACTCCTGTCTTTTAATGGTTACCTTTGAAATGCATTGACTTTTCACGGAATTCCATGAAACAGAACACGTTAAGAGCTGCAAGAAATAGCCATTTACTTTGAAAACGATTGCCTTTACGGATTCAAGACCTGGTATTTCATAATCAGGGGAGAAAGAGAGGGAAGAACTTGAAGCCATTAACAGTTCATAAGCAAAAAAAACAAGAGAAGGATAAGAGAGAAAATGAAGAGAGTGATCATAAATAAGTGCTAAAGTTTAGTTAAGAACAAGTTCTCGTGACTGTTCCAGCGAAATTCCAAACATCAATGGCCCATCTCTACTTCTCTAATGGCTAATTAAAGATAAAAGATTGACCATTTTTTTCTGTGTTTTTTTTTTTTTATCTTCGCATGCTTTATCTTTATTTTCTTTTTCTTTTTCTTGATTCTTTGATAAAGCTTTTTTTACTTTTTCTTTAACATGCTTTGTTAACTACGCTTTTAGTAGTCTGCAGAAATGATTATTTCATAGAAAAACCCGATATTGAAGATTTAGCTGTATTAGTTTGGATTATGTTCAATTTTTTCAGCCTTGTACAGGTTCAAGTACAATTGTTTGTTCGATTAAATTAAGAATATTTTTCTTTTCCCTAATTATTACTACATTATTATGGGACATGACTACACTTGCATTATTGTCTAATCATGTGATTTTTTTTTTATTAATCTAATAAATAACTTGCATGCAACAGTTGCTATGACTCCACATATTAAATGCAGGTAGTTATTATTAATTAAGCAAACTTTTTTATTCTCATAAATACAGAATTTCTGAATTTAATTTTACAAACGATCTATTTCTAAGACTTTACGGTATTTGCACACACACCCAAATACTTTCATAGGCATGCAAGAGGACCACTGAAGTATGCAGATTGCAGAGCGCATGTTGACTTCACAGACGAAGCTTCATAATTAATAATTTAATTTTACTTTACTCCATATCCCTATAAAATTCCCCATTTACCCCCACAGTAATTACTAATAAAAAAAGCTGGAATTTCTGCTGGGAATTTCACCTTTATTTTTCACCCAGTTCACAAGAAGCCAAAGAGGGACTTTTACTCCACTGTATTTAATGGTGGATGCAGGGTTTGGTTAGGAGGAGGCCCAAACGTGTTCCAACAACTTATTGTCATGTTAATTAATTTTATTTTTGTAGAAAAATATAAATATTTTTAAATTCAATTTATTTTAGTGACATTTATAATTGTACTTAAATATTATGCAATCTCTTACAAAATATATATATATATATATATATATATATAACGACTTCAGCATTCCTTTCCTTGCAATTATAATGACGATTGACGACTTCGGATATCGCCAGCTCCCGTAGTATGACAGGCAAAGTGTATAAGGTTTGGGAATGAATTTACCACCATATAACTGCCTGGAGATTACTTGTGATTCCAACTTCAAATTGCTTGCAATTTCAATGTATGACATTATATGACTGGTTATTGTATAAAAAAAATGATGTTGTTTCTCTAAAAATGAAATAAAAATTGAGTGACAATTTCAAACCAATTAGATTCCAAAAAAAATGAGATCGAGTGAATTTTTATATAAAAAAAATATTAAATAGATTCCTAAATTAATGAATGTGGGGCTGAATAAAAACTGTTAAGTGCAAGTGTTATTTTGTTTTGTGTGATGAGGAAAATAATGCTAGAATTCCTGAATTGTCATGAAAGGGACATAACCCACTGAAATAATGCAATGGTTTATAATCTTAGAGCCAATATTTGTCAGAGATCCCATTTCTCACAAGCCTCACAGTATTAATCACCCTCTGCCTATCACGCCCATACCCACACCTATTTTTGTAATTACCTATAGATATTATTGTTGTTGAGATTAGATTAGATTAGATACTAATCATAAAGATTACCCGAATTATTATTCAATGGTCAAGATTTGAGTGACCCTTTTGTGTGGGACCCTAGATTGAATGGGACCTTGTCTGTCACGAGCTTATCTGAACGTTGGATCAAATTCACATGCAACTATGTCAAGACAATTACACCATAAGTATTCCTATGTTGTCCCCAATCATAATTCAATTGTCCGCTAAATAATTGTATATTCAAAGTTAAAGAAAGACTGATAATTTAATTAGTTTAACTCAATTCTCATAGAAAAATTAACATGTTGGCCTTATATAAATTCAATATTGGGCTTAAGGTAGAAAGGTCCAAAGCTGTATAAATATTTGGATACCTAACAATACTCTCTCTAAAACTTCAGCCCATTGGGCCTGCATAATTCATCCTTAAAGGCCCTGATTTTCTGCTAGCGGGCTAAGCTCCTTCAGGGCTTTTTTATTTTTTTTAAACCAAAGGGACATTCATTAAGAAAAATCAGCAGTCAAGACTGAAGGGGAGATAAGTCCCAAATGACATGATCCGTCATAGAGAGACTTAGCCATACTCAGATTCGGATACTATTTAGGTTGTTTGTCTATCCGACAAATTTTACTTCAAGATTAATACTTTTACAATCGTTAAAATTATACTGTAATAATAATAATCCAACAATAATAATTTTTAGTTGCAATATTTAAAGAATTGAAGTATTTTAGTAGATTTTATATATATATATATATATATTGTTATTATGGCATAAATTCGGTTGACCGCATTGGCATAATCAACTTTTTCAGTTACTTATATTATAATAATAGAAAAAAAAAACATAATTAGTTAAGAGATCCATTGACCAACACAGTAAAGAACAAAATTAAAAAAAGAGTTTGCTCATCCTCTCAATATTAATATGCCAATTTCATGTACTAATCAGTAATATAAAACATATATTAGGTTCATCATCTACGTAATCAAAAGCATCTATGCGTTACAAATTTGACAAATTTCACCTATTTCTAAAAAGACATGTTTGGTTTGATGGATTCTTATTACAAGATTGTCTTTTCCAACCAATCAAACCCAGTTGATGTTCTTACTAAGTTCTCATGCTAAATTCTAAATACTTATTGCCAATTTTCCTAATCCTATGGATTGAATTTGAAACCTCTCATGGAGTGGCGCCTGTGGATATGCCCGAATCCGATGGTCCGAATCATCTGAATTTTTTCCGGTCAGCTTTAAGGCAGAGGCAGAGAGAGAGAGGAGTATGGTGTGGGAATGATCCATACATATGTTCGAATCGGCAGAAGAATCCATGGGGCGGAATCACATGTTGTTTTGGACAAATGTGCAGAGATACCTTAAGAGATCCGAAGAATTGTGGAGGATGTGGAGTTAGATGCAGGTTCGGGTCACTTTGCTGCGATGGGCAGTGTGTGGATATTCGAAATGATCCTCGACATTGCGGGTCTTGTTTTCAAGAATGCCATGGTCAGTGCTCTTTTGCTTTGTGTGATTATGGTGGATGATCTTAATTATCATCATTAATAATAAAATTAATCATTTTCAATTAATTGCTTATACTATATGGGATTAATTAATTTGATGGATCGTGTCTTGCAAGTTGCAATTATAAATACTCCCTCCATTCTTTTATAATTGTCACTATTTTGTTATTTTCACTATAATTAAGAAATATTAATTAGTCTTAAATTTAGAAAAAAAATTGAGTAATTCAATGCATATTGAGTGATTTAATGTAAAAAAATGAATTTAATTGGTCAATTTTTATTGAAAATGAAAATTAAATTAAACAGAGAAAATTAAATTGCATTAAAAATTTAAAAGTAACAGATAAATAGAATTTGTATTTTACTTAAAAGTAACAAATAATAAAGAACGGAAGGAGTACAAAATTGCTGCATTAGTGAGGTGTGGAAACTGAATTTATGTTCGTAGCACGATTTTTTCTGTGCTGAAGATTTTTACTACTTTACCTATTTATCCCAAAAATCAACTTTTGATGAGGAATACCTGATTTTCAATTTATATATATAACTAAACAAGTACTATTTAATTAATCTCGAATATAATATAATTTATTTATTATTACTAATATTTAAGAATTGAACCTTAATTGATAGCAATTATTACCAATCGTTATTTAAAATTAACAGTACAGTTCAAAATCTAGTCAAATATAAAGACATTCATCACCATCATGTAGCAGCACCAAGTAGGTACGCTTTCTAAACTCTAACATTCAAAAATTTTCTACTATTCTTTTCTCTTTCACTCCCTTAATCATCATAATTTCTTTTACCTAAAAGATGCCAAATTATTATTGAAATTTCGGCAGTAGTAATAAGTATATATACATGTAATTTCATTGGACCAATTAAATAATTAGATGAAAATATGCAAAAATAAATATTCCTTTAGGTCCACTAAATTATCACTTTTTACATAAATCACTAATATTAAGATAATAATTGATTTTGTTAATTTTTATAAAAAAATATATTAAATAGACTAAAATACGCCATTTTAATTTAGGCTATCATAGTAAAATGTGTAAAAAAATATTAATTAATATATTAAATGTTTTGTTGATATTACATGAGGATAAAATTAAAAAGTATGCATATATATGTTATTTTGAAATTTCTAAAATGATAATTTGGTGGAATAATTTTTTTTTAAAAAAAATATGATAATTTGGTGGGACAAAAGAAATAAATATTATAACTTGAGATGAAAATTTGATATTAAAAACCTTTGCTTTGGCATATTTTCCACAGCCTTTGACTTGAAGAGTTAATTGGTATAATGAATATACATATATGTAACCATTTATAATGAATAATTCTGAGTTTTGATGTGAATTAAATTTAAAATGTTTTTCTTTTCCTCGATGAAAGGAAGAGAATAAACATACATACAGCCTCAGGGCACATGATTGTGGGATCCAAAATCCAATATATAACCATTAAGTTGCAGAGTCTGAGCCCAATGTCTTGTTTAATTTCAATGTGCTGAAAAGATTGATTGTTGGTTGGTTCTTTTTCATCCTCCTCTCTTTAAATCAGTATTAAAATTAAAATCTTCTTTTTAATGCTAAAAATCAAAAACCTAAGGTGAAGATTGCCATCAGGAGATTATTATAACCTTTTAAACTTCAATTTTTATATATATTTTATGTGAAATTCATATTTTTATCATATATAATTGCCTATCCATACAAAAGCATTATATTTCATATACATGAAACGTATATGTTGCCATTTTTATTTACCTTTATGCTTCTACTCAGCACATAATATAGTATTAATTTTCTTTTTCATATATATATATATTTTTTTTTTTGAGATGTAAAATCAAGGTGAGGTCCACATTGCCAAGCAAGCTAGAAGTCAAAAAACCTCCTTATTTTCTTTGTTTACTAATGCCATCAAGCTTTATTCATTACCTTCTATGGCTACCAAGAAACTTTTTCTATAGTCCATTAATTATGTCCTTTAATTGGAAAATTCCAATCCCATATTTATGTGTATATTATATAAAATTGGAACTATATAGATCTAATTATAGTTAAATTTATGAACTAACATGTAAAAAAAAAATTACAATTATTTTTATATAAAAATCAATATATATTCATTTTTTGCGATATCTTATATATATATAACAGCCTTCATGGCAACCTCCTTGCACGCCCCATGCAAAGTGAAGTAATTATTATAGTTGATTATTCCTTTCTTTCCTCCATATATATGAAATTGCACAAAGTGGAACATGAAAATTATTATTAATTCAATGTAAAAGCATTTAACGTGTTTAAACAAATAAAAATTATTATAATTGTTGGATGTAATTAAGTAAAATGGTAATCGGATAAGTGAAGGTAGGAATCCAAGTCAATAAAATCATATTTTAAAAGATATTTAGATAGTCATAAAATGTCATAATACATATAACTATATACGTTTTATTGTACATTTCATGAACTATATATATACCAAATTATATACATATTAAACTAAAAATAATATAATATGGACTAATATATTATTTTCTACCTCCCTTCATTGATAGGTCTATTCGTCTTTCATTTGCCTTGCATCTTCATATCGACTTACTTGTATTGCATTTGCATGGTTGGTGAACCCACATCTCAGCTTCCTCCTCTTTCTATAATTATTCAATTGATGAAGAACTTTTACTGTTTCCTTTTTTAATTGTCTAGTTTAAGGAAAGTTGGACTTATTTTCTGAAAGATATTTGATTTATGGTAAATTTATCCTTATACGTATATAATTTTTTTCAATTAAAATAACAAAGAAACAATTGCATGGATGAGTTTCGTATATTTGTTCAATCTTACGTGTTGAATTCACAAATCACAATTCCGTTATGAACAAGCTAAAATAAATCTATTTATCAGTTGCATACATTGATTAAAACTAAGAACAATATTTAACTAAAAATGAAAATCTTTTGTTTTATGTGACATTTAAAGAAGAAGAAAAAAATTGAGGTCCAACTTACTTTATCAACTTTTAAAAGGAGCGCTTTTATTATGTATTTATTAAGCATGAATTCATGATAATTAATTTTAAATATTTATCTATACGCGACTATCGGACTTGAATTTAAATTTAAAGTAATTGGATTAATAAATTTTAAATATTTAAAAAAATTATTTTTTTTTAAATTTTATGAGTGAATATTCAGGTTTAATGCGCGGTTATAATGTCTAATTATATATCGGACAGTGTTAAATTTTGAATAATAGTACCAAAATTCATTGGAATTTATTATAAAAAGAAAAATTGATTTGTTTTTAGACAAACGCGTCGCTAATCTCTTCCCAGCACCTATTTTAAGACTATTTCTTCGCGACCCCATTTCTCATTTCCCATCCCAATTACATTCTCTTCTCTTAAACCCCCCAAACAGAAAAGAAAAAAATGTTTCAAGAGAGACCTCAGTATCATCGTCAAGCAGGTGCGCCTCATGGAATCATTCTCGCAGTAGTAGTATGCACTGTTGTTTTAGCTCCATTCCTTCTCGGAGACCAAGGCGAAGCCCTTACTGAGTTCATTGCCGAGCTTTTAAGTCCTGTAGGTCTTCTTCTCTTGCCTATTATCCTCCTCTTAACCATTCAGTTTCTTTCCTCCGATCGCGGCTCTTTTATCAACACTATCTTCTCCACCGGCGAACCCGACACCATTCACCGCGTCAGCGGCTCTCCTGTCGGTGTAGCACTCTTTCTCGTTCTGATCTTGTTCTTGCTTTACAATCGCATGTCTATCTTCGGCGGCGATGATGACTCCGGCGATTGAGATTCACTGGCGGCTTGCTTGGATCTGAGCCTCCCTTTTTTTATTCCTTTTTTTTATTTATTTATTTGTTGACCAGAACTTTCATGTATGAATATGGAAATTTGATTGGTGTTTTTGAATGGGAAGTTCAGTGACGAAAATGCCCTCGGTATCATGCTTGCTGAGTTTATATATGCGGTCATGAAATGAGGATATTATGGTAGTTTTCTCTGAGTTGGAAGTAAAGTCAGATCTGGCGGCTGTGTAAGTCGGTTGACGGTGGCTGAGCTCCGTCGTATAAGGTGAGTGTTTGCTATGGAATATTTCTTTTGATTCTCCGATTTCTCTACAGCACTTGCAGTTGCACGTGAGCACGTCGGCTCCCCTGTAGCAGGGACAATAATGGGATTTATGAATGAAATTATGGAATAATTCAATCATAACATGCCATGTTATGTTTATATTGCAATTTAAAAAACATGAATTAATTAATTAGCCAATCATAATCATTTAGCTTTTGATAAAAATGAAAATACATATAGAAGGTTATACAAGTATATAGTGGCATGTAAAATACCTGCATGATATTATTAGTAGTAGTCTGTCAGGGGCTCATGCAGAACCAGAACCACAAGCTGTTGCTGACACGCAGAAGCAAACTGCTAGTCACTGACATCTCACACGTGATATTATTTGAGTTTTGAGGCTGATAACTGATAAGGTTCTGTTGGATTTTTTTTTTTAAACTGAAAATAACTCATTGCAGAATTTTTTTTTCTGTTAAATAACAGCTTTCCTAATTTATGTTGAGTTTAATAATTTTGGAAACTTTTTACTATACGAGATTCATTAAATTATTCATTCATTAATCTAATAGCATATTAACACGAAAAAAAAATTATACAAATTGATTATTATATAAATGTGACTTTTTTTTTTTAATTTTTTTTTGTGTAATAATATATCATTAATTTATTTTATGAATCCATTTAGAAAAGAATTTTTTTTATTAATTTCCATATATTTTTTACGCAAGTACTTTTAGGAATTTTTAAATAACAGAAAATGCTTGTGTATGACGGAAGGAAAAAGAAAATACCTTTATGCATATAATAAAAATTGTTGTTCAGATTGAATTAACATTATTTTGTTGTTAGATTTAATAACGACCTACTTCAGATTTGTTCATGAATACTTGCATTTTTCTAAATAAAGTCAAATAAATACATTTCTATCCTAGTTTCATAGAGGATCACAATTCTAAACTTATGTGTGTTGAATACCATGCAATTGAACAAAACTACCTCAAATATCTCAAAAATAGGTAAAATTTGCATACCAATTCCACAAAATTTTTTGAATAAAAATACCTATTATCCAATAATATTATGATAATTATTATTCCATCAAAATCCAATCCAAAAAGAAATAGGGAATGCGGCGATGTTCCCACCATTCAGTGAAGACAATGCCTTGATGAAAAATCAACCAAATTCTAAAACCACATTAGCAGGCAAATGTTTTGCATTCCAAGAACAAAACTTGAACACTGCAAGCAGTATCTAGTCTAGCATCACAGAACAATTTTTATCCACGTTCCAACTCAATAAACACTGTATTCCATCAATATCAACAACATTAAATCACTCTTTGAAACCAACAAAACTTAATACAACCCTCCTTTTTATCTTCTTTCATAACCTATCCTCACCCTCCATGGATTGAACAAGCGCTATACAAATTTACTGAAAGAGCTTGTGGCATAATCGATGGAGGTGTCGAAGACCCTCGTTACCAAAATCCTGGATTTTCATTGAACATGGCACATGGCCATGTCGCCTTTTCGAATATGGCCATTTCTTCATCATGTCCAGGAAACTCTTACCATCCCATCTGGCTTGTACATCAATCATGACTTCTTGCCCAGGTTGGTTGTTAAACTTCCGTTTATCTTCCCCATCTGCAACATGTTCTCAATCCAATAAAAAAGCCATTTCCAAGTAACTGTAATGGTAAATGTATGGGCAGTAAGTAAATGAACACAAACGAATCACTGTAGACTGCAGCGCAATACAACCAGATGCAACATGCAACTTAACAGACCATGCGTATCACGCTGCTTATAAATTTGGCCTTTCTTCATTAAGTCATCGAGTTGAAGTCCAAGTCCAATGGATGAAAGATACTTTTACTTGAAACGACAAAGCTAGCAAGGGACTAATACCATGTTGAGACATCTGGAAGATATTTCAGAATTTAAATTCATTTAGAGAATGGAAATCAGTGGAATGAAATTTTGAAAGAAAGGTGAAATTCAGTGTTCTCATATTGCAATGACATAACAGTAGGCAAAAGCTAAAACTTGATTTGCAACATGTCACCAAAAGTCTTGAAACACCATATATTTTTCGAATCCCACAATTAATTTGCAATAAATGGCATATTAGAGGCCTTAAATAACAAAGTATAGCACAAATCATGTATTATCAAGTGAAACGCCTCACCCACCAATACCATGGAAGAACACCCCCCAATTATGATAGTGGCATTAACATATGTCAACTTCCTACAAGCTGGTTATGAGCAAGTACATTAAACAGGAAAGAAACTTCACAAAATTTGGTACCGAATAAAAATCTGAACCAGAAAACAATGCCTGAAGACAAGAGCTCATTTAAGCCACAAATAAACAGAAAAATCAGCTTGATCCACCACAGAGAAGCCATTAACTAACACTATAAATTGGAAAGAAAAAGAACAAACACAGAGTAGTCTAATTAAAAGACACATGTAAATGGAGTAACTGGCTCACCTTCAAACGAATCCAAGATCCCTTAGCTTATCACAGCTAGGTGTGGGAAGATTCCTGCTCCACTGACGCCTCTGAAGCTCTATGTGACAATGACGCCAAAGCAAATTTTTATAATCCTTGATCACATTGCCCTCAATATTAGCTCGTCCAGGACTTCCAACAGGAAAATTGTCATCAAAATTTGTCGATTTGACAAAAAACTCTATACCATATTTCTCAGTGGATTTGGGAATTTGATAGGAGTAATTCCTATGCAAAGAATAATCAGGCTCCGTAAAGGGCAGGTAAGCAAGCACAAAAATAAACAAGAAAGGCAATATCTGTAGAAGAAGAAGCAAATTAGACCCCCCACCAGGAAACTCCTCCCTTTGCCTACCAGAACCTCCTCTACTCCTGTAAACATGATGTGCTCTAAACATGTCGGCCTGAGCAAAAAATGACCTGAATATCTCATCAGGATCAAAATCATCGTCATAGAAATCATGAACATTTCTTCTCCTCCGTGCTCGCCTAACATTGTATTGCTGGCTATACTCAAATTCATCAACCAAACCAGTCTGATCATACTGTCTCCTCGAAGAATCATCACTCAAGCACTTAAACGCCTTGCACACTTTTTTGAATGCTTCCTCAGATCCAGGTGCCTTGTTCTTATCTGGATGAACTTTCAAAGACAATTTCCTATAAGCTTTTCTAATTTCCTCAACAGAAGAAGTCTTTTCCACCCCAAGAATGGCATAGTAATCCTTATTCCTCTTAACCTGCCTAATCAATTCCACATGTTCTTCAGTATAATTTCTCTCTCCATTTACACCCTCATCAAATTTAGAAGAACCAGCCCTAATCTTATCATCATCATCATATTTTTTTGCAGTAAAGGAAGATAGATTCGAATTTGACCCAGAAGAATTAAGCTTCTCACAAGCAGCTATAAGCTCATCAACAGGCATATTACAATTCAAACGTTGAGCAATTTTGATAAATTTCAATGCGCGCTCTTTCTTACCTAATGAAATTGCTTCCTCAGCAATTCGAACACATCTTAATGCTTCATCTTTGTTACCATCCATTTTTCACCTCTTTCTCCTTTCTGTGAAAATACCCAGTTCAAAATTCAAAATCAGCTCTCAGTAAAGACCTAAACTTTCCGAGAAAAATTCAGGAACAGGGTCGATCAGGCAAATCAGAAATGAACAGATCAAACAAGAATTATAATCAAAGTAAGAAAATTGATGGTTACCTAATGGAAAGCTTCAAATAATTTGAAAACTGAAGCATCTGTAGGTGAAGAGAAGCATTCGGTTATGTCTGGATTTTGGTATCAATGGGGGGTGGGGGTGTAGAGCCCAGAGAAATCCATGGCCCTTAAATATCTTGTTTGGTCAGATCGTCAAATGGCCACTTGCCACGTCTCGCATGACCTGTTGTAATAGACAAATTGCGAAAGTGTATATTATTGATGTGTCGATAGCAACAGTACAACAGATAATTTAACTCTAATTTAATTTCGGATTAATAAATAAAAAAGTACAATAGATACATTTTCTTCTTTTTCTTGGTTGGACACAATTTGATATTTTAATTTATAAATTTATTGATTAATATATAGATATTGTAGTCTAATATGTGTTTAAATGGACAAAATTTAATATGAACATTTTAATTGATTTATATGGGTTCATGTACATAAAATAACACAATTAAATCTAACTTTTTTCTCTTTTTGATGGTTAAAATACAGTATAAAAAGTGAAAGACAAAATTGATAAAAGTTTCAATTATACACCATTAATACCATGAATGTTTATTGTTAGCAGACTTGTGTGCTCATGTACAACTACAATTACATTGTCAAGTTAGTGCAGCTCTAAAGGAATATAGCTGTCTAAAGTCATCAGTTTTCATCGTCAGAATTGAAAGATTGTCTTCTCCTCAAAGATTCCAGTACATCCATGGGTCGATCATTTCGAGCACTATTTGGACCTTGGCTCGATTTGATTTTGGGTGCACTAATGGCACTCAGTGGTGGAGTCAATGCTCCTTTGTTTACTTCTTTAAGCACAGACCGTGCTGTGGCTGCAGCTGCTGCATCTGCGATTGCTGAAGCAACTCTTGAATCATTATGCAGCTTGGCATTTGTTCCGTTTGTTGTTCTAGGAGCACCAGGAGAAAGAAAGGTACTAGGATTTTGCATGGTGGCAACAGCCTCAGCTGCCGTTACTTTGGCCTTGTTTGATTCATACTTCTGCATGTCATAAATCAGCTCTTTCTGAAGCTGCTTATCAGCAACCAATATCTCATCAATTTCATTCTTGTAGTCCTTGAGAAGAATTCGGAGACATTCCATGAGGGAACCAATGAGGGGGCTGTTATTGCTCTCTAACAGCCGTTTGAGCTCTATAAATATGGGGATGGTGTTTTGTATAAGACCCTTCCTAATTGCTTGAGTCACTGCCCTTCCTTTGGCAGCAGCTGCAGAAGCTCCATTATCTCCACCTTCTTCCTCTATGTCTCCCGCATCTGTATGTGATCCGCGACTAGTTGGGATTTTGATTTCTTTGCAGGCAAGAACTTGAAAAGCGTCCTACTCCCAGAATTTAGTAGGCAGATATTGCAGAAAACGAATCAGCAAATAATGGATGAGAGAAAAATACATTGACGTATCAATGAAAAGAAATGATAAGTAGAGCCCCATATTACTTAGAAATGAAGTAATAGAAATGATTGCAGTTAACCTTTTTTCCTGAAGTGCCTAGAAAGATATACATGGTTCTAAGATGGGGCATTTGGGTACTACCTGCAGAACAGATTGTCCTGTGACGTCTTCTATATTGAGCAGGCCATCTGATGCAGCTGCAAGAACCTCAGTACATAGCTTTGCAAATGTTGCCAAGAGATGCTCTGGCGCCATTTGTTTCAGCAAAGAAACATAGATGTGCATTCGTTTAGACCGGGAATTTTCATTACCTCCCCTGAAATAATAACCACTGCAGATAAGATCTCACTTGCATCACAATCTTCTTCATCCGGAAATAGAGTACCAATTACATCTACCTGATGGAAAAAAGACGGTTCTCCATTCTTGAAGTCTTAGATCCACTGTGTCCATTATGGGCATTGCAGTCATTGAGAACATAAATGGCTTCCACAAAACTGTTATAAGCCAGCAGCGGTGCTTTGACTGCACAAAATTCTATACATTAGTATCTCAATGTCCTCTATGATCATGCAAATCTCATACATGTGAAAGTTATTGACCTTTGAGAATATTCCCGAAGAGGAAATCGGCAAGCTGTCTTATCTTTTCTGATTCATCAACAAGAGATAAAAGGAAACGAAGGAAAAGCACTCCTCTCCACTTCACATAATCCCTCTGCATAGTGAGAATGAAGTTAAAACGTGAAAACAAAGTCCCTTCACTGCCAACCATTCCTCGTGAATGATGCTCAAGTAAAACACTAGTGAAACTCTAACCTGCAACAATCTAGAGAGCAATATGAATGTCTGCCTTCTCACAAGTTCACAGGGATCACGGAGACACTTGGTGATGTTTGAAATATAACTGTTAATTGAAAAAAAAAAATGTGATTAGTTAATATCAGAAATTAGCATTTAGCACTAGCCTTTTCAATTTGATGACTGAGTTCTCAGTTGAACTTTTACAGGACTAACCAATCGACTAGAGCAGTATAGCGAACGCAAAAATCAGCCATAGTAACTATAAGATTATTGCGAAGGGCTGCACTGTCACTCTTGTCAAGCTCCTGCAATATCAGAAGCACACGCATTTAGAAACTATGGAATTTTATTTTGAAGAGAGTTGTCAAGATTTGAAAACAAATCATTAATGCTAAGAAATTTAGATGGAGGAAGGGGGTAGATGTATGAAAAATTTCAAGCATTTGTTATTATTCCAAATCATGAATTCTTTAGAGTTGGATTTCTGAGCAGCTTACTAACAACTCTACTGAGAACTGCAATTAGTACATGACAATGAAAATGACCAGGAAAAGTAGTAGCATGTAAATTGTGCTGCTCAGAAATTCTCAAATCAAATACCAATGAGATGTTTTTTGAAGCAAACGAACCTGCACAAATAAAGGAATATAACTCTTTGCAAGTTTCCCATCAGCTAAGCATATTTTCCCCATTGCCAACCAAGCTTGAATGTACAAAGAGGGGGCAACTTGCTTGAAAGAGACTGTAGGACCTGGCAATTTACTCAATTTTGGATCAGAATTAGTGGAAGTGATGATGGTGTAGAGTATTGGAACAACTGTGCTGACATCAGCAGAAGGACAAGCAGTAATCAAAGACCCAACAGTGTAAACTGCAGTCACTGCTGCTGCCAATAATTCGCACATAGCAGTTCTGTTGCCCCTGGTTCTTTCACTTCTTGGTGGCGTGAACAAATTATGTATAGTCTTTGCTGTTAGATCTGAAATGTACTTTTCTAAGATTTTAGTAGCTTTAGAAAGAACTTGATGCACCCATTTCGTGACAAGTGCATCAGCCTCTGACAGATCGGAAGCCTTTCTTTTGCACAATGTTTGCAGCGCCCTAATGTGAGCATTGACCTGCCATTATGTGCACCAATTCAACAAAATGAACATAAATATCATGCGTTGATGAAACTGCATATGGCAACAACTTGCATTGGCTGCTTTCATCGGTTGGCTGTATTTTAGCACCAGATTTTCAACCAAGGCCAAATTATAGCTGCACTCAACTGAAACTGGCAAGGAACTTCACAAAATCCTATAACGGGCATCTAAGCTAATACATGCAAACCAGTCATGGAAACAGAATGTGCAGTTGACTCTGTTTCTTCAAATTAATTAGATGAAAGAGACAAGTGGCAATATTTTCTATGCTTAGCTAACTCATTAAGCTTCATATTAAATGTACACATAAAATGCAGTTTAAAAGTGAAAAGGCAAATATGATATATGAAAAACATTAGAAGCAAGCATATTCTAAATCCTAAATCCATAGATAAATTTAGCAATACTGAAATTAACAGAATCTAAGGCCTTACAATGACAAAAGAAGCTTGGCTGATGCAAGATGATAGCAATTGTCTTTAGCCAATACACCAGAACAAATGAACGGGAGTGTGTCATCCAAGAAGGCAACAAGCATAAGGATGTAAATATAGTTGCTATTTAAAAATTGCAGCAGTACACAATATAAAATACCTCTGTGGAGTGCATGTTAAAGTCTTCAATTCTTTTGAGCAAATTATGAGCTAGATCTGCAGCTAATTGTGGTGGCAGCTCCACTGAGACATTGGAGATTGTTTGCAAGAGGAAAACACGGTCCCCTGCCCATGCAACAGAAGTGGAGTCTGAGCTGTATTCATCTTCAGGCACATTTTCTTTGACGGGTGAACGTTCAAACGCACATGCTGCTCCAAACTTGTCAAGGAGCTCCCAATGATGATGGAGAAAATCCCAGTGAACTGTTTTTGGAAGGTAGGCTGATACCTCTGATAGAAGAAACCAAGCACCAGCTGGAGCTGTCCATTTTTCTATTGGTTTTGAATGACTCAACCAGACGGACTCGGAAGTCCTTATGATATTCTGTAGTGCACTAGCTAATTTGGGCTTCAATCTTTTTTTCTTACCTAGATTTGTGCATATTTTCCTTATCCAAGGTATCACCTCTCCATTGCATATCTCCTTCAAAAGAGCCAATACCCCTTCAGGATATAACTCCTCCATTTTCCTTTGTCTGCTTTTTTCATTCCTATCTAAATGAGACAGTGTGGACTCACTGTACAGTGAACCAGCAGATCCTGCATGCGAAATGCGATCCAAAACCAGTTCCAAGAACAAGATTTCACATTCTTCTTGAATACTAGATTCATTATCGGTTATCAACCGTGGAACAGAATGTAGCCACTCAATTATCACAATTTCATCTGGAAATGTTCTTAATGCCTGTAATTGAATATAAAATCCAATACAAAAAAGAAAGACTTTATGAACGTTCAATTTTTTTTTTTGAACCGACTTTATGAATGTTCATATATGCACAAGCACACAAAAATAAGGAAAGTTATTAGGGCACTGGTATTGTATGTCAAAAGTCCACATATCACAAAATATTAGAGTACAGAAAAAAATTATGAATGTCCAGACATGCATGAGCACAGATAAACAGAGACATTCATAAACATTATACAGCAAAGTTCATTTATACAAAACATTCAAGTATCATTTATCAAATGCCCCTCTAAGTAAAAAAATACTAAATGAATTATTGCAGATTAGATGAAGAACAGTGAACTAACCTCTGAAAGAGCCAAAATTGCAGCTTTGCGTATGCTAACGAGAGGATCTGAGCAAGCCATCCCCATAGTCTTGAGCACAATTCCATCAACGTAACCATTCATAAGAGCAGTCAGCTTGGTGACCAAAACAAGCGCAGCCCTCCTAACATTTGCCTTCTCATCTATGCATCTTTTCCTCAAAAGATCGTTTATTTCACCTTCCACTCTTTCCCTCCTCACTTCTCCCAAACCTAATCCTTGCTTTAAAACCTCACGATTCTTGTCATCAGTGGATAAGAACCCCACCAACTGAGCCAAACTTGATAATGCTCGAGCTCTTATTCCAGCACTGCAGTCTGAGCAACGTTGAATTAAGGCCTTTAAGGAATGAAGCCCCCATGAATTCTCCAACTCACAATCCGAGGTCACCCCAAATGGATCTTTTAACAGCATCATTAAATTCAAAATCAAATCCACCCCCAAGAGTCGCAGATTGGCTTTCCCTTGTGTCATTTTTACTACATACACCGTGAATTCAACTTGATCATCAGGCTCCAGAGCTTTAACAATTTCCATGATTGCCTCCACTGCCAGCCCTCTTGGCTCCGCCTTCTCTGGTGCCTTTTGTGCCAGATAGCGCGGCAAATTTATAACAGCTCTTTCGACTCTCTCGTTCTTTCTAGCCATGCCCATCATATAATTCTTCACAAATCCCAGTGCAAAGCTCCTTGCCTGTGATTTAACCGCCAAAATCAAAGGCGTTAAGGACTTCAACACCTCCGCTGCAGTCTCCCCTTCATCTCCATGATCAGATTTCAAGACTTGGACCAAAATCGTCGAACACAGGTCCACCAATTTATTAAAGCTGACCACATTACCTCCCATTTCCATAGCCATAACCGGAATTTCCACTATAGTATGAACCAATGACTTTAAACTATCGGAAAATCTATTTAGATGAATTAAATCCAGAACTAAACCCAGTTTTTCAAGAACACACAGAAACAATCTTTCATTAAAAATTCCTCTTTCCACCTCTCCAATTCTATGCTCACCATCTTCATCACTATCACCGCCTGTATTCTTTCTCTTGTTATTCTTCTTCGAAGCTTTCCCCTTTCTCTTCTTTAACTGAACCCCTCTCCCAGAGGAAGAGCATTCCCCTGAAGAAACCAGTGGGCAGGGCTTGAGGGAACGGCGAAGGGAGCGAAGAAGCGAAAGAAAAGCAATGGGAGTGAAGAGTGTGAAAACAGGAGAGTCAGGCGAAAGAAGAAGACAAAGGTAAGTGTTAGACGAGAAAAGGGAGAGATTTGTAGGGCCAGAATCCATTGTAACAGTAAGAGGAGGAAGAAGAGAAGAAGGAGAGATGGATTTGGAGGAGAGGCGGAGGAAGAATTGTTGGAGAAGATGTGGGTCATTGGTGTTGAGCAGCGATTGCAGATCTTTGAGAGTTGAGCGGGAGAGAGGTGGCGGCGGGTTTTGGTTGCAATGGTTCTCTTCTAGATCGGCGACTATTCTTGATATGGAATCCTCCATTTCCATGGCTGCCGGCACAAGTTCCGATTGGGGATTCAATTCAAGTGTAATTCTTTTTTTTTTTTTTTGCCCCCCTTCTTTTCTCACTCGAAACTCTTTCGAATTTTGACTTTCCCGCTTAACAACCAAAAACAAAACATAATAGTCCTTTTATTTCGAAAGGCCATAAATAAAAAATGGGACGGCATAAAGTGCGTTTGTGCGCACAATGCATATGCACACACATCATTGAATCGAATAGCATGTTTTCGTTTGCTCCAACGATGTCTACGTTAGGGTGACTATGGTCGGTTCGGTTCGATTTTGGATCGAACCGAACAAACCGAAAATCGAATTTGAAAAATTTTTAGAATCGAATTGCGGACCAAAATTTTTAGAATCGAAACCGAATAAACCGAAATAATTTTGTTCGGTTCGATCCAATCGATTCTTCACAAATATAAATTTTTAAAAAAAAATTTTAACTCATATGGATTCATAAATTAAATTAACTTATATTCAATAAAATAAAACCATTTAAAATAACTAAAAAAATTATACATAAATTTTACATATTATTTTCCTAATAAATTAACAAAATTACACTAAAAAAATACATTAAAAATAAATACAATATAAGTTTTTATTAATAATATATTTAATGTACTTCAATTAAAAAAAAAACATATATATAAATAAATATAACTATAGTGTATATTTAGATTTAGGATATATATATATATATAAGCAAAATGGTGAGTTTTAAAAATTTTGATCGGTTCGGTTCTTTCGGTTTTACAATTTTAAGAATCGAACCGAACCGAAATAACCGAAATTTAATTTCGATTTAGAACCGAACAAAAACCGAACTAAATTGATCAAAATACATTCGGTTCGATTTTCGATTCCGATTCGATTTTGCACAGCCCTAATCTACGTATTACGTAGTAACAGTCGTAACAATAGTTTAGCTATTTAAAATTGAGGATTAATTATAATTTATAAAAAATATTCTGATTTGCTTCTAATATTGTATAAGACCAGTTAATTTACATTTAATGTTGATTTATTATTAATGTTTCGATTTTGAGTACTAAAATATCCTTTTATAATTTTTTAATTTTTCAATTTATATTTGTATCTCAATTCAATTTATTTTTTTCAAAATATATTTTGATATGAACAATTTTCCTCTTAAAAGAGTTAAAATGAGATTAGATAACCTCAGTGTGCATGTGAGTTAGAAAAAACTCTCCTGGTTAAGCGAGTTCGTGAATTCGATCATTCGTATACGCAGTTATTTAAAATTTGAGGTCAGATTTTTGCTTCCCACAAAAAACCTTATTAGCTCGAATGAGGATTAATATGGATGTAGTACGGAATTAAAAGTGTCTCATACAGTTGATAAATAGCTGTATGAATTATGATCTATCCAAGATACTGTACAGTGAATACAAAAAAAAATAATCAAATTCGAATAAATTCGACTTATAAATAATCATGCGAATATAATATATATAGAAATATTTTGGTGATTAAAACCATTAGCGTAAGATTATTAGACTTTTGGGGTGTATTTAAAACTATTTAGGGAAATCAGTTTTTTTTTAGAAGTTTTGAATGCGTTCGGAAAGGTTTTTATTTTTTGTTTATTTTTTAAAAAATAAAACCAAAATACATTCGGCAAACTCATTTTCGTTTCGATTTTTGCAAAAACTTAAAGAACTGATTTTCATATGTAAAACAAAAAATAAAAATATTTAAAATGAAATTTTTAGGATTTTGCTACTTTATCTCTATTACTACCACCACCACCACACTGCCATATTGCCACTGCCACATTACCGCCGCCGCCTCTACTACCACCGCTGTCACCTTCACCACCACGCCGCCTCCTCCACCACTAACACGCCGCCTCCACACCACTACCGCCTCCACACCATTACCACCTCCACCACCACACCGCTGCTATCTCCACCACCATGGTGACGGCCATCACATTGTTGCCACCTCCATCACCACACCGCTGCCATCTCCACCACCATGGCGATGGCCACCACATTGTTGCCGCCTCCACCACCACCACGCTGCCACCGTCTCTATCACCGCTTCCACCGTCTCTATCACCACCACCACCATCACACCGTTGCTGCCTCCACCACCGCCACTACCACGCCGCTGCTGCCTCCACCACCGCCACTACCACGCCGCTGCTGTCTCAGCCACCACCATGCTGCTGCCGCTTCCACCATCACCACGCTGTCGTCGACCCCACCACTACGCCGCTATCACCTCCGCCACCACCACGCCGCCACCACCTCCTCCACCACCATGCCAATTCCACCTCCGCCACCACCATGCTGCTGCCGCTACTACCACAACGATATTGCCGCTGTTGTCACTACTACCACCGAAATCATTATTAGAATGTACATGAATAATTTAAAAATATACATGAATATTAAAAATATATGATAAAATTTTTAAATGTATAAAATAGTTTTCTAACAAATAAATAACAAAAACTAAAAATAGTTTTTAGATTTAAAAAAAAAAAAACTAAAAACCTACAATTTTACCGAACACACCCTTCAATTTCTAATTTGTTTTAATAAAAGGTTTTTTTTACTTTTTACAAAATTGATTTTTCTAACACAAGTATTTACTAAACACTTGTTTTAATCTGGTAATCAGATTTTTATCCAATAAGCAATTTTTTATCATTCTAAAAATAATGCCGAACACCGCCTATATGTATTACATTCGCAATGGGTTTATCACAACAATAATAAATTTTGCCTAAATTCTACTAGCATTAAAAATCTATATGCATGTCTAATCAACTATCTATTTTCTTTTAGTTTAAATCTTCTTTCATTTGTGGACCGTTTTGTTGGAAAATGATTTTCAGCCAAATCTGTTAGCTTTACTTTTACCTCTTTTATACTAGCGCCGTACTTTAAAATCTATCACAATCATATTATTTCGGTCTAACTCTTAATAAATATTCACTAATTTATTGGTCATGTCATGACTCTTCTTTGAACTAAATATTGTTACATTTAATCTCTCAGTTTATGTAAATATTTAGAAAAATTTTGATTTTGGAGTATATTTTGAAATAATTCGGATCTGTTTTATAACATAAAAAGTTATTAGAGTATTAGTAACAGCAAGAATATATTCCTTTCTAGGAAAAGCAAGAACAAATTCTCCACCAGCCAAAGCCCAGAAGCATATTCCTAGTTTCCTCCTTTTCTCCCCTTAGGAGTTATTGGGTATTATTTAGAAACACGAAGCCCTTTTCCGTAATTAAGGATGTGAAACTAACCGGTCTCCAGCAAAACCCTCGCCTATAAATTAACTTTGTCTCGTCGATGTTAAGCCTCTTGCTCACTCGCTTGCTTGCTGCTGCTTCTCCTTGTGTGGTTTGATCCGAGAGAAACTCTGCAATCATGTTGGTCTATCAGGATTTACTTACCGGTAATTTGCTTTTTTTTTTGTTTCAATTTAATTCGATTTTGTATCTTGATATTGATCTTTCTTAGCTTTTATGAACTTGTTTGACTAGGTCTTGATTCGATCTTATTCACTTCTCAATCGGGAGTTTATTTGCGTTAGTTTTTGGATCCAATACTTGTATTGCGCTTCTGTTATGGAGATCTGAAGCTTTTACACTTGTTTGTGTGATTAAAGGATTTTATAGTTTTGCTTTTGTTTGTATGATTAACGCGTTTTACTGGTTTCTCATTTAATTATCTACAAAGAGAGTGTAAGAAAGCGCGAATTTCATCTGTGATGGGATATTTTTCCCTTCTACTGATTTCTTATGCCCAAGTTGAATGCTTATACTTGTTTCAATTCGTCTTTGTGCTTTGGTTGCATTTTGCATACGCGATTCAAATGTTAATATAGGTATTCCTCTGTTGGTTTAGGTTTGACTTTGATAGAGCTGCTAAAATAACATAGGTTGACGAAGGACTTAGTTTAAGCCAAGCTAAAGACAGTCTTATGTTAAATTATTAAACCAATAACAGACTTACCAAGCCCATCCAATCATTACAGTTTTTTGTGGTCCCTTGGGTAATAGTCTACTGAACATGCTTGAAAGATGTCTATATTTAGAAGAGGAGGATATATCTTCTTGGATGTTGACTCTTTGTATGTGGTTCGTAAACTTCAGGTGATGAGCTTCTCTCGGACTCCTTCCCATACAAGGAAATTGAGAATGGCATGTTGTGGGAAGTTGAGGGAAAGGTAGATTTTTGCAATAACTTCAATGTTACTATCATGATTATCTAATGAACTTAGATGAGCTTGCAATTGCTTTCTTATTACATAGTTAACGCATTTTGATTTTCTAGTGGGTTGTTCAAGGAGCTGTTAATGTAGACATTGGCGCAAATCCTTCTGCTGAAGGTGATGGAGAGGATGAGGGTGTTGACGATCAATCTGTTAAAGTGGTTGACATTGTTGACACTTTTAGGCTTCAGGTGAGACCAGTGCCCTAATTATCTGAAGGACGGCAAAAAGTACAAGTTGGAAGTTTGATGATTTCCGTTATTGTATATATAATGCTTGTAGGAACAACCTGCTTTCGACAAGAAGCAGTTTGTCACATTTATGAAGAGGTTCATCAAGTTGTTGTCACCTAAGTTGGATGAAGAGAAGCAGGAGAAATTCAAGAAAAACATTGAGGGAGCAACCAAATTTCTTCTTGGGAAGCTCAGTGACCTCCAATTGTATGTACCTTAATTAATGTGCCTTTTTTTCTTCATTTGTCTTGGTTTCTTTTTCTTTTAATTCATGTGGTTTAGATATGAATTGATATTTAAATACTTGGCATCATGTCATGCAGTTTTGTGGGTGAGAGCATGCATGATGATGGATGTATGGTGTTTGCTTACTACAAGGAAGGTGCCACTGACCCAACATTTTTGTACTTCGCACATGCTTTGAAGGAGATCAAGTGTTAAGAAGGGGAGGATTGCTGGCTTCGAAGTAGAAGTTCAAGCTGTAGTTCTAGTTTTATGTGTTATCCTTGTACCGTTTTACTTTGGTTTATTTCTTGTTGATTGGCAAAAATTATGGTTTCCTATTTCTTTGGGTTATCATATCTTGTGTCACTTATAATTTATATTTATTGGGGCAAAGCTGGTAAGTGTTTTGATTGGATATTGAAGCTACTATTTTATTCCTGTGGTGAAGAGCCTGTTTTATCAGTTTCCTACATTGTTAGCATTTGACAACATTATCTTATTCTTTAGGACAACTTAGGTTGGTGTACGCATACCTTCCTAATGGCCATGTGATTTTGCATTTGTGCATAACATAAATAATTAGAATTGGATTTATCAATTCTTGCATATTAGATTTCTGCTGTGCATACTTTTAGAATTTGCCATTTAACTTCTTATCTTGGCGTTGAGATGGTAAAATGATCAAGTGCTTGCTTGGCACAGGCACTTGTAAAGTATTGTGAATTGTTTTGAAACCTTCTGCCACTATGACGCTGTGAATTTTGATCTTCCACTGGTTGCTTTGTTGTTATTGTGATATAATTCAAACAGAAACTTCCTATTCACTTAGCTAATCCTAGAATTATTAACGGAGGAACGAAAAGAATGATGCAAGAAGATGCATAGTTCTTACCATTGATTCATGTCAATATTGGATCAAGTGGTTTGGCATTTCTTTCCAATATATATATTTTTGACAATTTAACTTGATTTTCTCGTGTAAAAAACATTTTAACTATGATTAATTTCCTACAGATGAAAGGTTGAAATGTTGGTTTGTAAATTGTAGTGTGTTAGTTTAGGACCCTGATCCAGTGATGTGGGTTTAGAATTGCCCTTAACACAAGCAATTAATAAATAATTATAAGAAGTAAATTTCATATTTGGGGTATAAATATAATCATTGTCATTAAAGGGTGTTGGTAATTAATCTCACATAATATACATAAATGAGTACATTTGTGATACCCACAATCACCTAAAGTGAGGTGGATGCACAACTAGAAAGGAAGTCTTCATGCTAGCAATTTGCCTAATTCTGTCAAACAAATCATTAAACTTTAATTCAAATTTGCATACTTAATTACTAGATCTCAACTTCGCATACTTTAAGTTAAAGCAAGGCTTTTTCAAAACATAAATAAATAAAAGGAGTGTACTGCAAGGTTTGATAGGTTAGACCGTTTTGAAAAGGAAGGATTTTTTTTAGAGATCCACCGGCCATCATTCTTCCTTCATATGCCCCACTGTGACCAGAACAACACACCCTAAAATACCATATGTCAAGTTAAATTATTGAGAAAAAAAAAAATTCATTGGCTATATGCAAATTGCTTCAATTTGCATATGTGTAAAACACTTTAAAAGATATACATGCATATGCATAGTCAAAATTAATATAAAAAAATAATATTTTAATTTATTTACGTACTATCGGATGGTGCGTATGTGTGCACACTGTATCACGCTTAATTATTTATTATGAACTTAGGTGATGATTGTGGTCTATTTTATTTTAATATGAAATCAAGTATGAAAATTAGGCTTAGTTTCGGTATAATGCAATCTACAAACAACGGTTTTACATATCTCTTGAATTTTTAATCAGTTTTTCGGTTGAACCAGTTTATTTGAGTTTTATTAGTTTGATTTTTAATCTTTGATTTCATTCATCAATCGAAATAATAAAAAATTATCATGGAAGAAAAGATATGTATGTGGTTTCTATAAATAATTTTATGTTTATATTTTATATAGTCTTTAAGTGTTTTGCTTGCGATGGAGCGGGGAGGAAGGTGATAAATATATTCGAAAAAGAAAAAGGATATTCGAATTAATTCTCAAAGTCAGGGACAAGTCTTCTATGAATTTTATATTACCATAAAAAGATTCCATGGAAAAATTAAATAGTATCTATTTATTTTTATTATTACTACATTGTTGTCATCATCATTATTTTCTCATGTGAGTATCTTCCTTCCTGCCCTTAATTAGTCATTTTTTATTTATTTATCATTAAAAATAGTACTAAAAATACATTTATTGAGTAGAAAATCTATAATTGTTTATTTGATAATGAGTGATAGTTTTTTGTTATTGTAATGTAATTAGAGAGTTCTAACAAACACTCAATTGATCTCACAGCTAATTTGGATGAAATAGTACAGCTAAAAATTAAAGCTATATTAAATCTAGAATTTCACAATTTTTTTTTTCTAAAAAATAAAATATGATTTACTGATTTAGTTAAAATTTGTTGGGTTTCTATTCATGTCTTTACTTTGCTGTGCGGTCACATTTTTTTCAGAGCCATATATATGTATTTATATTATATAGTACTCCCTCCGTTCTTTTTTAATTGTCACTTTTGTCATATTCACTGGAATTAAGAAATATTAATTAGTCTTGAATTTAGAAAAAAATTGAGTAATTCAATGCATATTGAGTAATTTGATGTAAAAAAATGAATCTAATTGGTCAATTTTTATTGAAAATGAAAATTAAATTGGAAAGAGAAAATTAAATTGCATTGAAAATGTAAAAGTGACAGATAAATAGAATTTGCATTTTACTTAAAAGTGACAGATAATAAAGAACGGAGGGAGTATAAAAGAATCCAATGCTAGTTTGTTTAATTCAACAATTTCCAAGAAGTTTTTGAATAAAAAAATATTATATAAATTATGAAAAAACTCAATTATTTATAAATAATAGTATTTTCCTTTATTAATCTGTTTTTTTTTTAATTTTAAATTAATTCAATTCAGAATTTATAAGTATGGTTTTCAAAAATACTAAAGGAATTATATTTTAATTCTATTTAGAGTAGTTTTTTTTTTTGAAATTTTATCCAACTGCTACTAATATTATTTATTTGCATTTAATAGAATAATTAATTTTAATTTTATGCTTGTATAATGATGAAATTGAAAAATTAAATAAGTCAAAAGATGTAAAATATTTTTTTAATAATTATTTACTTCACATTATTAATTATCACATGATATAAAACTAGTATAATTATTATTTTTTTGAATACAACTTGTATAAATAAAATCTAGATATTAGATAATTTGCAGAGAGGACAATTTTGGCATTTGAAATTCCGCCTCTCCACTTTTAGAAAGACGATATTAAAATAATAATAAATATAAAAAAATAGCCGCTCAATAAAAATTTCAAATTAAACTACAATACACCAAAAAATAAAAGACTATGTTGTAATTATTTATTTATAATTATACATTACTTATATTATATCTCCTTCTTAAAACTATATTGCATCTCTCTCTCTCTCTGTAGCGTGGAGCCTCTGCTATCTGCATTTCTGATTTGTCGCCAGCAGAGAAATATCCAGACACACCCTCATAATCCAATCCTTGCTTCTTCATTTTTAACCTATATTTTTTTAGGGTTTTTGTGTTATTTCTCAAGTTTCAGATCTGATCACATATTTTCAGTTTGAGTCTCTTTTTTATCTTAACCGATCTTTGATCTCGTTGTTTTTCATCGTCGTTTTCGTCTGGTAAGTCTCTAATTTTTGTGCTGGTGCGTAAAATGTGGTTGCTGATTATTGAAAGTGAATTTTTAGGGTTTGAGTTAAGATCGGATTCGGTTGTATTGCAGCATTTTCGTGGATTGGGGTGGCGGTTTAGAGGAATCGCTTTCATGTTCTGCTTTGGATTCGAATTTTCTCCTCCTTGTGAGTTTTACCTTATCTAAAATTGTAGTCCATTTTCATTTTATGGATTTATGAGTTTCTACTTCAATTTTGTCTCTTTTTTTATGTGAAGCTGTGGTAAATAGATCTTGAAAATTGGCTCCGCAAAAGCGATCACAGCGCCACATGGGCGGCCAGATGCAGCAAAGCAATGCTGCTGCGGCGACAGCTCTATATGATCATGCTGGCGGTGGGCCCTTGCATAATGCAGGTCCTGGTGGTGATGCTGGCGATGCGGTCATGGCACGGTGGCTCCAGTCTGCCGGTTTGCAGCATCTGGCCTCTCCCCTGGCTTCTACCGGAATTGATCATCGCTTCCTTCCTAATCTCTTAATGCAGGTAATGCTGCACTCCATCGCCGAACATTTTCTGTTACCATTTTCTTAAGTTACTGTTTATTATAGTTTGATTACGATACTGGAAGTTGGATTAGGTTGCGGATTTTGTTTTAGATAGAAATTTGGATAAGTCTTAGGTGCTCTAATGGTTTTTCCTTTATTCAAATATATTACTTTTTGGACTAAAATTTTTGATGTATGATTGGTTCTAAGCTCCTAAAGCAAATAAATGATCCTTTATTTTTGATGGACACGTATCCAGGATTGCAGATATCAGCAAAATTAACTTTTAGCATGGTTATTTCCTGTTGAAAAAATATGACTGTTAGAGTGTTTAATTAGATTGTACCTGGTTATGTGATCTGAAAATGAGGGTTTGTCTTTTTGATAATTTTGTTTGTGTCTGGTGGTCTGAGATCATGCATTTGTTTCTTACTTATTTTTAAGGTACAGGCAGTGGTGTTCATACTGTCAAACTTAGTTCTTTTCATGTTTATGCATATGGTTTTCTTAATTCAAGAGTAAATATTGTTTATATCTTTTGTAAAGGGATATGGAGCACAATCCGCTGAAGAAAAGCAGAGGCTTTTCAAGCTAATGAGAAACCTGAATTTCAATGGAGAGTCAGGTTCTGAGCCTTACACACCTACTGCCCAAACTTCAGCTGGCATTGCAGCATCAGATGGTTTTTATTCCCCAGAGTTCAGAGGTGATTTTGGAGCTGGCCTTTTGGATCTTCATGCTATGGATGATACAGAGCTTTTATCCGAGGTATGGTTTTTTACAGTGCAGTTTGTCTTGCTTGGAGGTGCAGTCCAATGCCATAAATCCAGTGGTATGCTGGAGAAAAAGTTTTAGAAGGGGGCAATTTTGGCTGTTGATGGAATTTTTGCTTGTTAGGAGGGTAAACTGGCAATTGGTTAGATCTAACTACATATCAGTTCTATCATTCTCATCTTTCAATTTCTGTTTCCCTGTGGCAAAATATCTCATTAGTTCAGTGAAATAATTATGTGAAATGGGGAATTGTTGCTTATATTATTGCGAATTTAAAACACGCCACAATAAGTCTAAGGAAATCAAATGTGTTCTAATGTGGTCTTGTTTCTTCTTTGTGCTGCCTGTTTTTTGTATTAACTGAATTACATATGGATGCACTCTAGATGTCTAGTGGCAATCAGCTTCACAAGAAAGTACAGGAAATTGCTTTCATTCCTTTCTCTAGTGATATTGTGTGGCTTTGATTATTTCTTTTTCTGATGTTTGTTAATTGTTGCTTTTCATTCTGCAGCACGTCATTTCAGAACCTTTTGAGCCATCACCTTTCATGCCTGGCGGTTCAAAAGGATTTGATGATGACTTCAATGAGAACATCACTAGACAGCAAAGAGAGCCAAATGATCCAGATCCATCTATTCCATTCACTATCAATGAGAAAGAGAACACTGCTAGAGAAACTAATGTGGCTAAAATTAGAGTTGTGGTAAGTCGGTGCTTATACATGTAGCGTATTCCCGACCCTCCACTCCAACCTCCCTCCCTTCTCTCATAAGCCAATATGTGGTTTTTGCCTGTGAATGCTTTGTATATAAGTAGGAATGTTATATGTTTTATTGGGGAAGAACTGTAGAAACCTTTGGGTTATGGCTGTAATTTGCTTTTGTTGGTTTTTTTTACTTTAGGGGTGCCAAGTTCAATTCTCAAATTGTATATTTATTCTGTTACATGTTCTTTTGCTGTTTTTAGCGATTAAGAGATGCTGTAATTGATATTTTGTTCTCTATGGGATTTTCTCTTGGCATAAAAAAAACACCAGGTCTTCAAAAGATTCAGAATTAAATTACATATTATGTTTTCATGATTATGTCATTCTTATTCATGATGGCCGGATTTAAAATGAGATAGTGATGTGTATACAGCTGTTTACCTGTCTTCTGTGTCTTTTTTTTTTTTTCCAGTATGATACTTGTTTCTAGATTCACTAACATATTGAGAAAACCTTTCTGAAAAGCTTTCATGCATTTGCAAACTCAGGTACGTAAAAGACCGCTCAACAAGAAGGAGATGGCTCGTAAGGAGGATGATATTGTAACTGTGTCTGAGAATGCTTTAACTGTCCATGAACCCAAGCTAAAGGTATGTTCCATACTGTCACAGAAATTTCAACACTGATCTTTTGGAAGCAGTGATGAAATTTTGATTGATATCTTGAGAATCTGGTGTGTCTTTTCCTTCGGAAGGACTAACTTTTTATGTTGATGTGGAAAAGGTGGACTTGACTGCATATGTTGAGAAGCATGAATTTTGTTTTGATGCTGTTCTGGATCAGCATGTCACAAATGATGAGGTAATATATATTGTATTGAGAAAGAGATAAAAGGTTGATGTTAGATCAACTTAGGGTTTGTAATAGCCATGAAAGTGTTTGAAATGTCTCTTCATAGTGTTGTTTTTCTTCAATTTCTGTTTATCTGAGCCTGTTTATTAAAGGAGTAAGCAGGAATATCTTAGTTTATACTTGATTTCAGCTCTCAATATGGTTTTATACTGTTGAGTAATTCAAGTAGCTCATACCTGGTTGTTGACTAGTTTGATTAAAAAAAATGTGTGCTTGAACAGGTTTACCGCGGCACTGTTGAGCCAATTATTCCAACCATTTTCCAGCGAACAAAAGCTACATGTTTTGCATATGGTCAGACAGGTAAATATTGTGGTTCTTACTTCCTGTGTTTATATTTGATATATTACCATATGTTTGTATAGTGATTAGAATTGAAGAGATTTAATAGTGGAGCTTCATATTTACACACAAGTAGTGGAGGTTGATGTCATGTGCAAAACCAGCAGTAGTTGGAAGCATAGTTAAATTTAAATTGATGGCACTTATGCTTAGCTTGTTAACTGTTCTCTTTTTCTGTTTGGGAACAAAAAAAGGTGGCACTAGATATTTATTTATTTATTTATTTTGTTTGTTATGTGCGCCATTTTCTTATTGTAGTTTCTTTGTTATCTGAAGTTAAGCATGGTCTTGAACTGTTTTTGGGATGTCTAAGATGAGATGTTTGTGTTTCAGGTAGTGGTAAGACATTCACCATGCAACCATTGCCTATAAGAGCAGCTGAAGACCTTGTTAGATTCTTGCATCAGCCAGTTTATCGTAATCAGAAGTTCAAATTGTGGCTTAGCTATTTTGAGATATATGGTGGAAAACTCTTTGATCTTCTCAGTGATAGAAAGTAAGTGTTTCTTATTTATGCTATTCATCTTTCTTTTGAATAATTTATTTATCTTTAATGGATGTATTTACTAATTGGGCTAATAGGTTTAGAAAAATTCTGCTATCTGGGCATACTATTTTCATTATTTACTAATTGTTCTAATAGATTTAAACATTATATTTTCGTTATTTACCAACTAGGCTAATAGATTTAGACGTTCTATTAATATTCTTCATATGTCCTTTGTGACTATTTGTGAAGGTTTAAAGATTAAAAATATCTGCTGATAAAGTCATGCGTATATCTTGTCTGTGTGACCATATTCATGACTGCTTAGTGACTGATCGATTGAACTGACATAGGTTGCTGAATGACTTTATTGTTCTCAAATAGGAAGCTTTGCATGAGGGAAGATGGGCGGCAGCAGGTTTGCATTGTCGGATTGCAAGAATTTGAAGTTTCTGATGTACAGATTGTCAAGGAATATATTGAGAGGGGAAATGCAGCAAGAAGCACAGGATCTACTGGTGCGAATGAGGAATCTTCTAGATCACATGCCATATTACAGCTTGCTGTTAAGAAGCATGTTGAGGTAAAAGACTCCCGGAGGAATAATGATGTGAATGAATCTAAAAGTGGAAAGTTGGTTGGGAAAATATCTTTTATTGATCTTGCTGGTAGCGAGCGAGGTGCAGACACCACTGATAATGACCGACAAACAAGGTATCTGCTATTTTGGTTTTGTAGCTGCGAACTTGTTCCATGATATTAGGTTTTCCATGTATAGTTTGATCTGTCTGTAAGATTATCTTGACCAGATTGATTCTGGTGTTTCATTGACAAATTGGGATCTTTTTTAGCATGACTAGTGTGTAAATACAATATGTTTCTTAATTTTAAACTTGATTAACTTGTTTTGCTAGAAGATTTTGTGACCACCCTTTACCATCGCTACATTTATCTGGAGAAGCTAAATTAAATAGACATGGCATGTAAACATGATAACAATGGTGTGATTGACCATATGAAATTTCTTTTTCAATACAACATAACAGCATAACTAAGTCTCTATCTCATAGTCGATGAGGTTGGCTATATGAATTTTATCCTTGAATCCCTTAGATTTGCCTCATTGTCCAGTAATTGTAGATTTTTAGCCTCTATTTCTCGCCCTGTGATTTTAGGCTTATGTCTACCCTTTCTTCCTATCTTCTACTACTAAATTATCACATTTCCAAATCAGGACACTGAGGGATCTATGCAGAACATGTGGAAACCATCTTAAATGTCCTCTTATTTTGTCCCCGTTGTGTGTTACATGCATCTTTTGTCAGATGTATTAATTTCTTATCTTGTCCTAATAGTTGGTGCCATGTTGTCTCCTTGGTGTTGCTTTATAATTACAATCACATCTTGGTGTTGCTTTATAATTACAATCACATCTTGAGTGGGTATTGATATCTTCCTAGATGGTCAGAACTAGTTAGCTAGTAATGATAGGGCAAATTTTTGCTGTTTGACATGTGAGTTCTTAGTTTTTATCCCTAGTTGCAGTGCCATTTTTATTAGTGTTGGTTATATATATATATATATAATATCAATGTTGATGGTAAACATTTGTTCTGGTTTTTGTGTAATTATCAGTATTTAGTCCAATGCATGATTCTTTTTTTTTTATTAATTTTCTTTTCTCTTTAGAGTTGGGGAAATCTATTCTTTGTTGTTGCATGCAAAAACTTAGCTAGAGCACATATGTATTGGCTTTCGTATGCCTGTTCTTTCTAATTATTCAGTTGCTTTTTATAGAAATGTGTGGTTTTGCAATTCATGACGCCATTATTTGGCTTCTCAGGATTGAAGGTGCTGAAATTAATAAGAGCCTTCTGGCCCTTAAGGAATGTATTCGTGCTTTGGACAATGACCAGATTCATATACCATTCCGGGGGAGCAAACTCACTGAAGTACTCCGTGACTCCTTTGTTGGCAACTCTAAGACAGTTATGATCTCTTGTATTTCGCCAAATGCAGGGTCATGTGAACATACACTCAATACTTTAAGATATGCTGATAGGTATGTCAGCTTTGTGTATCATTGCTAATGCATTCTTTTTTTTTTCTTTTTTATACACTTGTCTAGTGAAACATGCTTCTTATTCAAATTTACAGGGTTAAAAGTCTTTCCAAAAGTGGAAATCCAAGAAAGGAGCAGACTGTAAATTCGTTGCCTCCAACTACCAAGGATGTGTCATCAGCATCATCTGTGCCTATTTCTTCTGATGTTGATGATGTTCATGAGCAACAAGAGGCTAAAGCAGTAGATACTGGTAGAAGGGCTGTAGAAAAAGAAAGTTTTTCCTACAATCCTACTGGTGATTATGAGAAACAGCCCCCTAGTTTGACTTCAAGTTACCCCTTCAATGGACGAGAAGAAAGTGGATCTTCTGGCTCAATGGAGAGGGAGAAGTTTGAAACTAATAATTCTTATGCTGGTTCTACTAGTCAAAAGGTATTTTCAGTGTATTCTCAAAATTCAGTTGATAAAGAAGAGAAGGTGCAGAAGGTTTCACCACCCCGCAGAAAAGGGTTGAGAGAGGAAAAATCAGAAAAATTGGGCAACTGGTTGAAAAAAGATAGCAGCGGATCTGATATTCCCTCCACAAACTCTAGGCAGCAGAATACTGGGAATTATGCCACAAGTAATACTGGGGCAAGACAGTATGAATCTGATCCTCCTTCAGATGGGAACATCGATGCAATACTTGAGGTTGGTAATGTGCACTGTTTACTTGTACTGGTTCAAGTCTATTTGCGCTCTTCTATTTATCTTTTTTATTTGGTTGTTTTAGGAAGAAGATGCCCTAATTGCTGCTCATAGGAAAGAAATAGAGGATACAATGGAGATTGTTCGCGAGGTGAGTGAAGATCCACCTATTTATGATTAATTAATTCAAGATATGTATTTACTCTACTATTCTGGCCATGAAGCGCCTTGCTTTGAAGATGTGATAATTAATACTTAACTTTTATCGTTTGAACATTTGGAATAAGACATGCGCTGATCATTTATAGTTTTTGGGTACAAGGAAATGAAATTGTTGGCAGAAGTTGACCAACCAGGTAGTCTCATTGACAACTATGTGACCCAGTTGAGCTTTGTCCTCTCACGCAAGGCAGCAGGTCTGGTTAGTCTTCAAGCCCGCCTTGCAAGGTTTCAACATCGACTAAAAGAGCAAGAGATACTTAGTCGGAAGAGAGTTCCTCGCTAATGCAGCTCATTGTTGTCCGCTTCAGTGATGAAATCTTATCTTGCTTGTAATTCCTTCTCTTGTGTAATCGAGTTGCAATATGATTGTCATTGTTGAATGGTTTTATTAATTTGGTGTAATTGACTCAAATCACAGGGATCTAGTTCCAGTTATACTCAAACCTGTATATATTTTCACTCACTCAGTTTACTTTTGCTCGCAGTCTTAGAGGATCTGATGCGCAGCATCCTAACTCAATCACGAGCTAAAGCTGCTGCTTGTGTTCAAGCGATTCTCTGGGAGTTGTAAGGATTTCAAATCCATAAAACGATGGTACTTTTAATGTAATATTCAATGCGTCCAATGTGTTACTTTGCTGATTTAGGGCTTATGGCCTGAGGGCTTTGTTGGAGATAACTGGTGAACAATTTTATGTGATGGAAAGAAAAAAGAAATTGATATGTTTTTAGATATATAGCATTGATTTTGTGCAGTTCAAAATTTTCCTACGCTGCATGTTTCTGAATTGTGAGAAACATATACCTTCAATTAATTTTTGTACCATTTTATGGGGGTGAGCATTGACTAGAAACTGCTTAACGTTTCTCTATTTCATTGGACCCAAATTATTTGGTAATTGTTAATCCCACAATTCTAGAAATATTTTTATCAATGTTTGAACAGCAGCCTTGCAAACAAATGCCCAATAAACTCAGAATTATGGGACTTAGCATCTAAAGAGCTTTGCCATCCAAACAGCTCGTGCTTAAGACAAGCCAACCATATATTCTTATTTACCAAAAAGCCTCACATTTGATCATTACATCCTGGGAAACCAACATAATCGGGTAAAAACGACCAAGGAAGACAACCTAAGAAATAACACATTTTAGGCGCCAAAATCCAAATGCTTGGGGAATCAAATCCTACCTAAAGAAAGGAACTTTACAGAAGCCAACTTGCATCAAAAGCCGGAGCAATATATACCAGCACAAGTCCTGTCTTTGCTGCATCAGTGATCGATCACTTGAACAATCTTTTCATCAATTAATCCAACAATATATGGCAAAACTGCTTTGTTACCACAAACATTCGAACGATACTCTCTTCACAAGGTAAGCACAAGTATTTGGTACTTGTCCAATCCAATATGGCAGATCTGCTATTTGCAGAACTACAAAAACAAAACTCACACTGGTGCACATTATTTCAGTAGCACATTCAATTTTTCCAATCAGTCAGCTCTCAATCTCAGAATCTCCTTGGCTGTCCTCATCCGGAAATAGGGCATGTGCTCCTTGAAATAAAACAAAAAAGAATCATTGTTTTGAACCCGAAATAACATAATCACATGCTTCAAGAAAATAAATGCAAGATGATACCGATTGCTCCAAAATCATAAAGAACAAGTTTCGTGTGCAAAATTACTTTCACCAACTTTAGCGGAACATACAATCATTACAATAAATGCAGGTAATCCATTACAAGTTGACATGAAAACTTGTCATCGTATGAAGTATGGTGTCTATCAAATGCATAAAGAGAAGTTGAATGTTCAGTTGATTAAGTGTTGAGTTATTAACACCGATTTGCCACTAGCGGAGGTGCTCCCTCCCTATATATATGATTGGGAACAATGGATACGAGACTTTTCAGTTCCACCTGGGTAGCCTCAATTAATTACAGTTCAAGCCTTTCAAAATGAAAAAAGAGAACAGAACCACCCTAATTGTTTTGAGCAGCCTTCACCTAAGTGCTATGAGCAGCCTCTGTAAATTTCTTACCTGGCCAAAACAAAGCCCAATATCTCTGCTGTAAAAATCTGCATATTTGATCATGAAAACACCGCAGTCATACCTAGAAATAGAATACAAAGCTGACTCAGAGTTGTGTCAAAGTGGAAATGAATCACCTAGAAATATCTATTGAAGTTTCACAAGTATGTTACTGTAGAAAATTTATATGCAAATTCCTCAAGAGCAATCTTCAAACACACATATGAATTTCACATTAGCTTGTTTCCATAACACAAAAGTAAAAGCTTGACTCATTAAGGAATATAAGTTCAGGGACAACTTTATAATCTTAACCCAAAGAAAAACAAGGTAAGGTAAGCAGAGTTTTTCAAAGCAATCAAAGCACTAAGTGTTAAGTATGTTCAACTTCATTAGGGTCTAGTTGTATTCTGTATGCTCTAATTAACAAAAAATTGAGAAAATATGTTAATTGATGTTGCAGCAACTTTTTTAATTGACCATTCTCTTGCAGGTATTTTGTATGTGTGGTGTTAATTAGCACGTAACTAGTTTTTTCCCCAAGAGAAACAATATGAAACTCTTAACAACCATTTTTATGCAGATATTTCTTACATTTTTTTTAATTGCAAAAGATATTCTTCAAGCAACCAAATCCTCTCAAACTCGTACAAAAACCAAAGTTTTTCACTTCTAGCAGGAATTTAAAAGAATGCATACCCATTTTGTTGTTCTGGAAGGTCTTCAACAATCTCACGCTCCCAGTTACTTACATCAATGTCTTTTTTACTCTTGTCCTTCACTTCTTCGACATAATATTTAGCCTGAAACAAATCAATTATCGACATTAGCAGAGTTTTGAAGAAGCAATTAAGTGGAACTACTCTTTGAGCTATTTTCAACCTTCAGTTCTTGTTTCAAATTTCCCTTTTCCTTAAAAATAGATTGTGTGAAAGATGAAAAATTATTGGGTAAAGTCCCTACCATTAACTCTAAGCTCCTCATAAATAATGATGCAAATCAAACACATTCTCAAGGATTCAATCCACAATGTAAAATAAGTTCGACCTTAGAGTTCCAATTTTTGAGAAATCCACAACTTGGAAGCTTTATTATTACAACTTGAATACTTCTGAGTTGTGACCATGACTACCCCCATTGATCCTCTATAAGAACTTGCCATATTATATCTCTTATTAATCCCTGATTGACAAACTCATCAATCATTCAAGGGAGATGATAAATCAGACAAAAAACTTTGCCATGAATAGGCAAAGACAACAGATCGCAAATTATGATAGCAGAACAGTGGCCCTCAAAGGATTGATGACACTTAAATTACAAGAACATATAATAGCATGAAACAGTGAGACATGGCCCATAAAACT
This sequence comes from Excoecaria cochinchinensis, assembly GCA_947683425.1. Classification (NCBI taxonomy): domain Eukaryota; kingdom Viridiplantae; phylum Streptophyta; class Magnoliopsida; order Malpighiales; family Euphorbiaceae; genus Excoecaria; species Excoecaria cochinchinensis. The sequence goes on along the minus strand of CANTUQ010000056.1, from coordinate 7,097,407 downwards.
TCTTCTTTTGCTGGTTTCCATCGGAACATTAATTTAACCCGTATCTTTACCTGCAACCCTTATTCCTTCCTAAAATTTATTTCTAGGTTTAATTGGATTGAGCTACACAGCAGCTGGATCTATATTACAGGCAGACTTGACAATATTAACATCCTCCAGCGACTTGCTTAGTTAAAAAGCCAGACAAATCTTTTAGAAGATACAAATGGTTATGACTAACCATATATAACTCGTAATGAAGTCATGTGATCAATCCAATTTAAACAGATTTCCACTGTCAGTTAGAAGACAAATGAGTGAAGCATACCAGATTTTCCAGCACCTGGCCATCCCTCCCTTTCAGAGAATCAAGATATTGGAACTTTTGATCCTTTCTATTTATAATTGCCAAACACCAATGTATCTCTCTGTGAACAGGGACGAATATCTGAGCAAAACAGAAAGATTGAACCCTGAATGAGTGCAACATCAACAAAATAAAATTATACAAATAGAATGGAAAAAAATGCATGTGATTTTACTTTATCACAATCAATCAGAAAATATCCCAACTTTCTTTCTGTAGTCCATCTTCTGACAGCTTTATAGTCGTATTTCTTCGCCTCCCCACTTGTTAACTGGATATCAAACACAATTCAGGTCAAAAAAAAAAAAAGGAAAAATGAATATCAACATGTAATACAATCGCATTTTAACAGAGGAAAATACAGCCAACAAAGAGTGAAGTTATATGCTAAAGAGAAAAATATGAAATGAATACATATATATGTGCGCGTGTTAATCAATAACCTCAATTAAGTTGTACAAGAATATCTGAAAACTATTATGAGCTTTGTAAAGCAGGTGCTTACATCTTTCCAAGACTGTCAACAGGAAACCATGAACTTATAAATATGTTTTATAAATGGAGTATTATTGACTAGTGAACTAGTTTGTTTGAAATAATATAATTACAAACAATATAAACATGAACAAATTAAAGCGAAAGAATAGAAAGAACTCTGAAGACATTTCAAACACCTACAACTCTTGAGAATTGAAAATTTCAGATGACCCAAAGTTCTTCAGAGATTCTTTTTAAATATCACAGGAAATGACAATCAATTAGGTCACCCTAAGTCTAAGTCTCACTTATAATAAGATTTAGGAAAGCAAACAAACAGAACCAACCTTTTTGTAAAAGAAAGTGTTAAAGAAATGGCATTTCAAAAACTTCTGTGGCTCCCTTTTTTCTCTTTCTTTAAGCAGCTCAAGGAATAGGTTTATGACCTACAAAACACAGTGCAAGCATGTCAACAAACAATTTTATCAGCTCATCAAAGTGAATCACATCTGTATTCAAACAGCACAGTGTATATATAGATAAATAAATATATAAAGCTCTATAATATAAAAAAATGGGCATAGGTATAACGCAAAATATCACCTCATCATTCAACCAAGCTCTGGGGGCAAGGCACCCCAAAATTTCTCCAGTGATTTCAATATTTGAACTCTTGTGAGTGACCAGGACCTTCCTCCTGAGGAGCAAATGAACCTGAATGATGCCATACCAATAAAATAATGGTACCTATCGCACTCTCAGATATATAGTCTTCACTAAGCCATACCTGCAGTTGGGGGAAAGTGCACGATTCACCTCAGATTGTTCCTCCTTTGTTAGAGGGATAAAGGGTTCAGCAGGTATCTCCTGTTAGACAATCAACACCCTTTTTAGTTTTGACCTGTTATTGAAACAAGAGAACGTATTTTCCTAACATTGTAGGACAACAATCAGCACAATTCAAAATTTCATTAAAAATTCACACTACTTTCTCAACAACGGTTCTTTCCGCAGAGAAACCAGAATGCTGAGACAACTGATTCTCAGACAGTCTCTAAGTACCTAAAGTTAGTGCATCAGACCATAAGAAGAAGAAGAAGAAGAAGAAGACTTACCTGCACAACTGGTTTCTTCACAGGCCGCGTCGACTGATAGAAAGTTAGCTTCTTCTCATTCAACTCAATCTCAGAATCCAATACTTGGATTTTTCCATTCCTCCTCTCGGCAGTCTCCAATAACTTTCTATACACTTCAACATTTGATACATCCACTTGACCATCCAATACCAAAGAATCCAACTTTTTCCCCGCACTCTTGACCCCCATATTCCAATCCATGGTAACAACGGATCTCTCCTCCACAATTTTAACATCATTATCATCCTTATTACCCACAACTCCATCAAGTGAACTCCGGTCCAAAACCATGGACCTTACTTCTCTTCCATCTTCTTCAATAGCCTCAATTTCCTCAATACTGGAATCTTCAGATGCCACCTCCTTTTTCGACTTCTCAAGCTCGTTATCAACGTCAATCGCTTGCTTACATTTCGGAAAAAACCTAAATGCATTGAGTGCAGATCTCTTCGCGACATCCAGCTGCTTAGCTAATAAATTCCCCATGTCATCAGATTTTTTTACACTGCAATCAATATCTTTTGGCCTGGATAACCCAAATTTGTTTATTCTGCAAGGTGCGTGAACTTCCCGGCGAAATTTCGAGGTTGTCTCCGGGTACCGAGAGATTCTAGAGACCGTACTGTTAGAAAATCCTAGGGTTTCTTTCGGGTTCGTTTCAGGGTACCGGGAGTTTGTAGAGGGCGTGTTGTTGGAGGATCCTAGGATTTGATTAGGGGTTCGATGAAAGAACGAAAATCTGGGTTTTTTTGAAATATGAAAATCTGGAGAATTGGAAACCGGATCCCGCTTGCTGTTGCTAGTCAAGGCGCCCATTGCATGAATCTAAAGCTTAAAAACCCTAAATATATAAAACCCATTTATAGGAAATCATAGTTCCTCATACCAATACAGCCAATTTGAAACTGAGGTATATTCCTGGTAATAGATAAACTCCAGTAATTGAGCAGCAAATTAGGGTTTTATTGCGGGTAGAAAGAGGTAGAATATGAATTTTGAATTTGAACAGTGTCGGGAATGGAGTGAGAGAGCAAATATAACTTTGGAGAGTAAAATTAAGCGGCAGATCAACGAAATCAACAGAAAAATTAATTAAAAAAAAACAGCGAGAATGGGGTTTTCTTCAGGTTGGGTTGTTCGTTTGTAAGATTTGAATGGTAAGAGGAAGGAGAAGGAGGTGGGGAATTGCGTTTTTGAGGATTTACCGTTTAGTGATTTTTATTTTTTTCGCGGCAGATAGAGTTGTTTGACCATTTTCATAGTTACGTCGACCCCTCAGCTCAGAGATGATTAAACCCACTTATTAAATATTACTTTTATTTTATTTTTCAATTTTTTTTGAAATATATTAAGTCTATTTCTTTTTATTTTCACATAATATTTTTTAAAAAATAAATTTTATTATGATAAGATATAATTTCACCTATAATTTACTAACATTAATATAATATTGAAAATATAAATTGCCACAAATCAATTTGAATATTTGATCCTAAGTAAATTATATTAATAAAGAGATATAAAGTTAGAATACTGAATTACATTATTTTAAATTATATTTGGAATATGTAAAGAATCAAACGAAAAGTTGTGGATTAATGAAAAAAATTGTTGACTATTATTATGATATTATAGCTTTTATAGATAATTCATAAATTAATTATAGAATAAAAAAAGAAAAGGAACAATATTTTTAAATAAAACAAAAAATAAAAATAAAATTTTTATTTTTATTTTTAAATGAAAGGAGTATATAATTTCTATTAATTTATAATAAATGTAGTTTTAAGTTGATGTGATGGCATCGATTTTTTCATTTTTAGTAAAAAACCTCGAATTTGAGTTTGAATTTATTAATTTGAATCAAGCTTAAGTAATGAGAAAAGAAAAAAAAAATGATTTTTGGCCTTTTAATTTTTCTCATTATATGTTCATATTAGTTTGATTCAAGCTTAGTTTTCTTACTCTTTAATCATTTTTCATTGTAATTCAGTAAATAAACGAGGTTAGGTAGTTAATATGGAGCAGGATTAGGTAGTTAATACGGAGCAGGATTAGAGGGAGGAATAAAGTCCGGGGAGGTTTTAAATGGCTTAATACACAAATGATGGAACTCGTGATCTCGATTAAATCAGTAGAGTATACTTTCAACTCACTTGCATCCGATATTAGGAAACAATATTTTGTTAATAGTAGTTATAATATTTATTGTAATCCACGTAGGAAATCGACATAATGAATAGGACAAGAATATACATCTCTGTGTGTGTTTGCTTTCTTGTTTCTTTCGTCTAATCTCATGCTACTCATAGAAGTTCATCTAGCTAATGCAAACCTAAGGCTAAACTCCAAATCAACATTAGACTTAGAACGTTGATATCTTAACCAACTTAATTTGACATTGACATTGACATGAACAGATCTGTAGCAAATAGATGAAGTTCACTGCCTTTCACAATCTCTGGGATTGAATGTAGATCAGCCATTACATTACCAATGCTACATCCTGCTAAATCTGCTCTACTCACACTGCTGCTTTCAACTAATCTATTAATTTGCCAAGTTAACTTCTCTAATCCATTTAATTCCTTGTTCATTTTGATTCTCTTACTTGCATCAAATTGTTCATCAGACTCATCATTCCTTTTCTGTTTCCTCTTCTCCTCAATCTGCGTTGCTTCTTGCTCTGAATTCGCTGGCCTGCATCGCGCCAACGATGAATTTCAACCATTCATCATTGCTACTGAGATATTATTAACATTGACAATCTGCTCCAAACTCTCGACAAAATCAGATTCATTTCTCGAATTCCCACCACTACTAGGTGATTCATCATTACCATCCTTATAAAATTATCACTAGGCGATTCGTCATTAGCAACTATACAAGGAGCTGAGCTACACTTCCCATTAGTTCCTGTCTCCATGAACATCACATCATATTTTGCAGAGTTCAGGGTCAATTCCTACATTTCGAAACTTCTTTGCCTCTGGCATAGCCTAATGGAATGAAGCAGAGAAAACGAATGATTATAAAAGCCATAAAATTTATTCTGAACCAAGACAAAACTTAATTTTTCATCCCACCAAGAATCAGAAGCATCAAGTGTTTGTTTCGTTGAATCCCAACCAAGTGAACTCTCTTCACCGATCAAAGTTTTCCAAATCCTCCAGTCCTTTTCAATCCAATCCACTTGTTTTTCAATTTTATTATACTAAAATTTAACCCACTTTCTTTCTGAATTGTTTGATCACAAATTCCCATCCTTGTCTAGTAAGGTGAGTACCAGGTGGCATCCCCATTCGACGAGCTCTGATACAAATATCGCAAAATATATTCAACATTCCCTATTCCACGGAGCCTTATTAGCAGCTTTACTTTCATTTTCTTCACTAAGCTTAATGTTTCCCATCTGCAAACAATAATAAAAATTCAAAAGGAGCAAACTTTTTTCATCTAATATCACCTATTGTTGGTATCCCTTATCACCTATTGTTGGTATCCCTTATGATATAATCTTAATTTTGTTAAAGGCGATTTAAGATGTCCTGTTGAAGCCTTTCAATCTGCCACAAAGGTATGCTCACTTCCATCTACCTCTTTTTTTCTTATATCTTGATGAAAATCACTATTGTATTATAATAAGCATCAGTTTTAATTTCAATAGTGAGCTTACTTAATTATATGAAATGAGAGTGTTAATTTAGTAATTTACATAAGTTTAAAATATTTTAAATATGGCATGTGAAACATTTTAAAATATATGTCATGTGAATTTTTCAAATTGATATGGATTGATATACAAGTTTTAGTTGTAATATGTAAAAATTGAAATACTGGTGCGAATTTTTTTTTCCAACTGTAATTAGAATATAAATGTAATCACAATAAATAAAATTTAACCTTTCATTTACCCCCTTATCACTTGGATATTGAAGCTTTGTAAAAATAAAAATGAAAAAAGGAATTGACAATTGTGGATTGAAAAGGAGAGTTAGGATTTTGAAACATCGACTCCACAAACATAAATGGATATGGAGGACAGCAAACAAGCACACTTGTTTAGGTAGAATGTGAGAGTAGTAGCTAGTGCAAGTAATGATGAATGTAGTTTGTGAGTTTTGGATGGTATAATATTAGTGGGGTTGCCGCCAAGCAAACCGATTACTCTCCCTTTTTTATTATTTTGCATGTGCTCGATCAGTCACTGCCACCCACCATTGCAAAGAACGCGCCTTTTTCATTCCTTTTAAATACCCATTTCGTTTCCTATTCTAAGCATCATCTTCATATCCCCTATGGCTACTAAAACACTTATCGCTTCATTATTCTTTTTGTTTTTAGTTTTGGGCATATGCTCTGCCACTAGAACACTCTTTAATGTTCAGGAGATACCTGCTCACAATACCCCTTTTGTTGGCTATGGCACTGGCCACGGTGGTGGATATGGAGCTGTAGGAGAACATGGTGGAAGTTATGGTGGGGGCAGTGGTGGTGGCGGTGGAGGAGTTGGTTATGGTGCTGGATGGGAACATGGCGTAGGATATGGAAGTCGTGGTGGAGAAGGTGGTGGGGTTGGATATGGTGGTGCTGGTGGTGGTGAAGGTGGTACTGGGGGTGGAGGTGGAGGTGCTTATGGCGTTGTTGGAGATGAGCATGGTGCAGGATATGGAAGTGCTGGTGGGGAAGGTGGTGGCCATGGAGATGGAATTGGATATGGAGCTGGTGGTAGTGTTGGTGGTGGCCATGGAGCTGGATATGGCGGTGAACATGGAATTGGATATGGAGCTGGTGGTAGTGTTGGTGGTGGTGGAACTGGGGGTAGCCATGGAGCTGGATATGGCGGTGAACATGGAATTGGATATGGGGCTGGTGGTGGTTACGGTGGTTATGGAACTGGTGGTGGTAAAGGTTGTGGAGAAGGGTACGGTGCTGGTGGTGAACATGGAGCTGGATATGGAGGTGGTGGCGGGGGTGGCAGTGGCGAGGGTGGTGCGTATGGTGCTGGTGGAGAACATGGCATAGGATATGGAGGGGGGTATGGTGAAGGCGGAGGAGGTGGTCATGGCAATGGAGCTATTGGTGGTTATGGCGGAGGTGGAGGTGGAGGTGGAGGTGGAAGTGGTGGCGGCGGTGGAGTAGGTTATGGAGCAGTAGCACAAGGTGGCGGATATGGAGGAGGTGAGGGCAGTGGCCATGGTGGTGGTGCAGGTTATGGAGCTGGAGGAACACATGGAGGTGGATATGGTGGAGGAGGAGGAGGTGGTCATGGGGGTGGAGCTGTTGGTGGTTATGGTGGAGTTAGTGAAGGAGGAGCATACAGAGGAGGGCACGGTGCAGGAGGAGGCGGAGGAAGTTATGGTGGACGAGCTGGAGGTGGCAGTTATGGGGCTGGAAATGAGCACGAAGGTGGATATGGAGGTGGGGGAGGTCATGGTGGCGGCTCCGGTGGTGGCTATGCCCCTTGAGACCGTCATCCAAAGTTTTATTTGTAATAAGAATAAATTAATTAAATTGGCAAAATCGAATTTGTTATTCAAAACACATTCCAGTTTGCGCATCGATTGCACTTCAATAATTCTAATACAGTATATATATTTTCACGTTCATTTAAATAACATAACATCAGAAAATCATATAATGTCAAAAATGTTTTCCTTTAAAATATAAGTAAAAGCTTATTCGAAAGATTCAACTAGCAAATTTCTCCTCCTAGCATCAATCTTGATCCTTTAATCCTTGGCCAAGACTAACCTATAACAGCAGATTATGTTCTGTACAATTACGTAATACAATTATGGATACATGGTAACCGAGTCGGGAAGCCAAGCAAACACAACCAGAATGCAGCAAAAAGAAAGCACTTTCCTATTGTTTACATCTGAAACAGCGACAGATCGGTCAGCAGTCAGCAGTCAGCAGTTGAATTTGCTTAGAAGAATTTCAAAATTCAACTGATAAGAATTCAGGTTGTACCTTTTAGATTTTATACAAGCTGCACAACAGCAGCCACTCTCAACGTCCCATTTTGAAGTAGTTCTGAAAGCTCATCGAATAGCAAAGCAGTACGCCAGCCCCATCCCTTGGGAGCTTTTGGTAAAAGGGTACCTCGTTGTTTAAAGCTTCCGAACACCATGACTTCTCTCTTTGATGGACAAATCAGCTGAAATGTAAGTCACGAAAGATCCCATGTCATTACAATACATCTCATAATGGATTATGTGCGAAACAAAGTGTTGTAGGCTTGTAGCAATTTGTCTAGTTGCAACTCACCTGATAACGGGCAGTAACCTTTTCACGGGAGTCCACATACATATGAACCTGAAAGCAAGTAGACTTAATCTTGAGTTCTAATTGAGAACTTACATTTGAAACAAACATAAATCATGGTGAGTTAGCAGTTACCTAAGTAAGCATTCAATGGGAAAATTACAGAAAATATTGTCATGAAAACAGAAGCCAAAAGAAGAAATGCAAGGAATACATTGTCTCATCAATTCATTATTGATATCATAAAACGTCTTACATTGATTTGCAAGGAAAGTTCTCACCTTTCTAACTGAATCAGTAAGCTCTGCCTTGCGCCGATGAAGAAATAATCCTGAAAAAGCAAGATATTTTTTTTTCATCTTGATAAATAGAAAATGGGCATGTTTTCAAGAGAATTTTTTCACGTCAACAGAATACTACCAAGAGTTCGGCGTCCTTGAGGATCCTCATCGTTGAAGGCTTGGACGCTAACCTATAAAACAAATGCCCCGTACAGAGTTGACCCATATAAGAAAACTAAAACTTGCATGACAAAAACCAATATACAATTAAGAATTACGCTGACTGATATACTAATATTTCACATACCTTCCACAAAGAACCAGCATAAAAATATTCTGGAGAATGCTTGACTTGGCCATCATTGAGCCTGTGCACATCCTCAAACTCAACCCTGTCATAACAATAGCCAATTCAGATAACAAGAAAGGCAAAGAGTAGTTTAAAAATGCAATCACTGAGAAACGATGGCATCCCAATAAAGGGGGACGTAAAAGAGAAACAAGAGCAAAATCATGATGAGCTCCCCTTGAGCCTAGCAGATAGGTTACAGCATAATTTTGGGATTTCCTGCATAGCAGGTCAAAGGGGTAGGGAGGCAAACGATTCTGGATGGAGATTTTTGTGCACAACAATACCCTCTCATATAAACTGACAATGGAGAAAAGAGGAGTTGAGTATTTTCAAGTCATAAGCCAATGAAAACACCTAATAGCTTACAGTTTGTAGAAGCATTCTAGTTTGACATATTTCAAAAGACAGTTACTGATACTGAGAATTAAGTAATAAGTGCTGCATAAAAATTATGACTCACCCAAACCTAAATGGAGGAAAATGACTTAAAGGTGTTTTCATATCTAAAGAGATAGAAGAACTGTTTGCATTCTCCCACTCAATGCCAATACCATGCTCAGGTGACTCGAGCATCTGGACAGCAACACCACGAGTACCTGGTGCTGAAATGGATGTACCAGATAGTCTGCTACATACTTCTGTCTCACACCCTCTCTCAACATGCTCTCCATGAACAGTTGTGGAGCTGCTCCCTCCTTGGCTTAGCCCAACCAAAGCTGTCAACCCATCTCCTGTTAGGTCTCCATTGTGATCAGTTCTGCTCTCTGAATCTTCATTAGCAATAGGTTGCTGGCAATTTCTGTTGCCCATACCAAATGGTACACGGGAAAAGACAAAACGAGTTGGAGGCCATGCAGCTGTCGGCACACATGTAGTTCCACGTCCAATACCAGCAAGCCCATCAATAGGTCCCCTAACATGCACTCTAACTGGCCTAAAGAGGCCATTTCCATCACCTTGAGTAGAATCAGCAACATATACATTTCCCATGTTACTGGAAGCATTATTGTGCTCATGCTCTTGTGTGTAATAGCCAGTCGTATTACCTCCTTGTGAAAACCCAAATGGCTGCCTGCAAGCACATGCCATGGTTGCGAAGCAGCAATTTTTGCATGTGTCAGCACCAATTTCTTGCACTCTTTGGCTTAAGAGCATCTACATTGTAGGTGAACAATTGAAAAATTTAACATCCTTAGAAAAGTCACAGGGCAGTAACTCGTGGAAAAAGTCAAATTCTTGTATCAGGATTGAAACAATGTAAATTCTTCCTATAGACAAATAAAAAATATTATTTAGTTGTCTATTCCCAATTTAGTTGCATGCTTCAAATAACTTTGATAAGCCAGATGGTTAAGGATGAAGCTGAAAACAAAGAAAATGACCCAACTGGTGAGTCAAAGGGCTGTAACGAGTATACACTAGTCTCAATCTCTCTGTTATAGCTATAAAACTTTTTCATTATGTGGTAAAAGCACTGAAAATATTAGAAGCAAACATATGTCAGCTACAAACCTGCAGCCAAAGGCCATCATTCACAGCTTTGCAAGGAAACCCCAATTCTTCAAGTTGCTTTCGCACATTTAGAAGTGCCTCAAATGACATGTTGCAATATAAAAGGGAACCTCCTTCAAATATATTGACAAATGTATTATAGTCCTCCCCATGAACCCCGCAATTCCCTTTAGCATAACCTTTTACCTGTCTTCTTCCCACAACCCTACCACCCCAAGAAAGAGGTGGTGTACCGCATGTTCCCCAATCATTAAGTATGAGCCCATTACAGGTTGGTTCCGTTGATGTGCAACGCAGAGATTGATCACCTGCAACCCAACTGCCATTGTTCAAATTATATGAGCCTGCTTCAGACGGCCCCTCCATAGCCATTCGATTTGTTCCAACGCCCAGTGGCATTTCAACATAAGAACATGAGGTTCTATTACCATTTATTTCTGAAATTGAGTTACTCAGTGATGAAGATTGTTCCATGGCAGAAGAATGCACTGTATCCGAATGTGACTGTTTGGAGTCAGAAACTAGAACTCGAAAGTCAGCCATAGAATCAATAAGCTCAACCAGAATACCATGAGCAGGATTTTGACCTTTTAATTCATCTTTTAAACAATGCCCTAGTTCTGATTCCAACCTCTTTCTGGAGCTACTATCAACCAAATTCTTTCCCTCTGCTTTTGAAGAGTCAGAATGAATACCCACACCCATGTCAGCACTAGAATTCCCTTGCTCCGAATGTTCTGTCTTGCGAAAAGCACCTTTTAAAAGAAGTGTGTATAGTGCCAATTCAAACCTTATAACAAAAAAGAAGTATGGAGTTATCAAACTTAATAAAATATCAATCAGTCTCCAGGATAACCCAATTCTGCCAACCTGAAACCCTTACCGTGTCTCTTCACTAGGTACCCATAATTCATCTGAGGTCAGTAATGCAAGCAGAGTCTGAGAAGAAAGGTTTGGAAGCACCTACTACAACAGAAGGATCAATAATCAGGATAAATGTTTCAACAAATGTCAGAAAATGAACCCTATATAGAATTTTTTTTTTAAAAAATAAACTTAGCAAAAAGGAATGAACAAATGATTCTATTCTTGAACACCATTCTTTTTTCCTCATTGTGTTCACAGCTGAAATATTAGTCAAGGAAAAATATTGCAAGGAGAATAACAGCAGGACGAAAAGTGCAGCATATCATAAAACAAACAAGAATATTCTTCAAATTCCTAGAAGACATGTTTAAGAGAGTAATAAAAAGATGAAAAGTGTTTGTGAAAACTTAAAAATCATACTGGCATACTCTTTAGCAGGAAAAAAGATCTTCTCAATCTCGTATATTTAATCCCAAAGACATTAACGATGATGATTTTACACAATAAATTGAAACATACTGATAAGATATTATCCTCGCATTACTTTCACATGTTATAAACTTTATCTGGCTCGATCTTACTTGTGTTGCCATGCATTATGTCCCCTTCTCCCAGTGTGAGAGATTATGAGGATGAGAAGGAGGTAACTGCCAAACTCACAATATCATATGCAATGCAACTGCACATTAATTACTTAATATTTAACCTCTTTTAATTCCACAGAACCACTTTGACAAAGGTAGCCCCAGCAAGCATTTCTAACACGCTCTCCATGTAGGCCATAATCTTGGCTTTCCGCAAACACCTGAATTATAAGCATATTAATAACAAAGAAACATGTAAAGGATGCCTAGAAAAGAATGTCTGTTCACATTTAACCTGATAGGCCAAGAAGTTAGAAGTCCACAATTCAGATATAATGAAGTCTGTGCATATAGAACACAAATCCTGCACATAAAATACATAGATGTAAATTTTAACCCAAACTTTCAAAAAAAAAATGATCTTCAAGAATCAAAGAATCAAGTACCTGAAGGTCAAGAAAAGAAGCTGCAGCCAAGACACGAAATGCATTGTTATCATTAAGCTTAGGATGATGGCCATAAAGGTAAGCCAAAGCCATTGCAATTGCCTCCGAATTAACATTCTTATCATCCACATGCAAGTTCACAATAGGAGAACTGGCTTCTTTCCAAGGACCATGTAGCATGTTCCTAGCCAAGGACATTACAAACACCAAAATCCCTCAAAATTCTTCACAGCTAATTTGAAATTATTCAAAAAAATATATATTTCAAAGAATCGATTAAAATTAAAATTAAAAGACAAGAATGTGGGACCTGAAGTAGGAACTTCGAGAGAGGATGAGGCGATGGAGATGGTAGGTGGAGCCAATAGCGTGAACAACGATATCTGAGAAGGAACCGGAATTGAATCCTTCCAATTGGATGTGATCGCAGAGTGAAGTGAGATTACAATCCAGTGCTCGGAGCTCGCTGCTGCTCCGGTCATTGTCCGAGGACTGGATGGTCAGTTTCATCTGGTGAGGTCCATATGCGCGAGACTGCTGTGGATATTGACCTCCCATTGTTAGGTTTTAATCGTTCTTTGAAGTTTAGAGTTGCGGAATGGAGATCAAAGGAGAAGAGGAAGCCATTGAAGAACAAAGAAAACGCTCAGTCTATCAACAAAGTGCTATTATTAATCAACCATCAGTCAGATACGTACCGGTCACGTGGCACAAAAGCAGTACATGAAACGCAGCGTTTCAGGAAAAAACGGTGCGTTTAACGTTCCGTTCTTTACAATCGCGTTTCACAAACGACATCGTCTGGCCTGCTGATCTTCCTTTCTTGACTTCCTGTCTTTCTGTACTACTTCCTCGCTCCATCTCAATCTTCCCCTCTCCATCTTAAACCCTAAAAACCCTGAATTTTTCTCTTTTTCCTCCTAGTAACTTCTCAAGATATATCTGCAATTTAAAAAGTTTAGCTTGCAATGTACTTATGAAGATGTTTCTGAGATCTACAACTTAAAAAGTTTAGCTTGAAATGTACTTATGAAGATGTTTCTGAGGAACGCAGGTAAATCTTTGCATAATTGCCTTCTAACTATATCTTGTTATGATTCAAAATTCTAACTTTATTACCATTTTTCTTCCTTTTGGTGCTCTAGGAACAGTATTTTTATATGATCTTAGGCGCTGGAAATTTTATTCCATCTCCAGGAAATTGTCTTCTATGTCTATTGGCCCTCCCGTATTGGATGGGAAAGTCTCAAACTTTGTGGATGGGGATAATCAGGAAAATTCAAGAAAATTTGAAAGTATTAGGCAAGGAGTGGATGATGTGTGCCGTATCTTGGATAGTGGTCCTTGGGGACCTGCTGTTGAGAATGCTTTGTCCACGCTTGATGAAAGTCCTCAACCAGAATTTGTTATTAGAGTGTTAAGGAGACTGAAAGATGTTAATCAAGCAGCAAGTTTTTTCCGTTGGGCTGAGAAAAAAATGAACCAGTCGCACTGTCCAGAAGCTTACAATTCACTTCTTATGATAATGGCCAAAACGAGGAACTTTGATTATTTCGAACAAATTCTTGGAGAAATGAGTATTGCTGGATTTGGACCGTTTAATAACACCAGCATTGAGTTAGTTGCGAGTTGTGTCAAGTCAGGAAGGCTTAGAGAAGCTTTTGACCTTATTCAATGCATGAGGAAATTCAGATTCCGCCCTGCCTTTTCAGCTTACACGTCTTTGATTGGTGCTCTCTCTGGAGTTCACGAATCTGAACTCATGCTTACGCTGTTTCACCAAATGCAGGAACTAGGTTATGAAGTAAGTGTACACTTGTTTACAACTGTGATTCGTGTGCTTGCCAGGGAGGGCCGTCTTGATGCTGCTCTTGCGCTGTTGGATGAGATGAGAAGTAATTGTTTTGATGGTGACATTGTTCTGTATAATGTCTGTATAGATTGCTTTGGTAAGATGGGTAAGGTGGACATGGCTTGGAAGTTCTTTCATGAGATGCAAGCTCATGGTATATTGCCTGATGATGTGACTTATACTAGCATGATAGGTGTTCTCTGCAAAGCAAATAGATTGGATGAGGCGGTGGAAATGTTCGAAAAGATGGAAGAGAACAGACAAGTCCCTTGCGCTTATGCTTACAACACCATGATTATGGGTTATGGATCAGCTGGGAAGTTTGATGAAGCATACCATTTACTTGAGAGACAAAGAGCCAAGGGGTGCATTCCAAGTGTGATTTCATATAATTGCATTTTGACATGCCTTGGTAAGATGGAAAGAGTAGAGGAGGCATTAAGAATCTTTGAGGAGATGAAGAAAGATGCTGCGCCAAATCATCAAACATATAATATTCTGATATATATGCTGTTGAAAGCAGGAGAAGTTGATACTGCTTTTAAGGTTCGGGATGCTATGCAAGAAGCTGGCTTGTTCCCTAACGTCAAGACTGTAAACATAATGATTGATAGGCTATGTAAAGCTAATAAACTCGATCAAGCTTGTTCTATGTTTGATGAAATGAATCATAAAGTTTGCACCCCAGATAAGGTTACATTTTGTGCACTAATAGATGGTTTGGGCAAAGAAGGAAGAGTAGATGATGCCTACAGGTTTTATGAGAAAATGTTGGATTGCGATAAAACTCCTGATGTTATTTTGTATACTTCCCTCATCAGGAACTTCTTTAAGTGTGGCAGAAAGGAGGATGCTCACAAGATATACAAGGAAATGATCCACAGGGGCTGTTCTCCTGACCTCATGCTTCTTAATACATACATGGATTGTGTTTTCAAAGCTGGTGAAGTTAAGAAAGGCAGGGCTTTGTTTGAGGAAATAAAAGCTCAAGGACTGGTTCCAGATGTGAGAAGTTATTCTATACTAATCCATGGCCTTGTAAAAGCAGGTTTCGCACGAGAAACATATAAATTGTTCTATGCAATGAAGGACCAAGGCTGTGTTCTGGACACCTTGGCTTACAACACTGTTATAGATGGATTCTGCAAGGCAGGTAAGGTGAATAAAGCTTATCAGCTACTGGAGGAAATGAAGGCAAACGGCCACCAACTAACTGTTGTCACTTATGGTTCTGTCATTGATGGCCTAGCCAAAATTGATAGGCTTGATGAAGCATACATGCTCTTTGAAGAAGCCAAGTCAAATGGCATAAAGCTAAATGTTGTCATCTATACCAGTCTCATTGATGGGTTTGGAAAAATGGGTAGAGTTGATGAGGCATATCTAATCATGGAGGAATTGATGCAGAAAGGTTTATCGCCTAATGTATACACATGGAATTGCTTGCTTGATGCATTGGTGAAGTCAGAGGAAATTAATGAAGCCCTTACCTGTTTTCGATCCATGAAAGATTTGAAATGCACTCCTAATACTTTAACTTATAGCATTCTGATAAATGGTCTCTGCAGGATTAGAAAATTTAATAAGGCGTTTGTGTTTTGGCAAGAGATGCAGAAACAAGGGTTAAAACCCAATACCATCACTTACACTACTATGATAGCTGGACTTGCAAAGGCTGGGAATATTGCAGAGGCCAATTCACTCTTTGATCGATTTAAGGTGAATGGGGGTATACCTGATTCTACTTGTTATAATGCTATCATTGAAGCGTTAAGTTTTGCAAATAGGGCAATGGAGGCATATAAACTTTTTGAGGAAACTCGGCTTAAAGGTTGTACTATTCATACCAAAACCTGTATTTCACTTTTAGATGCACTTCAGAAGGCGGAGTGTCTCGAGCAGGCAGCAATAGTGGGGGCTGTTTTGAGGGAGGTAGCAAATTCTCAGCATGCTGCAAGATATTGGTAGCATTATGTTGCTTTTATCACATACGAAGGCTTTGGCTGGTTATAGTTGTTGTTACCATCTCGTTTTGCCAGTGATGAACAATTGGCCTGATACAGTTCTATTTATGCAATCCCACACTTCCTCAGAGAATCTGCAATTGCTCCCTGCAGAGGTAATTTCTTGTCTTTTTAAGCAACCAAATCTCAAAATCGTTGATTGCAGAACAGTTCCATTGTAATTCATACGGTTGTTTCTGTCCATATACTCTCTTAACCGCCTAGAATCCGCGGTTTTTGACCAAAGATATGCATTCCACCATGTAGCATTATCTCATAACATAAAAATATAGTCGCTGCAATTGTCAACTGATGCATGTATTTCTTGATAACAATTGTGTTTCTGAAATTCTCCAGGTTATTGCTTCAACTTGGTCCTTCATTATTTTAAGCAGCTCTGCCTTAACATTGGTGATACACTGACAAATGACATCACTAGCTGGTGTGGTCATGCACAAATCCACCTTGAATCTGCCGCCTCAGATATTTGTTTTACCTTAATTTGTTTTGCCAGTTTCTGGGGTGCATGTCTTGAGTTCCAATCTTGCTTTACCATATGGCCCCTGGAAAGGGAAGGTCTTTTCACATTGTATCATCGAATTCTTCTTGTGCTTTTCTTTCTCTTCCATTTGTTCAAGAATCAATCCTCCTGCTCTGTTTCATGCCCATGCAAATGGTCATGACCCCTGCTTTTACATGATTCTTTCTCCTATGACTGCAAAATAAATTCAGTTAAAAAACAAAGTTCACCTGTTCAATTGCTCTCGGTGGAATTGCTTTATTTTGTATGGGTTGTTGCATGTTTCCTTACAACTATTTTTGTTTGAATTTGAATCGTAAATTTGTCATTCATGATATAATATTACTGTTTACTCAGTTAAAAATGGCTTATTGTTTATCATAATAGGAGGACATAGTAGGGTCTGATATGAATGGATAGAAATGTTTAACTTTGGACCGTTCAATCAATTCACACCATCAATTTCCTTTCTTTTTTTTTTTAACATTCTCATGAGTCCAATAAGAGCCCGGCCCAACTAAATACATAACACTCTTGGATCAACTCTTTATTTTTTATTTTTATATTTATTTTTTTTTGGGACAGAGTCTCATGTCAAGTTTTTCTTTTTATTAACCTATTGATCCCAAATATACATAAATTTATTTAAGCATTATTAGAAAAAAAATGGAAAAATCCAACTAAAATAGAATTAAAATAGAGATTAAGATACAGTATACGTGCATATGTGGTGTACATATATTTGAACTTTCTGATCAGACAAATGAAAGCTATCAGATGATCCATGTAATGCGCTCACTGGAACTCGGAAACAGGTATAAAGGGCGGCCCATACTAGAAATTGATATATCAAGACCCATTATAGAGAATCTCTACTTACCAAAATTAAAAATTAATTGTGACCGTTATATGAAAGTTCAACGTCTCCTTTGAAACTTTTGTTCAAAATTTAAATTTTCATAAGAGGTTAAAAAGACGGCGACTTTCTTTTTTGGCCTTCAAGCCCACGAATAAATAACCTTCCTTCATCTTTTCAAATTCTACTATACAAAATTTTGTGAATCTCCATCTTCCTCTCTCTGCAGAAAAATCATGGCCTTGAGACCCATCGATAACGCTCTCCCTATACCACCAGAAAGACGCAAAAAGCAAATAAAAGTCTCGACTCCGATCAAAAAACAGGCCGATTTTGCTGTAAATGATGAAAACAAGGTTTCACTGCCCCCTCCAACAGATGCTGCTGTTGATTATATCCCTTCTGAGAATCTCAAACACTTGCCAGATCCTGAATTCAAGATCCAAGTAAGTCTAGGTTAACTGGGTTTTTTCCAGTTTATTTATGGAAAAAACACCCAGATAATGGCTGTTCTGTTTTTATTTTTTGAATTTGCAGGGCCTGGTTGACGGGTTAAATTCGAAGGATTGGACAAAGGTTTGCGAGTCGTTGAACGACGCCAGGCGATTTGCCCTGCATCACTCCTCTTTCCTGCTCCCAATCTTGTATGACAGATAGCTTTTCTTGATTAATTGAGTAGATTTTTTTTTCATATTTTGATGGTGAGATTCTTGACTAAACACGTATATGTGCTTGATTTTGTATAGGGAAAAGGTAGTGTTGGTAGTGATAAAGGCCATGAAGAACCCAAGAAGTGCTTTGTGTAAGACTTCCATCATGGCCTCTTCTGATATTTTCAATGCCTTCGGTGACAAATTGCTTGACTTCACCACTGATGCCTTTGATAACTTGGTGAGGACAATCCTATTCTCTTCTGTTCGTGTTTTCACCTCCAATTTCTCAGAAATTTCTTGCCTAGACTTTTATCATGATTTTATTAATTCATGTACTGAGCTAGTGACATTCAAAATGTTCAATGTTTGACCAATCCTAACGGTTTATTTTTGAAGTACAATTCCAGAACTTGATAAATGTGCCATATAAGTTGAAGACAAGCCCTTACCTTCACCATAGAATGCAATGTGGGACTTATGAAAGCGACTGTTTTTATATTGCATTCAGGCAAATATCACTTTGAGTGCATTGTGTTGTTGGTTTTTGTTTATGACTTGGCTTGTTTTGCGGTACACAGCTGTTGCAGTTGCTGCTCAAAGCTTCACAAGACAAAAGGTTTGTGTGCGAGGAAGCTGATCGAGCACTGCATGCTATGGTGAAAGCCATGACTCCTCTGCCTCTGCTCAATAAGCTCAGGGCATATGTTAGCCATGCCAACTTTAGAGTCAGGGCAAAAGTGGCTATATGCATCTCCAACTCTGTCTTCAACATGGTAAATGTTTTGCCAACTCACAATCTTGTAGGCTTATCCTTTCCTACTTTTGGCTTGCAAGTGGAAGTGACTAGGAGTAATCATATGGTTGTAATTCCAGGGTCTAGCAGGAATGAAAGAGTTCGGGTTGGTTTTGCTGGTACAAATGGCTACAGATTTATTGAATGATAGATCGCCAGAGGCCAGAGAAGCAGCAAGAAAAATTGTGATTGCTATGTTTGAAGCATATACAGAAAATGAAGAGCACAAACAGGAGTCTTGGCAAAGCTTTTGCCAGTCTAGCTTACCAACCATTCATGCTCAATCCATAGCCAAAATTACTAGTTCACGGTAGATTTTGGTGTTTTGTTGGTGTTAAGTGTTGCAGATTCTAGGAGCAAGAAATTAGCCTTTTCCAATCTAAGAGAGAAAAAAAAAAAAATCTGAAGGAGCAGATCCTACTTGTTCTGTTTCGTGTAAAATTCTGCTTTTTAGTGTCGATTGTTGAAGATTTTACGAGCAAGAAATTAGCGTTTTACAATCTAAGAGAAAAAGAGACAGACAGAAGTAGATCCTACTTGTTCTTTTTCATGTAAAATTCTGCTTTTTATATGAGCCCAGTTACAACTTACAAATACAGATTAACTCAATTTAGGATGCCCTGCTCATCATTCTTCATGAAGAACTTCTAACAGCTTTTGAAACCAAAATGGCTTCTTGTAAACATGTCAAATTGCTGTGCAGAATTTTCTAATTTGTTTTAATCGGATTAACTGTCAAAATCTTCAATAAACAAATATTGAATTCAACGGCTCAACAAAATTGAATAAATCAGCAGCCAAATAGGCATTCAGACAATAAAGTTTTACTAGCTTCAAGTGTAAATCTCAATTAATTTGTCAATTAAGTCCTCAACAAAGAACAAATCGAAATTATGGGCTCCGTGAAATGCAACAAAATATGATAACTGAATCGGAATTCAATCAGCCCGAAAATAGATTTTGCCAAAAGGAAATTACCATTTTACACTGAACATGCATAATTCCTATTGACTAATCCCCCCACCAAATGATAAAGTTCTCCCTGTGAACTTCTCAGTCAGCAGACAAAACTGTGGTATGCCAGCGCCATAACCAGTTGATAGGCAAAACCAGTCGATTGCTGTAAGCTGGAAACCTGTTAAAAAGCTGTCCAGAGATTTCTGATCCATAAAAATCTGTCAGGTCTTAAAAGACTTCTGAATAAGAGACTTCTTGACTCTTGCAGCAGCTTTGGCAAATGAATATTTCCACAGATTGCATGGCTCAATGTGCTAAATAGGATCAGCCAATAATCCATATTTGTTAATATATCCCTTCACAACCCAAATACGTTCAATCTTGTCCAAGCAAAGACTGCAAGGCCATCTCAACTTCAGCAAATGGTTGGCCAGCGTAAAGCTTGAGTTGCCCCTTCTTTACTATAATTACCTCCTTGGAACCTGATTTCACTGCCTCATGAATCTCCTAAAAGAATTCAAAAGTTCCACATAAATAGAATGCATGCTAAGGGTTCATTGCATTCAAATGCCATAAAATTAGCAACGAAAAATTAATGATATTCTCCTAATGCTCCAGTTACTTATTAGAAATATTGACTTGTGTTTGCCTCCAGTTGCAAGTATGCAGATGAGTTGATGCGTTTAAGAAATCAAGTTGGAGTTCTTACTTTAATTGACAGTGGAACAATATCAGCACTGAAGTCCCCTAAATCTTCAAAGAATGATTCAAGCAAATAACAGAAGTTATTGGCATCACCACGGTCCTCAAAAGCAACAGTGTAAGAGGACTCCCCTTGGCCAGAAAATGTTTTCAAAGCATATAATCCTGCTGAACCTTCTTGTTCTGTGCCTCGTCGCATAAGAATAGCCTGGAATGAAAAGCATATGAACTTGTTCTAAGGAGTTTGTTCTCGTTTATTTTAAACAGGAGAAAAAAAAAAGCAATATATTTTAAAAGAATCAATGGACATCTAAAATTGTGATTAGAATTAATTTTTGATATCTAGAAATTATTCTAACTCCCAAAGCAAACATTTCATTGCTGCTTAGCGCAATAGTACAAACAAGAAAATATCCACCTAGGCTTGCAAAGTGATAAGGTAGCTATTACGCTAAATCAAGTGAATTCCTTTACATGGGCAAGATGCTTTCACACCTTTTAATAACATACCAGAACATAAGGAAGTTTCAACCACCACAAATCCGTCTGGGAAGCTGATTGCTTATTCCCCACTTTTGCTGTTGGTCTTCCAAGGTCTTTGCCGCCTTTTATGCTTGATGAAGCAAGTCCATTAGATTTTGTAGAAGCTCGCTGCCTTTCTTTTGTTGAGGTTGGGGAATTCTGTTTCTCCAATTCTTTTGATTGGGCTGATTTTGTTATTGCACCTAATAGCCATATTCAAGGTTAGAAATTGTCTTAACAGCTACCATGTTTAAAGTTTACTTTTTCCAATGTAAAATGTTTAAACGAGGTTAGAAATAGTATCTTTACATTACCAGATTCCAATTCTTTTTGCAAATCCACTTTTTCCTTCCCCAAATTGTTCCCATCAATTTCTGAAGTATTGAACTGCCCATTCATGACTTCCCTTCCTCTATCCGTTTCAATTGTCTCAGAATCCCTTCCACTTCCATTCATGCTAGTTGAACCTGAAAATCCCTTCGGACTAGGCCTTGAGTTCATCGAAGGATTTTTTAATCTGAACTTTTTCTTGATCATTAAGTTTTGGTGGTCCTCTTTCAATTCCAAACTTTTATCATTAACACCATCATCTTCTTCGTCCTCAAAAAGTCCCAAATAGTTCATGAATGACCCAGGAAACTTCTCTTTCTGGGAACTCAATCTCCTCTCCAACTTAGCCAATCTTGCACCAATCTCCCTTTCAATGTCATTCTCTTCATTATTCTCCTTCCTTTCTGTTTTCTCCTTCTCCCTCGCTTCCCTTGCCAATGCCCTGATTTCACTGATTTTCTCTTGCATTTCAGTCTCATCGTAGTAATCCACATTGCTTCCGTTCACCAAAATACTTCCTTTACCCTCTAATTTAATCAATCTTTTCTCTTTCTCAGACGAATCGGTGTTTTCCAGAAACAAAACAGCACAGATTGCCTGTAACAGAAAAGCCCCAACCAAAAAGCCACAAAATTTTAACACGGACTTGGCAGAAATTCTAGTAACAATGCCACTACGTTCTCCAGCTCTGCTAACTGTCTCTGATACTCGAAACTCTTCAAATTTATCGGCTCCTTCATAAGGAAGACTTTTGTTTTCGCACGGAATTTCATCCAAAACACCGTCGTTCTCAGGAAGCAATGGAACGGGATTGGGAAGTGTGATTTCTAGAGGAGCTACATCGGGAAGAGGATCAGTGGGGAAGGGTTTAGTTAGGGTTTTGAGTATTTTGGGGCGCAAATGGTTTTTCCTCTTGGTGCGTTTTGACCGAAATTGAGCGGAAACGGAAGATGCGAGTGGCGGCGTAAGACGGAATCTGTGGAGGGTGGGTGGTGCGATTGTCGGCAGCGAGAGAATGGAGAAGGTGGCGCTGCTATAATCGCGCGCCATTGGTGGCGGAGGAAGTAGAAATCCAGTTTTAACAGACTTCTTTCTGAACGGAGCTTGTGATTACTTGATGATGGGCCGTCCAATAAGCTCAAACCCAAAATTAATAATTACTTAATAATTACTTGTAATACATTTTTGGAAATAATCCTAATCAAATAAAAAATAAAAATTAGTAAGTTGATTACTGAATAATCCTATTCAATTACACACCTATTCAACCAATTTATACATCTCATAAAATCTAAATTACTGAATAAAATTGAATTCAAAGTTAGTAAATTTAAGAAATAATAGAGAAATAGTGAAATTGAGCACGGATATTTCGAGAAAAAAAAAAAAAAAAGAAAGAAAACTTTACTATAGGTAAAACATTAGTTTAATATAATATAGAGAAGAAGGGTAATTTTCTCAAGTTTTGCTCCTTCCCTTTAGGAAAATTCTTACAAGAGCCAATAATTTGATATCAATGGAAATTTAATATATGCTAATAATTTTTGTATATGTAAAGTAATCAATGATTAATATAACAATATATAGAACATATACGGTCCAAACGGTTGAATCATCATAACGATTTTAATTTATCATAATTTAAATATTTACCTACTTCATCCTCAAATAAAAAAAAATACAACAATATAGCAATATAATCGCAAATAATATAAATCAAATTAGATTATTCTCAAATCTAAGGCCAAAACCACTTAAGCTTAGCTCCATATAGGATGTTAACTTATTAATTGCTATTCTACAAACATAAAACAGCTACAGGGGAGATAATTTGAAGGTTAATTAGCCATGTTTGAGGCCTGCAAAGGTGTAAGCATTAACAATGGAGCCATTAACAAATTATGTGCAATAATAATCATGACCAGTAAGCTCCAATCTAAAACAAAATGCTCGATTTCCTGACTGGGAAAGTACCTGCTCTCTTTTCATTGACTTCAATTTTGAGTCGAAGATGAACTCCAAGTTATAGTAGACATAAATTGAAGTTTATTTGATATTTTAATCGAGTGGCTAAAGTTAGTACAAACTGCAAATGTATAACTTTGGTTGGTTGGTTGGTTGTTTGTTTTGAAAATCCCACATCGACAAAGGTGGACTTGTAGCACCGAGAAGATGATTATAAAAAAGGCAACCCAAGCATGTTTAAAGCATACCTTTCTCGGCCTTTTGGCTAAGATCAAGTGTAGTATCTGTTCTTATCAGTTTAATATCTGATACGTGGGCCATTGGTCCACATGATATTAAATTAATTTTTTAAGGGGGAAGTCCCACCACAGTAGCTTGCTACTGGGGTCTTCGAGCGTCGCCTTTGCGTTGCACTACTGCATTGGCCTGGCGCACCCCTCCAATTTAAGTTGTAAGCTGTTTTTGTGTGGCTGAGCTATTTGTAATGAATAGGGATCTTTTGAATAGATGATTCAATATTTTTTTATCAATAATTATAATTATAAAATATATTTATAAATAAAATTAAAATATTTAAAATTTAATTTTTTTTACTATAATATGATGGCGGATATAAAAAATTATTTTTAAATTATTATATAATTTTTCAAATATATTCTAATTTTCATTATAATTTGATAAATTAAGAAATAATAAAAAATAATAAATATGAGCAAATTAAATAATTAATAAATTAATTAAAAAATTAGTTTCGGTTCGGTTAACCGGTCACGTGAGTCAAAAATTATTAATCAGTCTATTAATATTAATTTTTTCAAAATACTAACCATTAATCAGTTTATTACAATCGGTTAATCAGTCAATCGGATTGGTTTTGATTTTTTTTTTTCGGTTAACCGAGTTTTCTCACCCATAGTAAGAAATACAAATAAAGGAAAAAAGTACTTGCATGTAATTACAATTGGAGGTGATATCTGCAATCGCATAAACCTTGGCCTCATAAATACTTACGACAACGAGGTCAAAATGGTGAAAGTATAAAACAATCTGATGGATAGAAGCCCACATCTATTAACAGAACAATATCAAATAGATGAAATTAAGAGAAAAGCTTATAGCTGCATCTCACAGGTTAATTAAGAGAAAACCATCTTGCTTTATATATATATATATATATATATATATATATATATATATATATATATATATATGTTATGATTATGATTTCTTTGTTTAACTTGACTAAATTTAAGATTGTGAATATTCTTCTTAAACAGGATTAATTACAAGCCAAATGCATATATTTTGAAGTGTGAATTAGTAGAGTCAGTATACCTAAATTTCAAGATCCGTTTCTAATGAATTATGGAGCTGATAGTCAAACAAAGCGCGCTTGAAATATACTGAAGGCCTGCACTGTGCATATCTCTATAATGGAATTTCTTATAATTTTATTTTACAGCCGCCCTCATTCACTGTTTTTTTTCCATCACTAGTTTATTAAATTCAAGCTTTTCACAAAATGTCTTCAAGATTTGCCGAAAATAATTATTTATTCAAAATATAACTTTTTTGAGTTGATTTATAGTAAAAAAAAAAATTTATGCATATAATCAAGTTGTTTTACTTCATTATGCTAGGACTCTGCGAATAGGACAATTTAAATTATGAAATTATTGTTCTTAAGTTGAGGTCCAATGTTATAAAATTAATTTTTTTCTTTTTCCCTTGAAAATAAATTTTGTGGCTGCATCATTATTAGAAAATAGATGGATTTATGGTTCAAATTTAAGAGAACTCCTCTTTCACAAAAAAAAAAAAAGAAAAAAGGGAACTATTTTGTGAAGGCTAATAAGACAGCAGCTGCATGTTCAGGACTGCGGATGGCTTATGGACCTGGTTCGTGTCTCTCTCCGTTAGCTTACACAACGCCAAAATTGAGTCTTTTTAATCGAACTCTTAAAAACCATACAATATGATCACAAAAGACAAATCTTTAATCTCTATCCCATCTATAAAATGTGTTTGGTTCCCTAGAAAACACCAAAACGGAATCTTTTACAGTTTACTTGAAAAAATATAAAAAAACAAGAGCCCCATCTGTTGCCCTAACCTCAATTGTCCTTAGTGTGTGGCTTCATCAGCCACCAACTCTAAACCCAGAAGTCCAATCTTTCAACAAAACACTAACCATAATCCAAGAATCATTCAAAAAAACTCCACGCACATAAAAAGTTCTCGCCTTTTTAGCTTTGGCAATTGTGTCTGTTTTTCCTTTTCAGAGCATTAAGTCATGGCCTCAAAGCCTAATGTGCCTTTTTCCACAACACAAGGGTCCCCTTCACTTTCCAGCTTTGCAGGTTCTTTTCCTATCCGAGCTCCTATTACTCCAGATGATGATTCTTCTGATTTTGAATCAAAAACTGATAATGTTTATACCGATACTAGTAGTATTGATAATGGGTCCGAGTCTGAATATGTTAGTGGTGAAGAGTTCGAAAGTGCGTCAGAAAAGCATTTTGTAGGTAACCCAGATGAAGAAAACCATGAAGATAGTCGCTTTCTTGGTAAATATCAACTCTCTAGGCCTTATGTGGCTAGTATTGATAATGGGTCTGAGTCTGAATATGTTAGTGGTGAAGAGTTTGAAAGTGCGTCAGAGAAGCATTTTGTAGGCAACCCAGATGAAGAAAACCATGAAGATAGTCGCTTTCTTGGTAAATATCAACTCTCTAGGCCTTATGTGGCTGACCCAGATGATGAAAGTTTGGGAAATTCAGTTATAGATGAGGAGGATAGTGGTGTTACCGATGAGTTTGACCATGTTGTTCACTCGGTTAGTCCGAATTTGAGGCTGGGTATGCCCATTGCTCAGTTGTCAATGGATGATGATGAATTGGAGGAGTTAATCTTTGACGAGCCAGTGGTGTCTGGTGATGAGGAAGACAAAAAGTTTGAAGGCATCGTTAAGGTGCCAAATGTTGGGGTTCTTGAGAGAGTGGATAGTGCACCTAGAGTTAAAGTGTCTGATGTCGAAGAAGATAAAGAGTATGAGCTGTTATTGCAAAATGAATTGTTAGCTAAAGAAAAAGAGGAATTAGCTCTAGGTAAATTTGTTGCAAATTCAGGCAGTGAAGGCTCTGTTGTTGGATTGGTAGATGATGCTGAGCCTTTGGTAGAGAATAAAGATGATAGTTTTAAAAAAAATTTGGAACTGAGTGAAAATGTCAATCATGTTGTTCTTGATTCTGATTCAAGTGAATTGGTTAAAGATGATGATCCTGCTGTTGTACTAGAGGCTCAGATTGAGTCTTTGGTGGAGATCAAAGAAGATACATTGGAGAAAAGTTCACTATCGAATGATGATGCTGAGAATTTTTTGGCAGAGGTACCGGAGTTGGAGGTGGATAGTACTTTCCAGCTGAAGGAACAGACGAGTGAAATGCTTGATGGTAATACTGTTGAAACTGTCATTAATCCGGTTCATGAGTCTGTTCAGAAAATTGTGCCAGAGGCTCCAGAAGCAGAAAAGGCTACAACTTTTGACAACGAGCAGATCGTTGCTATTGATAGAAGTGTTGGACACGAGAAAGGAAGTGACAGCGAGAAACTAGAATATGAAACTGCTCAACTGACTGGTATGATTCTTGAATCTTTTGCACCTGAAACAGTTGATATTATGAACAATGATAGATTGATGGATGACATTCGAACTGTGGATTTGGTGGAGAATGGTCATATGCCTGAACTGTCAGAAGCAGATGTACAGAGTAATGCCTCCTTTGGCATCAAAGATGAAGTAAACCTTGAGTCAGGAAATATTGGAATGCAGAAAGATACTGAGGATTTGATATTTGGAGGCTCTGAAGCAACTGAACATATCGTGAAGGAATCTGAGAAAAGTCCTGCATCCTCGGCTTTTTATGTGGGTGATGAATTCCATGATCATGCGCAGAAAATTGATGGCCAGATTGTTCCCGATTCTGATGAAGAGATGGAGATCGTTAAGGAGCATATAGAGAAGAAATCAGTTGACAATGTGGTACATGCTTCACAATCAGATATGGCCAAGGAAGTTTTTGATAACAGTGTCAGTGAGGAAGAAAAGAAGCTGATTGGAAAGATTCACCTCATCAGGGTCAAGTTCTTGAGACTTGTTCAGCGACTTGGACTTTCTCTTGAAGATTCTGTAGTTGCACAAGTGTTGTATAGGTTGGTCCTAGCGGCAGGAGGACATGTCAGTCAAGAATTTAGCCTTGAATTTGCTAAGAGAGAGGCATTGCAACTTGAATCTATGGGGAGAGATGATTTAGACTTCTGTTTGAACATTTTGGTTATAGGGAAAACAGGTGTGGGAAAAAGTGCAACTATTAATTCTATTTTTGGTGAAAAGAAAGTCATGGTAAATGCATTTGAACCTGCCACAAATACGGTCAAGGAGATCATCGGGACAGTTAATGGAGTTAGGATCAGAGTTCTTGATACACCGGGTCTCAGAACCTCTGTGAAGGAAGAAGCTACAAACCGGAAAATATTAGCTTCTATAAAGAAGTTAACAAAGAAGTTCCCTCCTGATGTTGTCCTTTATGTTGATCGGCTAGACACACATGCAAGAGATCTCAATGATTTGCCATTGTTGGTTTCACTCACTAATTGCCTTACTGCATCAATATGGCGAAATGCCATTGTCACTTTGACTCATGCTGCTGCTCCGCCTCCTGATGGACCGCACGGGTCACCTCTAAGTTTTGAAATGTTTGTTGCTCGGCGATCTCATGTTGTTCAGCAGGCCATCAGCCAAGCAGTTGGCCATATTCGCATGATGGTCCCGAGTATGATGCATCCTGTATCTCTTGTTGAGAATCATCCATCGGGTCAAAAGAATGAAAATGGAGAAAGTATTGTCCCCAATGGGCAAAGTTGGAGACCTCAATTGTTGCTTTTGTGTTACTCATTGAAGATTCTATCAGAAGCAAGTGGTATAAACAAGCCTCAAAATCCTTTTGATCACAATAAGCTGTTTGGCTTGCAGCTCTGTTCCTTACCTCTGCCCCACTTGGTGTCTTCTCTACTGCAGTCTCGCTCTCATCCAAAACTCACTGCTGAGCAGGGTGGTGATGATGTTGATTCAGATATGGAATTGTTAGATTTATCAGTTTCTGATGAAGAAGAAGAGGATGAGTATGACCAGCTTCCACCATTCAAGCCTTTGAAGAAATATGAGGTTAATAAGCTAAGCAAAGAGCAAAGGAAGGCATACTTTGAGGAGTATGATTATCGGGTGAAACTTCTTCAGAAGAAGCAGTTGAAAGAGGAAGTGAAGCGCTTGAAGGAGCTCAAGAAAAAAGGCAAAGACAGTAGAAGTGATCATGGCCTCCCTCAAGAAGATTTAAACCAGGAAGATGAAGGTCCAGCAACTGTGCTCGTTTCCATGCCTGACTTTGTTCTTCCACCCTCCTTTGACAGTGACAATCCTTCATACAGGTACCGAATGTTGGAGCCTACATCACAGCTTCTTGTTAGGCCAGTTCTTGACTCGCAGGGCTGGGACCATGACATAGGGTATGATGGTGTGAGTCTCGAAAGGAATCTTGCTATTTCTGGTCAGTTCCCAGGTGCAATTGCTGTTCAAATCACAAAGGACAAGAAAGAGTTTAATCTTCACTTAGATTCCACAATTTGCGCAAAACATGGAGAAAATGGATCGACAATGGCAGGATTCGACATTCAAAATATCGGAAGGCAGCTTGCATATATCCTCAGAACGGAAACCAAATTCAAGAACTTCAAGTTAAACAAAACATCTGCTGGGATGTGCATTACTCTATCAGGCAAGAACGTAGCGACTGGACTGAAAATCGAGGACCAAATTGCAGTTGGGAAGCGCTGGTCATTGGTGGGCGGTGCTGGTGCAGTGAGATCAAAAGGCGATACAGCATATGGAGCCAACTTTGAAATTCGTCTAAAGAGTAAAGATTTTCCTGTAGAGCAGGATCAATCCACATTCAGTTTGTCACTGATGAAATGGAAAGGTGATCTGGGTCTGATGGCCAACTTACAGTCACAATTCCTCATTGGTCGAGACTCGAAAATGGCCATCCAGGTTGGCATGAACCACAAGAAAAGTGGGCAGATCACCATTAAGACCAGTAGCTCAGAACTGCAAGTTGCTCTCATCACTGTTCTTCCAATGCTTGTATCCATTATCAGGAATGTCTGCCCTGGTTCTCTTGCAAGAAACTCAAGCATGGTAGATTAATAGTAGTTCTTAGTTGTAATGAGATCAATTTTGAAAGGGGAAACATTTAGCAAATGGTAGTTGTAGTCTTGCTTAGTTTCATGATTAGAATAACTGTTCATTCTGCAAAGCCTTAAATTTGCTTGTGTAGTTCTGTGAGATATTAAATAATGAAAAGAAGCCGCTTTTTTTTTTTTTTTTAGAGGTCCAAAATACTGAAATTACTAATTAGTAAATAGTTATATAAATCTATCTTTCAAAAAAAAAAAAAAAATAGTCATATAAATCTGTGATAATTATCACAAATATTTACAGGCGACATTTACATCTCTTATTCTTAATTATTCCGTTATCATTGAAAACTATACATATAAAGATTGAAATTACAATTATCTGAAGAGATTTTACTGGTGGAACTTATAAATTTGCAATTATGTTATATCATTTAATCAAAGTTGATTAATCAAATATAAATTATTATTTTCAATAAACTGACGAAATATAAATAAGTAGAGTAGCTTTATTGAATTAACGAATTATCCATGTTTATTTTACCCTGTAACCATTAGTAGACTCTCCTGATTGGGACTGAAAAATAGAAGGCTGTGCTGTTTTTTGTTTCTTCACTTTATCCACTAAAGTTATTTCCTTTCTCACATAACCATGGACTATGTGTTCCACTACCAAACTGGCGTTCTCAGTTTGTTTGCACAAATGAATTAGAGGCCACAAGCCGTTAGCCGTTGGGCAATCATGTCCCTTCTTAAATCCCTGCAGTTCAGCCCAACCGAAGCCACCATTGCTATGTTTCACTCTTCTTCTTCTAGGGTATAATACACTTGCACTGATTGTTTATTCTATATCTTGGTTCTGTATACTTTCTCTCTTAATTTGCCAATGGGCCGTCTTAATTGTGCCTAAGCTATACATGCTCCTGATTCTCAGGAGATGGGCTTAAGCTTCTTGCTTTTATGGATTCATTGCGTTTCTCTGTGTAGCACTATCTGCTCGATGAAATGTCCCAGAGGAAGTTGAAAGAGTTTTTTTTGTCTATGATTTATGTTGAAAGAATTTTTTTATTTTTTTATTTTATTTATTTATTTATTTTTTTAAGTTCTTAATGGTGTGTAGTTAAAGCCAATAAGAAAGCTAAAGTCGGTCTTTTAAGTTGGCACTGGTTAACTGTGTTGGATACGGCCTCAGGTATTTTTGCGAAGAACTTGTTCTCCATTTAGGAACGGGACTTCTGTTAGCTTATTCTATTATAGAGGATGTTCTTCCGTTAAAGTCTTCTCTTTTCTGAATGCAACCCGCTATTGCACATGCTCTGGTGATGAATATGGTTCTTCATCGAAGCGAAGATCTAGAGGACCTGTTATGGCTGCCAAAAAAACAGCTGAGGGTGTGTAACTTTTGGTGTATGATGAGTGATATTCAAAAGATATGCTGGTTATTGTATAAAATTATCCTTATTGTATAAAATTATCACCTTTGATTCTTCTTGAAATCATTCAGGGGAGAAACAAGAAGAACGAAGGTACAAGCACACTGTTGATTTACCAAAGACGGCATTTGGCTTGAGAGCAAATTCTTTGACCAGGGAGCCCGAGATTCAAAAATTGTGGGATGACAATCAGGTGTTCAAGAGAGCAGTCGATCAAAGTAATGGGGTGTGTTTCGTAACTATTGTTGTTGTTAGTTTATTTGTAAAAACTTATTAGTTGACATTCATTTTCTATGTCAGAGAAATTTCATTCTTCATGATGGTCCTCCTTATGCCAATGGTGATCTACACATAGGACATGCCATGAATAAGATCCTGAAAGATATAATCAACCGCTACAAGGTGTGTTTCCTCCGTAAGAAATTCAAGCTTTTGATCTTTTCTGTGCTTATGCCAGTTGATATTCAAACTTCACTTATGGAGTTATTGTGAACTTCAATTTAATGAACGGTCAAAGCAATAATTATTTCAATTTAAAAAAAAAAAAAAAGAAGAAGAAAATAAAGGATCTTGGATTTTTTTCTTTCTATTATTTACGTGCTGAAATCAATTCAATGCTTTTGTATTTGTCAATGGGTTGTTTGAATTTTCTTCATGCTCTTTTTCCTTGGGCAGATTCTTCAAAATTATAAGGTTCATTTTGTGCCTGGTTGGGATTGTCATGGCCTGCCAATTGAGTTAAAAGGCAAGTGTAATTATATTTTTTGGTTAAGATGTTAGCATATTCTTTGCATCAATGCAATGAGTTAAATTGGCGTAGACTATATAAAAAATCAATTTCAGATAGTGGTTGCAGTTAAAGGATATTGAGGATCAAAATCAAAATGAGTTGACTGACCATAAATTTTACAGTTCTACAATCATTGGATGTAGACGCCAGAAAGGATCTGACTCCTTTGAAATTACGAGCAAAGGCAACAAAATTTGCCAAAGCAACTGTCAAAACTCAGATGGCATCATTTAAGGTTATAGCCCATTTTATCTTTTTTTTTTTTTTTTCCTTTTTCTTTAGAAAAAACAAACTAAATATTGGCATTTGGTTTGCAAATGATCACATAAAAATGTTGTCTTTGAGTACAAATTTAAATACTTTTAGAGCTAATAGATTGAAATTGGTATAAATTGTTTTTGGCTATTTGATGGTTTATCCTTATTATTATAAAACAGACAGTTGGTTAATCAATTTAAATGCCTGCAGCGCTATGGAGTTTGGGCGGATTGGGATAATCCTTATCTAACCCTGGATCCAGAATATGAAGCTGCTCAGGTAGATGATACGGCTTTTCTCCATTACTCTTGCCAGTGTAAAAGTTTTCGGGGGGGAATGGGTAGCCCTGCTGCTTTTCATTTCTGTTTAAAAGTTGTAAAGATGTTTAGTAGTTATGTGGGCAGCTAATCCTTAAGCTTTAATAGTAAAATCAAGAAAAAATAGATCTATGTATAACTTGTGGTTTCAGATGCATCAGTATCACAGAACCCAGAACAGAAATTGGGAAATTTTTTGTTTCTTCCTCATTCAATGTACATGTACTTTTCTGGCAACCTGAAAGGAATTCTCACATCCTATTCTCAATAGATTGAAGTGTTTGGGCAGATGGCCCTTCAAGGGTACATCTACAGAGGCAGGAAACCAGTTCACTGGAGTCCTTCATCTTGTACTGCTCTTGCAGAGGCGGAGTTGGAGGTATATTAACTTTTGAAAATGCACAAACATTACGTATTGTTTCCCTCCTATCTTGCTGCAATTTATAGTAAAACCCTCAAGCCTTTTTTTTCCTGTCTTATACACGATTTTCCCAAATAGTAAAATTACCCTTTTATTTCTTGACTAGAGTTTTTTTTTTTTATGTAGTATCCTGAGGGACATGTTTCACGAAGCATATATGTCATATTTCAATTAGTCAGTGCACCTTCAAATTCAAGTCAATTGTTAGAGGAATTCTTGCCAGATTTGTGCTTGGCCATATGGACCACCACTCCCTGGACTATTCCAGGCAATGCTGGTAAGTCTCTGTTAGTTGTCCTTGAAGCAAAATTATTGTATTGTATGTTTATGTAAGTATTTCTTTTACTTGTCTTCATGAATCACAGCAGTTCTAATTCAAGTTCTGATGCCAAATTATATATACTGCAATCCAATCAAATATTTGTTAGATGCATTCCTGATTTGACATATGGTGATTTTGAATAAAGTGCTAACAAAAAGCAAACTTATTTGTCTTGACCAAAGTTTAAAATTCTTCTAGCAGTAATAAGATTTTGGTGGTTTCTCACCAACTGCAGTGCATAAGAGAAGGATTTTGACCTTGAAAAAGTTGCATTTGAGACTAATAAGTTCATATTGGCTTGATGAAGTAGAGGCAATGTGTTCTATGAAAGAATGAATGAACCGACTTGTCTTCAAAATAAATAGTGTGAAATCATTAATTTGAAAGTTATCTTAACACTTATTTTATCCATAATGTTTTTGCCATTCAGATGTGGCAGGTTTCAATCCAGAAGTCATAAAATTATTGCTTTTGTATGATGATTGTTAATTATCTTTGTGATTGACCAATAATTTGGCCTATAAGTGGATATGGAACCTTTTTTTCCTTGAGGAATTATTTTAATTCGGGGTCAGCTCCTATTCTTTACTGGCAACCATACAAAACTTTAATAGATGCTTCCAAAGAAAGTTTGGTATGACTTGAAGGATCCCATATTTCATTTTCATTATCAACGTCACATAGCTTTACCTTGGCTGACCTTGATGGACAGAAGAAATTGCTTTTTTTTTCTTTGGTTATGATTTATCTTGCACACCTCTCTCTCTCTCTCATCCCTTTTGTATTCCTTTTGATATTTTTGGGTTGTCTGCTCACAGCTGTTGCTGTCAATGCAAAGCTTCAGTATGCTGTAGTTGAAGTGCAACCCTCGGAAGATGCATCCACATCCTCTGCAAATAAAAAAAGACGGGTTGGTAATGTTTTAATGGAGCAAAAGAAGCCTTTTCTCATAGTAGCAACTGATCTGGTGCCAACACTAGAAGCAAAATGGGGTGTGAAGCTTTTGATTAGGAAAACTTTGTTGGGTTCAGCTCTTGAAAACTGCAGGTTAGCAAATGAAATGGATATTTATTTGGAAGGTACCTGATTGAGTGCAATCACTATACTCCTCCACATGGCAAATTTCTATGGTGACTTTGTTTTTGAGAAAGGAGAGGTTACTTTCAATCTTACTGTATGAAATGAAAGTTTTGATTCTGCAAGTAAAAACAGTCACCGAAGGCAAATTTTTGGTAGAAGGTGCATATGCTATTTAAATTGCAACAAATTATCTAAACTGACTGTGAAATTCTAATTTCTGATTGATCTGATGGTGTTTTCATTGTAATCTAATCTGGTTAAAGTTTCATTTCAGGTATATTCATCCAGTAGATAACAAAGAATGCCCTGTTGTCGTCGGAGGAGATTACATTACAACAGAATCAGGAACAGGACTGGTCCATACAGCTCCTGGTCATGGTCAGGAAGATTATGTGACTGGCATGAAATATGGACTGCCTGTTCTTTCCCCGGTTGATGATGATGGAAAGTTCACTGAAGAAGCTGTACACTTTAGGGGGCTTGATGTACTCGGCGATGGCAATGTTGCTGTAGTGAAATACCTGGATGAGAAAATGTCCCTCATCATGGAAGAATCATATGGTAGGTTGTATTGCTTGCAACCATCAATAAAATTGTTGTGGATTTTGCCTCAACCATTTTTTATACATGCATATAAACAAAAGTAGCCATGTCAGCATATGAAACTGCTCCTTTTTTCCCTCAAATGCAGAACACAAGTATCCGTATGACTGGAGAACTAAAAAACCCACAATATTTAGAGCCACTGAGCAATGGTTTGCATCAGTAGAAGGTTTTCGTCAGACTGCTATGGATGCAATTAGCCGCGTCAAATGGGTTCCACCTCAGGTATTTCTGTGCAGATTCATTAGAAGTATTCTAGTTATTATGTTTGCAATTTCTGTGACTAAATGCGTAGCCATTCTTCAGGGACAAAATAGAATTTCTGCAATGATTTCAAGTCGCTCCGACTGGTGCATATCAAGGCAAAGAACATGGGGTGTCCCTATTCCAGTCTTTTATCATGTAAAATCAAAGGAACCCCTCATGAATGCAGAGACCATTGATCATATCAAGTGTAAGACTTTGAAAACAGCTGTTGCTTTTTCATCAAGTTTTTTTTTTTTTTACATTTAGAATCTCAAGAAACATCTTGCTCTTATTTCCTATGTAGTTGTACTATTTAGCAAACTCTGTTTTTCATAATTATTCCAGTTTTGTGCTTCAATTTCTGATTTTGGATCTCATCATTCTTCTCCAGCTATAATAGCCCAAAAGGGAAGCGATGCATGGTGGTACATGACAGTGGAGGACCTACTCCCAGAAAAGTATCGTGATAGTGCATCAAAGTATGAAAAAGGGACAGATACCATGGATGTATGGTTTGATTCAGGTACTACGATTATTTAGTCAATCTAAACCATACAGGCCTTGCTTTCTGGGAACTCACATCAGAACATATTCTGCTACTAGGTTGATTACCTGTATAGTTTGATAGAATTAATTCTACAGGGATTGTGTTGCTGTATGAACAGTAGAATGCCTGTTTATAGTCAGTGAGCACTTTTTACTGAACCGTACAAAACTAATTACCTTTAGCCTGGAAACCCATCTAGAATTTCATCATCAGCCAACATCATTGCAAGCATATCAACTTTGGAACACATCCACCTCAAGGATAAATGTAGTGTGAGCATCTCAACATTGAATTTTACCTTGTGGAATTCCCTTGCTGCCATGCAGGCAACAAGCTGGTAACATGTTATTTGTTGTTGTGTTTTTAAAAGTTAAAAAACCATGCAAGGGTGGAAAAGTTTGAGACTGTTTATCATTGTGATGTTGTTACGATCCCACATCGGCTAATTATATGGGTAATTAGTGGCTTATAAGTGTGATAGGCACCCACCACTATTAGGAATTACTTTTGGTGGAACAAAAAGCCTTTCCACTTATGGGCCTGATGTAACCCTTGGGCTTGTGGGGACAAGTCCGCCAAGTGTGTGGGTGTGACTTGGGTTTATGGGAGTCTAGGTCATAACAATTGGTATCAGAGACAGACCGACTCTGCGGTAGGCGACCCAGGAGAGGAACCCAAGAAAAGGAAGGAGCCGCCAGCTGTGGACGTCGGCTGTTGATGGGATGGGTCATGTTACGACCCCACATCGGCTAGCTATATGGTTAGTTAGTGGCTTATAAGTGTGATGGGCACCCATCACTATTAGAAATTTCTTTTGGTGGAATAAGGAAGCTTTTCACTTATGAGCTGATGTAACCTTTAGGCTTGTGTGGGCAAGTTCACTAAGTGTGTGGCTGTGACTTGGGTTTATGGGATAACAGATGTTTGCTGGATTGGCTAAAAGTAGCTTGTTCATATTGAAATGAATTTTTCTGTAGCATAATTTTGTTTCTATTGCAATGCCACTGCATATTTTTCTGGGATTCCTCTACTTATGTCATTTTTTATAATAGTTTGTGATCTGCAGATATACTTGCATAAAGGCTGGAATTCTGCAATTATGTTTGTTTATTTATTTATTTTTTTATTACTTAATATCTCTTTATCCAGAATCTGATCATTTGAAGTTGTTGTGTAATATATTAGGTTCTTCATGGGCTGCTGTATTAGGAAGAAGAAACAACCTTGACTATCCAGCAGATCTGTATCTTGAAGGTTCAGATCAACATCGTGGGTGGTTTCAGAGCTCTTTGTTGACAAGTATTGCTACACAAGGTGATGACTCTCATTTTAATTTCGATCATGTAATGGAAAGAGGGCCAAACTTATATCAGAATATGGTCATTTACAGAGATGTATCCATCTTGAAAATTATTGATTTAAATGTGCACATTTATTTATTTTGGGTTGTTGTTCTTAGCCTCCAATCTTGGTCAACAATATCAGTCCAAATTGCTCTATAAGATTGAGAGATGACAGGATCATAATATATGGAATTTTATGATAGGTAAATAAATATGCATGCTTCTCTAGTTTACCATTTGATAAACAGCATCCGTTCTAAGCACTTTGAGATATTCTTCTAAAGTCACTGTGCCAAAGATTAGTGTTGCTGTCAACCTTATAGCAAGGTTATAGTGTAATGAATGTAGCTTTCAATTCTCCTCCTTTTATGTAGCTTTCAAGTCTCCTCCTTTTGGTATAGGCAAGATGGGATAAATATATAAAATAGATTGGCATAAGTTTTTTTTATTTATTTCTGGAACACTTGTAC
Source organism: Excoecaria cochinchinensis (assembly GCA_947683425.1). NCBI lineage: Eukaryota > Viridiplantae > Streptophyta > Magnoliopsida > Malpighiales > Euphorbiaceae > Excoecaria > Excoecaria cochinchinensis. Next base: position 7,059,904 of record CANTUQ010000056.1, on the reverse strand, counting down.
TTGTGTTATTATCTGAAGCATTTATATCTTTCATTGCAAGTCACTGACACTTATGGAAAACAGCATGTCCCTCAATCAATACGATGCTGTATCATTCTGTTGGTTTTTCTTTCTGCAGGAAAGGCTCCTTATTCTGGTGTCATAACCCATGGATTTGTATTGGATGAGAAAGGTTTTAAAATGAGCAAATCTTTGGGTAATGTTGTAGATCCACGCACTGTAATTGAAGGGGGGAAAAATGCAGGGGTAACAATCGCGTTTTCTTAGGATTGTCCTTTTTGCCAATAATTATTTTGCATAGATGTATAAATCTTGGCTGTTCACAGGGAGCACCGGCCTATGGAGCTGATGTTCTACGACTTTGGGTTTCTAGTGTAGACTACACAGGTGATGTTCTTATCGGTCCTCAAATCCTTCGACAAATGTCCGACATATATAGGAAGCTGCGAGGAACATTGAGATATCTTTTGGGGAATCTGCATGATTGGAAAGTAAGTTAATTTTGTAATGATTCGTGCTGAATAGTTAACCTTAATTTTGTAATGATTCTTGCTGAATAGTTAACCCTCTGTTCATCAACAACAGAGAATAATTAAACCCTCATCTTTCTCCTTATGCTTATTATTGTGTCATTCACAGACTGAGAATGCAGTTTCCTATGATGACCTCCCAATGATTGATAAGCATGCGTTATTTCAGATGGAACATGTTGTAAAGAATATAAAAGAGAGTTATGAAACCTATCAATTTTTCAAAATATTCCAGGTAAAAGTGCATGTGTTCTTTGTTCTTCTGTGGTTCAATTTTTTTAAGTAGGATTTTACAACTTATAAAACTTTATTGTATCTACACGTGTTATTGTTGTGAGTTTCAGATCATACAAAGATTTGTTATTGTTGACCTATCAAATTTCTATTTTGATGTTGCCAAAGATCGACTTTATGTTGGGTAATTGTCCTTTACTTTCTTCATTTTTGTAATAGTTAGCCAAATTTATTTTTCCCCATTCTATAAGGCTTTTTTTTTCCTGTTTGTTTGTCTTTTCCTTTTAAGCACTGGAATCTATGTGAAGAATATGCATGTGCTAAAACTACAAATCTAGTTTAGCTTGAGGCAAACCTATGTTACTCTTAAGTTAATAATTTGCAGGGGTACAACAGCTTTTACTAGGAGGAGTTGTCAAACAGTTCTTGCTGCGCATCTCCTTTCAATTGTGAGGGTTATTGCTCCAATACTACCTCACTTAGCTGAGGATGCATGGCAGAATCTTCCCTTTGTGCATCTCACTGAAGTTGGTTTTGTTGCGAAGTTTGTTTTTGAATCAAAGTGGCCTGACTTGAATGAGAAATGGCTTGCTTTTCCCAAGGAAGAAATTGAATTCTGGGCAAAGGTTCTTGAGGTATTCAGTAGTCTTTCAAAATGCTGACCAAAACACCTATGTTTTCTGTCCCTAATGGATTTCCCTCATTTTGCATACTTAAAGTTTACCCTTTTTGTAGAAAGATGTACCAGAATAAGCAAATTAATGTTTAGATCACATTCCATTTAAAAAATATTAGTTTAAGAAGCTTGGCAGATAAACTCCAAAAGATGTCAGTTTCTGTACTTGGTTAATGGAATACTTTCTTAAAATGAACACTGATTCTAATAGATTTCTAATTACTTTCTATACGAAAAGTTTTCTGCAAAGAAATCAAACAGAACTTTATAGTTGTTTTACTCCAAATACATTCAACTAAAGTGTGTTCTTTTTTTTTTTTCCTAGACATTTGCAGATAGCTTCTTTTTCTCCTTTTACTCATACTTGAACAACAAGTACATGGTTGTAATTTGAAAATATTTTTTTTTATTTAACCATCTGAACTTCTCGTATACATGCTTCAAACGTATTGGGATGGATGCATACTACTCCACTAGTAGTTTAGTTTTGGATTGATGCTGGAGAAGCTAATTGGTTTAGCTATGTGCACTTTTTCAAAAGTTTTGATGCAACCCCTTTCAGTGAAACAGTTTGAAGTAGTTTAATTTTTCTGAGCATAGCGTACTTGCCTCTAAATTGAATAAATTTGGACAGCTAAGGACTGAGGTGAACAAAGTACTGGAAGCTGCTCGCATGGGGAAGTTAATTGGTTCCAGTTTAGAAGCCAAGGTGTACGTACATACTTCTGATGACAACATGGCTTCAAGATTACAGGAAATGTGTGCAGCCAGCAATGATGCAGATGAACTCCAGCGCATATTTATAACTTCTCAGGTATTTTTAAGTTTTTGCTAATTTTGTAGTTGAGTCGCACATAAATCTTTTAATTACAATATTGTAATTATAATGTCACAACTGGGAAAGAGTGCCAATTTGACATAATTAACAACAAAACAATGACATTAATTTGCATAAGTAAATTTTTCCAGTTTACTTTCAAGCATTATGATGTGCTGCATGTTAGTTAAAATAGTGATAATATGCAGCAAATGCTTATCTCGATCTTCCTTTCCCTCTAGGGCCTTGACAGATCTTGAACACACCACTTGCCACTTGAACTAAATGTAAAACAACTAGCTTATAACTAAAGACTATTTTTCCTAATATATTGTAGGCACGAGGCAGAGAGGTTTATTCATTTTTAGAGAAAGAATTAATCTTTTACATGTACTGTCCTACCTTTCTTCTTTTTATTTCATTTTTCTACTTCTGACCATCTTTACTCCTAATTAATATAATGAAAAACGTACAGGCAGAGGTGCTCGTGCATTTAGATAACAAGCTGATGGAGACGATGCCATATACTGGAGAGTTTCTCATCCAGGGAAGCAATAAAGTTTGGATTGGTGTATCGCGGGCAGAGGGTATGAAATGTGAGAGATGTTGGAATTACACAGCTCAAGTTGGTTCTTTTGTGGAACACCCTGCGCTTTGCAGCCGCTGTTTCAACGTAGTTGCCGTGCAGCCTGAACCTGAACCTGCAGTAGCAGCAGTTAGTTGATACCAAAAAGACCTGAAACTGAGCGAGGCTAAACCATACAAGTCAATTTAAGACGATCACAACGTTTTACTCTTACCAGTTTAATTTACAGTGTCATCAATTTGCAACCATCCCAACTTTCTATTTGATCAGTTCAATTTTGGTAAGTTCACATTCCTATCCATAGATTTTGAGCGTCAGGTTGGTTGCAGATAAAATTTGAGGGTAGAAGCATGTCCAACATTGTTACTAGACAGTGGAAAGAATTATAGCTTGCGCAGGATGTTGCAAATTACAGTAATAATCAATTTAAAATATCTTTGGCTGCACGATGAAAGCAGTAGTATTGTAAAATTTAGACATAATTTTTTATTCTACGAGGGCAGATGAATAAAAAAGCCTTCGTGATTACTTAATATAAAGTAACCTTCTAGTATTTGTCATTTCACTCGTTTTGAATTATTTCTTTTTGTAGTTGAATTTAGGTATTCTATAATAATCTTCTTGGCTGAATCGTGGACTTTTTGTTATAAGATTCTTCTTAGTATCTTAGACTCAGATTTTTGCCGAGATTTCTGTGTTAAAGCTAGGGCCTAGGTTGGCAAAAACTATAGCTCAGTGCTATTGCGCTCCAAATGAATAATACCAAGATTGCACCAAAAATTCTCAAGCACTTCTAGGCCCAAACATGCTCCTCAAGCAATGTTATGCATCTCCTAGTGGCTCAGTAATGATTATATTTTTACCACTTTTGACTTTGCTCTCATTTAAAAGAAAACGTGATTTCACCATCACCTCATATCCGAGATTACTATTTCTTGGAAACATCTAAGCCCTTTTCTTTATAACGTCACAGATTTATTGTCCTGAGGCCCCAGCATAACGACTAATCGAGCATATACGAGGTTTAATAATAAGTTACTCATTTAAGCTTTTAAATGACGGACTAATAATTGCACCCACTCATACAAAAATACAAAATAAAAGAAAAGAAAAAAAATAGTTGAATCAATTTCATCTAATTTACAAGGGAACCGAAGCAGTGCCGTCAATTCGAGAATGCAGACCCCTTAATATTTAAACATATGCCAACTAAATTTAATCGTGCTCTCTTCAAACTTAGTGGGGTTGAGCATCCAAATTTTGAGAAATTGGCTGTATCAACTCCGGTTCCTCCAAGTCCTCCGATTGAATTTGTATGTCCTGCAATCACAACAACGTTAAGACAAACCTGTTTTAGAGGATAGTCACATGCAAATTCAGGCATTTACTCAAAAGTTGAATCTTTTCCACGAAATTGCCTAAACTTTCGCAAATGCAAATTTGAGCCACTCACTCGAAAGGAGGCACATAAAAGATTTGAATGTTGAAAAGATTCAGAGCATGGGCTCTTGAGCCACTGATCAATCCAATAATGGAAGATTGTTCATCTGATTAGATATATCGTGCAGATGAAAGCTGACTGAAAGGAAAGGATTAGTGGTTACCTGGGCATGAATCATTTGGTGTGGTTGCTGATCTTGTGCCATTGCATATACTTGTGGTTGAGACATTCTATAATATGGCTCTTTTAGATCAAGTTTGCATGATGATGTCTGAAGTATTCCTCCTTGTTCAGCCCCAGGGCCCCACATTTTAGCTATTTACATTGAGCAGAACTTATTATAAATTGATGTAACAATCAGCAAGAAAAAATATGGAACAGCGAAAAGAGCAATCACCTGACAGTGTTAAGTATATGGTATAACTCTGAGCATTGTGAGCAACCATGTGCAGCCGGCCAGTAATTTCTTGTCCTGCCATTACATAGAGTGGCTGAGACAGAACGCATCGTAATTGATACCAGTGAGTTGTTGGAGCTCCAGGTGCAGTTGTAAGCCACCTTTGTACGGTACTGTAGGCAAATATAGTTTACATAAGAAGCCCATAAATGAACAAAATAAAGAAAATGTAAAGTATTAGCCTGTTGCAAATGCCTAAGAAAAAAGTCATTACAAATAAATGTGATATTATTCACCTTCCAAAAGAAAAAGAATCATTACAAATAAATCTGATATTATTCACCTTCCATTAAACAACACATCAAACCAACAAGCAAGGCCATGCACTCTGGTGCCCACAGAAGCCACAAATTTTAATGGAATATCAATTTCATACAAGTCCTCTTCCTGAACAAAGGAGATGAACAAAGCTAGTGATGAATAAAATCAAGAAAAACTGAAGCATTGCTAGAGCAAAAATAAAGCCTGGAACATTTCAAGACCCAAAATAAAAATTAAAAAAAAAAAATAAATATCATATAATGGTCAAGAAGCATAAAAACAGGTCTGAAGGGTGGACATGTACCTTTACCGAAGTAAAGTCTATCACATGAAACATTGAAGGAGCCACCAATAATCTTGGATCAAAAGCATCAACCACAGGCTGTGTAGAAAGTACAAGACACAGAAAAAATATCGAGAAAAGAGATTACAAGCATTCAGAAAAAGACATAGCAGACTTATTTTTCTTCACCAAAAATATGGACGTATGACATGTAAAGAATGAAAAAGCCATTTTACATTTTTTAATGGAATCAAAAACGAAGTTACTTCAATATATACAAGAAAGATAAAATTAATATAAACCTGTGAAAAGTATCCCTGGAATGCAGATCCATAAAGAGCTGTTAGATCAACTCCATAATAGTTTTGTTGCTGCCAAAACAGGGCCTGATAAAAAAAAAATAAATAAATAATAAGCAAACAAAAGCCTATTATATATTTGGACTGATGCAATTAAGGTAAGTCATGATATTTGCAAGAGAGAATTATTGCAACTTGAATACAGCAACTATAAGAAGTTGCACTAATAAATCACATGACTTCTTAACACCATTGCATTTTCAAAGTAAAAGGTGCAACAATAAAATCGGTTAAGAAGATCCTGAACACAATTGCTTCCAATACATACCTTATTAGCAATTTCAACAAACAAATATTCATCGCTAAAAGGTGCCATATGTATTCTGCAAGAGTAGCAATTTCAACTCAATAGAATCTATGATATCATACTTGTCAGTAAATGGATGTAAAATAAGGGGAAAAAAGAAAATAACATTAACATATCCAATTATACATGGACCAAGATTAACCCAGTCAGAATTGATTAAAAGCTTGGTTGATAGATTCACATGCCAACTGTCCGCACAATCATTGGGAAATAGAGGGAATATATCCGTCCATTCATGCAGAGTAGGGCTGACATGATGAACTATAACTGGGTGGCCACATACGCATGTCGTGAAATTGACAAAACACAAGCAAAGAATTTAAGCCCAAAGCATCTATAAGGAACTGCAGAGACTGCTGACTAGCAAAACCCATGATGTAAATCAAGTAATGAAATAAAAATTCCAAGAATAAGTGGTTGACTTAGTGATGAAACCAGTAAACATATATGCAAACTGCACATAAGACGAACAGATCTAAATGAGGAATAACCACCATAATCACATTTACCCCTAATTAGAAAACATCTATTGACTGCAATAGAACAAAACAACATTGACACAATATTGCGACAAATATGGTCATACAGAACTCAAAGAAGAAATAGCAAATAAACCTCACCTTCCGACGGTGGGGAACATTCTTCCATTAGGGAGAAGAAATCGGTCTCTTGCAATTACGTAGGACTCCAACATTCTTTCGTTGATCAATAAGGTTCCTACATGCCACAATCCCAAAAGAATTTGTAAAATATATTACCTTGAACTTGCTTCAAGTACACTATGCAATAAAGCTCAGGAATTTTATACTAATTTCATTTCTCCCAAATGATTGCACTGCTAGTAAACAGAATTCATCCAGATCCAAATGAACGGAGGGATTGATGGACAACATATATAGAGAGAGAAAAAAAGAGTAAAAAAGCGATGAAAAAGGGTCAAACATATGTCAAAGAGCAATATGAAATCTTCACTATCCTAGAATGGCACAGAAAGAAATGATGCTTAAGCTTACCCATTGGTTCAGAAATCAAAATATCTGCTTTCTCTGGCAATTCAACTTCTTCAACTTTGCCCTTTATAACCTATATACAGAAGACATGGGTGCCCCTAAAGAAAATGAGAGAAGAAACAACAGAACTGACAAAAAAAATGAAAAAACCATATTATACAACAGAATCTTACTGTAATCCTCTCACCCAGCAATGGGTTTCCAGCAATTAGCTTGCGTGCATATTCTGCCATTTCAGATGCTTCCACAGCATAAACATGCTTTGCACCAGCCTAATTATAAAAAGAAAACAAAAATTACCAGCCTACAGAAACATCCAGCACCAACCAATAAATAAATGAATGAATAAAAAGCATAAAAGCAAGTGATTATCAAATCTACCTGAGCTGCAAATAAGGACAAAATACCACTTCCGGCACCTACATCAACAACAACACGACCAAAAAAATCTGCACGGTTCTCCATAACAGCAGCATAATAGGTTCCTGAAACAGTATAGCAGCATTCTCATAGGCATTTCAAGCATATGCAGCATCTCATGATAATTATAAAACTTGATCAAACTTCTGAACAAAAAAATTGAAATTGAAATTGCAGCAGAAAGATCAAATGGAGAGAGATAATTGCAGTTAGAGATTTAACCTGTCCTCACATAATCCTGTAGCATATTTTGCTGATGTAGCAGTTGTCCGTAATAGTGGAAATACATTTTAGCAGATGATGGCTCTATTTTATTGTCAAACTTGCTTTTAGAAGCTATTAAATCTCCATTTTGTAAAGTTGTTTCTGAAAGACAAACAATAAACAATCAGAAGAAAAGTGACAAGCATCCAATAATACATGATAGTAAAAGTAAAAGCATATTCTGGAAGAAGATAAATGAAATTTATCATAATGAAGGTAAATTTATGGACTGGAGACAATCTATACATACAAGATACATCCAATCTACGAGACCAACAGTAAAATAAAATTGCCTATCTACTTTACGCATAACCATCATGGTTACTTCCTCTGATCATGGAATTTGCATCAGATGCAAATTGAATTTAGTGATAGTAAGTTGGAACGATCCAGCCTGACTTAATGGAAAAAGAACTTCTATTACTTAGCTCTATGACCACTGTTACAGCACACAGCACTGTAACTAAGAATTCGTCATGTAAACAAGGTTCCTTTTAAAGTACTAGATTGCTTGAGTTGTTAATAAAATAAAAACAAAAATCACACACTGTTACTTTGATCAATAGGCAATAAAATTTTTCTGAAAACTTGCTTTCCAAGTGCCATACAATTGAGTAATGCTTGGATCTTTGGTATTAAGCTTAAATAATTGCACATAACAGTTGCATGTTTCTGTCAGCTGTCATATATTTAAATGCATCTAAGGGATCCAATTACCACAATTTCCAACCGTTTGAAAGCAAATTTCAACCTAAATAAAAAAAAAATGTAAATAAAACAACAGTAAAATTATTCTAAGAACAAAAAGGAAACCGAGAAAATGTGATACTGTTTCTCTAACTTTAGGGGTTTTTTTTCTTTTTTGTAATATCTGAAATAAACTATGACAAAATTTCCAAAGCAGCACCTTGAGCAATGACTTCCTTCTTCCATTGGTCAAACGCACAATGGAAGGCCCTGCTCTCCTCCTCATTTCTAAAGCGGATAGTGACTCCTCTTGAATATTTCTGGTCAAAAGTAATATGGTTAAGACACGAACATCTCGTAAACACTTCAACAATCATATGACCAGAGTACCATACTGTCCATGCAGCACGAATACACCACCCAGATCTATAAAAAACCTAACTTGTTGAAAGGATAGATTGCTATATTTCAATTTGCTATGTCTTTTAAACAGTCTAGCATCCATCTCTGAGCTATAGCTTCCTGATGCCTCACATTCTCTATGCAAAATGAGATGAAAATGCAAACGATATTTCTTAAACAATGTATCGAGTGTGGAATATTAAGTCAACTTTCAGCACATAATAAGTTAAAAAAATAAAAATAAAATAAAATAAATAAAAATAAAATAAAAAAAGATCAAGTTAAAATAGATTCGAATACCTCTTTACTGTTATCAGATCCTACACCTTCTGATATGCAAACTGATTGATCAGGTCCTAGCTCGAATAACTGAACAATAGAATTAAACACAAAAGGAAGGAAGGTCAAGTTGGATTCTTTAACCACTTTAAACTCCATTTATAACCATTAATCACCAATCTTTACCAATTTAAAGTAAATAAACAACGAGATGCATAAAACAAGTTTGCCTCCATTTGATCAGTAAGAAAGTTCGCTTGAAAAGAAAGTCACATTTTTGAATCGTACAGGGATTTAAGGAACCCTGTTTTCTATATTCTATTTTCATTATCAGCAACATGAACTAATGACTAAACAGAAACCATTGACATCACCCTTTCTGCGAAAAAAAAAATCAATAATCGAAGCAAACTGCACTTGATATTGAATTAATTATATCCCAAGCCAACTTAATAACATAATGGAGCGCATTTACTCCCAACTCCACCGTCCTCGAATATAAACAAATCCGCAACCAAACAACCGGACTATAATCTTCCCAAACCAAAAAAGAAAAAGGTAAACAAATAAGTAAATAACCTAACCTGAGCAATACTAAGATCGACATTGATAGAATCAGTAGCCTCAGACTTGTGAAGAAGTCGAAGCTCCACGACTCTGTTATTGGCGCTAAACCTGGCAACAGCTGGAGATAAAGAGGAAGAAGAAGAAGATAGTTCGGCTATGGATGCCAAAACGAACTGCTGTTCTTGATGTGGTTTGCTCTGTTTTTGCCCTATAGAAGCCTCCATTATCGTCTCCAGGAAGCTCCTCAATCCCCGGGATGTATAATAAAAAAGGCAGAGAGATACGTACAGCAAGAGGTAAAAGTGCAGATAGACAGAGGGTGAAATTAGGGTTTTGGAAGAAGCGCGAAGAGTAGAGGAAGAGGAAGAGCTTAGGGCCGCCAAAGAGAGAGCACAAAAGACTTCAACTTTGGCCTTTTATACTCAGGTGTTTCCATAAGAGGTTTGTTTCAGCGTTTTAAGCTGTAAATTTTCTTTATTATTATTTTTATTATTATTATTAACCATGTGATTGCTAATATTAATTTAAACTAATATTGAATCACAATGGGGTAGATTCAATTCATTTTGCGGGAGAGTAAGATTAGAATCCATTCAAACTAATATAATTTTCACCGATAATCTTCAATATTCGTTTCTATAAAGCCATTTATTTTGTCAATTTATTGCCATCTATAAAATATTAACACGTGAACACGATTTCAGGTAAACATATTTCTGAACTAATTACATTTATGGTTATCAAACTTTATACTAACAATAAATTGCCTGCAAATAAAATTTTTATACTTATTTTTCAGAGTGGCCGGTGGATGGGTGGGTAGTTTGCTTGGAGTGGGGAGAGAGGATATATTCAGCATGCTTTTTTGAGCACATGAAATGTTTGCACAGAGCATGGAATCTTGTTCACTAATTTGTACAAAATTCTCAATAATTCTGAGAAAAAGAAAAAGATCTCTTTTTAATCATCTTTGATGTCTCACTGAGAACCGATAATTGTATTAAAAATGAGTTAAAAGCATCAAAGAGATGTTCTCTCTTAATCATCCTTGTTATATGTGTTCAAATGCGTCTGCTGTATGTTTCTGTGCTTCCCCAACAAACAGTTCTACTCCTTTTATTCGGCCAAAACAGTTCTTGACCCCCAAAGTCGAAATTTGTGAATCTCACAGCAAGTATAATGAATTGAGTTCATAATCACCGGTACTTGATCAGCTTCACTGCCAGAAACTCTGATTTAAACTAGTAATTATCAACATGGAAGTTACAGTTATACCAAAATTGCCAAGAGTATTAAGTTTTTGGCGGTAAATTACCAATTCCTGGTATATATGGCAATTACCAGTAGCTTTAGTTTACTTGCAAAATGGCAGCCTGCTTAAGATAATATCACACACTGGATTGACAGCAATTTTTTATGCAAAAACAGCCAAGCATGGCAATGTTGACAATAAACAGGTCCTTTTCATGGCCCCAACTTACTAGTTAGTTACTACTTTTTCTATTCTCTCTTCATTTGTGGCTACATCAACACTTCTAACCTTATATTCAATCAGCCAAGACAAAAATAGGAAAAGAAAAAACATATAGTAATGTCAGTTAGCTTATTCCTTCCAGTTTAGCTTTTATAGAAGAACATAATTAATTTTGGTTAGGCAACAAAAAGTAATAAAGTTGTACTTTATAGAAATTAAAAAAAAAAACAAAAGTTAATTTATTGCTATATTACATAGTAATTAGTTGTTATTGCATTGCACTTGGTTCGCCAAACAAAACCATTTTTTGTTTTCAAAAAAAAGACTAGACTTTTAGGAGCCAAAGAGAATGCGGCTGGAATATGGAAAATACAGTTAATGAAACATTCGACTCTTCGATGCAACCTTACTCCAAAACCAACCAGCTGCCAACCCCATAACTCCCAAGCCCCTTCTAACAAAATGGTCTACCCGACTAATGAGAACAAGGACAGCCCGCTAATTGACAAACTAACAGATTGGGATAACTTGCAGTGAATTGAATCAGCAATTTCAACAAGGCTTCTCAAAGTTTTATCACGATCCAGTTAAAGCTAATCTTGAAAATAGAAGATTACTTAGATAATGAAAAGATGATCAGATGTTCATCGCCTAACTTTGACTATACAGTAGTTCCCATTCTAACCAGAAAATCATATCTAGTAAGAGTTCAGTTTGGTATCCCACAATCATAAGACAAAAATCACAGTTAGACCATATTGGCTCAAGTTATAAAACCGCCTGGCTAGATAAAAAAAATTCCTGTTTGAGGACTTAATGAATATCCCATCTTCCCACATAGACACTTGCAGCTAATGATGAATAACCCTCATTAAATTATTAATTGGCAACCAAGCAAGCGCACCTTGGCAGGTACCTGTTATTGGGGGATCGAAAACCACAAACCCTATAGTTTCATCTATATAAATCCACTGTTGTCATCACTTAAAGTATGACCAAATAAATGTCCTAATTCTCTGTCAAAATCACCTTCCATACCCACCCCGAACTTGAAACATCCTAATTCCAGCCCTAAATTCACTATCATTCCTCCAGACACAAGAACATGTAGCGCAAACAGTAGAGGCAATTACTAGCAGGAAAATCTTGTCCAGCAACATTAAATAATGCAATTAAGTTGAATATTAAACCACAAACCGTAAAGATTTCAGTTAGTACAAGACTAAATATATAAATAGTACCAATCTGAGATTTTTCTTAACTTTCATGAATCAATATAATTTAAGCACTAATAATACAAAAATTAGGAAAAGTGAAAAGAGAATACAATATCCATTGCTACAACAAGCAATAAATAGAAATTACTGGCAATTTGACATGTACTGTAACTTTAAATAAACAAGCAACAACAGTGAGTAGTGCATTACAGTATCGAAGTTCTCCAGATGATGTTGGTACCTTAGCTCTTATGATGATGTTGATAACTTGACAGCTTTAAACGCAGGATGTAGCAATCCAAGCTCATCTTTCACTTCTAGTGGATTGCTAGTCTCATTCCTAACTCTTTTGACTTTTCGACTAGCAAGTGATTTATGAGTAAAGCCATACATTTGCAAAATCTGATTATCCCCAAAATTGAAAGCACGATCCATCTGCTTCAAGCATCTCTCCACTGGATAATCACCAAACTTCCCACATGGCTTGCACCCCACAAAGTGGGTAACAAGTGGCCAGCGGTGATCGCCAAGACCAGGATGGTAGTTCTCAATCATTTCCTCATATCGATCAACCAAAATCCCCCAATAACCATGCAAATAATAAGCACTTTCAAGATAAACCTTATCACCCCACTTATCCCTCTGTGTAGCCAATATATAAACCATTGCAGACTGATCATCAGCTTCAAAGACGGGTCTGTCCTTGAGCTCTCTAGTCAGTATTTTCCCAGCTTCATCTCTAATCTTCCCTTTAGGACCCATTGGCGCCCAGGCATCCAAAATATCCAAAGCCCACTGGCAGTTCCTCAACAGGAAACTTCCAGTATTTAATCCAATCCAGTTTTTCTGATCATAAACCATCTCATTCCATCCGTGCATCACAAAGTTTGAATCTTTATACCTCTCCCAAGGTACCTCGAATGCCATATCTGTAAACATCGCATCACTATCCATCCACCACAAGAACTCGGTCTCCGGATGCGAAAGCAATAGCTTTCTTATCAAAGGAAGCTTTGCCCAGAAACCAGCCATTTCCGCATCAAGCAATGCCATGTTATAGAAAATCTCAATCCCGTGGAGCCTACAGTAATCGATCTTGTTCTTAATCGACTTCAACAAGTAATGATCTCCGACGGGATTCTCGCACGGTTTCGGCGAAGATCCCGTCACCAAGAGCACTCTAGGCTTATTGGGTCCAATAAAATTGGGGAAATTAGGGTTTCTTTTCAACCATTCAGCTCTCTGCTCGTCCCAATCCGAAATCTCCGGGCCCAAACTATACGGTTTCTTCGGATCCGGCTTCTCATCTTCCCCTTCATCCACCAAGATCTTATTGAGATCAAATGTAGCATAATTGTTAGGATCGTTGTTGTTGTTGTTGTTGTTGTTGTTCTGAGCTGATTCTTGGGCTTCGACGAGGACTCGATGAGGCTCAGCGTGCTTACGGGAGGCGTAGAACCGCTCACGGAGGTCATTAAAGTCCTGCTCAGGAGTACCAAACTTGCCGGCGCCAATGGTGCCACGTAAGACAATGAAGGTCATAAGAAGACAAAAGATGGTAACTTTACCATGACGAATCGCTCTCTGAATCCGAAGGACTCGCTGGGTCCCGAGACACCGCTCCAGCATCTTGACTCGGCCGAGCTAGTGCAAAATTGACGAAAAACCGCCGATTCAGCTTGGCTGGTGATAAACTGCAAGAAATTATTATTGGAGTGAAAACGCGGTGAGCGCCCGAAAGGGTAAAATTGTAAATAAGAGCATAAAGGAAGAGTCGGTGGATTTAGTGGGAAGAAGAGAAGTGAGAGCTGGAATATGGAAGATCCAGGAAGAAGAGAAGACGAAAAGAAAAGAGAGAGATTATAATTAATTTATTTTTTATTTTGTTGTTTAAATAAGAATTGTAATATTATAAATCAGGAAATAAAGTTGTCTGCAAATTGCACGTAAGCACGTTGATGATGGACTAATTGACTGTTAAGCGCGCTGAGCTGGCATGTAGATCCAGCCAAGCTTAAGGTTATATTTATATTATCCCTGATTTTCCAAATTTGAAAGAGAAAATAGAAACCAAATCAAAGTTTTCAGACAATTGATTTTTATGTAATAAATAACATTATTATTATAAATATATTCTTTTTTTTTGTCAAGTGGTAGAATAAAAAAAAAAAATAGCAGTAAATAAATGTAGATACTTACCACTTAATTTTAGATTACCATTTTATACTAGTACAAAGACATTTCTTATTGATAATATAATATAGAAAAATAAAATACTGCTATATATATTTTATTAATTTTCTCTAATAAATAAAAATGCAACTTTTACATTGAATTATCATGAAGATTCATTGTAATATTTTAATTAATTTTTTATTTATTTACTCTGCTCTATTTTTATTTTACATTGAATTATCATGAAGAGTCATAGAAAAAGAAACGTCCTATTATTAGGAGAAAAAGAAGGAACCAAGCAGCAGCACATGTGGTAGTGCCGCTTTGATACAATACGAGCATTTATTCAAAATATTATGTGATCTTAACTGCTAGATTTACTTTAATAATTTTTCTTTTATTTTTCCCAATTATTCTTCAATTTAAGCAATGGCTGATTACATTTACTATACCATTTTGTGCTGAAAATGTCAAAATTATGCCCAATAACAATAATAATTATTTTTTATCTGAAATTTTAAATCACATCTGATGTCCCACTCGATTTGTTTCCATTATTTTTCTTAATTTTCCTAATTACTCTTTTTATTCAATTGCGATGATGTGATCGTAATATTGACTTCTACATCTACAAATCATAACTTGTCTTAAGCCATCTACAAATCATAACTTGTCTTCCGGCGCGTAGGGACATTATATTGAGTAGGGATAATTGATCCCACTTAATTTAAAAAAAAAATTAAAATACCCTTGATAAATTTTTTTTTTCAAAATTAACTCATTAAATAACCCCATTAACAATTGATTCCATTAAAAATTGACCCCACTAATATATTTAAATATTTTCATTAAAAATGGATCACAAAAAAATTTATATTTTACAAGATAGTAAAGTGTGTAATTGAAAAGAATATAAATATAAAAGAAAAAACAAATAAAAGAAAAAAAATGCCAACATTCCTTGTACCGTTTCACATCAAAAACAAAAGAAGTAAAGAAGATAAAACGTCAGTCAAAACACATAAATGTAAAAGAAATAATATAAAATAAATAAAAAAATGTAAAGCACATAAATGAAATGATATAGAAAATAATATGAAATGGCAACATAACAGTAGCTAACAAAACTGCAAAACAAAAGTAATGTTTTAAGGTCAATAACAAAAGTAAAAGGGAAGAGAATGACAACAATCAACCGCTAGCATGAAAAAACGCCAAAACTAAAAATGGAGTAAAATTTGATTACAAATTTCACTTTAATTTTAAGGTACACAGTAATATAATTTTTCTTTCTTTTTACTATAGTTTTGTTCTCGAAACTCAATGCATGAAAATTCTAAGTGTTTGCAATTATTTGATTAAATTGAATCTTGAAAGTTAGTTTATATAAATCATAATTTGTTTTATAAAAGTAGATGAGCAATTTAATTTTATTATAGTGTGATATTGTGTAAATATGATTAGGTTCAATTTTAATTGGAGTTAGGTTCAAAATTTTTAATATATGAAATAGGTATGATCGTAAATTTGTAGTTAAAATTGATATTTTTATTTTTTTGAAACAGTTATGGATAAATTTGTGATTAAGAGAAAATCACCCTTTGAGCAACCAGTTGAACAAGAAATTGAAAATAAAGATCAAGAAAACAGTTTAAGAAAAACTAGTCATGAAATTAATTTAGATAATCTTTCTATTGATACTGGATTGAGAATTAAAATATCAGAATATCATTCTAATGATCAGGATAAAATAAGAAGAGCATATCTTCAAAAATGACATTGTCAACCACAAAATCATAATTTTAAATAACGAAATATTGAGAGTATTTTTCGTTGTTTTAATCCTAAATGGTACAAGGAATATTCTAATTGGTTGGAGTATAATATACAAAAAGATTTTTTATCGGTACAACTTTTTTCACTTGACAATCAGTTTCAAACTTATATTACTGACATGTTATCCAATGATAATTTTTTGATATTGGAAAAAATCAATAATCTTGCTCAGTTGTTAGTTAAGACAGGAAAAAATTTGGTGTATCATTTAGTCTATTTGCTTGTTAAATTAGCTCTGATATTACCAGTCACGATGGCAACTGTTGAAAGGACATTTTCTACTATGAATATAGTGAAAAGTCGTCTACGAAGTCGAATGAGAGATCAGTTATTGAATGATTTTTTAGTTACTTTATATTAAAAATGATGTATTTGAAAATATTGACAATAAAATAATTATTCAATACTTTCAAAATATGAAAATTCGTAGAGGACAGCTGTAATATTATGACTATTGTTATATATATTATTATCATATTAATAAATTTTTTTTATGTGAATTGATTTTTTTTATTGGCAATAAATTTTTGACCTCACTGAATTCAATTTCTAGTTACGCCACTGCTTGTCTTAGTTGAGACACTTCTTCTCTGTCTGTGACTGAAAGGATCATAAAATTAACATTCCCCATTGAACTCTTAAAAAATACGAATCGATGTTAATAAGTAAACTGCAATTAATATTTTATTAGATAACTATTTTTTTTAAGAAAATAAATGCCACATTTTATTTTGTTTAGACTACAATGAATGTTAATTATTTATTTCATTCATTTGTGTAAAATCTTAAAAATTATTATGAACGTTAAAAGTGCATATTTTTGTATTTTACTCTTATATCGACATTTAAAATAAAAGTAATTAATAAGGTGAGAAAATATAATTTTAGAGGAATAATAAAAAGATATTATAGTAAACTACAATAAGTATCTTATATGATATCTTTTTAAATAAAATTTATGAATCAAACTAATAAAATATTGACATATAAAATTGGTTGAAAAAGAAGTGAAGTATTGGTTAATATGCATAACTTAAAATTTACTTATAAACGGGTCTAAATAAGAATTTTCTATGTGTGTATTTCAACTTAACACTGATATATTGAGTATATTTATTTGTCAAATTTACATTGACTTTGTAAATTTAAATCGCATGACACTAAATTGTGTTGATGCGGTATCATATAATATCATAATTAAAAAAAACACATTAATATTATAAAAAAATTAACTCGTATTTCCTTGTACCGATATATGTTTTTCAAGTATCACGTGTTTCAAATTTATTTATGCTCGTTTTAATAGTAGAAAAAAGTTAAAAGTAATTAAAGCATTCCAACATACTTATAACTTTTTTATATTTTTTTATACGTGTTAATCAGTACTTTTTTTTATTTTTCAATCAATTTATCGAATATAAATATTCATTTAATTAATGAAATTTTCATATTTTTCAATTTCATTAGAGGTTATCACCTGTTTAGTTTATGAATTCATATCCAACCCCAAAATTGATAACCCAATAAAAGAAAAATATCTAATTTGATAACTATCAAACAAAAATTAAAAGATCCTAAGAGAAATTCAAAAATATACATAAAGCATGAAAGTAATAAAAGAGAGATATCCAGCCCACACTGAACAAGGAACGACAAGTCGTTTTGAAGATGGATTCACTTTCCCAAACATAAAATAGCAAGCAAAAAGTGTCCCCAAATTCACCAAACAGAACACGACTCCAATACAAGCGTCTCTCATCCTTAGCACCAGAGGATCCCAAACTATGCTCAAGCACACTTGCGATATATACAGCGGCAATGCGTCGGAGTCCAACCGGAAACCACCGTTAGCCGAAACCAACCACGCTGCCCGACTCATCAGCACCGTTGAAACCACCGTGGCCAGGTGGATTGTGGTGAGAGAAGGGAGCCAAATTAACTCACTGGCTTTGGCATCGTATTCCTTGCTTGAACCAAACATGTGAATTATGGCCATTGTTAGGCTAAGCGGCACCGTGGTGATGAGAAACAGCGAGCAATAGGAAAGAAGAGTTTTGGATTTGGCGGCGGCGGGTTTTGCAGAGGTTTTTCTGGCAGCCATTGGAATTGATGAGTTGATGTTGTTGAGGAGGAGAAGCAGAAGAGACATAATTAGGGGATTTAAAGTGAGTAATTAATAGAATCCGAAAAGGAAAAGGATTTGATGACAGAAACGTAAAAATCAAGGATCTGTTCAAATCCTTTTTTCTTTATTGGGTGGATTTTCTTGGCCAATTTAGCAAATTGGATTTATTCTACTATTGGTTAAACATAAACATGCATTTTTTCTATTACTTGATCATGCAATTGAGCAAAACTTCCAGTTTTTATATCTTTCTGAAATTGGACTCTAGAGAAATGTAGTTTTTATAATGTTGGTTTAAAATAAAATAAAATACGATTAAGGTTATGCTGTGTATTTTACCATCCAAAAGCGATTTACGTTGGAGGCCAACAATTCAGACTCGTTAATCTCTTTGAACTCTTCGATCTTCTTCTTTAGCCAGAATAATTGTTCAAATAAATTATGAATTGCTTAAATGGGATCAATATTATATATATTAAACATCATTTTAATAATAATTTATTTATCAATTTTATAAATAAAAAATATATACAATACCATATTTAACTGTGTTGATGTACATGCACAATGAAACTGTGCCCAATCGCAAAGTGACGGGTCGGTTAGATCTGCATAAAAAACTTGATGCCAAATATACCCTTGAATTGAGGATTTCCTCATGCTTCTCAGTTCTCATTTACAAATAGAAAAACCAGAGAGGGAGAAATCTGTAATTAGGTAATCTCCAGAAATTAACCAAACTCCTCGCTTTCTTCTGCTGCGCTCTGCAAATCCAACTGTTCAAAGCAATTTACCAGTCGAAAGCTTCAAAATGGTAATTGCTCTTAACATTTTCTATATCCTTAGTGAATTACGAAAAAGAAAAGGAATGAAAAGAATCAACACTGTTTTTATTTGCTCATTGTTTTTTTTGAGATTCGTTATGAAATTGAATGACATAATTTTCAAATCTTATATCTTCAACTTATTTAACATATAATTCAAGAATGCCGTTCATTTTCTCCTCTTCCTAATCGAATAGTTATGGCATAGTTGAATAGAAATGGGGTTCAACTTGAGTTGCTTGAGATCTGTTGAATGTTGATGGATTGGGAATGCTAATATCCAGTATTTAATGCTTCAGTGGGCAATGTTTGGTTTGTGTGAATTGATTTTAATTTCTCCCCTACTCGGGAATCATGTGATTATTTGTGATTGCCATGTTTTAAGTCGTTGAAATTGGTTAAGATTTAAAGCGAATGGTTGTGGTTTGCCCCCTGGATTGGCTTGTTATTCCAAGCAACCGGGTAGTTGGATGGAAATTGTTTGATCTGGTTATTAAGCTCGCAATCCCTATTTGCAATTACGTACAGGTGTATCCATTGAGTTGAGCTGCTTTGAAAATTTTGTGGGTGTGTTTGAATGTGGTTCAAATGCTTTTAAACTGCTTTTTTTATTACATTTTTTAAATAATGCAAAACCCAGGAGGCAAACTGGTGTTGCAGGATGAAAATAACGTTAGGGTTTGTGGGAATTTTGCAAACAGTATCCATATCTTGAATGTCTGACATGTAAATGTGTTTGAGTTGCTTCCTTCTATTATTGAGAAAGATCAACTAAATGGAATAGCCAGTACAAATATGAACACCGAGATTGTTACTTTCTGGGAGTTTTGATGGTAGAAATATCATTTTCTTGGGATTTTATTGAGAGTTTATATCAATCCTAAAGGGAGAATGGTATATTGGTAAATGAAGTGGAACTTAAGTTAGATTCTTCTACATAACATCAACTCCTGAGCATCTGGTACTAGATTAATTTTACCTAGACAACTGCTCAAGTTTTTGAGCTTTAGTTACTGTGGCTAGGTTCTGTTTTGCTGATTATTAAAATTGTGGAGAGGATGCTAACCGATTGATTCTTTTGGAATTCAATTAGAAAACAGAAATTTCTTGATAGCTCATCTAAACCTGTGAATGGTTTCCTTTCCTCTGCATCATTTGTGCATGTTCGATTCTTATTCTGTGACAACTTCTATTGTTTTCTGTTAATGTTATCAATTCATGTCAAATTTTATTGGCTGCTACTTGGCAGGACGGTCATGATGGTGAAGATCCAAAGCAGAGTACTGCTGATATGACGGCTTTTGTAAGTTCCTGAACACACACCCAAATTTATTTCATTATTTTTATGTAATTTATTTAAAACCATTTCAAGATGTTTCCATTCTGTCGCAAGAATGATTTTTGTAACAGATGAGCTCTTAAATTGTTATATGGATCATATTTGGCTTGAGCATTTAGGTTGTTACCTGTTGACATCTTTCCAAGTTGGTTTCTGTTTTGACTTGATACAGTTTTGATGAAACTTTTTGGTATTTTTCTGTAAGATGGACTGACTGCCTGTTGTGATGTATTTACAGTTGAGCCTTCATTCCTTTTCATTGTTTGAGTACTTTTTTTTTTTGACTGAGTAGACCCAAACCGCAGTTGTATAATAAATGCCATACCTATTTGCTGCAGTAGTTCACTTTTATGGTTCAAATGGTTGGATATATGCAATTTGCTGATTGGTTTTTGCTTTTCTGCAGGTACAGAATCTACTCCAGCAAATGGTGAGTTTGTGGTTAACTATATCTAATACGGTTTATATCTGAAGTTACCAAAACAAAGACAACATTTATTTTTTAACCGTTATGGGCTCACTGCACTTTGCAGCAATCCAGGTTCCAGACCATGTCAGATTCCATCATTACAAAGAATATCCTTCGCTTTTTTTTATTTGTTGTTTTCAGATTATGTCAGTGAGAGTTCTGTCATTATGAAAGTAGCTTAAACTTGCTACTTGCTAGATTGTGTAAACTGGGAGTGATTATATTCTGACATTAGGGACATGAAATAATTCCATTTTCTAGGAGTTCATTTGTTCTTTGCTGTATGGTCTATTTTGGCCAACGATCACCCTCTGTTAAAAATCACTTGGAAGGTAGTATCAACATAAATGGTGTAACCATTGTCAAATGTTGATTTTCATGTGTTAATGTGGCTTCTGGGGTGGTCACAGAAAAACTACTATGAGTGTATAAATAAGTCTGCTATTCAGAATGATATCATTAATAAATGGAGTAGCCATTTTCAAGTTTTGGGGTTTCGTGTGGTATTGTGGCTTCTGAGGGACTGCTGCAAATTTGTAATTATGTTTGGCGTTCGGGTCTAAATTAAATTGCTGTTTTTGTCTTGGTTCATTGCTAGCATACCAGATGTTTATGGAATGGAATTTTGTTTTCTTTGACTGCAATGCACTTGATGAAATGGGAAGCAGGATAAATGAATTGGAGCAGAGCATCAATGATCTCAAAGCTGAAATGGGGGTAGAAGGCTCTCCATCTCCTTCAGCCCCTGCCAAGGCAAAAGAGGAACCCAAGTCAGCAGATGATTCAACCTAAGTTCAGCAACAACCTATACTGTGGTGGATCAGACATGGTTCTACATTGAGATTTAGCTGTGTGCATCTGTTAATCTCAATTTTCAATCGATTATGCTTTTTAAGGCTATGGATTACTAGTTAATTTAGAAATGTTTGCAGAATATGTAAATGAACACAAGCCATTGTGTTTGTCCTATTTTGTTATATTCTTTTGGAAGAATGCATTTCCCAGCATTTGAATTTATCAAAATTACTGTATCGAGTTTTTTAACCGAATCTTCCTTTTGGTAAGCAATCTAAATTTCGGTTTTGATTCCCGGCATTTGAATTATGAAAATGAATCTTCTTTGTAAAGCCATCTAACCTTCAATTTTGATTGTTTGATGGACTTAATTTTTGAGCAAATGGTGTGATTGAAATTTTTAAATTTGCTGAATTGAGTCCTATAAAATTCTTTTAATTTTGCTTCGGTAAGTTTCTAAAACTATGTAGTTCTTTAAGATTCCACACAACGGTAATGTTTTTCATCAAGTGGTACTTGAGGCCAAAATATATAGTATTTATTATATATTTCAACGACAACAATTGTGTCGTACCCTGATTATCTCCTGAGAACATGATTTTTTTCTTTTTATTACAAGTAAAACCTCTTGCAATTTTAATTGATTACTAACGATCTGAATAGGAATATGATATTTTGGAAGTGAGAAGGAGATATTGTCGGGTTAAATGTTGGTGGTATAGGTGGATTGTGAGGTAAATATGATGGTAATAGAGAGAGTTGGGAGATTGTATTAAATAAATAAGATGAGAACCACATAAAGTTTTGTGTATGTGTAGGGTGATAATGACGGATTTGATGGATTCCATGAAATAAAAATTAGCATAAAACTGGCAGCCCCACCACTCCAATCTATCTACAGCTAATAAAGCGTCAGGTTTTTCCCTATTTTTAGATTCTCTCTCATTTCCTTTCCACTTGCTTTTATATTACTTGTTTAAACTTACTTATACTTCTCTTTATATCTTTTCAACGACAACAAATTTTTTCTGAATGTGCCAACACAACACCACACCACATCAATTTATATATCTACCTACCAATTTTTATGTTTTTACTTTATTTTTTTAAAAATAAAAATTTAAATTTAAAACCTTTAAAACTATTATTTACTGTTAAATATCAAATTATGAGTTTTAATACCCTTTATGCCAAATTCACATTAAATGATTTTTAAAAATAATAAATTTTTAATTCTGATAAAATTAATTTTAAAAAAAAAACTTACATGTTTTGAAGCAATTATAAATTTAAAATTATTAAATTCGAATCTCTAAATTCACCGCAAACTTTATAATTATTTACTATTTTTTAAAATTATATTCATACGTAAATTGAGATATTCTTTGAACATTAGATTCATACATTTATTCGTGGATAACATAGAAAGTAAAAATCAGAGGACCATTTTCTAGAAATTAGAAAATAAATCTCTATTCAAGATTTCCAACATCAAATCAAGCAGAAAAAAGCAATAAAAATATATAATTTTTCACACATTCGAATCAATAAAATAGTAAAAAAAAATCCATCATATGCTAGCTTAGAAGCTATTACAAGATTGACAATAATAATATATTGTTTCACAGTAGATGAAATTACAATAGTAATAATCCTATTAATATTCTCTAGATTTTATTTTATTGCACAAATCCATCTTAAATACGTGTAAAAACACACAATTAACATCAAAATCACATATATAATAACAACTTATAAACCATATAATATAATATAAACACCCCAATTATAGTGAACAAAAGGGGAGAAAAATAAAAGAAAATTCTAATAATGGCAAATAAATTTTTTTAAAAATATATAAAAATCAATTTAGTTTCTGCAGCGAGTAATGCGATTGCAACCTCGAGAGTAAGGATTGGCCTGAGCTCCGGGTCGGCAATTGTAATACGACGCGCCGCGCCTTGAGCATGGCACAGTGTTCCTCCTCAGAGCACCGTAGCTAATGTACCTCCTGCCAGCTAAGATGCGCCGGTTGATCTCACTGTCCATGGCGAACTCCTCGTCGTCTCCGCTCATCATTAAGCACTCGGCGATTGATCCATGGCAGCCGGAGTCCATAGGAAGGAAATCGACGGCGGATGTCGATGAGGACGATAGATACACGTAGGCGGCCAAGATTGCGCAGATCAGCAGCAGCTGTGAGCTTCCCATTTTGTTTGTCTGAATTCTGGAAATTGTTAGGGGAGTAAAAATTGAGGAAGATATGAGAATATAAAGTGAGGGTAGAGTTGAAAATGCCATTGGGATAAGGGTATAATTACGGAGAATGCCACTGGGACTTTAAGATGACTTCAACTTTACTTAAAACCTAAGAATTTCAATAAGATTATGGACATCCATTAATCATTCTTTTGACTTTGTATTTAAATTTTATTCTCTTCATTCAAAAATAAAAATCATGGTTTTTATGGCATTTCCCTCTAAACAACTTAGTGGGTTGCCAAATGCCACAACCATGCCTTAAACCTTTAATTCGATTATATTTTTAAACATAAATCTGTTCGATCCGAATCGGTCGAATTATTTTACTTTAAATACATAATGGTTATGGTAAATAATAAAAGAAAAAAGAATAAAAAGTTTGGTTATCAATAAATCTTAAAACAATTGCATTATGAAATTTGTACTTGAATTCTAGTATGAGTGCTAAGATAAGAAAAGTATAGTATTCAATTTAATTCATGATTCTATCTTCACTTTCATGATCATATTCAATGCAAATTGACGTTTAAATGTAAGCAATTGGCGGTTTTTTCGCCATAATTGGATTTGATTATGACATGCACATTTTGTTATAATATTGTTTGTGTGCGTAAATATTGGTATTATATCAAGGCTTCAAACACAAAGAACAACTCCCACTATAATAAATAACCAAACAAAAAATAAAATCAGGATTAACAATTTCAATATAAGGATTTACTCAATTAGGGATGATTTTTTTTTTTTTTTTTTGTTGATAAAGAAACTATAATTTTAATATAAAAAGAAAAAAATTGAATTGAATTGAGAAAAGAAAATACATTGATTGATTAAGAAATTGTCAAAAGAAAACGAGTAAGGATGTGTATTATTAAGTTT
The DNA here is from genome assembly GCA_947683425.1 of Excoecaria cochinchinensis. NCBI lineage: Eukaryota > Viridiplantae > Streptophyta > Magnoliopsida > Malpighiales > Euphorbiaceae > Excoecaria > Excoecaria cochinchinensis. Next base: position 7,034,929 of record CANTUQ010000056.1, on the reverse strand, counting down.
TTTTCGGTGTTAAAATTATTAGCATAAAAGCCTCAATCGCCAACTACCACACTCATGGTCATGGACGGTCACATAGTGGTCTTTTTGTGGGCTTGGATCAAAGTCTTAGTCCTCTACTATTATTAATTATAATTCAAAAAATTATGCAATTCCAGCTTCATATAATTGACACGTCTGATTTTAAAAAAATTGTTACTCCAATAGATATTTATGTTTGATTTCTCAATTAAATCTTTTCTTTTTATATATAATATTACATCTTTGGAAGCAAATATAGGTAAGATTCGAATTCTGATGGCAAGACTCTCAACTGTTTGAATTATAGACGATTTTCTCAATTAAACTTAATAAATACATATATGTTAATTTTTTTTTCATATGTGTAGTTTTCGATTCATTATCCAACATTCAAATACTTCTATATTGAGTTATTTACTAAAACAAGTAAAATTTATAAAATAAGAATTGATTTTTTAATATAAAGATATGTATTTATATTATTCAATAAATAAATACATACATAATTAAACCACAAATTTTGGTTATTGATCTTTGAAAACCAAGAAGATATATGTTTAATTATATAGCGTCCAACCCGATTTAAACTTAAAATGGGCCTGAATTCACCCAAAACACTACTCTACTGCAAGGGTAAGCCCATATGAAATTATGAAAGCAAGGCCTTGTCAACTAGGGTTCAAGCAAAACATAGGCCCAAATTTTAATGGGCTAACCACATCAACCAGCCTTTTTTTTTTTCTCTGAGAAATTACATGGAAGAACTCTACAAGTTTTGTTTTCAAAGAATATTATTTTTTTTTCTATTGAATATTTTATTATAAAAAAACAATTTATCTTTCCAACTGCTTAATAAAAAAAGGCCTTGCATAAATCAGTAGAAGCTAACCTAATATCCATCATTCAAATAACAGTGTAAAATATTTCGAATTCAATTTATTTTAATAATATTATATATTTTCTTATAGCCCATGAAAAAATCAAACTTGTTTTGGAAAACTTTCCTATATGCATTAACAGTACACATAACATTACATTATTCTTTAGATTTGAATGTTATGAAATGGGATATAACTAATATATATATATATATATATATATATATATATATATATATATATATATATATATATATATATATATATATATATATATATTGTTGCACTCCCTTGTATTAATTAATAATAGTAGAGAGGTTTATGCATGACAAGGCTAGTAATATTTATTTGTATTCATGTAGGAATTTTGCATATGAACTATATATAATAATGAAAACCCAAATCAAAATTGAGTTTGAATATGCAATTTACGTACTGGAATTAATACTGCATGATACAAAATAACTTGTACTATCAACTGAGATCCAACGCGGTTAGATTTCCATGGTTTGCAAAAGCACACATAATTAGCATCTAGAGATATATAAAAGAATTAGTATACACTCTTGACTTAATCTTCTTTCGATAAAAGAAAACTAAAAATATTTTATTAATTAATTGTTAAAAATTATTACATTACATCATCAAATCTAAAATACTTCCCACTCGGCGTTAGGTGTAGCAATTACAGTAATGACTTACAGAACATATCTATACATGTTTCCAATTTTATACTATTCTTTTTTCTCTTTTTAAATGCCAATGTTCAACTTATTATTTGAATTTCCCATTTGCATGTTGTCTCGTACTATAACTTTTTTCGTAATTTGGATCGAATGCAGGCCTCATCTCACAACCGTACTGTTACCTTCCAATTTATATTTGCATGTTGTCTCGTATAATACGTTGAAACTAGTAGAAAGGCATGTGGGTGGCACACGCTATATAAGTCTTTATTCACACATTGTCTCAAATTATTTGTTTTTTTTAATGGAAAGGTATGTGGGTGGCACACGCCTCTGCAATTTTTAATTAATTTCCATAACATTTCTTTAATTAAAGTGGTCTTTACTCATTACTACCCCCATAAAGAAATAACGGTATGAAACTTCAAAGCAATTGCCTGTTTTAGAACGCCCATAGCATTCTAATTTAATTATTTAATATGCCTAATCATAGTACTGGCTTTGAGATATTATATTGTTTTCCTTTCAAACTATTACCACTAACTCAGTATCAAACTGGTTCTTCACTTCCTATAAATAGCAGCATACTGAATCCTTCTTTGCTACACATACATATTCAAGTTTAGTTCAATTTGAGGTTCGGTTGATATGGCAAAGTTTATCGCTCTTTTGGGTTTGTTTGTAATCATAGTCTTGATTCCTTCGGCTATCTCTGCTCCTCTAAGGAAAGGGTTCTATCGAAAAACATGCCCTTTGGCGGAGAGGATAGTAAGAAACGTTGTTAAAAATTCCGTCGCTAATGATACTGGAATTCCTGCAGCCCTCATTAGACTTCATTTCCATGATTGTTTCGTAAGGGTAATGCTCTTTAAACATTTTCATGATCTTCCTTTTCAAATTAATATAAGTTCCTTTTTTGAAAAAAAAAAAATTATATATATATATAGGTTATAAATGGTTGCATTGAATTAAATATGTGTTATAAATAAATTGGATTATAAATAATTTACACTTTATAATATTATTTACTTTTTTGTTATTTTTAAACAAATTAAGCATGTAGAACCTATAAAATATTATTTTTATATTCACGTTATATAAATAAATACAAAATGATCGGATTATAAGTGTTGCATGATAAATCGAATCATTATATTGATTAAATGGATCAAATAGTAAATAAATTATTAAAAATTTGAATGGAATTTAGAAGTGGTGGGCAAGTCTGGTGAAAATTTACTATACCTATTTATGGTTATTTATGCTAAAAAAATTAAAGTTGTAGATAATAGTGGACTATTCGTGGAAGATTCATTAGCCCCTGTTTCTTCTATGCTCTCTTTGAAGGCTACTGATGGGCTCTTGAACAGTGAATTGTGCGTTGATACCTTTTATATTGAAGTCTGGGAAGCTGGGTAGTGATTGTTATGTTCTGCCCCTGATATATCTAGTGCCCCACTTCTTTGGTTTTGGATTTGTGGATGTGCCGATTATAAGAGAATCAGCAGGTTTGATGCACTAAGCTGCTACAGAATTTGCAGCTTTGGGATTGATCTGAATCTAATTTCCTTTGGATAGGTTGTAATCTATTTGGTCGGTTTAATGTGGTGGTTGGGCCCAGGCCATCATTGTTTTCTTTCCTTTTAGTTCCTGAGATGGCTTTTTTAAGTCACTTGTAATTTTGACTCTTTAATAATAATATCAGCTTATCAAAAAAAAATTAGAGCGGCATATATAAATATAACTAATTCTGATTTAAATATCCAGGGTTGCGATGCTTCAATTCTTCTTGATTCAACACCGGCGAACAAAGCCGAAAAAGATAGCACGATGAACAAAGGAATTGGAGGTTTTGAGATAATAGACGAAGCCAAATCCAAGATTGAATCTCAATGCCCTAACACTGTTTCATGTGCAGACATTTTAGCCTTTGCAGCTCGCGACAGTGTACTCCTCGCCGCCGGCAACTACTACGCCGTTCCAGGTGGCCGTCGCGACGGAACCACTTCACTGATAACCGAAGCAGCTAAAAATCTACCAGATCCATTTTTCAATGCAGACCAATTGAAGAAAAATTTTGAAAAGAAAGGTTTATCAGTAGAAGAAATGGTGACACTCTCTGGTGCTCACTCCATTGGCGATTCTCATTGCTCTTCTTTCTCTAAGCGATTATATTCTTTCAATTCAACTTCTGCACAAGATCTTTCTCTTGATCCTGCTTATGCCGATTTCTTGAAATCTAAGTGCCCTGAACTTGGGACTGATGATCCTATTGCGTCATTTGATCCTACAACTCCAACCAAGCTTGATAATAATTATTATAGGAATTTGAAGGCTAAGAAGGGTCTGTTGTTCTCAGATCAGATTCTTTGGGATAGTTTTTTGACGAAGAAGATGGTGAAGGACAATGTTGATCATCCTTCTGCTTGGGCTTCCAAGTTTGCTTCTGCTATGGTGCATATGGGTTATATTGAGATTCTCACTGGTTCACAGGGGCAAATCAGGAAGAATTGTAGGGTTGTGAATTAGTTTTGTTATGTTATGTTCTTTGTATTTTGGATGTTTTTGATTGTTGTTTTCATTCAATAATAAAACTGTCACAAATAGTCAGCATTTTGTCACAAACTGTTGCAATTTTAGTTGACAATACACTTATCTGAACCGAATCATAAATAGCTTTATACATCAAATTAATGATTTTGACAAAAAAAGAAAAAGTGAATAAATGCGATTTGGTCTGATTAGTGAACCGAACCAAAGGAGGTTAGCATGTTTAGGGATGCGTGCAAGGAAAGCCCATTGGTCAACTAACATAAGCTTATTGTAAAAGCCGAATTAGGTTAGGCCCATTAATAGTGTGATTTGTGGTTAATCAGGTCGAGTTATTTAATGCGAACATACACTTAACTTAACCTCATATATCTACATAATTGATTCGTTAAGCACCTTATTGTGGCAATTGCTTCTAATATATTGATTTGGATATCACAGATTGTAATGGCTGCTGCAGCTCATACATGGGTTTCGAAATTGGCATTTCTTATAACTGAGTTCTTTGTGCTTTGGCTTTGCATTAGTTTTCTTGAATTTCTTTACAGTCATGAATGGGTACTAATTTATCATTTTATGCATATTCCAATGACCTATCTCTGCTATTTTTCCTGTTCTTGCACCACACAAACGAACAAAATATTCATAAATCTTATGCTGTTTAAAATTCATCAAACTGTCTCATTTGCTTAATAATGTTTCTGATTTCTGTTACAGGGGATCGCCTTTGGCAGAAGAAGAAGGTCAAAATTCAGTAGAACTGAGATGCTTCTCTTATAATGGGGATGATTTATGTTATGTAGGAATTTTATATGAGTTGTATTCAGAATTAACGTGAACACTCTCTTTATGTTTTTTTGGTTGCATTAACTTGTCTTCCTAAAAATACACAAAATGATATAGGATGTTCTAAATTTCTTACAGGACAGTATTCAAAGGGACAAAGATTTGACTGGAGTTATTTAAAAAAATATTTACAAAAGTAGAGTAATTTGAAAATTAATTCCGGGATTAGGGATGTGTCAGAAGCCGCAATTGATACCTGTTGCTTCTGATCATGGGACCCACAATTTGGGTCCCTTTTTCTTTGTTGATGCCGCAGCTGCCAGCTGCGGCATCAGCTTTATATATATATATATATATGCCTCTTTTACAAAATATACGGAACGAAATTCTATTTTTTAATTATCTAGTTATAAATTTTACAAAAATATTAAATAGTTTTATTTAATGTTATTAAAAATATTTTTATTTAATGTTTTAATAATATTAACAAATATATGATAATTGTAGTTTCATTTAATATTATTATTTGATTTTTAGATTAATTACTAGTAAAAAATAATTTTTTTGATATATAGTAATTGTCAATTCTTTAATTGTTTCTATTTAGATCACATAATAGGTAAGAATCCATCAATAAAATTATTAAATACTATTATTGATTGGATTAATTATCTAACAAGTGTTTTGAAAGATTTATTAATTTGGTAAAAATTTTTTCAAATGTTTAAAAAAATGGACATTACAATAAAACGAATCTAAAAATTACTTTTCAAAAAAAAACTTTGGGAGTTTGCTGTTAGGTTTAGATATCACAACCAATATGAGAAATCAAAAGATGTGAGAAACTAATATGGAATGCATGCTAGAAAAATATGAGTCCCAAATATATACTCCAAAGGGGTAAATAGAGTATTACGAAACAAAATTCTATTTTTCTTGTATTTTTATTTTTTATGTGTAAAGTAGCAAATTTATAATTTTATGAAAATTTTACAAGAAAAATATTAAAAGCTTATGAAAATTTTAATATTTTTGTAAAATTTATAACTAGACAATTAAAAAATTTAAAACTAGACAATAATAGTATTTAATAACTTAATTGCTGGATTCTTACTTATCATGTGATCTAAATATAAACAATTAGTGAATTGACAATTACTATATATCAAAAAAATTATTTTTTACTAGTAATTGATCTAAAAAATCAAATAATAATACTAAATAAAACTAAAATTATCATATGTTTGTTAATATTATTAAAACATTAAATAAAAATATTTAATATTTTTGTAAAATTTATAACTGATCAATTAAAAAATAAAATTTCGTTTCGTATATTATTTAAATATTATTTTACCATAATTATATTTAATAAATATATTCGCTACTTTATCTTATCTTTATTATAATTCTATTTTATTATAATAAATAATATTAATGTAATAATATTATTTATTATTAAATTATTATTTATAAAAAAAACAAGGGGCGGCAGGCATTTGCTATCCCTTTTTATATATATATATATATATAAAGGGCTGGCCAGGAAAGCTGTCGCCTGCTGCCTCATTTCTTTATTTATATATATATATATATATATATATATATATATATGCATGCCGCCTTTTCTCCTTTTTTCTCTCTCTATATATATATATATTTTGCCTGCCGCTTGTCGCCCCCTTGCTTTATTTATATATATATATGTCTGTCGCCTTTATATATATATATATATATAAAAATTTGATTATGGACCCAAATTGTGAATTTTATGATCAGAAACTGTATATCTATATATATATATATATATATATATTGCCTGCCGCCCCCTGCTTTATTTATATATATATATGCTTGCCGCCCTTTCTATATATATATATATATATATATATATATATAAAACTGACGCTGCAGCAGCAAAAAAAAATGGACCCAAATTGTGAATTTTATGGTAAAACATTACAGTTGCCGCTTCTGATACACCTCTAATCTCAAAAATTAATTTTTAAAATACCCTACTTTTATAAATATTTTTTTAAATAGCTCCCATCAAATCTTTGTCCGGTACTCAGACAAGAAATTTTCATGTCCTAATGATTAAAGATTAGCAAGAAGAAAAAGAAGAACAATTTTTTTTTTTTTTAAATATGAAAGAAAATTAGTGAAGCGATGAATTTTCTTCTCCTTAAATATCCAATTAGAGACGCAAATCCATAATCCAAGTCCACCCATATAATTTTGATTTTTTGGCATCTTAATCAAAAAGCCGCCATAGCCAAGCTCCAATTAGCTTCATTTCAGCTCTGCAATTTCAATTCGAGCTCAAAATTCCATGGATTCAACGCTCACAAGAACAAAACTCGAGTACTATGATCATATGTGGAAGCTGCAATCAAAAGCCACTGTCATCTCTGTCTTCAAGGTTTACTGAAATCCCATTATTTATTTTCACTTCAAAACCGTAGACTATAGATTAAAAATCTAACCTTTTTTTTGGGAATCGAAATTTGAAAGGGAGATGATGGTAAAAATGCTTTGATATTAGACTCGACGATCTTTCACCCCCAAGGAGGAGGCCAGCCGGCGGACACAGGTTTCATCGCTACTGTTGATTCGAGCTTCAAATTCATCGTTCAGGATGTTCGATCCAAGGACGGAGTGGTACGATCTTCGAATTTTTGTATGATTTATTTTGATTAATTGTTAATTAGGGCGTTTTGTAGGTTTATCATTATGGAGCTATGGAGGATAATCCTGGTTCTGATGTAGAACTTGAGAGAGGAAGGGATGTTCTGCTACATGTTGATGAGTACAGACGCAAGCTAAACTCCAGGTGAATTACAGATTATATATATATATATATAGGGGAACAGGGAGTGGAAACTCAAAAACTTGATCATTTTTACGGCTAGGATGTCTCATCGGAGACGAATCATAGATATTTGTTAGCTATGAATTGTGAACTAGATTGGAATTAAAGATTGTATATAAAATGTTCTTTGTTCTTATTTTGTTTGGCTTTTCTTTTATTGTTTAGTTTGCATTCAGCTGGGCATTTGCTGGATCAGTGTATGAAGAATGTGGGATTAGGACATTTGGAAGCAGGAAAAGGCTACCATTTCCCTGATGGGTATAATTTAACTCTCTTTTCCTGTTCTCTTTGTCCTGTTTTGTGTTGAATTTTCGATCAATGTGGTGCTTCTTATCTGCTTTAGTTTAGGCTAGTAATCACACCAGATGCTATTCAGAGTATTGATCAGAAGTCATTCTGTAGGTTAACTTCCCAAAAGAGGCATAGTTAGTTAGTTTGCATTATCCATTTTGGCAGGCCATTTGTTGAATACAAAGGGACAGTTCCTCGACATGAATTGCAAATCAAACAAAAAGAAATAGAGGTAGAAGCTAATGGGTTAGTAGCTGCAGGAGGCAAAGTAAGTTCCTTCTCTTTCTTACTTTTCTATGTGAATCTGTACTAGCGCTGTATTATTTTATTGATGAAAGTCTTTTCTCTATTTCATAAAGGTTACGGCCGCGGTATTGCCATATGAAGAAGCTTCTGACTTGTGTGGTGGTTCTCTCCCTGACTATATTCCCAAGGTTCAAATTCAAAAACTTCTCGTCCTGCTGTTTTTGTTATTCAATTATTTGGCATAATGATAAGGTTCATGTTGATGATCTTCACCTACTTAAAAATGAAATATAACATGAAAATCAGTCAAATCAAGTTTCAAAGTTTTCTTTAGCCTTCCCTTTGTATCTCTTTCAGGGAAGCATGCCTCGTATATTGAAGTTAGGAAACCTTCCTGGATGTCCTTGTGGTGGTACTCATGTTTCTGACATTTCGGAGATTACAAGTATGAAGGTAACGCCGGTTACTTCAACTTTTCAACATCTGCATATTTAGTTATAATGTACTGCAGAGAAAGCTTTGAGTCCCTCTTTCACACCATTTGGAATTGACATTGGGTAAAAGATAAAGATTTTCCATGTTTTTATTTCATTTTATTGTTTCTTTCGCATCTAGAAAATGCTATATATAATTTCATCTCTTCAAAGTTTCAATGGGTTAAGTTTGATTCTGTCACTTTTCCTATCAAAATTTGGTTCTTAAATGTGATGGGTGGAACACTGATTTGCGCTACTGCCTAACAAGAATATTTTGTTACCAAATAAAGTACAAAAGAAAGAAGAATATAAAATAACTTTGATGACATTCTAACTTGATCATCACCGGTCATAGTGAAACTGCACTGAGATGCTACTACCGGAATGGTGAAATGCATGTTTTCTGCATAAAAAATTTGATCAAAACTTTGGGTTTGAGTGTTCAGCTTTGTCTGATGAGAATTGATTATTGTTAAGGTTACTCAAATTCGGACGAAGAAAGGAGTGACTAAAGTCTATTACGCTGTTGGATCTTAAAGCATTGAGTCCAGGCCTCGGCGCTGATGATGTGAAGATATGGCACTTCTATATTTTTGTAGTATTTAGCTGTTTAAGCTGTTTGTATGGAAAGGAGTTTCTTTGATGTATGCTTGTGAGTTAGTGATTCAGTTTCTTGCTACAATCGATGGAATTCTATTTTAATCTCATATACTCTAATATAACAATAGCAATCGAGGAAGCCTCCACATTTATTTATGGGATAAGGGGCAATTTTGCCACTAAACTATTAGAAATGGGGTAAAATTAGACATTTTCATTTAGTTGAGGGGCAAAATATTAAATATGGAGGTAAAATGGCTTGCTTTCATAAGTTGAAAGGCAAAATTATCCCTTTTTATCTCTTTGTTTATTTATGCGTGAAGCTTTGGGCAGTCAACAGTAAAAACTTTTGAATGTGGGTACATGCATTAAATTTCTGTTATGTTATTTGGGTACGCAACAGATGGTTAGCATTGCTAAGGGGGGCTGTACCTTAGCAGTGACAGTGAAGACTGGATTTAGCTAGACTTTACCCACTTGCTTGAGGTTAGTGTCCTACTAAGGAACATGTGGGCTCTTTACAGTTGCTTTCCAATTCATCCAGCCAGAGTTAAGTTTTTTTTGGCAGCAGACTATATACGAAAGAAGTTTATTTTGAATGGTAGAAAATCTTTCTCAAGATTCTCAGCTGTAAGTCAGACTAATCCTTGTGGACCATAAATATAATAATAAAAAAAAGTAATTATCCCTAAAGAATAATTGGAAATAATAATAGTGGTTGTGATTTTTGTTAAAATGAGAGCTGTGAATTGGGTGATTATACAGCTGCATATAGGACAGCAAGTTGTACTGTTGGGTACTGTCATGGCCTAGTAATTGGAAAATCTAATCTAATATGGGCCTCTGCTCTTATTAAATGTCTTCTTCCTATATAATATTTATATTTATATTTATATAGCCTCAACTGCCACAGTTTTTGTTTTATTAGTAAAATATTCAAATCTAAATTTGCAAATTTGAAAATGAATTTTCTTTTCGTTAATTCAATAACTGAAATATTTTCTTAAATTTTGAAATATTTTCTTATATATTTATTAATTTAATTAATATGGATTGTTGCAAATAAGATTACAAATAGGAATAAAGTATTTTTTTTAGTAATTTAAATATGCTTTATTTCCATAATTCTAACTGGAAAAATATTTTTACCGTTTTATTCAAGTTTTTCATTCGATTAATTTAAATTTGCATCGAAAAAAATAAAAGGCAAAGTAACTATGGTCCGTATATAGAATTTTAATATGAAAAAAAATACATGGCATCTCGTATGCTATATTGGGATATTATATTTAGATATAACTCCTCAAAATACGAAAGGTTATTTATTTATTTATTTATCAACACAAAAATTTTGACAGAATACCGGCTCCTTAGAAATAGTACAGTGCTAAATGGAGAAATTTTATAAAAAAAATATTAAAAAGCCCTTATATTTTAATCTAATTTTTGAAATTGACCATAATAATACAAATAAATATAAACATAAGATTATTGTTATAAAATCATATGGCAATTAGGTTAATTAGGAGGTTTTTATTTGGTTTTCTTCCTTTTATAGAAGGGTTTCATTATTATTTTTAATAGCTTTACCAAATTTACTAAATAGGATATTTTGACTATATTAATTTTACTATATAATATTTTAACTTAAAAATAATTATGAAACTTAAATTAATTTAATCTATTTCACTATAAGTTTAATCGTGATAATTTTTACATTGTAAAAAATTGTAAATATGTGTTATAACATATTTAATTCATGCCTAATGCACGCGCATAATAAACTCATGTATTATACACACTAAAAGCAATATAATTATTTTATCACTATGGATAAGTAATATGATTATTAATTGTGAGTATATATTATTTAATATATTCATCAATAATTTTATTAATCAGTTTATTAATTTCGGTTAACCGCTATATCGGTTTTAGTTTTTATCAGACTTTTTTCGAATTAATTTATTAGTTAATCATTAAAAAATTTTAACACGTAAATTTAATAAATTATAATGTTATTTTAAATAATGAAAAACCCTTAAAAAATGAACTATAAAATAGAAAGTCTTACAAAAAATGAATTCTAAGTTAACCGGAAAAAATTTCCAAAAATTATTTTCTCATTACAATGATTTATTCATTATATGTGCATGATGAACTTTTTTGAATTTTTTTTAAATTGTATAATATAATATAAAATTGAAAAAAATTTAAAAAATTGGAAATCAAATAATTGAAAATTACATCAATTATAAATATGGAAAAAATAGAAAATTTGAAGTATAAATTAATTAAAGTATACAAAAATTGGCATTTTCAAAAATAAGTCTTGTCCAGACTGAATATAGTGAAATTTCATGAATTAAATTAATGGTAAATGATATATATGCAAAGTTAGTTAAAAAAAAATAAAATAATAGTTAATATATATAGATGTCAATAAATTATTAATTTCATTAATGATTTTTTTCTATATCTGAAAGAATTTTCCCCTTTTCAATTATGATAAATAATTAGTGAAAAATTTATTTAGAAATTAAATTTGATATTTATCACAATATTTAAATTATTTTTTATTATTGACCTACTATAATTAAAAATACGTGCAAAAATTAAAATGGCAATAATTCTAGTGGGTAGAGTTCCAATAGAACTGGAAACATGGCATTTGCGGTAGCAATGGTAGATCGAACTTTGAAGTCTTAAAGAGAGAAAAAAAAAAAAACTCTCTTTCTCCGCCATCCAAATCTGCCTCTTTCAAAAACCAACGGTTTAGAATTCACAAATCCTCTGTAGATTCTCCACTGCTTCTAAATCTCATATTGTTCTCTCTATTTCTTCATGTTTCCGTGCCTTCTCTTTCTTCTCTTTGGTTCTTCTCTTTCACCATTCTCCAATTTCTTTATATATCTTTAGTATACAGCGGTTTTCTTCATCTGGTTAACTTGGAGGATCCAAAAGCTGAGGTGGGTCTTCTCCTAAAATTGCTTATTTAGTGTATTTTATATAGATTTGCATTAAATTTCACACCTTTCACCCAATGGTGCTTTTTTTTATCATATCGAATATTTGTGTTGTGTGAGAACTTTGAATTTGTAGTTTGGATTAGATTTTTGGAGACGAAAATTGCAGGCTCAAAAACTTGTATTTTTGGCGCCTACGTATTACTTGGTTGCCTTAGATTGAATCTTCATGTTGTTTATATATATATATATATATATATATATATATATATATATATATATACCGTACTTGATAGCTTTTAACATATTTTCTATGTTTCAACTCAGCATAATTAGTTAATTTTGTTCAAGTTTTGTTTCTTTGAGATTTTTGTTGAAAACGAAAAAGAAAGTTTTTTTGTTCAATTTGTAGAAAAGTACAGGTCAAACTTGATTATGAAGCCTGGTTAATGGAGATTGCAAAAATCACAAGGCAGGAGTGTTTGTGCAAGTTTCACATTTATTGATGTCTCTTTGAGCTTCAAGTTCTTATATATGCATCCTCTGTATCAACTGCAAAGAATTTCTATATTTCAGTTTTTCATTGTAAATTTATTCATCGGTGAATAACTCAACTTTGATTGACTCAAGATGTTCTTAATGATTTACATGTATTAAAAAAAATGCTAATAGTGTTGTCTATGGTCTCTAGTCTCCTTTCTTAGTTTGGTTATGCTCCTCACTGATTTGTTTATGACTGCAGTTTAAGAGTCACTGAATTATGCATATCATAGATAATTCATAAAATCCAAGGCATTGTTTCCTTTCTGAAGGAGACTAATGGTTGCATTTGTTTCTGTTATTTTAGCAATAAACATGCAAGGAGCAAGCTCAATTAATTCGGAAGGGGAGATCAAAGTAAGTTTTGGTTATCATTGCAATGGCCAAAGTGACAGCTCTGGTATGTTTCCCAACGGGTATAACTCACTGTGTAGCACTAAAATTCCCCGGAACAGCAGCTTTTCTTGCTTGTCTGGTGCTGCCATAAGTGCAAATGCCACATTGGCCAATACCAATATCTGCAATGGTGTGATAGGAGCAGAAATTCTTCCCGGTTTGGACTCTCCTACTTCATTCAGGAAAGTCCCCTCGTCACCAAATCTTTCTAGGCTAGATATATTATCCTCATCTCTCCAAAGCAGTATGTCATACTTAAGTTGCAGTCCGTCCACTCCAAGCCCGCCAGAATATGATTCTTACTCATTAAAATCTACAATTGATTCTCCAAGAACTGAAGGCTTTCTTAATGCCATTGAAGTTCAAGTGGCAGGTGGAGCTGCTGGTGAAGACAGGGTTCAAGCTGTCTGTTCTGAAGAAAATGGGTGGCTTTTCTGTGGGATCTATGATGGCTTTAATGGAAGAGATGCAGCTGATTTTCTGGCAGGGACATTATATGAGACCATTGTATTTCACACCAACTCTTTAGACTGGGAATCAAACCAGGATGGTGCTATAGCTTCTGATGGACTGTCTTTGGACAGTTCTATTCAGTATGCTTTTGAGGCTAGTACTAATCAGATTTCCTCCAATTCGTTTAGCACTGAAGTACTTGATAGCCTCCAGAGAGCTCTTAGTCAGGCTGAGAATGATTTCTTGAACATGGTTGAGCAGGAAATGGAGGACCGTCCTGATCTTGTTTCTGTGGGTTCTTGTGTCTTGGTTGTTTTCCTTCACAGAACAGATTTGTATGTTCTGAATTTAGGTGATAGTAGGGCTGTGTTGGCAACATATAATGGAGACAATGAGGTAAATGGGTTTGAGCAACTAAAAGCTGTTCAGCTCACTGATTGCCACACTGTTGACAATGAACTTGAGCGAACTCGAGTACTGAGAGAGCATCCTGATGATCCTGCAACAATAACAGGAGGAAAAGTGAAAGGAAAGTTAAAGGTCACCCGAGCCTTTGGAGTTGGTTACTTAAAAAAGGTTTGTATTATTTTGCATGTATATTTCCTTTTGAATTATTCATGGTATTTATCTCAAGGTTCACAGTGACAATGTAGAATTCTTATGCAGAAAAAACTAAATGATGCACTGATGGGTATCCTTCGAGTTCAGAACCTTCTAAGCCCTCCATATATATCTACGCAACCTTCAGTGAATGTGCACAGAATATCAAAGTCTGATCAATTTGTCATAGTTGCAAGTGATGGACTGTTTGATTTCTTCAACAATGATGAGGCAGTAAAGCTTGTCAGTTCTTATATTTTGAGCAATATAACTGGTGATCCAGCCAAGTTTCTATTGGAGCAACTTGTCCTAAGAGCTGCAGAATGTGCAGGTAAATTCCTTGGTGTTGGCAAGGTCTATATCTTCTGTTATGCCCATATTTGTAAAGATATTTTTATTTTCAGAAACCTGTTCTTTTTCTTTTCCTTCTTGTTTTCCAAGATAAATTAGTCTGTTTAGTTTTTCATAATTCACCAATGTAGCTTTGATTCTTTATGCAGGTTTCACAATGGAAGAATTGATGAGCATACCAGCTGGCAGGAGGAGGAAGTATCATGATGATGTAACTGTAATTGTGATTGTCCTCGGAACAAACCATCGCACATCAAAGGCATCTACTTACCTGTAAGTTTTCATCTGGGTATTCTCTACAGTGAAATATCCAGCTTGTATATATAACGATGTCAGGGTGTTGATCTGTATCACAAAACCAGTCATTTTTGGTATGTCATCCACTTTTATTCTGAAGGTCTTTGTAAATAAGCACATGAAACCTCATTTTTCCTTATTATTGAAATCGAAGAATTATTTTTTCTATCAAAAAGATTAAGCATTGCAGATGGAATTTTTTGCTTTTTATAATTTGAACTCTATTGATTGCTCCCCTCCTTTTTTGTGCAATCTGGTACGTTAATCTCTCTCAATGAAGGTGGAGCTACTATTAAAACATGCTAATACTTTTCTGTTTGTGCATCTTTCATTTGACTGGATTCCACAATCTTTTAGGCCCCACAAGCATATGATGCTCTTTATGACCGAATAGCTAATTTTTGGTTGAACTTATATAATGCCAATGATTGTGAGAACCTCAACCAATGAACATGAACTTTTGAAGTGTGCTTTACCATCTTAAGGATCAGAACAAGTTCCCAATGGATGGGATTGTCTTTCTCCTTTTGGAATCGTTCACTGTTTATTAGAACAAGTGATGGAGAGTGGCCTTTATTTAAAACTAAGGATTGGCACCAAAAAACAGTTGTTTGTGATCTTTCTAAGGCTTTATTAATCCTTAGATAATATTTTAGTCAGTCCAAATGACCATTCAGTCTAATTTGTTTTATGCTTTTTTTCTTCCCTTCGTCCTGACAAGAAACCAAAAAACTATATATTTTTGCTCTTAAATACACTTTTTCACCCTTTCTCATATAGTAAAGAACAATCTAGGATGACATATTCAAACATGCATATGTCTCCAACTTTATTCTTAAGAAATAGTCCAGCCTGGTATGGCCAGGAATTGAATTGGTTCTAGATGAGTAAGGCCAAGTATATGGCTTTGGCTACCCCAGTTACACATATAAGCATACTTGTATAGGCTATTATAGTCTATTCAAGCTGCGATACGAATCTCCTTGGATTTGTCTACGTATTAAAAATGTGCTTGGCCACTTATCAAAAACTAGTTCTCAATTCCTAAAACTACAACAGAACTTTTCTGCTTGTACAAGCTCTTTTTTATGTCTTGGGCTTTGGCTAAAAATGTGCTTGGCCACTCATCAAAAAGTACTAAAATAGTTCTCTAAAACTACATCAGAACTTTTCTGCTTGTACAAGCTTGTCTTTTGTCTGTCTTTGGCTACGGCTACCCCACAAGACTGGGTTGCATACCAAGTCTGTTGAATTCATAATTACTAGAGGCATCTTTAGTTGCCTGTTTCATTTATTCAATTGTATCATACTGGCATTGGGTCTATGTAATTAAGTTTTGTGTATTGACCATTTTCTTTAGAATGGGACCTAGGATATAAAGCACATAATACATGAAGCTTTTCCATTATATCGTTTAGTACATGTACACTACATATGTAACATTGGTTATCCTATAGGGCATCAAAAACAACTGCAAGCCAACCACTTGGACCTCAAAAGGAAAAGCATACGTACACTGCATATGCACCATTGATTATATCCTATAGGGCATCAAAAACAACTGCAAGCCAGCCAGTTGGACCTCAAAAGGAAAAGCATATTACCACGTCAGAACTCCAAAAATTTTCCCTTAGTCTACTATCTATGACAAAATAATGAAAACATTACCCCCATACTTCGACCTCTACCCTTTCCATCACTTTAAGTGCAAAATTGATTCTCTTGTCCCTTCTTCAGCATCTCATTAATCACATTATGGAACATCCATGAGCATTTTCATCGCTAAAATAGAAGAAAGAGTCCAATGGGTGGGTAACTCTGGGATATTGTGATGGTGGGAGATAAAAGAAAGGACCGGGATATTCCCTAGGGTACGCCACGTTATAAATTGATGCATGCATTGAAGGGAAGTGGGATCCCTGTGAAAAGGGAACTGATTGTTGACGTGTAGGGCTGAGATTACCTGGTCCCACAACTTGAGTCGTGCCCGTCCCTTGAGTTTGATATCCAGCACCTACAGCAGCACCATAAGATGGCGAGGCTTCACTGCTACTACCATTGTCTCTCTTTTGCCCTTTCTTTTTCTTCTTTTTACCTCCAACTTTGACACCATTACTATTCTCACTTTCACATCCCTTGTTCTCCAGCGTGGGCAACTCCTCACCAACCGCGGGATTTGCATTTTCTGGTGACTTCCCAACATCTTTTGTCTCACCAGTAAATTGAACAGATATTTTCTTCCCGTTATCACTTGAGTCTTGGCTGCTCTTAGGGTCTTTTTTCTTGTGAATGTTCTTTGGTTTGCCTGATTCTCTTTCCTCTGAAGGGAGTTTTTCTGGCCAAATTTCTGCATGCTTGCCTGTTTTGAGGAGTTTTTTGATCAAGGTCTCTACTTTGATGTTGCCTGTAACTGTGACTCTTTGTTGCTGTGAATCAACTATTGCAGTATAAACACCTAAAACCAAGGACTCAAGGAGTTGAAAACATAGAGAAATAAATATAAAATATGAACCTAACTTTTTATTTTCTTACTACTAGTAGTGGAGAAAAATAGAGGAACAAGAAAAGGATTCTCTTTTGTTGAATACCATCAATGCCTAGTAGAACTTTCTTGACTTTTCTTCTGCAACCTTGGCAGTGGATAGAAACTTTCAGAACCCACGTCTGAAAATCAAACAAAAAATGGATTTTAAATAGAGAAAAGGGTATTGAAGCTAGTGAAATGGAACTTTTAAAGCAGATAGAAGCAGTGACCAACCTGGCATTTCAGAGCCTTTGAGCTTGGTTCTTCAACAAATGTGGTTGTAGCCATTAGAGAGCCTCAGAGGAACTGATCATCAAGCCTTGAAGGTTGCAAGGTAAGAGAGAGAGATACAGCTAGCTATCTTTGCTTAAAGCTTTTAACTAGTTTTAGGTAAGTAGTCACTTCAGCGTTAAAAAAAGCAAATGGTAATAAATTGTGCAAGACAGAGGAGCTGGTCTGACCAACGGTTTTGATTTTAGCAATGGTAGAATTGGAATAAAAATTGGTTATAAACGATTTCAGTTTAAAACAGTTACTATTCGGTTTCGGTTTTAGTTTGGTCTAGATTTTTTTTTTTTATTTGATTTTAAAATTATTTTAACTAAAATAAATGGGAAAAAAATAGTAACACAATTAAAAACATTTAACTTTAATGCAAAGTTTATTTTATTTTATTTTTTTAATAAAATTATTATATAAATAATTAGCTTTTTTTAATGTTTACTCTTTAATATTAAAAATAAATACTCATATATGTCATTGCATTAAATTAGATTGGATCATGTCATAGAGAAAAACAAAATCTATATATTACGGTCTAAAATCGAAGTTGTGAGTTTGTGCCGGTTTTGATTTTTAAAATTTAAGATCAAAATAGAACTATCTTTTTACTGGTTTCGTTATTCCGGTTTGATTGATTTGATTTTGATTTGAACCATAAGCACGGTGAGCAGAGTCAATTTGATATGAGGTGCGCTGCTTGTAAAACCAACACAAGCATGTGTATTTGACACAGAATCAGCAGTGGAGAAGTAAAAAGATAAAACGTTGCACAGTTAATGCACGTGTACATACGTATACATATCTATATATAAGGTTATTCCGTCCACTCTTTTATAATTGTCACTTTTATTATTTTTATTAAAATTAAGAAATATTAATTAATTTTGAATTAAAAAAAAAAAAGTAAGTAATTCAATGCATATGGAGTGATTTAATGTAAAAAAATAAATTTAATTGATCAATTTTTATTGAAAATAAAAATTAAATTGAAAAGAAAATTAAATTGCATTTGAAATTTAAAAATAATAAATAAATATAATTTGAATTTTATTCAAAAAGTGATGTATAATTAACAACCGGAGGAGTACATGAATAGCAGAAGGTTTTCACTCTTTAAGGTAAGGTTCAACATAATGGCAACAACTCCAACAGGAAGTAGTACACAAAACTTAAGTGTGTTCCAGCACGTAAATTAATAATGTTTCTTGGAAACATGTCAATATTAATGTGGGATGGACAAAACACATCATTCTGCACAATCGCATTAATTCTGGGAGGTTCACAATTAATTCTCTCCCTCTCATTTCGATTTTGGCATTTAATTTATGGATTATGCATGTGAGTTGCTTTTTCCCTTTCCTTTGGAGTGTCTATTTTAAATTTTTTATTATAATTTGTAATTATAATTTATTTTTCTAAATATACACTTATTTAAAAATAAAAATAAAATTGAAAATTGCAACTGACAGCTGAATAGAATAGAGTTAATTGAGTAACGCGTGCAATCCTTTTTCCTTTAATGTCCATTCGGGATTCGAAGCTCACTGTATGTAATTCATTCATTGACAGTTTAGAGAATCGAACCATTATGCCATATATAGCTAATAAGAATGAAACTACCACACAAATCTCCCTCAATATGCCGTGCTAAGACATTGCATATATAGTTACATGTTTTTAAGTTGCAACAGAAAATTGAATTCGAAGATGAGAAGCTCGTTAGTACAAGCAATACGTGCTCTAACATAGTAATCGCTTAGTTTTCAGTTCTCTTATCAGTATCCTCGGATGAAGCATGTATTTCCGAATCTTTTACTTCAACCTTGTTCTCTGGAACTTCTTTAGCATCTCCTTCAGTATCCTGAAGCTGCATGTATTCATAAAAGGATCAACCTATATGCTTTTATAATTTCTGCTACAGAAATTAGTATGGACCGAGGAAACTCGAATTACCCCTAAACTTTTCAGGCTAGCAGCGACATCTTCTTGTTGCTGCTGGAGCGTGCTCCTAAGCTCTTGAAATTCCTACGTTTTGTTTCTATTAACATGAGTATACCAATAAATGATTCCTAAAAGAACTTGGAATCATATTTCCGAGACCAATACTCACCGAGCGAAGTTGCTCCACCTCAACATTTAATGATTTCTTCAATTCCGACAACTCCTGCACAAGAAAAAGGAACAATTCAAAAATACTCAATATAGAACACAATAAAAGACAGGCTTAATCCAATCAAATTAACTCATCCTGAGATTGTGGTGGGTAATCAAACCACACTCGCATGAACATGATCATGTTTTACTTGGAACTAATTATCCAAGTCCGTAAAGCTGCACTGAGAGACGAGGAAAGCACAAACAACCAAGGGAAAAGCTGGTGAGAATTCTCATCCAAGAAGAAAGGATATTAAGGCTTAAACATGCTTAAAAATTTGTAGATATTGGAGTTTATCTCCAGCAATCTTGTGTGAATGACATGTAAAAATTCTCAAGTTTTCACTATTTTTGCACTGCCTGCTTGAAAAATTGGAGGCAAGTTCATGGTTGAATTGAAAATTTGCCATAGTTATAGGTATTGGTTCAGCTAAGAATTCCATTAACAAGAATCCAAATCCAGCCGTCGTCCAATTCTGATTCAAAGGTACGGTCAACTTCTGAACCCACATTGAAGATGCCAGAAGAAGAGCACCTAAAAAACTCAGCCTAACATAAAGTACCTCTGCTAAATAATGAAGAGTGCTAAATTCCTAGATTCAACAATCATGCATTATTTAGAGATTTAGCTGTAGTTGTGAGTCAAACAGTTAAAATTTTGCAATATCTGCAAAGACTAAATTTTATCCACATTGGGCAACTCGCAAAATGGATTCTTTTTCCCGTCAAGCCACATCAAGATAATTTATATGTTTATAAATTGTATGTGGCCACAATATTTAGAGAGTATGGCATGTTACAACAGTTAGAAAAACATTTGCAGACAGATAGAGAAGCAGTACTTACATCACTGTAGATTTTTACTTGGGTGTCTAGCTTTGATCTCCAATTTTGCAGATCCTAATAAGCAAATACAAATTGTACTCTCCATGATCAAACTCTAAAAAATAATCAAGGAAAAAAAAAAACAATTCTTATAAACTCAAACAGATAAATGCACTTTACATGTTTCAAGCCTTGAATTCTACTGAGAAGCTCTGTCCTCGATTCATTCAGTTCCTAAATACAACAAGAGCAATAAACAATATCGTCAATTCGAAACCCCACATGTTTTCTATCGGAGAAAAGCCGAACATGGAAGAAAAATAATCATTTTTACGAGAACCCAAATGAGAAAAAGCATAATTTTTTTTAGTAAGAAACATAATAATTTTTTTTTTAAAAACTAAATTAAATAGTTAAATCGGAGTGAAAATACCGCAATCTTCGAACCAATCGGAGTTATGTTCTCTTTCTTCTGCAACAAAAAGCCATACCCATAATTTAATTTCAAGTGAACATAAGAAACGTTTCAAATCAACAGCTAGATCTACTAATAATATACATAGAGAGAGAGAGAGAGAGAGTACGGGAGCGAGAGGAGCAGGAACAGGAAGAGGTGGAACTGCGGAATCAGAATTTGCCATTTCTTTGATAGATTAAATCGAAGAAATAATTGGAGTTTGATAGGTTTAATAAAGTCTTCAACTTTATTAAACGCTTCAATTTTTGAAATGAAGATCGAAGAGAGTGAGACTGTGAGAGAGAGAAATAAGGAAGAAAACCTCAAAATTTGAATTTGAAGGGTGCGTTTGGGCGGGCAAAGCGACGAGTTGAGTGCAATTTATCTCTGTTAGTGTTGTTATAGCTCAGCTTGGGGTTTTATGATTTACCAAAATTAAATTTTGTTACCAAACAATTTAAAATCTAAAATAAAACAAAAATCAGTAGTAATAGGTATTGATGAACAGAAGAGGCGCGTGAGTGGGCCCTGTCAGTTTCATGTTGGTCCATAGATAGATCCGATCCGATCTGCTCCCATTCCGGACTTCGTTTATTGGCCCAAACAATAACAAACATTATCCACTAGTTCTTTTATTGCAAAATTGACATTTAAACGCTTATTTTTCAAAAAATTAAAATATTTTACAAGAGTGATTGTTTTTTTTAATACAAATTAAACTTTCATTAATATAATAAAAAATACATCTGAACGGTACAAATAAACTTATAAAAGCTAAAACTATATAAAATATATGAAATAAATAAGTGGATGTATTATATTTCTGAACTTTTTTGAAGAAAACAGTGGATAACGGTAACATGCGGTGCGCAATCTGCCTTTCAGCGAAAAAATCTATCTATCTGTTGTTCAAATAAAAACTTTCATAAAAAAGGACAACCAAACTTTCATAACGGAAGACAATCAAACTTCCATAAAAGAAGACAATAAATTCCAAATTTGGAGAACAAATTTTCATTATAAAAATTTAAAGTGCATTCAATTTTAATTAAAAAAAATAGATCTAAACAAAAATTTCAGATTTGATAAAAAATCAAAACTCGAAAACAAAAATACAGAAAGTTTCAGATCTTAGGTTATAAAAACAAAAAATACAAGAAAATTAAAAAACAAATAAAAATTAACTTAGATCTATACATATCTGTATTTATTTAAACCAAAAATACAAAAATAAAACACAAAAGATTTCAAATATGACACGACAATCCAAAAACGAAAGAAAAATACAAAAAATTTCAAATTTGAGTTTATTGAATCAAATAACACAACTAAAGGCACAAAAAAATCTAAAAATAAACAAAAAAAATAACGAATAAAATTAAAAATTCAGATCTGTATTGATCTGAAAATTATTATAGAAAAAAATAAGATAAAAGAAAAGAGCTGAATGGTTGAAAATGAAGTGACGACAGCCCCAAAATTAGGTTAAGAAATTGATGGATATAGAATTGAGAGAGGGAGAAAGAGAAAGAGAGAGATAAGTTTCTAGGGTTTCTAGGATTACTATTATTTGTTCATCTTTATTTAATAAGAGTGGTTGTTAATCGTTAATATATATAAATATATATATATATAATTATATCTTTATGAAAACTGAATATGATCCATTAGAAAAGCTAATAAATTTTAACTATTTTAACTACAAATGATTTTCAATAATATAGTTTTAAGCATTATAAATTAAACTGTTATTTTTATTAATGAAATTCATTGTTAAATTTAAAACCTTCAAAACACTTGAAGTTATTAGTAAATTTTTTGAATTTTTATTTTTATATATATATAAAAGAGAAGCAAAAACAACAAAACTGCTACGTTAAAATAGATTAGATTTTTCTCTGTTTAAGAAGAAGAATAACCTATTTCAAAAGGAGCAACCTAATACCTTGTAAATCAATTATATTGAGCAAGGACTAAAGCTCCAGTTTGATTTAGCCGCGAATATATATTATTAATAGCTGATTGATGATTAATATTTAAATGTTCAGTATAAATTACCAAAATATACACACTTTTTAATTTAAATATATATATTTAATTATTTATCATATTAATAAATAAAATAAATAATAGTATAACATAAAAATTATAAATTTCTCAAACAATAAGAGTAGGAAAAATATGTGCATGTAATTTAAAAATTATTATAATAAAATATGCATTAATCTTTTACCTACAAATAAGTATAAATTTGAAAAATTCAATTTATCTTTTATATCAATAAATCAGCAATAATTCCTTAAAAAAAAGTTGCATTTAAAAGGCAGTGTTGTAAAAATATTACTAAACACTTTGAAAAAAAATGAAAAAAAGATATCAGCTCTCTTCTAGCAGCTAAATCAAACAAGACATCGTCTAAACTTAGTCAAACAATCAGCAAGGGAGTTGGTTTCAAGATAGACATAAATCTAAGGGTCTTTGTTGTCTCTAATTGGATATAAATACTTTAATTATAAAATGCTATAATTGCACTTTTAATCTAAAACTCACAAAATCAATTCTTTGCTCCAACTAAACAACAAAAGCATAACCTTCATACCGGGGATTCCGGCTAATTTGGTGTCTTTTTATTACGAATATACCCTCATCTTTGTGCTATGAAATTACTCATTTCTTGTCCAACTTTGGGATTAATATTTAATTACATGAATATTAATCAACCGCCGCCATATTAGAATCCTGTCTCTCTCGTTTTCTTTTATAAAACTCGGTCAAATAAAGTCAACAATCAAAATTCAGAATATCATTTTTTTCTGAGCTTTTTTATAATTAATATATTTAAAATAAAATAAAATAAAATATGGGATAAAATGAAAAATATTTTAAAAAATAGTGTTCTACTGTTCTTCTTGCTTGAAATGGAAATATATATATATATATATATATATATATATATGATTTTTTATTTTTTGCGGAAAAACAATTTCTTTTTAATAAAACTTTCAACAGAAATGATTAATTTGAAAGATTGCACAATAGAAAACTCACAACTATTTTAAAAAAATAATTAGTGGATTAAAATATCAATTATACAGTTACATTATGTTTATTAATTTATTGAAAAACTAATATAATAATAATCTGTCAAAATAATTTTCCCTTCACATAAACCATAATTTATTTAATCCATAAAACTATTAAGAAGAAAAAGTCCATTGATTTATAGTCTATTTCTTCTAGAAATAACACGATATATTTTAGGACGAAACGCGGTCGTTTACTTTTCACGGCCGAAAAATAATAATTCAAAGACTAATATTTCTTTCTTCGAGTTAAAGAAAATAATAATTTAAGGCCCAAACACGGCCTTAATATCACATACGTAGAACCAGAACCAGACTCCCAACTCGCTACCCTTCCTCTTCTCTCTCTTGTCTTGTCTGAGTTCTGTTTCGCAAAATATTTATCTTCCAGCTCGGTCCGACCTGGCTTAGCTGAACTCAGTAAAAATGAGTCAAGAATCCTTCATATACAGCTTTGTTGCAAGAGGCACCATGATTTTGGCAGAGTACACTGAGTTCACCGGCAACTTTCCGGCGATCGCAGCTCAGTGCCTGCAAAGATTGCCTTCCTCTAACGACAAGTTTACCTACAATTGTGACCACCACACCTTCAATTTTCTCGTTGAAGATGGTTATGGTAATTTAATTTTCCTCTGCCATTTTTCTTCTATTTTGTGAAAAGTTTGCATCTTTTTTAGGGAAATGAGTAGAACAGAGTGGAGAGCTGAATTCCCCGGTAAAGTGAATGGATCTAGCAGGAAAATATGTTTTTAGTTTTGGATTTGTTGGTTTACTGTTTAGTTTCCGAGAAAATTGAGCAAAGAGAAACTAATTGTTTAAAGTAGCTAGAGACGGTTCAAGCTGTGAAAGAGTTTAAATTCATGCAAAAAAAAACTGTCAAATTTCTCGACCCAGTAAGTCAAGGGTCGAACTTCGTTTAAATAAACTTAAGTTTGCTATTAATGCATGAGATGGAGAATTGATTTGTTATTGTTTCATGAGGAAATTTAAAGTAGAAATTGCATTAAACTCTTGGATTGGTATTGTTTGATTGGTTGTTCTAAAGGAATCAAATGGAGTCTCTAGCCATACACTTTCTTGCAAGTTTGGTAATATGTTCCATGCTTTGGATTTGAGTTACTAATTCATGGTTGAAAAATCACCACCACGAATTTGCCTAAATGAGTAAGTCTTTTCAAACTAAGATTCTTGGGTTTGGAAATGAAAGTTCCCGACTCGGATCCCTTATCATTAGTTAAACAGGTAAAACCCAACATTAATGTTGTTTTTCCTTGCCTAACCCTGGTCTTTGTAGACCAATGCAATGATAAATTGACAATGTATGCAAAGTAGTAGTACTATGTATGCATGGCTGATTAGCATCAGGTTGATCCTTGATAGACCCGGTCTGAGTACTGTCGATTTTATTATCTTTACCATGTTGGTTGCTGTCATTTCTGCGCTATAAACTTTTATCCTCCGTGTTTCAGGTTTAGAAACCTTATCAACCATATCTCTGTTGGAAACAATCTCATTGATTTGGTTTTGATGCTTGAGTTGGCATATAGTTCTAGGCATTGATTTGAAGAATTTGATGAGGTGATAATACTTGCTAAGTTACATGCACACGCATATTCTGATATGCTTATATGTGATTTTATCGGTCAAGTGAATTCACATTAGTTTTGGCTAGTATGCTTGATTCTGATGCGGTGTAACCTTTCTTTTGTGTATGAGTTTGCATCAGTAACATAGTGAGGAAAGTTTCAATGCTTCAGCTTCTTGACATTGTGCAATCTGCTATTTGCAGCTTATTGTGTTGTTGCCAAAGAATCTGTTAGCAAGCAGATCTCTATTGCATTTTTGGAACGCATGAAAGCAGACTTCAAGAAGAGATATGGGGGCGGTAAAGCAGACACAGCTGTTGCCAAGAGTCTTAACAAGGAGTTTGGGTATGTCTATCTATCTAGATCTATCGACTAGCTGTGTACCCAAAAAAGAAAGTAAAGCAAACAAAAGAGGAAAAAAAAAACTCTACAAAGAATTATGTATTCTTTTGTTTATATTTGGTGTGTTCATCTTTTCAGGCCAATTATGAAAGAGCACATGAAATATATCATCGACCACGCTGAAGAAATTGAGAAGTTAATTAAAGTGAAGGCTCAAGTTTCAGAAGTTAAAAGTATAATGTTAGGGAACATTGACAAGGTGAGTGACTTATACTGGAACCACATGAGGCCAATTCAACAATTTTATAGGAAAAAACTTACTTTTTTCCATATTTCAGATACTCCTTAGAACATTAAAAGTATGCAATTGGGATCTTCTTTGTGTGGTAACTAAAGGCCAGTTGTTGAAAGTATTATTTGAGCCACAAAAACAAAATCTGATGGCCATAATCGGGTCAGTTGAAGGTCAAATTATTGTTCTATTTAGACCATTCTCCTAGTGAGATATCTTTTGATCTTTGCCATGATAAAAATGGCAACTTTGAGTGATCAAATTGTGCTTCAGTCATATGTTTGCTCGGTATATCTGTTTAAAAATCTGACCAAAGCTGAATTGGCATTGTGACTGTAAAAATCCGTCTCAACTTTTTTATACCTTTGAATTATTTTGTGCTGCATTGAGTGATAAATCAAGCAGAAAAATGGCATGTTTCGTGTTTAGTTGATCCATTTCATTTGCACGTCTCAGGTTATTGACAGGGGCGAGACAATAACAAATCTTGCCGACAAGACAGAGAACTTGCGCGATCAGGTAAGTTCAGCTAGTTATCTGACAAGAATAAGTTGAAACATCCACTTATCCACAACCTGACCATTTCTGTGTTGTAATATTCAGGCTAAAGCATACAAGCAACAAGGTACACAAATTCGACGTAAAATGTGGTACCAGAACATGAAGATTAAGTTGGTTGTTCTTGGAATCTTATTGCTTCTTGTTCTTATAATATGGCTTTCCATTTGCCGTGGATTCAATTGCACGAACTAGTAATTCTTGAGCAAACGTAGAACTTCAGTTTGATGCACTGGTAAACAAGAAAGCTTTTAAACAGAGGAGTTTTGGCCGATGATCATCGATGAATTTGAGGGCTGTTATTAGAAACTGAGAGAAGTGTATCATGTGTTATACCTTCTATTGTCAAATATTATACAACATTTTTTAATTTTTTTTTCTTTCTTTTCATATAGAAATACAATTTGTTAAACAATGTTAACGTGAAGCAATCTTTTTCTTTCCTTATTCTTGTGTAAGATTTACGAGGTTTCGATTTCAAGCTTCAGTTGGATTTTTCATAAATTATTAAAAAAGCCTTAAGGGTATACTTTCACTTGGAGCAATGTTATACTTTAAGTTTCAAAATCTCAAACATTATGTTAAGTTTGATCATATTCTGTATGTTAATTAAGGCATGTGTACCGTTTAATTATATTTTTAATTGGAAGAATGTTATTCTCTAAGCTGCAAAGTGAGATGAATTTCTACTCTGTTCGTTAACTTAGAAATGTGATATCATTTTCAAGCATGATTGATGTGTGTTACCATACTACTGGCTATGCTTTAAATGTGACCTGCAAAGGCAAATCCAAAGTGAGCCCAACTTGCAAAATCATTTCTCTCCCTATAGGCTCACATGGGACCAATCACCTCCCACAAATTGGACCCAGATTGGCCCCTTAACTTATTGCACCAATATCCCATTGCCACAAATTGGACCCAGTAGAAAGGAGATATATAATTAGAATGTCATACTTAAATGTATCATGTTTTTGGAAAGCGAACGCGTATTTATAAATATATACTTTTAAAATTTGTATATTTATTTATAGATGGAGTAAATAGTATATTTGGACAGTATATCCACGGTGTCAAGTTTTTGTCATTTCTTTGATTATTTTTCTAATTTGGATGGAATTTTCAACTTCAGAAACCAATTCAAATATATCTCAATTTTAAATTGAATTTAAATTTCTTAATATTGTATTAGTTAGAGCTTGATTCGTTTTATTGTAATGTCAACATGATTCCCTGTTACTTGCGGCTCCAAGTTCCAATACATTACTTTCCAAGTCATAAATCCATTGTTATATATATATATATAGTAGTAGTTGATAATAACTTGCAAACACTAAGAAAAAATAATAATAATAAAATGGGAAAGCTTATGTGAAAAATGTATTGGATTTCAATTTTCAACTGCATTATAGGGTAGGTCGGCACCTCGTAAATTACTTATATTTATTAACTTAAATTCCATTGCTGTATTTCTCTTCATGTGCTTTTATTTTTATATATAATTCTCAATATTCTAATATTAAAGATGAGATCTTTTTCATCAATTACGGATTTAGAGAGAAAGGGATTGGCGGAATTTGAAGCACAACCTCTTAACTCTACAAAAGAGCTTTACGATTAATTGGACCACTGCCGAGAATCTGGTTAATGGTTTGGACTGTAGGGCTTGTGGATCATCATATAACTCAGGGTTCACTTCTTAAGTTCAATTGCTTGTCCCACAAGTCTATATAAATATAAATAATACCATTTCTTGTTAGAATAGAAAGGGGAAAAAAGTTTGGCAATTGGCACCAACCTTGGAATTATTTTAATGGTAATTATTCGCTTTATGTATTCGTCAAAAAATCCTAGCAGCTGGACTTTTCAAAATCCATGAAATCAAATTTATTATTAAAATATTTCTTAAAAAATAAATAATTAGTTTTAGAAATATTAATTACAATATATTTGATGAGGAGCATATCGCTGCTGATTTTCTGGATCGAACCAACCAGCAAAAGGTTCGAAAATTTTTAACTCGGTTGGAGTTAGAAAAGCTATAAATATATCAAAACGAAGCAAGTTGGAGTTGAGTTTACCTGTTACTGCCCGAGACGGGCCCAAATTAGGCCGTTTGAAACCATTTCGGACCTTTTTAACGTTTTATTTAAGGATTTTATTTTAATTGTTTGGTTTTTTCCATTTTAATAATTTTAGGGTTTGTTTCAATCTATAAACAAGTTAACCATGTTAATTTTGAGTTTTTAAGAATAATTTCAGAATTTTATTGATTTTTCCAAAATTCTCGTTTTTTCCATTTTCGCTGTGTCAATATTCTAGCTTCAGCTTCCTCATACTAATCCAATTTTTATTTTTATTCAGAAATTGAGTGCACGACATACATATATATGCTACTTATCATCTCAATTTATATGAAATGAAGCAAAAATAAATCGATTTTATTGGGAACATAAACATAAAATTGATTTTTTAAAACTTCGTTTATATATATAGTAAAGTTTATTATTTAACTGACAACTCATTACTTGCATACATACATTGAGCTCAATAAATAAATATTAATATCCAAGAAAATGAATTTGACCTAAGAAATGAATGTGGATGGCACATAGACACGACAAAGGCTCTGGCCATAAAAATCAAACTAATGAGAAGACAAAATAGGATCTCTCTTGCCCCATCCTTTGGTATTGGATAGGATTCAATTTTTGCTTTTGGACTCATTGTGATTTGGATAAAAAAGAAAAGAAAATTATTACTAGCTCTCAACTTATTCATTTCTCTCTTCAACAAAGGATGATGAGGATGAAGATGAAGATGAAGAAGAAGAAAAACTAAACTAAAAGAAACTGACTACTCACTGGAAAAAGTTCATTGCAGCCCATTCAAACCAGGAATGGGACTTCTTGCCTTAAGCTACGTACATACACCTTGCTTACATTAACTTTTCCACTTTTAGCCACGTGTTGATATATACAGCCTTATCCATATTAGATAGTGGTAATATATATATATATATATATATAGTTGTTTGATATCTGAATTGGGACGAGCAGTTTTATAGATAATTTGAATTTTGTCCAAATAGATTCATAAAGCATAAAACACTCTCTTTTAAATATATCCATAACATGAATTTCAGACATTTGGTTATAAGAAAAAGAACTTTTATTATTTCATTTCTAAAAAACGGTAATAATTTTTTTTTTTTTTATAAATAACTCAATAGGAATTGAAACCATTTCTAGTAAAACAAGTTTTTTAAAAAAAGGAAATTTTGAAATTTTAAAAGTGTTAGCATCGAAAATTTTGATTGTTTAAATAGCCGATGAATTTTATTTGATCTATGTCACTGTAAATGAGCGATGTGAGTTCTTTTAAAATGTCGGAGCATAGACGGTATACTCATTTTAAGGAATGATTAAAGTGCAAAGAGCATTGACTAGGTAGCCTATTAATTAGGTTTAGGATAAACATATCTATGATTGATTTGTCATGTGGATCCCCTAATTAATATCAAGTCTTATTGGACACGTACGTTAAGATAATTATTTATCGTGTGTTATCATTTATATGAATTCAATATATATTGATTTATATATATTTATATAAAAGGTTGTAGTGAATTTGGATTGAAAGATTTATATGCATATACTAATTAGTTATAGCACATGTCATTTGGATAGTAGTTGTAGATCGCTTAGCTATATCCACATGATTTTATTTATTTATAACTTGCAAGCGAAATTAGAGAATGGGTTCTTCTGCTAACTTTTTTGTCAGTTCAGTACAAATTTGGCTCATATTGGACTTGGAGTGATAGTTATAGAGGGAAATTGACAAAAATTGAAGATCATCCTGACTACATATAAATTTCATATTTTACATTTTGTGATTTTATTTATGAGAAAATCTAAGGATAAAATGCCTCGTATAAAAGGTGATTTTTATTTGTTTTTTTTCCCATAACATTTTACTACGTACTTTTTTGGATTATGAATAAATTAATCATGAATCAGAATAGATAGCATCCCAATAGAGTTACAACCCTAAAATAGCAACAACATGAAAGTTTATAAGATAATTAAGATATCAAAGATAATATTACGACTTTTAAGGTTAATACTATCCCGGTCTAGGAATGAAACTACAAACCAAGTTTAGATAAGAAATTTTAGAAAATGATCTCTAAATGAATTCAATAATTTCTTAGGCTATAATATCTATACATCACGCGTGTGTTATATCTTTTTGCCTAAAAAAGTCCAAAGGTACCAAATGCAAAAGTCAAACTTTATCTCCATCAATTATTAGCATTTTGAGTTCTTGTGTGCATTTGTTGAAGGAAATTTTTCTAAAGGATCTGTGAAAATGCGATGCTTAATCATTAATTGGAACAATAATATATTGCTATAATATTTAATCAAATATGAGGATAGTTGTCCTTGCTATGTTGGTAAATTTAGCGAGGAAATATGTTCTCACTAATATCCTATGTATAATTTGAATTTCTAACCTTTTTGGTCTATGATCCTCCAATATCCACTCCGATTTTTTTAAGTTCATGAAACTTACTAATTTAGAGTCGGATATTATTAGATTTATAATTAAAAAAGGTTTTTTCAATGACTTATATTCTATGCATGAGACATGAATTAAACTTTAAACTTCGCTTAAGGGATTCCGAATTGCTTACTACTTGAACCAATAACCTTCTCTAATGTGGCAAAATATGGCCAGAACTCTTATTCTGTCTCTAAAATAACAATTAGAAAGACTTAATTCCTTGCAAAGTACTCGATGTTGTTGGCGCCGGAAGATTAGCGTGCAAAGTTAGCGACGACATAAATTAGTTTTTGATATTGTGTTGTAAATCCTTTTCTTGCGATATCACCACTAATATTTACGACAGCTTTTCATTTTCTTCATCGCTATAAATTGTCGTTAAATGCTATAATTAGCACCAAAAAACAATGCCTATTTTTATTGTAGTGGCAAGTGTATTTTACTTAATAATTAGCGAATAAAAATATGAAAGACCCGTGATCTTTTCATGCATAAAGATGAGTATAGCTCAAACCTTAAAAATACTAATCTTAATTTGTTATGAGAATGAAATTTACGGCTGCGATTTAGCAGCCAATAGGAATATGGACGTGGCATGAGGTGGTCCATAGGATGAGAGTGGTGGTGGTCCAATATTAAGTGGAACCTTCACCTTTTGAATTATGATAAAATGTTAAAATGTCTCCTCTCTTTTTGGGGAATGGGCAGCCAATATCACCTATCCTTTGTGCCATGTAAACTGTCCTTTACAACATGATAATATATACCTTGGCCTTATTTACAACATGATAATATATACCTAGGTAAAAAGTAATCACTTATTCCTCTTCAACCCAGACATTATATTTGTCTTATTGACGTAGAATAAATTTACTTTTTGTCTAAACTTAAGAAATTATGCTCTTTTTTGTTTGAGTATCTAGAAATCTAGGTTAATTGAGTTTAAGTCATGTGGATTTATTATGAGAGTAGAACTCTTTCTACATTATTTGTTTTTTTATTTATAAAATTTGAACTTTAATTCCTTAATTACTTTTTTAAAAAATAGGTATTGAATTATTCAAATTAATCAATATTGATTGTTATTCTGTTTATTCTTAAACTATCAAAATAGTAGCTTTTTTTCTTTATACTTTTCAAAATAAATAATTTTTTATTTTTGAACTTGTCAAAATAAACAGTTTACTCTTGGATTAATTGCCATACGAGACACTTTAATGATAATAAAACAAAGAGTCTAATGGTAGAAAATGATATTTAACCCAATTATTTAATGTGGTAGTAATTAGATTAAAGTGAAAATGGAGTGAGAGATGGCGAGTGAGCAGGGCTCCATGCAAATTGGATAGTCATTGTCCACTTGCTCATAAAGAGAATGGCATCGCTACACTCCATTGTTGGTAAGCAAATCAAATTGTTGGCTTCACGTGACCCCTTTCCTCCCCTCCCAAAAATATTTATCAAAATCTTTTGCATCACTTTCATCATCAATAAACTATATATTTTAATTTTATAAATTAAACATATACTTATAACTTCATGTCAATTCCAAACTCCAATTTTTCTGTTCTATTTTTAATTTCACTTCCACATTAGACAACCTATAAATGCTAGCAATTATATTTTTAGTAATAACATTGTCATGTCTTACCATGATAAATGCAAATGATATATATTGCTAAATATCCACTATTACCTCAATTCAACACCGTATATGTTAGTTAATTATTGGGTTGTATCTAAAAAAATATTGAAGAAATAGATAGTACTAGTGGATTCCGTTGGGTGTTTTCGAAGAGGCAATTACCGAAAACTTTGATACATATGCGAGAGCGACATGAAATATTATGACAATAAAAGAAAATACACACAAAAAAGAGCAGAATTTTCATTCGAACCACAAGAGAAACAACGAAAATTTACAAGATTTTGACACCCAAAAGCTCACCAAAACTACGTACTCAACAAACTGCATTATTACCTAATCTTTAAACAACTTAGGCATGTAAACCCACATCGATCCCAAATTCGAGAAACCAAATTATAATACATTACACAGACAAGAACAAACACAACAATCAGTAATATAGAAAACTAAATTACATGTCTCTTACTTCAAACATGTTACGATTCTTGACGACAATATCGTACATGTGCATGGACTTGAACTTGCTGAAATCTCTAGGCAGAGAGATGAGATGAACAGTGGATCTTTTATGGAATTGGAGAAGGTCCGGGTCATCATAGTACCTTTCCCAACCGAGTGAACTGAGTTTGTGTTCCAGAACTGAGTAGGAAGTTATTACTTCATTTGTTGGTGTATGAACTAAGACTTTCCGGCGAGTTCTGCTGCCGTCTAGAGACTCAGCTCCTGGGTTCTCAACCAGCCGGACGACACCGTTTTTGAAAACCCAGACGCCAGACATTCTCAAAGGAGATAAAAGAAGATTTAATTGGGGTTTTTGAGTTGGCGATGGAATGGTATTGTGGGGTATTTATATAGAGGAGAGTCGTGTTTGGATGATGGATATATGGGGATTTTTTGGGTGTGGGTGAGCTTAGGTGGGACCCAATTGAGGAAGAAGATGAAAAAAATTAAAAAATTAAAATAAATTGAGGCCAGGTTAGGGTTGTTTGGTACACATGTACCTTCATTCCTATGTGGGCATGATCGGATTGAGGAGAATCCTTTGTTTTCTTTTTATTTTTTGAAGTCTTTAATTAATTAGCCTTCCACACTATGGGAATCTTTGTTTTGTTTTGAATGATATAAATATAAAATATTATATAGTATATATAGAGTATTCTTTACAACACTACTAATTTTGTAAATTAAAATAAACAAATCAATCTTATGTCCTATTTCTATTCCTCTCTCTTTAGAATCTCATGATCGTCACGTATTTCATATCAGCTAAATGATTTTAACAATTCTCACAATATGAAAAATTGAATTAGATTTAAATTTATTTTCTTTAATGCGGCATTAGATTCACTAATAACCACATATTTTTGCCGGATTTAGGTAAATTTCATAAACTAAACTAATGATAAATTGTCACCTATGCAAAATTGGTTGAAAAAAAAGTTGAATGGCGATTAACATATATTGATGTCAATTCAGAGTTGATTTGATTTATGAAATTTGTTTAGACCCGATTTAGACAAAAAAATTCCTTTCAGACATGTATTGGATTCTGAATGTGAAGGACATTTTGGGGTTGAATTAAGCATAAGTCATTTATTTTTTCAATAATGATCAATCTATAAGAAAATGAATGTTGATGGCTAATGACATGAATACTTTTGTTATCTAGCTTTCAAAGGGTGATTTCATAGAAGAATGATTTAACTATTGCTTTCTCTAAATAACGTATGCCTAAGTTAATTTCATAGAAGGGGTATCTAGAAGATGAATAAGTCAGAAGAAATTATGTCGAAAAAATGGAGGTTTGAATGGTGGAGAAGAGAACTGCTATAAGTGGAAAGGAGGATTCTGATGTGAATGCAAAGATAGAGAATTGGTATAATGTCTTTTTCTAAAAATAGAGACGAAGAACCCCGAGAGTGGGGCCAAATCATAAAAGTTTGTAAAAGGGATTCTCAAATTTCAATTGCTCATTTGTTGGAAATTGGATATGTTTTTCTTCTTTTCAATTTAGCCCTCTTGCCTAACTATAATTCGACTATTTTTACCCCCAATTTTATATTTTTATAATTTATATGTGCTTATCCTACGAATGCTAATATATTCTTTACTTCTTTCCCGATCTTCATGTGAATGGTACGCATGCATTTAACCTAGCAATTGCAATGTTTGTGAGGAATGTTAGCAATATTTTAATCCTCATTAAAAAAAAAATCTTTTAGAGTGTAAAGAAAATTTTGACAGTTAAGTCATTAGAGAAAGAAAAAATAAAAGGTTTTAAATAGTTGCGTACACGAATGATCGAATTCACGAGTTTAATCAAACCAGAAAAGTTCTCTGCCAACTCACCTGCACTCCGAGAATGGTAAAAGAAAATTTTTAAGTATTGAGATTAGAGAGCATGCATAAAATAGTAATGAAAGTCTTTATAGGATATCTAACTATATTGTATTAAATGATTCGAACTATTAATAGACACTAGATATAACAGCTAGTATTAATTGTTATCAATTACGATTTAGTTTCTAAATTCTTCTAACATCCAAACAATTCGAATCATATCAAAATTTAAAGAGTAATGAATATGTAGTTTGGTTATCACACGTACCAACAATTTAGTCAGAGAGAGATTTCCTCCAATAAAGCATTAAGAGATCATGCTAATTATAGGGAAACTCCTGTCTAGAAAGCATTAATATTTTCCACATGATGCGATTTCAAAAATTATTAAATAAAAACTAAACAACATGTTTTGATTTTTTACTTATTTTAATTTGTTGATTTATTGTTTAATCTTCTATCTAAAGATACCTACCTTAATTTTTGATGGTTTAAGGAGAATTTAATTTAAGATATTATAGCCCATCAGAAGCAGTAATGTAACTGAATATATATGATAAACCTAAGTTAATAAAATACTATTAGTATTTCCGTTTGGATGCTTAAGTTAGTAAAATTTCTAACATGTAGAGCTAGTTGCTATGCTATGGAACTATCAATACAATAAACATTTCGTCTTCCTTTTTTTTTTTCTTAAATAAAAAGGAGAAAAATAGGCAGGTGTCCATGGAGGAGCAAACAACAACTTGAAATTTCGCAAAAGCAGTGTATAAGATTCTGGCACCTAATATATGAACCCAACAAAATCAAAGTTTGATGCAATTAATGTAGGCTTTTAGGACACATTCTTTCTTTATTCAGCACATTGTCTCAGCCTCTGCCCTTCCATCATCATCATCATTATTATTATTATTGTTTCTAAATAATTCATTCGTCATTCAAAATTTACTAATTAATTTGACTATTTCAAACTCTCCAATCACCTGAAAAAATTAAAATCTAACAGTTCCAATCGAAATATTCCGATGGCTAAATCAACTAGTAATTAAGATAAAAGAATAATTTAAAGAAAAGTAAAATTAGATATCATACTTTGAGGAGTTTAAGGGTTTATAGTATATTGACCATCATTAATGAGTTAGGCTATTAAAAGTTGACAGCGGCCATAACAATAGACTGATTAATTTTGTAACATCTGTTAACATCTATCTTTAACTATTATTTAATGTTCATAACACTAAATAAGTTTAGTTATTCGAGTTTAAAGAGTCATGATAAGATA
Source organism: Excoecaria cochinchinensis (assembly GCA_947683425.1). Taxonomy (NCBI): domain Eukaryota; kingdom Viridiplantae; phylum Streptophyta; class Magnoliopsida; order Malpighiales; family Euphorbiaceae; genus Excoecaria; species Excoecaria cochinchinensis. The sequence continues at coordinate 6,997,981 of CANTUQ010000056.1, read as the reverse complement.
GTTTGATTACTACTCACTAATCTGATTATATTTTCATCGAAGCTATTCTTTTTAACTTTTTCTTTTTTCAACTTCCTTTAAACTCTAAAACGAAATTAGTTTCCGAAGACAATGACATGCACAACATACTGAATTCCGGAGAATATGATCCTTTATATATATATAGTGACACTTATTGATAAGTTAAATGATTATGGTCATATTTCATTTAGGAAACATACTCCATAGTAAGAAAATAAGTATATGGATTATGCACGGAAAGAATATGTGTAGGAATAGTTGGTTCTTTGATGATGTAAATGATTTAACACGTAAATGAGGTGGCTAGGACCAACATTTTCTACATCCACCAATCTCCTTTGAAGTCCTTCCACATGCTACGTCAGCTTTTCTTTCTTTCTTTTTTAATAAATTAGATAAATAATACTTTTTATTTTTCCTAAATATATATATATATTCTTTTATAAAACATATGATATCAAAAGTTTATTGTTCTAACCAATTTAAATTTACACCGAATGTATATAAAAAAATAAAATGTTTTTTAAAGGACTTAAAAGATATTTTATTCTATTGCGGGTTATATATAACTTTCGTAGCTAGCTGCACATGGAAGGGAGGTGAAAGTTGTTGATCTCTTACAAAATCCTAATAATAACACAAAAATTCTAAGCTACATTCACATGTGAAATTGTCCCATAGAAAGTCCAAAACTGATCGAATTAAGTTCTATTTTTGACCAAACAACACACATATATATACGCATTTATGTGTATATGCTTTTCCAATATTTTTTTTTCTTTGTCCATCGTAACCTCTCTTTTTTTTTTTAAAAAAAAAAAAAAATACCTGTATATATATCTTAATCAGTAAAGCACATTGTTTTGTTCCTCGTGAATGGTGAATTCTAGCAACATCTACCTACCTTGCTAAGGTTTACATATGAATATGGTTCCTACAATAATTCACCACTTCATGTTTTTTTAAGAAAAAAGAGTATTTGTCTTTTTTATTCATATTGTTGAAGAAAACAAATTATATCTAATTGAATGTCAAAAGCTAATTGGTAAGGTTAGAATTATCCAATTATATTTTTAATAATTATTTGATAAGTGACACTTAACATATTTTATTGTATTTAAAACTGAACACATGTAAAAAATTTAGGAAGTGAAATTTACAAAAATGAACATTTATGAGTGATTTAACATTACGAAATTGATAGCTAGCTCTAGTACTATATTAAATAAAATAAATTTAAATCTAACTTAATTCGAAATGCTATTCTTCATATCAAAATTGTCAAAAATATAAAACATTATGAAAAGTATTAACTTGACAATTAAGAACATGCCTTCTTGAATTAACTGTTTTTTTAATTTTTTTTATGTGATTTACGTGAATCTCAATGCATGATATTGTGTTAAGAATAAAGAATTTTTACAAAGCACGCACAATATATTATAATATCAATCAGTGAATATTTGATTATAATATGATTTGAATTATCAATTTATAATCGCCTAGATAGATGTTCGATAATTTATTTACAATGAATTTATTCGTTAAAAACGAAGATATGTATATATATATATATATTCCTTTTTATTTGTTCTCCTTTGCCAAGAAAAACAAATACTACTAATTTTGTTTAGGAATATGGAGAATATGTGGGGCTTTTGATAATGATAGGTGAGATTAGATAAATAATATTAGTATATTAATTATGAAAAGACTACGTAAATATACAGTAAAGATCTTTTAACCTAACTTCTCTCTTTTTACAAAAAGTATGAAACCGTGGATTATATATATATATATACGAAAATGGTCTATGGAAACTTAATTAATTAAGTCTTAATTGCACCCACACATGAACGCATGCAATGGAAAAGCAAAATATTCTTACCTAAAAAAAGTATAGCATGTATACAAATTAATATTTAAAACCGTTATTGTTGAAGAAAATGTCGAAGGCAAGATATTTAATATATTTTTCTTTTGTATATTTATATTGGATATGAATAGTTGCAGAAAATATTTCTGGGTGATCAGCATATAGTAGAACTAATGATATTGTTAACTAACTCAACCCTAAATTTTAGCTCATAATACAATTATTCGAATCATTACAAAAAGTATTAGTATATTTTTATAATCAACTCATGTGGCATATTTGATAAATATTTTGAATTTTTTTTTATGTAATAAAAAGCTAGTATTATTAGGTAATAAAAACCTTTGATTAACACTTGTTCCAAATAAGTAATTAAATTTTATTATGAACATAATTATAAATTAAACTCAGTTTATAATTAACTATATAATTAAAAACAAGTTATAACAGCCTATAATTGAATTATAATGAGGTGCACTACTAATTAATTTCTTCCTCTTTTTATATAAATGGGCAACTGGATGGCACTAGGTAGAGCAAAAGATCAGAATTAATGAAAAAATTCTTTCTAAAAGTGAGGTTCTAGATAACTAATTGTCCATCTTAAGGACATACAAAGTATCTTCAAGCTAAAATAATTAAGTCTCACGTACATGAACTGATTCTCCTCCACCAATACCGGTTTAAAATATTACAAGAAAAATCAACATGGTTCAATATTTATTTATTTTTACTTTTCTTTTTAATGGTACTTATGCAGAAATTCTTGAAGAGGAAGAGATTGAGAAATCAAATGGGGATATAGGGAATAAAATTAAAGAATGAATTTTCTTATCTACCATTAAATTTTATGCCTAACTTTCAATTAAAAAAAGAGGACATCTATATCGATACAAAGAATAAAGTGTTTAAAGGATAAATTCCTTCTTAATTAAGAACAAATTACTGGAGGAGCCTTTGTTTCCTGTTCATATTCCCATTCCATGATGCCATGGTAAAGACATAATTAATATTTTCTAATCATGATTCTACTTTTATACCTCAATCATCAATCATTTTTGTTTTTGAATCATTACGTAATCTTCTGAAATTTGTTTTCTTTTCAACTGCTAAGGGAATTGCATGACCATATACTGCCCACCTAACCTATGGTTTCATCATAATTTTGTAAATAGTAAATCATATGTTATTTAAGATAATTTATCTAATCTACTATTCGATATGAAAATATTAACAAAAATGCTAAATTATCTACACATGCACAAACTTTCAAACCTCTCTCTAATTTTTTCTCTCTGGTATGAGTACGACTTGCCTACACTATATATATACTGAATAAATCAATAGTAAATTACCACATAAAAAAATAATTGTTTTTGAAACTTTTAATTAGTTTGGTATATATACATCGGGTGTAGCCGTGGAGACAAGAAATTTCCCTTTATTATCATTCATCTTCACCCTTTTCGTCATAACAGCCACAAGACTTACAACAAGATCTGATCACCCTTTTCATCATAATAATCACAAGATTAATTACAACTAGATCCTGAATTTGGATTTAAAAAAATTTTAAGAGCCCATATAAACCCAATCAAAATCCCGCCAAGCCCGGATTCCAAACATGCCTACTTTTTTTGTTGTCACAAGATATGGGCCTGGCCGATTTTAATTTGTTACTCTTTGATATCATTTCTTTTGAAACGTTAGGCAAGAAGTGCATCTGGTTGAAACGTTAGGCAAGAAGCGCATCTGGTGTAGTGGTATCATAGTACCCTCCCACGGTACTGACCGGGGTTCGATTCCCCGGATGCGCATTGCTGTTGTTTTTCCTTTTCTTTTTTAAAAAAATCAGCTAAATTGATGATTGTATGCTTTGAGGTTTATACTACAAATCTCCTTTTTCATTTTTTAGGTAATTGCTATTCGGCAGTTGTCTTTGCCAAGAGAAGAAACAGCATTCCAACAGAATTATGCATTTATATTATTTAGCTTCTATATATTGATTCTATTGAATTGACTTGTAGTGAGGCAATAAATTGGTAGATATACAGTTTTCTTTTTATAAGATACTGTTTTGTTTTAATAACTCTGAAAATGGAAAAAGAAACAATAAGCCTATGCTATTAACAAAAAACAATAGTGATATTAATTAAGGTTAAGGCTGAGATGTAATTTATGTTTTCCTTTCTTCTTGTTTTACTTTTCCCTTTCAACAAATGGAACAGAACAGGGAATCAAAACAAAACAAAACTAATTGAGTATCGGAGAAAAACTAATAAACTTACAGAGAAGATATTAGGTGGATTATGAAACTAGGCAACCATGACATAGTTCGAAACTTCATACATAGGATTCAACCGGGCACCATAGTACAGAAGCCTCCAAGCAATGCCTAACCCCTCTCTACAGGGAGATTCAACCAGGCAGCATAATAACTAATGCTGAACTCGGATGTAGCGAGAGAGAGAGAGAGAGAGAGAGAGAGAGAGATGTAATATAACCAATGTCAACTTATAGCCCATCAAAATACTAACATAGATATTCAATCACCTCATACAACATTACACAAACATAGATATCCAATTACAACTTTATGTTTGCTGAGAAAAGACTATACAAGACGCAGTAACAAGATGTCCCTAGAGCGAACACTAATCACAAATGCCAACAACAAGAACTTTATCCAATTTAAGTACCCAGCAATTAGGCAAATAACTAAGTATCTGCTAAGATCAAACTGAACACAAATTGACGAGCATACTAAGTGAAAAACTGGTCGATAGATAAGCAAAAAAGCACAATTAGGATGTCTCAACAGGCAACACCAATTACAAATGCCAAAGACAAGAACTTGATCCAATTTAACCATTTAGCAATTCGGCAAACAACTTAATATCTGCCAAGATCAAACTACACACAAATTGAAGAACATAATAATTGAAAATCTGGTTCATTGGATATGCAGAAAAGCGTAATTAGGATGTCTCTAGAACCAACACCAATCACAAATACCAAAGACAAGAACCTGATCCAATTTAACTATTTAGCAATTAGGCAAACGACTTTATCTCTGCATAAAATTGAAGAACATAAATAAGACAAGTGAGAATCAGACCATAACACCGGTTCATATTAATCAAAAATAGATAAGACACACTTGCAATAATTAGCATGTGTCTACAACCAAAAATCAACCCATATCCAAAAACCCTGACTCTCAATTTTCTCAAAGCTCATCCTCCATCCTCAAATATTCACCAATGTCAGCCTGATGGTGAACCACAATTCCATTAGGATCCAGCTTCCTGCAATCCTGGGTCGATTTCGCGGCGGACCCAAACCCCAACGGCACATCAGACATTGAAAACACAACAACTCCATCATTCTTCGAAATACTATCGGTAATTCTCCCCAACCCACCTTTCAAGACATGATTTCCGTACAGAAAAGACATCTCCGATGTGGGTTTTAGCCAGACTTTGTGCTTGGCATTGGCAGCCAATAAATTCAGGGCCTGAATCGTCAAATGAAAGCTGCCCCCATGCGTGAATTTGCCTATGCAAGTGCCCAGTGAGGTCAAATTCTTGCGGCTAATGTTCGTGGCTCTCTTCACTAAGGACTCACTTACATAGTATACCCTGTTCTTGTGGAGTCTGAAGCAATATCGACCTGGATTCGGGTCGGGTCCTTCATGAGAAGGATTCTCAACTATGTTTTTCAGATTATTTCCGGTGAAAGAGTGTAGCTTTTTGAAAACCGCCTCCGTTTCAGCTTCGTCTAAAGCTCTCATATCGATTTTACGAGAGAAGAATTCTAAAAACAATTTCCCCAAATAGATTAGCCTTTCGATCGGGAGAAAACCCTAATTTTAAGAGAGGGAAAGGAGCAATCTTTATGGGCCGCAAGGGCCCTATTATTCCTTTAAGCCCATTACCAAGTTCTTAAGCGTAATTGAAAGGGATTTATAAATAAATTACATAATTTAGTTTTCTGCACCTTTTTTAACTTTTAAAATTTGTATTTCTTTAATTCTTTTCACTTGATTAGGAAAATGAAGACGGAATATGAAATGTTTTTATGTAATTCAAGATAGCAGCAACTAAGTTCTTAAGCCCATTCTTGCTTATCTTCTTAGTCTTACCATCTTTATTTCTGACTACTTCTTCGACCTTATTTTCTAAGGTATTATTTTTTATTTATTTATTTTTTAAGTTCAATGAATGTTGAGATTATATGGAGCTCATTTTTGCAGGGATGAACGATGATAATTATATGTTTCTTGAAAGGAAATTAGATGAATTGGCCAACAACAGCACTGTGATATTACCCTAGATCCAATCAATGAGACGGAGACGAACAGTAGAAATTTTGACAGATAGAAGTGGATGAATAGAAACAGTTCATACGATGCCACGCACTATAAGGTAGGCATGAGAAAAAAAACCGTTCTATTTGGTTAATCGAATCGCAATCGATCCGAAAAATAGGTTAACCGAACCGATTTTAATGATTAACGGCTAGTATTCTAAAAAAATCAATATTAATTGACTGATTTACTTTTTTTTACTCATGCACCGGTTAACCGAATCGATAACCGATACATAAATACTCCCATAATTTATATATATATATATATATATATATTACAATTTTTTTATTTCATTATTTTCATATTTAAATTATTTATATTCTTTTAATTTTCATTACTTTAAAATATATTTCAAATTTATTTTAATTTTCTTAATAAAATATTTTAGTTAATTTATTAATTGTTTAATATGTCCATATTTAGTATTTATTATTATTTCTTGATTTATCAATTTTTCATTAATAAAAATCAAAATATATTCAAAAGTTATATAATATTAATATATTAACTAAAATTTTCAATAATTTAAAAAAAGCTATAACTTTTATTATATATGAAAATAATATGTGTCAAGTTAAAAAAAATAATAAAAAAAATTTGTTAGTATTTGATTGATTTATTTTAATAATTTCGCATTTTTAAGTATTTTTGTTACACTTTTTTTTATTATCCTAATTATTTTGAAATTTTCAAGTATTTTTTTAATTAACGATTAGTAAGTGTAATAATACATCTAATTGATGATTACGAACCGGTTAATTTATTTACTTATTAAGTCTTAATTTTTTAAAATAAAGTTGCTTATATCCACAAAAAACTTTTATTTTAACAACAATAATATTATATTATAGTGGATAAATTTTAATTTTTAAGTATTTTGAATATTTTAGTTTTATTTATAAATGCATCTTATAATTATAGTATTGGTTAACCGATCCGAAAATTCGAAATCGATATATTAGTTAACCGATTGTAATGAACTGATTAATGTTTAGTATTTTAAAAAAATCGATATTAATAGGTTGATTTTTTTGATGCTCATGGATCATCTTGCTTTTGTATCAAGAGATATCAATGGTCAATGGGGGCATTTTTGAAATAAATATAGTCAAAAAATTGAAATGGGAATATTTTTTAAATATAAAAATGCAAAAATGAAAGTTTCTGAATAAGGTTGAGTATTCTTGAAAAAAAAAATAATAAAAAAAGCGGCAATTGGTGTAATTTTCTCATAAATAAATAACTTGAAAAATCAGTTTATATCTTTATTTAGCCAATAATTTATTGTATATAAAAAAAAAAGTAATTTATACAGTTAATTGCATATTTATAAAGAAAATTTCAAATTCTTACGTGGTGATGAATTATTGACTTGATGGATATATAAATATATATTTGATTTAGATAAATATTTTTAGAACAACTTAAAAATTACATTTTATAATAGGTTGTCTTTTGAAGTAAATCATAATTGATCGATTACAATTTTGGAAAAAAAAATATTTGGGGTAAGAAATAAATTAGTAAAATTTTATCTAATAATTAAATTATTGGATTATATATGTTTAATATTTAGAAAATTTCTCACATTTGTTGCATGAACTTATTTTTTAAGTGACATTTTGCATGACTTTATATGTATAAGAAGTATAATTAACTTTCTAATAATATCACAATATCAATATTGTTGATGAGATTGTCTTTGGGTAGCTTATTTAGATGTGAGATAAAAATTATTATAAATCTTTGGTGACATAAAAATTGTCATGTTTCAATATCCTATATTGGTTCCGCATTTATATATTTTTTATGTAAAATTTCGAATTCAAATTTTATGAATGACAAAAATTAATTATATTGAATTTATCTTTTTAATAGACGGATTCAATTAAACTAGATGATACCATGATTGTTGACGAACTGTGAGTTATTTGAATATGCAATAATCATGTATGTGAATGAATCAGAATATTCTATAAGATGGAGAGGAGCATTAATTAAATATACATGTAACCCAACAACAATAATAACATTAGGAACATATATCTATCACTGAAAGGAATATTAGGAATATATATGTATCGGTGAACGAATATTAGGAATGTTTTTCTGTGATGGCTGTTAATCTAACAATATCAGCTCTACACACTAAGTCTTTGATGACTCAATTGAATGGAAATTAAGCACTGCATTTAATAAAGTCATACCAAAATTAATCAAATAAATGAAGTTTGAATACCAAATTATTATGAAAAAAAAATTATTATCTCAATACGATCGCTTTTAACTATTTACACGGATTAAAAAAATTATTAATTAATATCAATTTTATCAAATATTTATTATAATTTACTAAAATATTTTTTTACTAATTATTCTCCATAATTATATATTTATTTTTATCTTATTAATTATTTATTTTTTATACAAACATAAGGATAAAATAAATAAATAAATATATAATTAATGTTATTTACATAAAATTTTAAGTTAAATTATTATCTCAGTACATAAAATGTATGCTATTAAAAGATGGCATAAGGTACATTTTTATTCCAATTATTTTTTCAAAAGTGCAATTTTACCCTTAAAGTTTAGTTTGAGACAAAAAAGCCCCTAACATTTGCAAAATGGAGCGAATTTACCCCACCGTCAGCCGAGGTTAAGTTTGACCAAAATTCCATTAGTTGACTGATGACGTGGCACTGATGGGGCACGTGTCGCTAACAAGGCGACACGTGCCCCATCAGTGCCACGTCATCAGTCAACTAATGGAATTTTGGTCAAATTTAATCTCGGTTGACGGTAGGGGCAAATTCGCTCCATTTTGCAAACGTTAAGGATTTTTTGGTCTCAAACTAAACGTTAAGGGTAAAATTGCATTTTTGAGAAAACGATGAAGACAAAAATGCACCTTAAGCCTTAAAAGATTCATCCCATGTTACAAATTCAATAGTACTCAATATTGTTTTCTTCATAGAGAATATTCTGATAAGTAAAGGAAACATGGAACTAATTAAGAAAAGTCTGAACTATTTTAATTAAGTACGAGATCATACATTGAAAAGTTAAAATCCACCATTGTTATACACTAATTACTTTCCATAAGGAAAAATCCAAAGCCAAAAACAGTAAAATAAACACTAAATATTAAAAATTAAGGAAAAAAAATATATCAAAATCCACCAGCGTCACCAAACCCAGCATCATAACCAGCATCATACGAAGCAGCATCAGACACCATATCTCCGATCAACAGCCCGCCAATAGCTCCGCCAAGCAACCCAGCTCCCAATCCCAACCCGAATTTATTCTTCTTCGCCGGCTGTTGCACCGCTGGTGGTGGTGGATATCCATATCCCGGCTGAGCCACTGGTGGATACCCGTAACCACCCGGTACTGCTGCTGGCGGCGGCGTATATCCATAACCCGGCGGAGGATATCCACCATATGGCGGCGGTGGATACCCATAACCTGCCGCCACAGGTGGTGGAGGTGGATAAGGACCAGCTGCCACACTATAAGCCGGAGCCGTACTAGGGCCAACCAACGTAGCAGGCGGAGGAGGATAAGCAGTGACTGGTTTGACCGAATCGTTGACCTTATCAACTACAATCTTGTCACTGAATTTATAAGAAAAGTTCAATTCGCCTTTTGGTTTCCCTGAGGGTTTTCTCACCTGATAACTAACAAATTGCATCGATTTCCCATCTCCCATGGCGTCTAACAACTCCTTCACCGGGACGTTGACTTCACCGATGTCCTTGTCGCCTAAGGCACGGTCGCATCGGAGCTTGAACACGAGATTCAGGCGGTTCTGCTGCGCCGGAGAATCGTAGATTGTGAACTTAGCCTGGAAGTTCCAGGTCGGGTTTGTGCCGCCGTCGTGGTCTACGGGAGACTTTGTCTTTTGGTCGAAGTGTTCTGAATCGCCGCCGAAGAGTGAAACGACGACGTAGACGTCCATCTTGGTGATGAGATTGACATTTTTGAGATCTTTTGCGGAGATGACGTTGATCTCAAGAGTCCTTTGCTCCATCGCAGAGACTAAGAGCGAGAGAGAGAGGAGAGAGTTTAGTTTGATTAAAAAAAAATAAAAGTTTTAATCAATTTTTGGGTTATCAGTAATTTATTATAGTAGAAGAGAGCAAATAAAAGTGAAAAGTCAAATCTAATTAATTGACAAATGGGTTCGATGGACTGTTATCAAAATATTAGTATAATTTATATAATATAGTTGGGTGGATAATAAGGGTTGTTGAACTTCAATATGAATTTTTTAGAAATAAATTAGATTGATATGATGTTGTAATTCATTTTTCTCTATGTCGCTCCTGCATTAGATTTGATTTTTTAAAAATTATAAAATCAGTTAATGCATAATAGAATATTATCATACTCATAATTAGAAATGACTTTGCTAAATATATATGCTTTTAATGTCAAACCATAATTGTATTAAAATTAATTAACTAAATATAAAATAAATTTTTATAACCACCAAAAATTGATCGGAAGGCATTCCAACACTATATCAAAAAGTGTGAAATGTTTATGAATTAGATTTTTTTTTGTGACATTTATATTTGTAGTTAATTTTTTTTACATATAATTATATTATTAGGTTAGAGAAGTAGAATCCAAGCATGACTTTTTTTTATAATAGTTAAATTTTTAACCGTTTTAACTATAATTTTTATATATAGTTAGACTAATTGTAATTAAAAAAATATAAAATATACTTTTTCAAAATTATTTTATATCACGAAAATAAAATTTTTATAAACTTCTAGTAATAAATAATAGATAAGAATTTGGCATTCGAAATATGAATCCGTTCGACACCAAGGTGCAAGTTGACATTGACAACGACAACCACCCCCCACGCGCGCGCGCACACATATGAAACAATCGTTGGAAATATCAAACACGTCCACGACTGCGAGAATTTCTTATTGGTTAAAAAAAGTGTAATACAAAAAAAAAATCATTTTCTTATAACTTACACTTTTATTCAAATTAAATTCAAAAGTTATTGTAAAAATTATTTTCTATCATGAAAATAAATTATTGACAATGTAACAAATATGGAAACCATGAACGAAGTGTTTTATTTATGAATTAAACAGACAAATATTAAATTGTCGTGTAAGAAAATAATTTTTATTAATTTATTAAAACTAAATATGGAACTTATCAGAAAAATTATGTCAAATCATGTAAACAAATTCTAATTGACTAGGTAATCAAGATGAAGTCATATAAGAAAGTCCCTAGAAAATATGAAACAAATTGACAATAATAATATGCTATTATTGCTATAAAAATCTAATACTGAAAATTAAAATAACATAGTCTAGAATTCACACTCTAATTTGTCTGAAAAGAAACATAATAATTTTCAACATTCATAATCTTCAAAACACAAAGCAAGAAAATTCAGAATCCACACAAGGTAATTAATTGAAGTCATGAAGCATTTACAAGCTGTTAAAGTTACAAGGGCAGTAGGAAAAACCACCCACAAAAACCTTGTATCTATGCTGTCTTCATGGTATTTGATCAATAAGTTCCTAAAAGCAAAAATCTTTCCTTCAATCTCCATGTAAATATATATCTATCTGTGTGTAATTTAAACAAAAAAAAATAAAAGGTCAGTTTCACACCATATCCTATCATAATTTTTTCTTGTTCTGTATTTGTAGTGTTTATCAAAGATTGGAAGGCACATACCCTAAGAAACTCTTCAAGTCAGCCAAAATGTTGTTGCATCTAACATTGCACTAGAGGCATCCACATTGTGGGCAGTACTAGTATGCTGGTTGTTCATTTTCTCTTCTTGAAGATCTCTCTCATTACAAGCTTTAACAGATTTGTAAACCTCTTGATTCTTCAAGTTATCTGCATTATCACCATCGTTCGAAGATGATGAGATGCCACCATCCCTTAACCAGTTGTTTATTTCCTGATGGCTTCTTCAGACATGATTTTGGAAGGTCCATTGGAAACTGATGCTGCCCTGGTTCTTTCAAGCCTGGCTTAGTATAGAATAACCCGTGTTCGCGGGTGCTAATTTTGAATTCTTCCTGATGCTTGACTCCGTGTTGGGAAAAATGACCCTTCTAATGAATGCGGAATAAATCAGGAGAAACTCACAACACAAGAATTTACGTGGAAAACTCCAAAATCGGAGAAAAACCACGGCCGTTGTCAAAAGACAACCAAGAAAATTTCACTAAGTGCTTGAACAATTTTTACATTCACTCACTCTAGTATTTTCTTATACACCCAATAAATGGATACAAACCCAAGAGAATTTCCCACAAATTCTCTAAGTTTCAAAGCTTACAAGCTTTCATTGGAATTCTTTCTTTGAATCCAATACTTACATTTGAAGAACAATCTCTTGCCTTATATAGGCAGGAGCTTCCGTGTGAACAGTCAAAAAATTCTTCAATTCACATTTGGTAGCCCAACTATTCCTTTTGTGTGCTACCAACAATTATTCAATTCACATTGTAGCCCAACTATTCCTTTTGTGTGCTATCAATGATTCTTCAATTCACATTGTAGCCCAACTATTCATTTTGTGTGCTACCTACAATTCTTCAATTCACATTGTAGCCCAACTATTCCTTTTGTGTGCTACCTACAATTCTTCAATTCACATTGTAGCCCAACTATTCCTTTTGTGTGCTACCTCTATTTTTGACTTCCTCCATTTTTGACCATTATTTTTTTTAATCTAATACAACACTCCGGAGACTGCTTGCTTGGTTCTGATAAGAATGAGGTTGGCAGTTGCGGGACTTGTACATCATAGAGTACATTTACATTGCCGAAAAAGGATCCAGTTTGGACTGCAAGTCTTCGCGCTCTCTGAGCATCTGCTTCATATTTAAACACAACTTCACAATTTGAGGATTTCCAAAGCCCACAAGGGGAGTGCTCGAAGGGTCCAAAGCTTGCAAATCTTGCTTTCAATTCTGAAACTGAAGGCAACTTTAAAACTGCATCACTGGCATTGTAGGTGCCACTATTCTCTGAGCCGCGATCTTGTTAAGCGAGTTTTCAATCAACTTCTTTTCAACTTTTATATCTATATCTTCTCCACCTATCCCTGAAAACTCCAAAGGCTTTATCACATGCTCATTCCATATACACCATTGTATTGTGTGTGACAAAACCTAGAAAACACAGAGTGCTTTATTCTGTTGCTCAACAATTCAAGAACGTGATTGATTCACATAGCAATGGCTGGAGGTATTTATAACATCCTTTTCCGCATTTAGTATTTTTATTCACATGATTTTTGTATTTCAATATCACCTTCGAAACACTTTTTCGGTGGGTTAGAAATGGAAGGCAAAGCATGCTCATTCAAGATTTTCAGTTCATTTGAAGACATTTTTGCTGCATCAGATCGACATCCTTCCCATTCTCAACTAACCTTGGTGCAATGATCTAACTTGAAAAGCTTTTTTTGTGGCTTTGGGTCATACACGCTCTCATCAAACTTACTAAAGGTAGGATGATAAATGCCAGCAAATGTCAAAGGGACCATAATTAATCTTTCCTTATAAACATAGGATCTAAATTGCAAGAATAACCGTAGGACAATTGCGAGGACATCATGTCCAAACCAAGAAGAGGATTAAGAGCAAGAACCAATAGATAATTAAATATTTCAGGAATTTCTATTTTGGAACTTCTAGCAATAGCATCACTACCAGTTATAAGAACTTTTTCACGAAGTCTGGCTTGCAAGGGAGTTGTAGTATTGCAAGGTGATTTTCTGCTTCTTTGGGCAATACAGGTCGAGCTTGTTTAGAACTTCTTGATCCCTTAGTTCAGCACCATTTAGTTCCCAAATTCATTGCAACATCAACTGGGCCACTTTCTCTAAGCATTGTTCTCTTCTGCATGCTTGAAGCTTCTTTACCAGAAAGAAATGAACTAAGTGAAGCATTTGCACAACTAGAGGTACACTTTCTTTCTTCTTGGCATATACTACCATAGTGGCCTCTCGAAGCATCCATCTCATCTTTTTCTTTACAAATAATTTTTTGTACTTTGTATTGGTACTTGACCATTACATCCATCTCATCTTTTTCTTTACAAATAATTTTTTATACTTTGTATTGGTACTTGACCATTGCATGATCAGCGTGGATCTTGCTTTTGCATACTGGAGCAAGTTGAGCTCTAAAGGAAGCTGCAGGGGGTAAGAGAAAAAACTTTACACAACCAAGAGATGAGTGCAAATGTAGCATTGTCTATGCAAGAGAACAACAAAGGAAAGAAGTGATCGAACAGAGCTAAACTTCCTATAGGCATTGTATCAAAAATCCCCAATCAAAGGGCTTTCTGATGCATATGTAAACTTTTTTTCATGGGCTATCAACTCCTAGCAAGGAAAAAAAAATCACTAGCCGTGCAACTTAAACTTGCTATATTTGATCATACAACTGACACGAAAACATCATGAATAGTAGTATTTAGCACAAAAAAAAAATTCCAGATTGAAGTGTGAGTTTGGCTAAACTAGAATCTGTTAGTGTCTAGATGAATCAAAGAATTACTCAAGAAACAGGCATCTTTCTACTCCTTGCAAACTCGCACATATAACATAATGTAAATGACTAGGATGCAGAAGCTTTTTTTTTGTTCCCTGATCACATATTTGGCAGCAAAAGCAAATAAAATTGTTTCTAAGTTAAAGATAAGTCTACCAAAGGATAGCATTGATCCAGATATTGCTATGGATAATGGATTGACTGTGAAGAACATAAATAAATTGAGTAATTGTGAAAATTTAACTTCAAATGCAAATATGCCTCGAGGTGATACTTTATCCTGCCATGTTGAAGCAATAATTGAATTCCCTGTGAATGCCTCAACATATGTGTCATTTGATTCCTCAAATACCATTCGACGATAAGCAAGAACAGTGGCTGCATCTTTAATCCAATGAACATCTCTTTGAAAGTGCTTACATGGCAATGATCCCAACTGCTTTATAAAATTAAAAATCTCATCTGAGTGAAACTCAGATCTAGTGCTCTTAATTTGCTCAATCGAATACAACCCATCAGGTTCATAGCCAAAAACATCAACATGGAAGAACCATTCAATGTTCAATTTCCTAAAATTAGAAGGATTTCTGCAATAGTACAACAAACCAAGGGCAGCCCTCCTACCGACCTCACGCTCTGCCTCTTCAACAGCATCCACAAAAGCCCTTTCTCAAATGGGACAAATGGTACAAGGTCCAGATGATCAAGCCATCCATGGCTACCATCCCCAAAGAATGCAACCAAAATATGACCATCTATCTTTGTTTTATTCACATTAGGCACAGAAAATGCCTCATCGAATAGCTGTCCTGCCACCATGGGCAAGATTTAACCTTTCCCCATACCATATCTCCAAACTCATATTCATACCCCGTCATATTCGTTGCCACACTCTCATATCTATAAAATTTGCCCCCATTTCTTTCATTTTGTTCCCCCGTTTTGATTTTTGTTAAACAAGAAACTTCAGTGCTTTTGTATCTCAAATTTCCTAATTGGACTCTGTCATTACATCCATCTTTAAAACCAAAAACTACCACTAAGAATCATAACATATCTGCTACCCTTGTACTCCATAATATCCTCAGACCCCAATTTTCCTAAAGGTAAACGTATGCACAAATTAGCCTCAAGTTGGCAACTTGAACATCAAAATGCCCAGCTAGACATGTAATAAACAGATTGAAGAGCATTGTTGCTGAACCCTGAGGAGCAGCAAAAAAAATGCATACGATAAGAAAATATCGAAAGGGTATCATCCATTCAAGTTCAAAGCCAAAGTGGAAAAACATTCATAGCATAATATGTATAAACAAAATTAAAGATTTACTATTCAAAAATCTTTCTTCTAGCTCTACTTGGAACAAAAAGTAAATACCTTTGAAGCAAGCTAAACACTAAACCATTTCTTCATTGCAGATACCCAAAAGACGCTGGTTCCACTTCTGGTTACCACCACATAAAACTCCAAGACCTATTAGTTTGGTTTGTGGTAGGCCTCGATTCATTAATATATGGTATGGTACAGTATAATACAGTATAATTATAACAATATCATATTTGAAAAAATTGTTGATATTACGTGATTTTATTATATTTTTTATTTTATTTAACTGTATAATATTGTACAGTTTTATTATAAAAATGACCTAACTGTCCTTCAATTTTTAAAAATATTATTTATTTTTATAACTTTTAATATTTTAAAATGATATTAATATTTTTAAAATAATTAAATAAATATTTATTTTAGTATAATATATATTAATTAAAAATTAATTACTAGTAGGAAAATAATTAATGTGAGATATAAAAAAATTAATTTGAAAGATGATTAATTAATATTAGTTATTAAAAAATTACATAACTTGGTAAAAAGTAAAAGTTATAAGGTTGTAAAATTATGAATAAAAATTATATAATACGATACAAAAGACAGAATTATTGAAACAAATATCCTAACACAGAGAACAATATATTAACCAAACAAATCATATCAAAAAACCATAGTTATTGAAACCGGACCGGACGGTTCAACCGCGAACCGGCAGGCAAACCGATCGGTTCATCACTAGAAAACCGGATTGAACAGGGAAAACCGGCTAGAACCGGGCAAAAATTTATTATATGTTTTTATTTTTATTTTTTTTGAAAAAATGATTTTAATTTAAAATAATTAATAAAAATTAGTACTATTTTCATAAAAATAAAAAATAAATAATCTAATAAGTTTTATTTAGCAAATAATTGATTCTTTTACTATTTAATTACCTTTGGATTTAATAAAAATAATATAATGGTTTAATAATTTAATAAAATATAATAGAATAAAAATTGAATAAATTATTAAATTTGGTTAACTTAAAAATAATTGTTTACCCTTTTCTTTAATTTCACCTAAAGTTATTAAATTATTTAATTTTTAAATTAATCAAGTAATAATTTTTTTTAAAAAAATAAAAGATGAAAAAAATATTATTATTAGTATATTGTGATATATACTAAATATTTTGATGGATTTTTTTTTATTTGAGTAGTAGTATTTATAAACATTATACTAATTAATAATATTTTAAAAATAGAAAAAAACCCGATTGAACCCGGTCGAATCACGAACCCTCAGTCTTGCCGGTTCTATATCCGGTCCGATTTTAATAACATTGCAAAAAAACAAACAGAACCTAAAGAGAGAGGCTTTGTGAATTAGAGTACCGTGTAATCAGAGTATTGTGCCAGTGAAATGAAAGGGGTGACATTGTTATAGCTTTTTCCTTTTTTTTTGTACAATGGCACTGCTGTACCTGAAAACTTGAAATGGAGAATATAATAATTGATAACGCGTTTCGGTAGGAGAAGCATCATACTAGCTTTCTCCGTTTGATACGTGTACAATCTAAAATAAGAACCTCTCTTTTTCTTTTTTCTTTTTTTTTACTATGTAAAATATTTTTTTGGCAGCATGTAAAATGAAAAGCTGAGTCAATTG
Source organism: Excoecaria cochinchinensis (assembly GCA_947683425.1). Taxonomy (NCBI): domain Eukaryota; kingdom Viridiplantae; phylum Streptophyta; class Magnoliopsida; order Malpighiales; family Euphorbiaceae; genus Excoecaria; species Excoecaria cochinchinensis. The sequence continues at coordinate 6,980,150 of CANTUQ010000056.1, read as the reverse complement.
AGTTTTAAAATTTTAATAAATGATGTTAATGCTCTGATTGATTATAAATTATGATATTACTTAAAAGGTAGTGTTTTTAATGCATTGACTAAACAATCAAAATTATTTTCTCTTTGTTTTGTGCATTTTCTTTCCTTGTATCCAATTGATTTATAATGGGCATCAATAGTGCATACTGCATAAGCTAAATATTTGAATAGCTTTAGTATTTTTTTTGGTATATTCAATTCACATTGGATCGGATCGGTTCACTATGTAAATAAAGTTATTCGAACATTAATTTTTATCATTTATAAAGTTTAAATTCAAAATTTTATTTAAAAGAACAAGTATCGTAATTTTAATTATTTATAAAATTTAAATTTGAAATTTTATTTAAGTGAAAACAAGTATCGAACTATTTAAACTAATCAATATCGGTTATAACATTTTAATATTACTTAATTATATGTAAGTTATACTATTTTAGAAGGTAGATTATCTTAAAAAAAAAAAGTGGCATTGATTTTATTTAGTTTGTAAAGTATCGAATTTAAGCTTAGTAAGTCCATTTTTTTTTTAAAAAAAAAAAAAGAAAAGCATGATATAGGAGAATATTATTATGATATAATTGGGTGGATGTAAGAATTTATAGTCAATCGTGTCCTTCAAGTCGCACATTGTTTGTTACCACATCTTTTCAAACAAAGTTTCACCATAGCATGTTTTGAGTTTTAAATTAGTATGTAATTAATTCGATTATAGAATTGTGAATAGTCATTAGTTATAAACGGTTTTTTGAAATTGTCAATATATCATAAATGTAATTACTAGATTTGAAAAATCTTTCCGTCTTTCAGGATTCGATAGAATTTTTAATTTTTATATTCATGAAACATTCATTCTAATCGCCATTATAGATTATAATTAATATAATTCATTTATATTTTAATTATTATATTAATTATATTCTATTAGATATTAAAAATTTTTAGAATTCGAAATTAAAATCTAATTATTCTAATAGAATCAGAATAGATAATTTAAAATATATGTTAATTTAATAATTTATATTTTAACTATTCTAAGATCAACTTTGTAATTATAAATAAAATAATAAAATAAATTTATATTTATTATATTATATATATAATAATTAATTTCTCACTTAATAAAAATAATATAGCTGATCTTTCCATTTAATAGAAGCAATTACCTTTAAGGAATTTTTAACTATCATTTGTATTTATCATTTTCATAAAAAGAAAATATGTGACACGTTTTAGTAAAATTATATGATTATACTAACTCAACCAAAACAAGATTTGTGATTAATTAAGGCAATAGAGAATGTTAACATGTTGAATGTAATTTGGCTTCTAACGAAAAGCTCAATATATCTATTGTTTATAAAAAGTCTGTCAAAATATTTTCCCTTTAAGGACACATTCCATTCAAAAATGACAAAAATTTTCTTATACAAAAATAACAAACTCCACATCAAAATGACAAATTTGCATAACGAAAATTTAAACTGCATTTTAATTTGAGTTAATACAAATAAATCAGATGTATAAAAACACAAATAAAATCTGGACAAACTCGAAAATCAAATATGAATTCAAAATGTTAAAATCTCAATTTATTGAAACAAAAGACAAAAAATTACCAAAAAATCAAAGAAACACAAAATTAATAGCAACGAATAAATATCAAATATTCAAATTTATACCGATCTGAAAATTATTATAAAAAAATTTGAAAAAAGACAAAAACACACAGGAAAAATGCATTTTAAAGAATAAAAAGTGGAATAGAGCTGCCTCAAAACAAAAGACTTTGATTTTTTTTTTAATTAGTAAATTTGGTATAACTTATAGAAATAATGTTAAAACCAATAATGATAACTTCTATATAAGTAAATAAATAAAGTAAAAAACTTTCAATTAGCCTAATTTTTCTATTCACAAGATTTTATAAATGATAAAATTATATTTAGTTCTAGTTTTATTATTAAAGTCTTTTTTAAAAATTAAATTAAAACTTACAAGTATTTTAGGGGTGGTAATTAAGTGCGCACGCATGCGCACATGCAATTTAACGGTACAAATGCGTAAACATCAAATGTGCCTGCACACTTTATCATAACCTATATTTTAGTTTAAACAAAATATTTTCTGCTTTATTTTTTAAATTGTGAATTTACAAATTTGAAAAAATTTCAAATTTATTCCAATAAATTAGTTTGATAAATCTTCATATGGATAGAACATATGCAATTAGTTTGTCCAAATATTTATAGAGTTACCGTAAACAATAAGCACAATTATATTATAATGGTTAAAAATTAAGTGATTACCGAAAAAATTAATTTAATAAATTTAATTTATAAATTTATAATTATTACGATCGTTTAAATTTTTAATTCAAAATGATTATAATAGCTGACCAATTATCAATAACTCATCACATGTGTTGGAATCATAAATGAATAAATGGATCATAAAATTAATCCATCTTTTGAATAAAATACAATAAGTCATATAAAATTAGTGTTTTTTATACTATCAAATAAAATTATCATAGATAATTTAACTATTATAAACCAACTTTATTTTTATTATTTTAAATATTATAAAATCAGTTTTGATTTAGTTAATCGTGGCCACTGAATTTGAGAGTTATAAAATTATTGGATAAAAAATTTAAAAAATTAAATGAGAGAAGAAAAAAAATACATATGTGTAGACATTTATTTGAATCCCTAGATAAAATACTGGAATTCACAAGTGAATCCATAAGTCAAAAAGTCATCACTATTTGGATCATAAATGAGTTAGGTACGATGGGTTAAATTTTGTGATATTATTATTTTGAATTTTTATTAAAAATAGAAAATATGTATGTATAATCTATAAAAATAATTGTACATTTTTAAGCATTGCTTTTGAATTTTGACATACTGATTAAGAAAATAATTAATATATTAGAATATTATAAAAAAAATCAGTAATTGACCATATCGTTCTTTCATTAATTAACAAAGAAAAAAGCGATAACAAACATATAAATGCATTTAGAATATCAAAATAAGGATAAAATATGAAAAGTGCATTAATTTTTTCTTAAATTCTGAAAAGCGAAATTTAAAGTAGAAAGAAAAAATTCTCCAAAAGTGACGCTTAAAAATGAACGGATATAGTATTTTTTGTATTCATGTTATATAAAAAAAGTTACAAAATGGAAAATAAAATAAAATGGTCATAAATTGATTGAATCCCTAAAATTAATAAACAAATTTCAAAAGTTTTTATTTTAAAAAAATAATTTTTAAATTTGCTCTATTGCAGTATTTACTTCTTGAGGGAATTTACATAATTGGTTGATTGATATTAGAGTTCTGGTACAAAATATTTCTCATTATCTTGGTAATTAATTATTTTTTTCTCATTAACTAAAGAGAGCTATGAAATTTTTATACTTAGTTAGTATTTTGGTAAAAAATATCATAATTTTAGTGATAAATGATAATTCAAGGTAGAAATTTATTTGACAAATCCACACATCTTTTATATTATTATTGCTCCCCACTTTTTAAATGTTATATCTACTTCAAATTTATTTATCATGTCATAAACTATTGATACCTTTTAAATATCTGTCCCTTGAAATAATTATCTTGACTGATACATATCAGTATGTATATATTGTAAGGATTACGTATTTAATATTTATTTAAAAAATTAAACTAGAAAAGAAAAAAAATACATGTATAGGCATTTATTTGAACCGATCAAATAGTGAATAATGTGTACTTTTTAGTGAACCGATCAAATATCAGCATTTATCTTGACTGACATTGCCTGACTTATGTACTTTTTTAAGAATAAATTAATGCATCGGCACCCTTTAAATAAGGAACAAAGATTAGAATAATGTGTTATAAAAATTTTTTATAAAATTGGTGTATTTTCAAAATTAATTTGTTAGTTAGGGTATTTTGTTAAATGCCGCGTGAGAGATCTGCGGTATTGCTACAAGTGGTGCTGAGGCAGGTTTTAATCTTGGTTCTCCTCAAGCTTCGGATGCTGCAGCTGTCAGGAGACAATCCTACAAGAAAGGCCAGTGCCAAACTAGTAATTTTAAAACAGCAAAATTGCAATAGTGTTGACCATGTGAGTAGAAGACTAACCAATGGCGTGAGATGTTAGAGTAATCTCTTTGCTAGACCCTTTTTTGATACAATTAAGGTATTGGTGTAGTAAAGTAGCAAATCTAAAAAAAATATAAAACAATAATTAACTGATAAGTCAGCATAATGTCGAATATACACAGTAAAGAAAGAGAGAACCACATAAATGAAATTTATATTAGACAGTTCACTAATGAGTTGATTAGAAAACAACTAAAATAATCACCTGCATCATGAATGATGCCCTGTGCACAATATAAAAAAAACAAAAAAACAAAAAAACAAAAATAAAAGAAAAAAAAAGAAAGTGCAATAATTTCTTACTTTTTTTTTTCTAGAAACTCATGCTTCAAATTGCTATTGAAAGTCTCAATAATTGCTGCCAAATGTCACGGGTCATTACCTTATCTCTAAAAGACGTCTTGTTGAGGTGTGTAGCGTGCATATTTATAAATTCAGGACCCCTTTTACCTATCCGATGTGAAATTTTTTTGTCCATGACATACTTCCTCACTCAATCCTGTGATGCTCTTGTCACAGGTGGGGTCTCCGCATACTTCACTCTCGGGGCGCTTGGCATGGATATCGGGTTCGGATCGGGATCGGCTCTAATACCACTTATCACGGGCCATTACCCTCTCTCCAAAAGACATCTTGTTTAGATGTGCAGTGCCTGTACTTATAAGTCTAGGACTCTTTTTACCTATCCGATATGAGATTCTTTTGTCCATGATATAAAACTTTCTTTTGTCCATGATATAAAACTTTCTCTACTGTTGAACCCCTATATATCCACAAATCCGATTAACTGATGACACAGCACAGTGCAAAAACCAATTTTGTAAATATATTCTCAAAACACATTATTCTAATATTTGTCCCTTAGACAACCGATTGCCATCATAAAATTTATGCCTTGTGTTGTGCGAGTTGTGAAAAAATGGAATTTTAAAAAATGACAAAAAGTTTAATCCAGCGGACCTATAAAAAGAAACTGCAGGCAGGCTGTAAAAGGAAAAAAATGAAAAAGTTAAAAAGATGAATGTTGAGGCAGTTTTCTGCTTCTCCCATCGGCACTATCGTCTTCTAGGGCAAAATAACGTTCTTGATCAGGCCGTAATCCAGCCACTATCAACTGCCGCTAGTAACCTCAGACGCCACCGCGAAGGCAATCTGGAGTCGCCGTCGCTTCTGAGGATTCAATGTCAGGAATCGCCATCGTCACCCCCGATTTTCTCGAGTTAAATATAGCTTAACCCCGTCACTATGCGTCAACGACGCTACAGCCACCATCTGCGGTGGAGGCACTGCTATGTCCGGGAATCAGTGGTGGATCTCCAGTTTCTTGGTAACCTGTTCTCTGTTTTTAAATCTATTTAAGATCCGATATGTGTTTTTAATTCAAATGTAAATACAGATTCATGACATCAACTTCTGGAGAGATTTCTAATCTAGCCAAGCAGTATCTGTAGCAAATCTGGAACTGCCAATCCAACGATAAGGTATATGAATATTTTATGGATGATATATATATATATATATATATATATATATATATATATATATTACTTGACATCTAAATGACCTCTCTTCATTGTGGTTGCTGAGTGTTATCATATATATTTTTGCCTCTTGTTCTTTACCTGTTAACTTAATGAGTTTATCTATTAATTATAATTGTAATGCTTCTCTCTTAGCTTTCTTTTATTGCAAAATCTGATGCTCATTCCCTTTCTACTCTATGAGTAGTTTTTGCATTCTATATCGTGAAATGGAATTATGATGCATTCATTCTCGGTCATGGTTGTTTGAGGTTTTTGGCTTGCTTTTTCAATTATTTCCTTGATTACTTCTGGAGGTATTATTTTGGGTTGAAATCCTTATCTGAACTTTTATTTTGGGCCTTATCCTTATGATCTAATCAGCAATGTGGTTTTGTCAGTTAACACATAGGTCTTGGTTTGAGTATGTAAGCTAGATTTTGGAATAGAAGAAAACAAGTTGAAACATTTCCATTTGATGTTTAAGTTCTTCCATTGGATTATTATCCACATGTAGTTCCTCCATAATTTAAAGACGTCTAAGGCGCTACAAAGCTGAATTTTATTGGTTCAGCTCTGTAGTGTGATGAAATATTCACTCGAATCCCTCCTCTGATACAAGTGAACTAATTAGTGTCTCTGATATTTATTTATGTTAATACTTTTATCTTTCTGTTAGTTTTTCTCTTAACTATAATAGTCAAGCCCCCTCAGAGTTGGTAGTATCCCTCACATTTATTTATGGTACTTTCAAAATTAAAAATAATAGTCTTATTTGGTTTGAAGTACATTTTTCAAGAGAAAGTAGATATTTTATGAATTTGTTTATAATTACATTAGAAATTGAAAAATTTTATTATCGAACTTTGATTAATTATTTAGAAAAAAAAAAGATAAAAGTTTGTTATTATTATTGTTATATTAAGATAAATAACCAATCTGGGAGTTTATTTTGTTTATTATTTTTCACATACAAATATAAAGATTTATCAGTTCTTTATTTTTTAATTTTTGTTGAGAAAAGTATCTTTTTACATCAAGAAAAGAATCTAAGAGTTGGACATACTTGTTTGTAACCGAGCTGCATCTCCAGTATCCCTTTGAGGCAGATAGTAGGTCATTTAAAATCGTCTTTCTCATTGATTTAACTTATCATATTTGGCTTGTAATTACTTGTGAAATTTGCCACTTACAAATGGAAAAGTCACTAGAAGAGTAAAAAAAAATGATGAGGAGCATGTTTTCCAAGAAAAATAGAACCAATGACCGGGAAATGCTTTGTTAATTACATTTACATCTATTACGTCCCAAAAGAAGCTAAAACACTATATTTGTAGTTGGAGGAAAAGGAGATTGAAACATTGAGAATTAAAGCATAGAATCTTTTATGCATTTTTTGAATAGCTTATAAGAGCTCTCATAGGCTTGTCATATATTTTCAATATATTATATTGTCATTAATTGGCTAAATTATTTTTGTCAAGCTTGCCCCAGGCACCGATTACTGTTTTCCAGCTTATTTATGCATATAATTTTTATTACTAAGATAGAACTCCTTTCGTGGCAGTAAAAGTGAATTCTGATTACTTTTTATATTTCCATATCTCATGTGATTGTATATAAAATAAATAGACATGCTCGAGTACATTTATTTTGATATGAGAAATTACTGAAGATGTTTCTTGAAAGATTTTGCAATAATTATTTTGAGTGTGGTCCTGTAATAAGAGGCATATGCTCGCAATGTTTATTTCCAAATATATATAACCATGGCCAGGATTTTGCATGAGAAAGGAAAAGGACCTGAAGGAGATTTGTGAAAGATTTAAGAACTTGATATTTGTGAAAGATTTAAGAACTCAATTGAAGCTAACTCATTGTTGAAAATATCTCTCTTAAATATCTGCATAGACTACATTAATCTATTTTCCAGTGACTCAACAAATAATTTTGTTGAATTCTGCAAATGCATAAAAAGTATTCTGTCCTAAAGTTTATTTATGTTATTTTCTGGTACCTTAACTTGTCAAATACATAAATATTTGTGGTTAAATATTTTGCTGAGCTTAATGTAAGCTGTAAGATTTTTGTTTTTGCTGTTAGCTATGAAACTTGGTTTCAGTTTAGATGTAATTGGTAAATTTATGCCTTTGAGATCAATAAATGACATATTGTTTGCCTTTGGAGCTTCATGATTCTTTCGTGCAAAACATTTGCGCACTTTTTCTGTATTTATAATGCCAGTGCTCTCGCTCTAAAGTATGAATCTCGTTGTCAAAGTATGAATGAATGCAGGTTTGGACGCTAATGTGGCTATGGTTTTTATGATTGAGAGCAGGTTGTCTTCTCTTTAAATGGGCTCCCAGATGGCTATTGCGGCACAACAGACACCATTACCTCTTACACCTGCTTTGTTAAAATATCCTTTTCCTTTCTTTGTTTCTTATTTTCTCTGCCCTTTTTTTTTATATGCCTCTCAAATGTAATTTGATGGTTTAAATGTTGTAATCCTTATATTTTAGGTGCAATAAGGGAAATTGAGTAAGGTATGGGAATTGAATTATTAGGAAAATATAAATATGATTTGGTGGACGAGGTAAAAAACAGTTACGGGGTATTTGAGCCGCCCATAAAATCATTACCTAAACGCTTGATGAATACATATATGAAGCCAATTGATTTGGGTCCAATGAGGCCCAATATATGTGAATTGGGCCTAGGTGTTACATATAACATATGTGAAAGGGGCCATACCTGGCCCAAATGGGTATGAATTGGGTGAGTCCCAAATACATACAAATTGGGCCTATAAGAAGCCCTTATATGCGCATTATGAGCCCATCAAAAACCGAATTAAGTATGATTGGACCTATATGAAGCCATATTAAAAATATACAAGGCAATATTGAAAATAGGCCTATTTCTAAATTCGAATTGGGCCCATATGAGGCCCAAATACAAATGAACTGGACCTATATAAGCGCACATGTGCAGAAATGGACCAAAAGAAGCCCATATATTTGCAGAATGGCCCATCTCAGGCCCAAATAAGTATGGATTGGGTCTAATGAAGCACGTATATTTCCAGAATGGGCCCATCTTGAGCCCAAATAATTATTAATTGGGCCTATATGAAGCCCAAATATGTGAGAAATGGGCCCACCTCGGCCCAAATACATATGAACTAGACCCATATCAGCAGAATGGGCCCATTGAATTGGGCCCTTTGAGGCCCAAATATATATGAACTGGGCCTATATGAAGCCCATTTATGGGGCAGAAGGGCCCATCTCAGGCCTAATAACTAGGAATTGGGCCTCAATGAAGCCCATTTATGTGCTGAAGGGCCCATCTCTGGCCTAATAAGTAGGAATTGGGCCTCAATGAAGCCCATATATGTAAGAATTAGGCAAATTTAAGGCTCAAACACAAACAAATTCGCATAATGAGTCCATCTGAAGCCCAATTAAGCATGATGGGGACTATCAAATCATATGTGAAAATAGGCCCATGTATAAATTCGAACTGGGCCTATAAAATGCCTATCTCTAGCCCATTGTACTGTTGGGTTGTAGATGTCCATTTCATTTTTTAAATGGAGCTAGGCCCAAAACGGCAAACAATATGTCCAAAGGCCCATAAGTAGTTCGAATTAGGCCATCGTAGGGCCATTTCCAGCCTAGGGACTAAGTGACCGACCACTTTAATAAATTATAGTTTCGAAATTGAACCATTCGTACAAGCTATACATTCTACATGAAATTTATGCCTACTAACCGCAAGATCCATCATAGATTCAACGGTTGTAAATATGGCCCATTTACTGTCGTTTCGGTTCATTGTATTATCAATTACAATAGTCAGTAATTTGAGAAACATTAAAAAAAAAAAGAAAAAAAGGAAGAAAAGAAAAAGAAAAAGAAAAAGAGAAGAAGACGAAGAAAAAAAAAACCTGTTCTCAATCAAGAAAACCATAGCATCTAAACCTGCATTCATATACTTTGGCATTAGGAACTTAGAAAGGCGAATAATATGTCATCTATTAATCATCAAGATATAAATTTATCAATTATATCTAAACTACAGACAAGTTTCCATAGCTAAAAACAAAGACAAAATCCTACAGCTTATTTTATTCTCAGTAAAATACTTGACCCAAAATATTAATGTATTGGACCAGTTAAGTAACAGAAAACAACATGAGTAAACTTTAGGACAGGATACTTTTTGTGCAATGGCAAAATTCAGCAAAATCATCTGTTACAAGGTCACTGAGCAACAGATTATTGCAGTTTATGCAGATATTTTAAGAGTCATATTTTCAACAGAGAGTTGGCTTAAATAGATAATTTATTCAAAAAAGTTGTTAAATCTTTCCTAAATACCAAGGAAAAAGAGACACCAAATAACATAGAACAAAGTGATAAATGAGAGCTTGTAAAGCTTACAAATGCCACTTGCACGCTGAGTTCACCTTCCTTTTCCTTTCTGATACAGAATCCCAGCCATGGTTATATCCATGTACACATATACGGAAATAAATGTCGCAAGCATATGCTACTTATTAAAGGAAACATTTATTGTAAAATCTTTCAAGAAACATAAATAATTTCTCATATCAAAATAAATGTACAATCACAAGGGATATGGAAATATAAAAAGTAACACTGCCATGACTGCAAGCGTTTGTAAGAGGTTTTATGCATCAACTCTCAAAGTTTTTATCTCCTTTTCCTCTAAAAATGACCACAACTGCAAATATAGCAAGTCCAACTCTTTGCTTACAAAACTCAAATACCCCAGCTTAACATTCACATAAAGTAACCTCAGTTTGCAAACCAAAATAATCTTTCTTTTCTCCTCTGAATGATTTATGGTCGCTAATAAATTAGTTAAGTTAGCATTACAACTTGACATAAAAGAAGATTTCCTTTTCTTCAGGAACCTTTGTAATTAAATAAAAAGGTTTCACAAGGCGAGTCAGTTTAAATATTACAAATTTAAGATCTAAAAAGTGAAATTATAAATAAACATAGAAAACTTCAAGCTACTGCAAGCTTCTATTTTTTATTTTGCCACACAAAAAACTTTTTGAATTGAATAGAAAAAGATGTCACTCATAACTAGGGCTGTGCAAAATCGAACCAGAACCGAAAATCGAATCGGTTCGATTCGTTCGGTTCTAAACCGAAATTAAATTTCGGTTATTTCGGTTCTTAAAATTGTAAAACCGAAAGAACCGAACCGACCGACATTTTTTAAACTCACCATTTTGCTTATATATATATATATATATATATATATATATATATATAACCTAAATCTAAATATACACTATAATTATATTTATTTACATATATGTTTTTTTTTAATTGAAGTATATTAAATATATTATTAATAAAAACTTATGTTGTATTTATTTTTAATGTATTTTTTTAGTGTATTTTTGTTAATTTATTAGGAAAATAATATGAAAAATTTATGCATAATTTTTTTAGCTATTTTAAATGGTTTTATTTTATTGAATATAAGTTAATTTAATTTATGAATCCATACAAGTTAAAAAATTTATAAAAAAAATCTATATTTGTGAATAACCGATTGGACCGGACCGAACCGACTAAAATTATTTCGGTTTATTCAGTTTCGGTTCTAAAAATTTCGGTCCGGGGTTCGGTTCTAAAAATTCCTCAAATTCGGTTTTCGGTTTGGTCCAAAACCAAACCGAACCGACCATTTGCACACCCCTACTCATAACCTCTGTTTTCAATGCTATTTGATATTGCTTCATTTTTCGAGTATTTTTTTCTTGATGTAAATGAATACTTTTCTCAATAACAATTGAAAAACAAAAAACTAATAAGGCTTTATATTTGGATTTGAAAGACAATAAACAATATAAAATCTTAAATTTGGCTTTTAACTCTTTTTTTAATTAATTAATCAAATTTAGCAATAAACGAACTTAATTTTCAATTTTAAAGGGATAAAAAAAACTTTTAAAATATCTACTTTCTCTAAAAATAATGCACTTTAAACCTAATAAGCCTATTTATTATTTTATTTTCGGAAGTCATGGAAATGAAATAATGGATAGTACCAAATGTGAGGGGGTTTGGCTATTATAATTAACAGAAAAATTAAAGTGTTAACATAAATAAATGTCAGAGACACTATTTAGTTCACTAGTATGAAATGAGAGATAAGTGAATATTTCATCACATTGCAGACTTGGTCCAATAAAATCTAGTTTATTTGTGTCTTAGACATCTTTAAATTGTGGAGGGACCAATAAAATCCAGCTTATCAGTGCCTTAAACATCATTAAATTGTGAATGGACTACACCTGGATCCTATTATCCAATGAAAGAACCCAAATATCAAAAGGAATATTTCAATCTGTTTTATTTTCTCTGTTCCTGAATGTAGTCCACACACTAAAACCAAGACCTGTATGTTAACTCACAAAATCACATCGATGTTTAGATCATGATTTTTTAAATGAAATGCCCAACTAAAAACTTAGATAAGGACTTCAACCTAAATAATACCTCAAAAAATCATTGAGGAAATGATTGAAAAATCAAGCCAAAAATCCCAAACAACCATGATTGAGAAAGTGCAAATGAAGATAGAATCATACTAGATATTGCAGGCTCTTAATTTTCTTCTTCCATAAAGATCACAGTTAGAATTGACACAATATCCCAAAGCGGCCACCTTGCACAATTTGGCTTATGCCTTGCTGCTGTAACTCCGATAAAAAGAGAGAATAGAGCTTTTGGTTTTTTCATATTGTCAAAGAGTTGAATAATAAAAATAGATAGCGAGTACCTACTCGAATTGATGGGGTCATGTAGGAACAACGTTCAAGTCTACCGGTCTGTTAGGATACTTTAACTGAAAACATCAAGGCACTTCCATTTGACACCTATCGTAATTATAAACAGCTCATCTCGTCGAGCATTACTCAATAGAGGCACACCTAGAAAATGGCAATGGAATCCACTCTTTCCCTGCAGGTTCGAGGTCATAGGCTTAAGCTATAGATTGCATATAAAGATTAACCAAAAAAAAACTTTGACCTAGCATGACATCGAAAAGAAAGATTCATAAGGTGTATTAGTTCGTATATTATGACTTGCAGCTGAAATGAGATAAACCATTGATAACTAATTACGAAGGCAAAGAGATTTATGGTATTGAGTAGCATGAACGCTAACTTGCACCCTAACTTGCAAGATTAGGTCTTTAAAAAAAAATGAAAGCAACGCCAGTGCCATTGTGGTAGTCTTGAGTGATGAACTCTATTTTTGGATGAGGTGCACAAATATTTAAGAGAGATGATATATCATAATCCTCTCTCTGTTCGGATAAAGGCGAGATTGGGGTCGATGTAGTGATGGACAGAAGAATCGCAATGTTTGCCTAATCCTTAGGATTGATATTAAGCATCCAACTTTTCTAAGGAATACCAAATAGATTTTTCAGAGCAGAAAATCGAGGGAGACGTCAGCAGTTCTTGATAGTGAATCCTTAGAAGCGATGAACGACGACTCCAGATAGCGTTCCCTGTGGCTTTCGATGTTACTAGCGGCGGTTGGCGGTGGCTGGATTAAGGTCCGATAAAAAATGTCATTTTGCCCTAGAAAAAGTTAGCACCGGTGGGAGAATTGGAGAACTGCCTCACCTTTCGTTTTTGTAACTTCTCTTTTTTTTTTATAAGGGTTCTTTTTCTCAAAGGAAAAAGTGTGAGCAAATTTTTATTAAGTCATAAAAATGGATAAAAAATATATCCTTATTTTAGACAGAGTTCATAAAATAAACGGCAGCAAATATCGATATATCAACATTCACTTATAAAATATCTCTCTTGATCAACTTTAAAAAAATGGCTAATGTGTTTTTTTTACCTCTCAATTTTTTTAAGCTCATTTTGCCTCAGAAGTTAGTTTTTTACTACATTTTTGTCCCTAAATTCAATTTTGTTGTATGATTTTTCCCTTTGAATAAATAGAAAAGTTGCGTGTCTAACAGCACGAACGGTAGCTAATTAGATTGCGATATGTGAGTTTTCTCTCCTACTCATCCATCTAGTTAGCAAAAAAACTAAATAAATAACTCTATCCTCTCATCTCTCCTCTTCCTCCTCCTAAAATTTTTAGGTCATTCATGAAAAACAAGCAACGAAATTTTTATCAAATTATGAATTTCTTTCATTATCAATAATATGCAAGTCTCGTATTTCTATTTACTCTTTCTCTTTGTAGAAATTGCTATTTTTTTTAATAAACATGAAATTACAGAAATTAAAAATTTTGAGTGTGCAACTTCTGTTCAAAGCAAATTAGATAAAATTATGATTATCCAAATGCAATTTCCATCCTTCAAATTGAAGGAAAAGGAGTTTAGACCATACTAAAAAAAAAATCAGCTCGATCTAACAGCAAATGACTAAAGATGAAACTAGTCACTGTATAGGATACCCAAAAAACAGTCCGCTTTTTGCAACAAAACCTTAACTTTCAGACCTTCAAAAATGATCACCACCATTTAAAATGAATAAATATGTGTCTTCTAATTGTCCATCAAAATTCATGTTGATCAGAGTTCCGATGGATGTCCGATCGTTGGAAGAAGTAGGCCAGGTCAAGTGTAAAAAATTCAAGATGAGGAGGAGGAGGAGGAGGAGAGAGAATTAGAGAGGAGAGACGAGAGATTTTTTTTGCATTTTTGCCATGTTATCAAAGTTGCATCCATGTGTGTGTTGATGTGTCGTGTTCTCATTGGGCGCTGTTAACTCTGTTAGACACGTGGCATTCCGTCCAGTTCAAAAGCAAAACTGCACTAAAAAAACTAATTTCGTGGGCAAAATGGATTCAAAAAAGTTGAGACGTAAAATCACCCAATTTCAATAGTTGAGGGGCAAAAAAGTATTTTAGCCCTTTTAATTTTTAAGATTACTAGTAGAGAGATTTGACACGTAGATGCTGATGTGGCATATTGGTATTGGCTGCAGTTTATTCCATTTGACAGCTGGACTTTTTCGTCCAAAATGAGAGCATATTCTATCTATTTTTATGACTTCAGAGATAAAAACCGACCAAAAAATTTTGAATGCATTTTCACCCTATTTACAATAGTTTGAGGGCAAAAAAACCTCTTATCCTTTTTTTTTTAAGAAAAAATCTTGCCTACAGTTTCTTTTTATAGGTCCACTAAATGTCATTTTTGTTCAGGATAAGTGCAAATTATATTGAAATTTGTGCATATTTGCTTTCAAAGTATAATTTATAATAAATTTGCTTTGGTATACATTTGCTCTTTAAATATATTTTTGGGTTAAAATTATTTTCGTTTTTATGCTATTGGCAAATTTGCTTGAATTTAATAGAACTATAAGTATACAAATAAAGACACACACGGTAGGTAAAGAGAATAGTATATTGATTAAACTTGCTACATTTATACTGTAAATTGATATTTTATTTTAATTCTTGAAAAAATGTTAAAATTTTTTTATTACTAGACAACTTTTTGTTTACTTATTTAGAGTTCGGTTATTTTAATAAGTTTAATATTATAAATTTTAATCATTTTTTAAAAGTTAAAAAAGGATCCAATTTATATTGTGCATGTGACAACCTTATATGGCTACTATCAGTCTGCTATGTATTATTTGTTTACTTATCTGAAATCTCATTATTTTTAGTGTTAAATTTGATCCATATACATAATAATAAGAGCAGTTTTGGCCCAAAAATACATTTAAAGAGTAAATGTATTATATTTTTAATATTTTAGGAGTAAATTTGGCCCAAAATATACTTAAGGATAAATTTATTTATTTATTTTTGTTAAAGGGCTATATAGTAGACCTAGCAATTAAGTCGAATCGGACGGGTTCGATTCATTTCTTTTTAACATCGTTATTTTCAGGTGGGTCATGTCTTTTTTTGAGTGGATTCGACTCAGGTTTCGGATCACAATTAGAAGTAAAAATTTATACATAAAGCCAAACCAATTGGATTGAAAATAATTTGATATATTTTGTTCAATTTTAAAATATAAATTTGATTATATCGATTAGATTATCAATATTCAAAAATCGCTAAAATTGTACTGGTAAAACTATTAATAATATTTCATAATTTTGATGCCGAAACTAAGAGAACGACGGCCATGAAAATAAAGTGGACGGCGACGAGAGGGATGAGCAATGAAAAACAGATGAAAAAGTGGAAATATTAGAAATTTGAGATTTTGACAATATATGAAGGTGAAAAAGTTATAACAATATATAATTCATGGAGGTAATATTAATAAATGGTACCTACCTTTTATACCACAGAAACTCGTTGCGCAAGCGTCTATAAGGATCCTGTTTATTTTGGTCACTGGCCTGGCTTTTATCCATATGCGGGATAACAATAGCTTATTCACAATCTAAAAGCCCCCTGAAAGATCAAGACAAAAATAAGCGTGAGTGAAAACGAGTAGTCTTACGGCATGTACGTTTTCTTGTTACCAAATATTGAAATCTCTCATCTATTTATGGAGATCCTAAAAGGTAAAGACATATGTCTAGTATAACCCAAACTCTTTCTGAGATAAAATTTGGTAATTTTAATCAAATTAGATTACTTAATTTTATATGGATTGAACTTTTATCCAAATTAGAGTTATGGGCGTACGCAAACTCTATCAATATATATTTTATTAAAATATAATTATACATATACTAATGAAAACAACATTATATTGAACCCCTGGCAATTGACATTAGAATTCTTTTAGTTTTTTTCTCATTTTTATCTTTCACTTACTACTCAAAATTTAAACAATTAGATATTTATATTTTTCAATAATTTAATTTTTATATGAAATTTGGGATGAAAACGTTAATAAAATTATTTATATATATATAAACTATAATTTATAAATAAATATAAAAAATAAAATTTAATTGAAAAAATTAAAGTCACGTGTTTGGATCGGATTTTAGGCGTTTTTGAATAGATTTTTCAAATTTTAAATTTGAATTAGGTTCAATTCTAAATTTTTTGAGTTATTCGGGTTTGGATAATCGGATAAAAAATTGATAAATCTACTAAATAGGGATTCAATAAATAAATTAAGCTATTTATACTTTTATCGAGTCCATTTTATTTTTAAAAAAATTAAAATCGAGTTAATATATGCTTTAAAAATTAAAATTTATACTTAGGGACTTTTTTTTAAATAATGTTTTTTTTTTAAAATAATTAGAATTTTAAGATTTTTTAAAATATTTGAAATTTTAAGGTGTTTTACAATTTTTCAGTACAGTGCTGTAAAATTGGACACCCATTTCCGCAGCACTTTGCTGCGGAAATAGAACCTTTTTTTTTTTTTTTTGCATTCGGGCAGCTTTTCCACTTTTTTTTATTTTATTTTTGGAATGTAAAAAATCCTTATTTTATTAATACGGGTAATTTTTTTTTTATCCAATTTGATAAATACAACAACCTTTTATTAATGTGAAAAAATATTTTCATTTTACTTAATTTGATAAATAGAATAAACAAAATTATAGATAAATAATAATTTATTAAAGTTTGAAATTAATAATATTTTGTACAATCAAAATAACTCAAAATATAAATAATATATTCATTATATATATACATAATTAAAAATAAATAATATTTTGTGTTAATGAAACAATATATATATATATATATATATATAATTTCATTAAAATAAAATGTTATTTATTTTTGATTATGTATATAATGAATGTATTATTTTTATCTTGAGTCATTTTGATTGTATAAAATATTACTAATTTCAAATTTTAATAAATTATTATTAACCTTTTTTTATCCTATTTATCAACTTAAGTAAAATAAAAATATTTTTCTCATATTAATAAAAGATTATTCTATTTATTAAATTGGGTTAAAAAATATTTTACATGCATTAATAAAAATAAGGGTTTTTTCATCCAAAAATAAAATAAAATTAAAAAATTAAAAAGAAAGATGAGAGCTTTTCCAAATGAAAAAATTGCACAAAAAAAAAACAGTTTCCATTTTTGCAGGAAAGTGCTGCGAAAATGGGTGTCCAATTTCCCAACAGTGTCCAGCATAATTGTAAAACACATCAAAATTTTAAGTGATTTTTTAAAAAATATTATTTAAAAAAAATTCCCCTATATTTATCGATATTATCACATTCCGATTTGTTTGTCTTTTAATAAAAGTGAGAGAAGAAAAAACAAAAGACATTCACGTTCAATAGCTGAAGATTCTTACAGGGTAACGCCGTAACGGATCATTGACCCAAAGAATAGTTAATTAATTTCCGCTTTAGATATTCTTCAGTCTTCCCCTTAGCTCCTAATAATCACCAGAAAAGCGGCGTCGGTGTCCAGTCGCCGCTCCGAATCAATAAGGCGGCCGCAAAAAGTGAATCTTTTTAACGGTTAATGGCGGCCGCTCTTTTTCTTAGCTTTCTTTCTCTCACTTTTCTGGTATTCTGTTCTTCAATCCCTATTTCCACTTCGTCTTATCACAAAAGTCTAATTATCCATTAATTTTATTTCCAAACCCTATTTTTTTTCTTTTTTTTGGATTTGGGGAGTTAGTTTATAGCGTAATCGGCGTAGACTGAAGACGGAGTCTCTGGCAATGGAAGAGACTGGCCAGCTCAAACGGGCGTTAATTGATACCAGTGCTGGAGCTATCGCTGGTGGAATATCTCGCACCGTCACATCGCCTCTTGATGTCATTAAGATTAGATTCCAGGTGATCTTTTGTTCTGATGTTGAATTGTGTAGAAAAGGAAAAATAAATAAATAGCTTGGGTGAAAAAGTGAGACTTTTCTAAATTGCATTAGCTTTATTTCTCAGTCCTTTGATTAATTCTGGTATTACTAAATTATGTACTGAATCAAAGTTAGCTTCTTATATGTTTTAGAGCTTTCGCGTTCGTGAAAATTTAATGCCAAGTTGCTGTGCTCTAGGCAACATGCTTTTAAGTTTCAATTTTTGTGCGAATGAATATGATATACAATTTGCACCAATGTACCCACAAAAAATTGTTGAAATGTGACTACAGGCGCTGGTGGTGATACTGAAAAGAAATTTTGATGTTTTTTGCCAGGTTCAATTGGAGCCCACTTCTTCATGGGCTTTAATTCGTGGAAATTTGAATGCGCCATCTAAGTACACTGGAATGTTACAAGCAACAAAGGATATATTTAGAGAGGAAGGGTTACCGGTTTGTGTCCTTTTGCTTATTATTTGTCATTCTAATTCTGTTTTAATGAGTTCCTTCTTGATATTCTCATATTTAATTTTATGAACACTCTTGTATCATATTCTGCTTTCACTGGAGAACTGCTGGTTGATGTAGGGTTTTTGGCGTGGCAATGTCCCAGCTTTGCTTATGGTTATGCCATATACTGCCATACAATTTACAGTGTTACACAAATTGAAAACTTTTGCAGCTGGCTCTTCAAAGTCAGGTATTATCATGAATCAATATCTCAACAATGGGCTATTTTTTTATACGATGAGAAGAAATTATAACTTTTGGATAATTGAAACGACATCTGTATGAAATAAAAATGACTTGAATTTTAGTTTCTTCTTCTTATTTTTTTTTCAACTAATATTCATATATATGATTGAAATGCAATACAATAGCATGAAATAATACATTTTTAACTTGCCAAAGCCTTACATGAATATTTTCTGGTAAAATCTCACTATTATCTGATCCTTCTTGGAGTCATATGGACTAGAAACTACTGTGAATTTGGTGATTGCTTTAAAACAAAGTGGGAATATAGGTTTTTGTGAGCATTATATAGAGGTAGGCTATAAACAGCTCTGATTTCATGTGTTTCGGTTGGTATTGCTTCATGTAACATGAGTAGTTATGTCTTTGGCCCATTTAGAGATTTTAAAACTTCCTTTTCTAGTTAGACTTTCATACTATGCTGTCTTGAAGTTCTTATTTTTCATGTGCTTTTTGCCTTTGATGATGCAGAAAATCACATTCAATTAAGTCCTTACCTCTCTTATGTTAGTGGAGCCTTAGCAGGGTGTGCAGCTACAGTGGGATCATACCCTTTTGATCTTTTAAGAACCATATTGGCCTCACAGGGTGAACCTAAGGTATAGAATATGTGTATGTAAAATAATATGTTTATTTTTTTTTCTCAAACAATTTAATGTTACAATGTCTTTTGATCTGCATTTTACTGAATCATTTTCTGCTCAGTTTCTCTTGTAACTGTTGCACTTATGAAATTATGCATTTATGATTATGAGTTATCTTTTCTAAGGTTTCAAATTCTACATATCAATTATTGCAAGGTCTAGTACAAATGAGAATATCCTCTGGTACCTTCTTTTCATGTCTATGCTATAGTACACCACATTGGACATTTGGCGTTCCAGTTTTGTGTTTGGACAGCTCATGTTTTGCTTCATGTGTTGGTGAATTCCATCTGTTAACAGCTTCCCTGGCTTCATATAAGTCAGCTTGTCTTGATTTTTTCTTTAAGTGTCTGCTTGCACTTTGGTGAGTCTTATTGAAGCAAAGTCTGGAAATTATGAACACTTCACTGGCGATTGCTTAAAAGATTATTATTATTATTATTGTAGCTTAGCTTGCCTTCAAATTGTTTTGCTCCACATACTCATAGTCACTTTTGCCCCAGGCAGGGATCAGCTTTGGTAAAATAATCTAGCTCTATTATGCTTTGGCAGTTGTCCTTGCTGGCCCAGTTGGGTCTTTTATTAGTGTTATGTAAATATTTTATTCACCATTAAGTTCAAATGTTCCAGTGCAAGTTTCATTTTATGTTCTTATTTTCTTTCTTCTATAAGACCAGTGTTTGTGAAGCTGTCTATGGACTTTCACAGCATATTTGTTGCTTGACTAATAAGCATTGTTATTCAGGTGTATCCAACAATGAGGTCTGCATTTCTTGATATTGTTAGAACTCGTGGCTTCAGAGGTTTATATGCTGGGTTAACACCAACACTGATTGAGATTGTTCCTTACGCTGGCCTCCAGTTTGGCACCTATGATACATTTAAGCGCTGGACAATGGTACCGTTTGCCTCTCTTTTTAGTCACGTTTTCTAAGTGTGTATAGTGTTATTTGGGATAAGGAAGCAAATGAACAAGAATTTTAGCCATCAAGCTATTGACATGATAGGGCAACATCATAATGCATCAGATAATAGTGTTTGGACTTTGGATCATCCAGAAAGTCCGGTTATGTGCATATTCTGGATCACGGTAGTAGTTGATTGGCACTGGAATTTAAGCTCTGCTTTTAGCTCTTTTTTAATTCAGTGGAAAATGAGAATTATTCATAAATTTTTCTATATAAGTCCTTCCATATAAGGGGCTTTTCTTTAGAGGCAGTCTTTAATTTTAATAAATTGTAGCTGGAATCTCGGACAAAATGACACTAAATTGGCTTAGCCATACTTAAAATTTCATTGGTTTGCCATATAAATATTAAGATTTTGTGAGTAGTGCAACTTTAAGCATTGCATTCTGTATAATGGTCTTCTTCTGGGGAGAACTTTTTTTTTTAAGAAACTTTCCAAAGATTAGGTAGTGTTGTGGATACCATGCATGATTGTTCATGGATGTTCTCTTTGCTTTCTCCTTATGCATACTGAATCATTTTGGACCGGTTCGTTTTGCTGCATCAACTCTAGGCCTGGAACCGCCGCATGTCTTCCAATTCAAGCTCAACCAGCACTGAGAACAACCTCTCGAGCTTTCAGCTTTTTATCTGTGGACTTGCTGCTGGGACATGTGCTAAACTTGTCTGTCATCCTCTTGATGTTGTCAAGAAAAGGTTCCAGGTACATATCCGGACTTCTTGAAGTCTTTCTCATCAAATCGTTGTTGATTTAAATGTTAGAAATTTTTTCATCTCAGATCGGTTATTCAAAGTGAATGTGGTGCTATTAGTCATAACATTCTGGCTGTTGGTACCTTTGCCGCTACAAAATGAATTGCTTAATGATGAATTTGGCAAGTCTGAATTTGTTGATTATTTTTATTTTAACTGCAACATAGATTGGGCATCTTCCTTGATTTGGGTCTCTGGAATGATACGACGATACGAATGTTAAATGGATTCAACCTTATTGAAAATCAAAATAAAAACCCCATATTGATCAGCAAAGAGGCGATTTTGCCTTGAGTGGTGGTGAGGTGCCTGAAATTTCCTGATGCTCTGATATTAAATTCAAACAGTTGAAAATGCAATTTTAGATTATTCAAAAGCCTGCAAGTGTTAGCTTCTAGCTGATTTATGTCACCAGGATATTTTCGAAGAATATTAGCTTGGGGACTTTTCTTTTTCTCAGTTCTCTTGCCCTTTTTTATTTTTTAAAATGTTTCTGCTTTCGCAGATTGAAGGGCTACAGAGGCACCCTAAATATGGTGCTCGAGTTGAGCACCACGCATACAGAAACATGCTTGATGCTCTACGCCGAATCTTGCAGGCAGAGGGTTGGGCTGGTCTCTACAAGGGTATTATCCCATCAACTGTCAAGGCTGCACCAGCTGGTGCTGTAACGTTTGTAGCTTATGAATTGACATCAGACTGGCTAGAGTCTGCTTTGACTTGAAGCTAACAGATTCTTTTTGCTATTCTATTTGCTTCGTTAATCATTGGGTTGTCCCATTCTTTTCAGTATAATCTTAGAAGGAAGCGGAAATAGTTGTTTTCCTTAGTTTGTCATCATTATAGGAATTTGAGTGTACGTCTATAGAGTAAAAAAAGATTGTAGAGCCGAAAACAATTTTGTACTTGCTTATGAAGTAGACAGCATTTTTCATTTTCTTAAGCTGAAATCAACACAAGAGTCTCTTGTAGCATTATTGTTGCCCCAATTTTAAATTTTTGATCCCCAGAATTCCTGAACTATATCTGCTGTTGTAAGAGTATCAAAATCCTTCAACTCAACGTGGTCAAATCTCCTATTTTAGCCATAAAAATGAGCAGAGCAAATACAGAATATGGAAATGAAGTAAAATTTCTCATCTGCGAAGCCTCAAAAAGTATGGAATATCAACGGCCAAGGCAAAAATATTCTCGACCTGTCAGTTTCTGTGATTAAATGAATATGTTTATCCAAAAATATTCCTCGCAAAAACAGGTTTGTGCTCAGCAAAATTCCGATACATGATGTACGGTCAACATATTTGATCAACATATTTGATTCTCCGTGGAGGACAACATATAATATATTCTCAACTCCGAAAATTTTGAATTAGTGGAATGGATTCTCCTTTATTGAGCATAATATCATGTTAGTAAATTGCAGAAAAAGGAACCCAGTAATCACTCTGAACTTTTCTATTTCTGGCTGTCTTCTCGAGGCAGTGATACGAACTGCAAGATCCGCTGAACCTGTGCAGTTTCAAGATGAAACTTCTCTGCGATCTGGTGGATATCCATAGGTCCATTATGACCTTCAGCTTTGCCTTGGTGAAGAAGCATTATGTGATGCAGCTGCGCCACATTTAGCGTTCCTGGAGCAGTCGGCCTTTCTTCATACCTGCCAGAATCAGGTTTTGTGTCCCGCAACTTTGGCAGGGGCCTGTTATATCTTTCTACCACTGCAGCCTGTTACCATAATCCATTACCATTTTCAGAAGCTGAAATTGAAGAGAGAGAAACAAGGGACCAATTCACTTGGATAAAGTCTCATATGAACAAGCAACTATATAGATTCCAAGTGCATATCGGGTCAAATCAAGGCAAGCAAGACCTAGAGATTGACTTAAAGCTTAACCATCAATCATTTTCCAGGTCTAGTAATTGATTCTTTTGTTGTAATGAATGCACACACATGTATCTTATTATATGACATATACAATGCCCATCAAGTTGCATAATGAATAACATTATAGGAAGTAGAAATTAGAAAATTTTAAGCAACAGTTGAATGAAGGTGAAGCAAACAAAAACAGCAAACTACATTAACTTACCTCACCAATCTCAAGTTTCCCTCCTGGCTTTGATCTAATTCTGCCCACCATTTGACTAAGCATCACATCATACTGCAGATTTCGCTCCTCAAGGACATTTTCAGAATTAAGTCGTGGAGCACCATCTTACCAAAAGCATATACAAAACAACAATGCACTAACATGAAGTTAGTAATCCCCTTATTCATAGGAGTCGCTTACACATGTGAATAAGTGGAAAAAATGCCTTAAATTTTATCATTCCAAAATCCCCCAAAATGTATAGTAATTAAAATAAATAGCAAAAGCAAACAAAAAATTCAGCATCAGCTTCTCGAAAGTAATAATTTCTTTACTGGTGTTAATCACAAACATTAATCACATTTTCAAAGGGGAACAATAAGAGAAAAAGCTTCTGATTTATGAACAAGTACAAGTAAGGCTATGTTGACTTCGATCAAAATTTACAAGATTGTTCATAGGTTTTAGCAGGGAGTTGCTAAAACCAAGTAAGGAAAGATGTTGAAAGGCAGCATTCTTCAAGTGTTCCCTACACTTCCAGCAACAATATTTTGTCTATAAACACTTAATTTTAATCAAAACGGCAACAGCATTTACTGGTTTTTCTATAACAGTTGTATTTGTGTCCTTATCAATCTTATCCCACTATTGATTCGAAGCATAAAAATGTCTACTTGCAACATAATTATCAACTCTGTTGCACAAGCCTATAGTCATCAACTATAACTCAAATCATATGCAAGAGAAAATAGTATAAACACAAAAATCTCCACGAAAACGAATGCCTACGCTGGACGTTTAATTTCCTTCCACAGTTTTTATATTTTATTTTTTTATTTTTTTCACAAACCAAACAGTCTCATACTGATTCCAGATGAAATTCCCTGATGAAAAGTAGAAAGATTCAAACTTGTAAGCATTTTTGCTTCTAGTTTTCCCCAAAATAAAATAGAATATCAGCAAATGGTAAGTTCCCAAATCAAATGAACTAAAAACTTGAAAACGATCCATTTGTCAAAGGAATATTACACGGAAAAATCCATAAATGAATAGAACTAACCAGA
This sequence comes from Excoecaria cochinchinensis, assembly GCA_947683425.1. NCBI lineage: Eukaryota > Viridiplantae > Streptophyta > Magnoliopsida > Malpighiales > Euphorbiaceae > Excoecaria > Excoecaria cochinchinensis. Next base: position 6,955,353 of record CANTUQ010000056.1, on the reverse strand, counting down.
AGCAAGACTGTCCTGATTGTTGTATTGGGTGGTTTTCCTCGGGATATCCGCCTTTTCGTTGGTGGCCACCGGAGACATGCGGTCGACGACTTTTTTAGGAGGGGGAGAGGGATCGGAAGTTCGAAATCTACCAGACGCTCGACGAAATGCCTGACCCATGCCCTCTATTGTTAACGTTTTATCTTCAAATTATCGCAGTCTAAACACAAAATGTTTTCTTAGTTAGCTGTTCGAGTATACCACTGTAGATATAATTGTACGGAAAGTTGCAATCTTTTTGTGGTCTTAGAAACTGAAGAAGAAGAAGAAAAAGAAGAAGAAAGAGGAGGTTGCTGTGCTTGGGTGTGTGTGGAGAACACACGTCGGTTTGGGACTTTCTGGAGAAAAGAGCTTGGAATCAGCCGCCACCTGGCTTTCTATGTTGGGAGCTGCAAATTACTCACTCTGTTAACCAATTATAAATAAGAATTCACTTTAAAAATAAATTTTCATTCTATATACAATAAATATTAATTAATCTTAAAATAAATAAATTATTTTTTTGAAGAAGGATAAATTAATAAAAATATAAAGTAATAAATAAAATTTTAAAATTTTGTGAGATAAAGTAAAATGGATATTTATTTGTAAATTGAGTGAGTATATTTTATATTCTTTAAATTCATAATTTTAATATTGATACAGTACATGCATGCAACAGTATGTATATATATATACACTATCAAATTGATATAAAATAATTTTTTTATTTTTATCTTCGCTCAATGTACACACCTAGCATTTTAAATAATCGTAACATAATTAAACATATTAATATAACAAAAATAGATAAAATATTTTATTTCATGTTTAGTTTTGATTTTTTAAGAATTTATTTGGTCTAATTTTATTTTTTTTTTTTTTAAGGATGAATCCAAACTGTGAATGGTTAATTAACTATTGACATAAATTTGATGTGCTCTACCCCAACCTTACGGATAATGTGAAATAATAGGCCAGAAGTTAGAAATCATTATATTTTGACTTGGCGAAGATAAACATCAGTATCGGCGAGATTAGAGAATGATAGTTGTACTAACTTCTATCAAGCTGCGTAATGCTAACAGATAACTTTATCAGGAAATCTCTCAAATGAGACTCATTTTACAGTCAAAACTCCAATCACTCAGCCTCCCATTATTAACATCTACATCAACAAAGAGACAACTTATTGCCCTGTCTAATGTTGAACAGAAAAAAAAAAAAAAACCGAAAAACAGAACATTATCAGATTCTCCCCATCTTGTTTTACTGATGCTGACTGCCCACCACTTCACATGGCAATATAGAAAGGCTCATGGAAAGTCCTATTGCAAGAATTTGGCATCTGAAGCCTATATGCTGCTGCAATTAGAAGCATGAAAATTAAGGAAAAGATTGCTACACTATTCATGTTACAATTACAGATGCTTCAGCAGCTGTGAAGTGCATGTTCCTTTTTTGCTGATTGAGAGATGAATGATACTGAAACTCCGATCCCTTTGTTGGCTAAATCCGAACCCGAACAATCTCAGAGACCGAAATTGCTGTGTAGTGCATGTAAATTCATTGCTCATCGAGAGATGAATGATACTGAAACTCGTATCTCTTTGTTGGCTAAATCAGAACCTGAACAATCTCAGAGGCCGAGATTGCAAGCCCCTCCCCTCACTTGAAGCTCGCTGAACATGTCACCATTACCCTTGCATACACTATTTGCTCTTTCATCTCCTTTGAAATCCATGACTCCAGCACCAAAGTTTTCAGTGATCCTCATCCGACTACGAGCACGTCGCGAAGGCTTTGATATCGAGTTCTCCAGTGGAAAATCATCCCTACTATGCTTCTTCGGTTTTAAGCTTAAAAATCCACAAGCAAGAGCTTCTAGTGCTTTAGTGGTCAGTGGTCTATTCCTTGTGCTTTGTCTGCGGGAATTCATGCTCGAAGGTTGCTCAGAAATAGGATTGCATGCTGAGGCGGAAGTCTTCAGCATACCAGAATCCTCAGGCATTCCATTTGCTTCATCATCCATTCTTTCAGTCATTTCCAATCCTGAGGATTCAGTCTCTGCAGAGACGGGAATGTTCAGATCAATCAATTCTCGGGATTGAGATTTCTCATTGGGACATTCAGCAACAGGTGAGTTACTGCTGAGAGTGCATTCATCAGTAATACTAGGGCTGCTCTTGCATGAAGAATTGATAGATGATAACTTCACCTGATGTAGTTCCAACTCAGAGAGAAGATTCTCTTGCTCAGGATTAGATGCAGTGCAACCAAGCTCATCTTGTTTTAACCTCACATCAACTGAGGCATCGGTTGTACTACGGCTTGTTAATGTGTGATCACATAGAGCTAATTTTCGTCTACGTTTTGTAACAGGGGCTAAGAGTTTTTTATCCCTAGTTCTTGTTCTCTTGGGCGCTTGACCTTTGGGAGGCTTTGCTGGTTGCATGTCATAAGACTTGCTAGCTTTCTGTTCCTTTGTGATTTTTTCAGGAACCTCGGTGAAACCTGAGCCAATTATAGGGGACCTCGGGTTTAAAGTATTATTTCCAACAGTGTCCTTGTCAGATGAGTGTTCCTTACTATAATTAATCTTTGTGGATTTTGTAGTATCAGTCTTGTTCTGATCAAAACACAAGTCATCTGATGAATCAGATTCATTTTCTGAATCATTGGAAGAATCTTCATCACTTTCTGAAGAATCATTTGTAAAGGTGGAAATGTTCATCATTTCAAATGGGAAGCCTCTCGATTCTCTCACTTTGCTTGCTTCTCCGTTAGCCAGGCTTGTATCAACCACAGTAAACTTCATGACTTCTGTACTGCGGCTTGGAGTTCGTGGCTTGAGATAACAATGCCGTTGCTGTTCAGGAAAATCTCCTTGGTTGACAATTTTCTCACTGGCCCACCCATTTTCTTCCTTGTCACCACAGCCATTGTCTACTCCCACATCAAGCTCAAGAAGTGCTGGATCTGAAGCAACTTTATTCAGGACATCACTGACAGAATCAAAATAGTGGTTACCTTTTACTAGCTTCCTTCTTGAAAACTTCTTGATACCTGGCATCAGAAAGACAAGAGAATGCCTGGATGCAGCAGCAAAGCCATGGTCACTGGGTTGCTCCGAGTGCCACCCTCTTGCAAGCAAACGAGGCCAAACAGCTTCCCAAAAAAGGTCATTTGATCGAGCTTTGCTTAACCGATAACCTCCGTTCAGGAAGTTCATAATTTCCAAGGGTGTTAGGCTAGAGCAAGCTTTGCCGACTGGTATTTCTGGGCGGACAGGAGCAACCTGATTGGACTTCAGATGCTCCATGGCCATGCCTGTGAGGTCTTGCTTCCCCGTGCCAATTCCAACAGCCTCAACAAGGGCATTCAATCCAACTGTAGCCTTCAGGGTAAATACATACGCCTCTAGTGACATTTTTGCCTCTCCAAAAGTCTTCCCAACCTACCAACAGACCACATTAATATTTAGCAGACAATAACTTCAATGTGAACTGATTAACAGATGATTTTCGTTGTAGCAGTGGTGGGCACAAAATTCTATTACAGTAAAATGCCCAAGGAAAAAAATGAATCCTCTGGAACAAATGATCAAGGCAGAGAATTTATTTATATATTTATATATTACAACAGCAAATTGAAACTGATAGTGGTCATAATTTTTATCACAAGGAAAAAAGCCTAATAGAGATAGGACAGGCCTATCAGCAAAGGACAAATGAAGAGGATCACCACAAACCTCGCCATATATTTTCCAAAGAAGTGCCAATCAAAGAGAAAAGAACCATTTGGGTTTTTCTCAATTTCAAAAGCAACATTGTATGATTTGGTTAAGAACTCATTAGCCTACATAGAAAGGAGAATCCATATCCATTTTAGTGACTCCAAAACCCTTCATTAAAAAAAGGCAAAACCACATTGGAGGAAAACAAATCACACCCGGAATCGATTTCCAAATAATTTGTTAATCAAATGGAAACGTAAACTATTTCTGAATAAAATCTTAAGCTTAACTATACTAATTGAAGAAATCAAAATAAAACGTATAGCAAAATGACCAATCATCTGTTCAGAACAAAAATATTGTAGTTCTGGCATGCCTTTGTGTTTTATACTGAAACAATGCAACCTCATTTGGTGATCATAGCTTCAAAAAGATCAACATGATTACCTCATTCAAAGTGTTTTGGAAATCCTCTGATGCATGTAAGAGCAAACGGGAAAGCAATTCTTGCTGAGTAGATCCTGAAAAAATCCTTTGTCCATATATACACCTTCTGCTCCTTATTTTACGGCATCCTGACCACCTTTGGTATTTGTCAGACCTATAAAACCTCCCATAATAAAATGAAAGTATATCTCCCATATTTTTGCTCTCCACAAATTTCTGTACTTGAACAAGATTCTTTCCAAAAATGTATAAACCGAGAAGAAAACTAGCCTCCTCTAAATCATTCCATATGCCACCCAAAGAACCAGGAACCAAAAGGTAACCTTTGCTTCCATGCTGCCAATGCATTTGCTTCATTTGTTCTTTGTGCAAATCTGACTTCGCCGTTTCTCTGACTTCTATCCCACAATGCACCATACTGTCCACTGGCTCAGTCTTAACTTGCAAGTCATTTTCTGGAAAAATCTGTGTCCCTTCAATGCTATCAGATTTTATTGGTTCATTTCTATTTGACAAGCCATTTAAATGACCAGAAAATTCATGTGGTTCATGTTTAATGCCCTCGATTTTCTCCTTGATCCACATTAGTGATATGGGCAATCCAAGTAAAAAATCATGGGAAGCACCAGGCATGAGTGTTGGATCACTCGCGCTATCTGTGAGAGAAAGGTATGCCGATCTAGATATAAGAGGAGGAATGTCAACCTGGTACTCATCTCCAATTCGAGGAAGCAGTTCAGGATCTCTGTAGGCATCACTTGTACCGAGGGCCTCCGGATAAGAAACTTCATCTTCAATGCAATTCCAATGATGATTTATTTTAACAACATCCATCTGCAAAGAAGGTCACATAAAATGAAGATAGTTAATCACATTTTAAAGATAATAAAACAAGCAAATATCTCATTTGCAAAGCTACCTAAGGATAATTTTAAAAAAGAGCTATACAAATATTATGACCGTTTTGATAATCTCTCCCGTCTTTTTTTTTTTCTGAATTACAATTTTATCACTTAAATGAATAGGAAGGCTGATTGAGATTTTAAACCTGTTATAAAAACAAAGAGAGACCCAATAAAAAAAAATAAAAAAATAAAAAACAAACAAAAATTCTTCCTGAAATCTTTCTGCAAAATTGAATACTTTATTCTAACTACCAAAATTTTCTTCTCATTTTTCTTACCAACAGTAGTTCTGTTCTTTTTTATTACTAAAAATTATCTCTTCCATTTTTCTTACCAAAAGTACTTTCTTCTGTAAGGAACAAAAGAAATATATTTTCGATATAGCCCATCTGCAAAACACCATTGATGGAAATACATTCGAATACAAAGAACTAAATTCCAGTTATACCATAGAAACTAAAAACAAATCTGATGAGAATATAGTAAATAAATAAATACAGATTCAAACTCACAAAGGAAAGATACAGCAAAAAAAATAATGAAAAAATATTTATAAAAAATTAAAAACTAATTATCCAAATCAAACAGTAATTCGGAATTGAAAAAAAATATATATATTTTTCAGCAAATTACATATACATGCTGAAAATCACAACTCATATAAAAACACATGTGTATTTAATTCATATACAAAAAAGAAAAGAAGAAAAAAATAGCCACAGTATCAAGCAAAATCACCAACCCCACAAAAGCAAAGGCAAAGAGTACCAAATGGTAGCTATCGAAACTCAAATAACCAAAACCAACCCCAGATCCCATTTGCAAACCACAAAACAATCAAAACTCGAAATATATAACAACCCATTAACCACATTAACCTCCTGAACCAATCCCAACCAAACAAGAACATTCAAAATCTATTAATCATTAACACGTCAACTTAAAACCAAAAAAAAAAAAGTATGATACAGTTATTACTCGAAGTTGAGAATTCCAAAAATGATCCAAAGAAATCAAACTTCTATAAACTGGTAAAAACGGTTAACATAGAGTAAACAGCATTAAATCCGTAATAACAAGCAAAGCATAACACAAACAATAATTAAATAATAGAAAAGCAAAGATGGAAAATTTACTAAACCTCCATTGATAAAGCACGAAACCCGTCAAAACCCAAGTGCCAGAAGCCAAATGGGTATACTTAGCTACGCACCGATTGACAAGTTATAGATTAGAAATAAACAAAACGTGACCTTTTATACTCAATACTCATAGATAAAGAGAGAGAAACGCATGCTTATATTCAGAAAAAAACTCTCTCTATAAATAATAATAAACATGAAACACGAAAGAGAAGATTGCGAGCAAGAAACAAAGAGAGAATTACCTTTATTAACAGAGCTGGGCTTTCATGGCTATAAAGATTCAATTTTTAGCTTAGATTTTTGAAAAATATTTATATATGAGAGCAAATAGAGGTCCTTGGCTAGTCGCAGCTTTGAGAGAAAATTGAGAGAGAAATATTTTACGAGTTGGAGAGAGAGAGAGAGAGAGATGGGTTTTATTGTTATTTTTATTTTCATTTTTATGTTTTGATTTATTTTGTTTTTATAGAGAGAGAAAGAGAAGGTGTCTGGCCCGTTTACAAGGACGAAAATGATATATTATATTCATATTAATACGCGCCTTCTTGGACCGTGATTTACAGTTCCTACAGTACTTGCCACCTGGCATTTTAAGCAATATTCTCTTTTATGATATCAAACGGCCTACTCTACTATAGTTTCTAACAGTCAAATCAGAACTTGACACGCAGTTCCGCTCACAGACCATGAGGAATTTAATTAGCTACAGCATGGACACCGGTACAAGCATCTTTGTTTGAGGCATGCTTTTATCCCTTAATTTACATAAAATGCCTTTTGTTTCCTGAACTATTAATTTTTTTTACATCTAAATTTTAAAAAATATACACTAAATTTATGAACTATATGATTTATGCAATTGAATTTAAGATAGACATAGCTGACGAGTGTTAAATACACCCATTTTTAAAGATACATTTAATCAATTTAATATAGTAGAATCCACACATTAATTAAAATCACTAATTTGTGCTGCATTAAATTAATAAAAATCAAAAAAACAAAAAAAAAAAAACTCTCACTACTTGTTTCTTTCTCATCCCTTACAACCGTCTTCTTCATTCGAAAGATCTTATCAATTTCTTTTCCATTATCGTCGATACAACAGCCATTTTTCATCGACGATCAACCAGTAATCAGTTTTTTTTTTTACTCTACCACCTGGTCTGACGTTGATTAACCCCACACACACATGGGTGTGTGCGCGCGCGCCCTTGTGTGGTAATAATTAAAATATGAAAATTATTTTTATTAACCATATATATAAATATATGCAAAATTATATATGAGAGCATGTTAATGTTTAACAAATCTGTTAATCAGACATTAAAATTTAAATTCATTAATTATAGTTTATAAAAATTAAAATTTATATTTGCATTCAATTAGACTGATTAACCGTACAGATTGGTTTGATAGTTTTTTGATTTTTTTCAACCTTAGTGGTGGGTTGCATGGAGGTTAAAATAGGAGCATTATACCGTAGTTTTCTTTGAGCCAAAATGGCTGCCAGGAAAATAATTTTCGATGGGTTGTCACTCGCGGTAATGAGAGTAAGATTGTAAGTGCCTTTTCAATGGATTTGTTTGTGAAACTGACTAAAGTACCCTCCTTGGATTTTTTAACATTATTTAAATAAATAAAGAATCAGATTTTTATTTTTTTTATTATTTATAAAAAATATATTTTTGAGTAATCCATATGAAATAAAAGCATTCCATGGTCTCATCGAAGAAAATTAATTTTACTCCACGTGAATATAAAAGTTTACGAATTTAACCTCTCAATTGCTTATTACGACCTTTTGTCAAAAGAAAAAAAAATTACCAATATCTAATTCATAATTTTATTATATATATATATATATATATATATATATATATATATATAGGGGCGTAAGGAGTATAGCATTGAGTGGGCTCAACTTATAAATTTTTTTAAAATGTCTTTGGTGATTTTTTATTTTTAAAATTAATTTCATTAAATGACTCATTAATAATTGATCCATTAAAAATTGACCCCACTGATATATTTAAATATTTTTATTAAAAATTAATCACATTAAAATATTTTAAATTTGATCCCACTAAATTTAATTTTTGACTACGCCAATATATATATATATATATATCTCTCTTTTACTTGATAACCAAGTTATATAAATTGAATTCTTTAATTTCAGATAGAATTACGAATGTTATCAATATTTAAAAGTTAAATTATAATTAATAGATGTTAATTTAAAAAAAAAAATTGACAAAAGTTACATTGATTGATGGTTATTAGTCGAAAATATTCTCTAAGCTTTCGTAATCAACAGACAAAATTTCTCTTAATGAAAATCTATCGAATTTATTCTTTTTAGATTACCGAAATTATGAAACTGCCGTCATTATTCTTATATTTTTATTTAAATTTAGCTAGTGATAAAATATAATAAAAGAAAATAATTTTTATATGAGATTTTCATTTATTAGCTTGATTATGTAGATCAAAATATCATATTTTTATACATAATATTTGATTTTTGACTTGGTCCAAAACAAAATCATAAAAAGGGTTTTTAGATGACTATAAAAATCCTGGCTAAAGTAGTCTTCTTAATTAAGTTAATTTAATATCATTAAATATTTGCTTTTATTAATTGATTAATTATGCTCAATGGAACGATGGTTCAATGATTTTTCTCATTTTACAGCAGAAAATAATGTTCTTGGAGTGAATACGTTAGTTAAAATAATGATATTAAATTAATATGTCAAAAAGTTATAATTAATGAGATAATGACGGTTCCTTGTACGACCTTTTTCAAATACGGTGTGCATTAGATTATATCTTCTAAATATGATATGATGATATCATTGATATAATTTTTATTTAATTAATTAAACGATCCAATTAGAAGATTTACTTAATTAATTATGGATAGATTTTGGAAAGGAAAATAGAAGAGAGAAGTAAAAATGAAAGAAATTAAAGCTTAAATAGGTAAGAATGTTATATAATTGATCTCAAGAATAATTTTAAGAAGTTTATGCTTATTTAATTTGCTCATCCACGTTTTCATTAGATTAAATTAATAATAAAGTGTTGAATTGATACATAAAAATTTAATGTATGAATTTGTTGGACGTAAATCTTAATTATTCCGGTTATGCGAAGTGATAAATACTTTTTATTATTTATTTATTTATTTTTATTTATAGCATGACATATAAGTAAGTGAAGTAAAACATGTAATTTTATAATTTATAAAATTGATACATATCATATAAAATATTATACATTTAGCATTTCTTATCATATTACTGATTTCAAATATCGAATTGTTATAAAAAAAAAAAAAAACACAACCTTTTTTATTTTTTATTTTTTTGTGATATCACCAATTAGTTAAAATTCATAAAAAGCCATAAGCTTAAAGGGAAAAATTCTAATGGATTGCAACTTTATCTCTCACTTTTATTAGGGAATATATATTATATACAAACACAACAAACCTCCAAAATATCTACAAAAGTTTTATAATTTTAATTATTCTCATTTAGAAATACATTTTAGAACTAATAATCTAATTAATAAATGCATAAAATTGTCATTTATTTTTATATTCAAATTGAATACATTTGTGATAATGCGCTTATTCCACTCAATACGTGTCTTTCTTCTTATGAAAATGTTAATTAATAACTAAACGTCTTGTAAATTTTATATTAATAATTGAATTTTAATCTATAAATTATTATTAATTCTTTTGCTTGTAAAATTATATGCACTTTTTTTTCTTTTTATAAATATTATCTTATTTGAATCTTTTTCACTTAAAATCAAACAAGACCGTCGATCTACAAGATTTTGGTATTACATAAGAAAATGTAAAAATTTGAAAGTTATAAATTAAACTTTATGAAGAAAATATTTGATTATAAAATTAGAGTTGACATTGTCAAATTAATTTCACTCTTGAAAACTCAAACTAGGAATTAAATTTGAAGTTAATATCCTTGAATTGAAGTCAATATTTATATATAAAGTCAGAATAAACATAATCAAGATTGAATTTCTTTTCCACATCCATCTCAAGTAATTTTACATTTGGTATATATTTTTTGTTCGATCCATCTAGAAATTAAGCTACTTAAAATAAAAAGAAAATTAATTAAAATAATGTGAACAATAACATAGCATACTATTCAAAATTTTAATTGAGTTGAAAATAACAATCTGAATCCGGTTGTGGTGACCCGATTATTATATATATATATCCAAAATAAGAAAAGGTTAAATAATATAAATGGAACGATAAGAAATTTATTAAATTTAATTCATACATCATGGCTCATAGTCAAGTACGAGAACGAGGAGACACGAACTTTAATGGAAATATGCTAACAATATAATATGCTTGAATCTTATTTGAAAATTACCATCATTAATTAAAAATAAAGTTACAATTACAAATATTAATGATAGGTCATCATAACTCGTTACTCAGCTTAATAACTGAGCTCAATATGATTAAATAATATATATACAAAAATGCTTATATTTTTTTATAATTCATTTGATATTCAAAATTTATTAATTTAATTAATTTGGATTTATATTAAATAGATTGAAAAAAAAAGTTTAATTTCTAACTGATGTTATCTTCTTTTGATAATATATATTTGGGGTTAGGAAATGATAGGAAAATAATCAGATTCTTAACCATATAAACCGTAAGTAAAACTGAGTTTTTTATGATTATTTAATTGATTAATCGTACGGTACCCTGTATATATATATTCAATTCAATACCCTGTATGTCTCAACTGAGCTCAGTCCAACATTAAAATTTACAAATATAAAATGCTTTAGCATAGTTCCACATTAATTCTTAACGACGCTTCAGTCAACTTCCTCATGCTTGCCGCCATAAATGCAACAAATAAACTAAATAAATATTCTGTTATTAAAAAAAAAGAAATGATGAACTTAATTATTTGACATAAGACCCGCAATTAATTTATTCCTATGGGGTAATCATGATGGGTCATTATTGATAACCTGCAAGACATTGTGCTGATTGTGCAGTTTATGTTGAGGCTCAGACGGCCCAATGGGCTTTAGAAACTTTCAGAAATTAATTAATTTGATCATGCCTATAAGACTTAGCCCAAAAATTGGGCTTTTGGGTCTATTAGCCAATGGTGTGCTTTTTAAACACTTTAAATTCATTATAATTAAGTATGGGTGTGCACCCAAACCGAACTCGACTAATCCAAAAACCGAAATATACCCTATATTTCAAACCAAACCGACCCTATAGTAGGTTCCCAAACTGACTAATCCGATAATTTTCGAGCTCCGAACCGAAATAACATATCAAATCGATTCATCTCCCTCTCCTATCTTTTCGTAGCTCTTTCTTCCTTCTTCTGTGATTTTTCAATATTTTTCAACAAAATCAAACACAAATTTATTACAAATGAACACAAATCAAACACGCAAAATCATATCTCACTCAAATCTAATGAAAAAAAGGGGAAAACCCCAATTTTAAAATAACAATCAAAGAGAGAGAGGTGGAGCTATCGATCTGAGGAGGAAAAAAATGAAGAAGTGGCAACCCAAGAGGAGAAGAAGAAAGCAGATCGATTGAAGAAGAAGAAGAAAAAGAAGAAGAAGGGAGAAAGAAGATTGATCGAAGAAGAAGAAGGAGAGAGAGAAAATTGATCGAAGAAGAAGAAGAAGAGAGAGAGGGGGAGAGACAGCGGCAGATGGAGAGATCGGGGGGAAAAGAGAGGGGCAGAGGCAGAGGGAGAGATCCGGGGGGGGTAGGGGGTCAATTGGGAAAAAAAAAAAGCTTATATATTTTTTTCGGTCAGTTCGGGTTTTGAATGTTTTAACTCGACCCGAACCCGAAACACTTTATTTTTGAAGACCCGATCTGAACACCCCAAACAACCCTATCCGAATAGCTAGTTTGGATCAGTTTGTTCGGATTTATCGGGTCGGATTTTGCACATCCGTATAATTAAGAAAAAAAATTGTTTATTAAAGCCCACAACTTTAGCATTTTTATTACGTTAGCCTCTTAATTTTTGGTATTTTTTAAAGAGGAGGTCCCGAGTTCGAATTTTTGTTTTTCAATCCGTTTATAAAATAAATATATTTTCTAATTGGAATTTATATTTTTTTTAGAAAGAAGTTGTTTATAAATTAACACAAAAGAACATGTAGATCGATCATATAATAAGACACAGCTAAGTATAACAATATAAGCTATAATAAATAAATATGATTATATGTTTTTTCCATAAAAATGATAAATAAAATAAAATATATTGAATACTTTGACTAAATAAGGAACAACAAATTCTGTCCTATGCTTTATTACTATCTTTTTGTTTTATTTTATGTTTTGGTAGAATATTACTGTCACAGTGTCACTTATAGGCTAAACAACAAATTGCTGTTAATTAAGTTATAAACTGAAATTTTATTTTTTAATAAAAAAAAGACAAGAAAAACGATTCTTTTGAATTGGATTGGGGGCTACAGTATCTTAATCTCGAAACTCTAAGGAGCCTAAAACTTCAAAAAATAATTTTAAAATTTCAGTTTAGTAATTTTTTTCAAATTAAATTTTATTTCCCATAATCTTAGAATATATATATAAAAGCATGCGTGCACTGTTACACCACTAGCTATTAAGGATTCTTTAATGGAAGTATCTTCGGAGAATCCATTAAATGTCGCCTAAATGTTCTGTTTAACAGTCAACCCGAGAAGCTGAACTAAAACATGGTTATAATTATTACTAATTAGGTTAATTTAGATTCTTTCAAAACCCTTAATTACAAGTCCAATATTTGAAACTAAAATTTATATTAATTGATATATATATATATATAACTTTGTGTGTGTGATATATAAGTTTTTGCAGCTATTCTTTCTATAAAGAAAAAAAAGATTATGGGGTTTTTTTTGCCTTTAAACTATTGTAAATAAAGTGAAAATACCATTAAATTTTTTTTTAGCGGTTTTTACCCCTAAAATCATGAAAATAAGTAGAATGTGCCCTCAATTTGGACAAAAAGTCGAACTAGCAAACGAATTAAATAACAACTAATATATAGATGATATGTCAGGACCAACGTGTCAAATGTCTCTCTTAATCAGCTTTAAAAAATATTTATTTAATTAAAATAAATTAAGATATTGCCCTTTTCACAGTTAACGGCAAGCTAGCTAGTCCAATCATTAGAGTAATTATCTGTGTGAAACCAAAAGAACCGGAAGGAAGCTGCTGTCAACAGGGTCCAATAGTACCCACCACGTGCTTAATAGACATCGGAGATGGTTTGGATCTACACTGGAAGTCGTAGCTTCCTTCATTACTGATCTATTGATTTTTGGCGAGAGATAGTCGATGGGAGATAGCTATGCATTCGTCTCAACTTCGAGAATCTCCTATGATGGCCATGTTGACAAACGACGTCAGAGTCGACTTGAAAATCAGCTGGAATTTTTGGTTGGAAGAGAGAGAAAAAAATGGATTTGAAGAGAAGAAGGCGATGGTTGGTGGTGGAGGTGGTGCTGCAAACATTAGCATTGTTCTCTTCTTCTTTTTTTTAAGCTAATTAGGAGAGAGATTGCTACGCGGGTACTGATATATCATTTCTGTATTGGATTTCGTTAAATCTGTTTACCAACTTAACTTTTCTTCTAAAATGAAGTTATTTTTCACCTATTTTTATAATTTTAAGGATAAAAACCACTCAAAAAAAATTAAAGATATTTTTACTCCATTTACAATAGTTTGAAGGCAAATAAAACCCCTTATTCCAAAAAAAGAAAGGCAAATTACTACCTGCATGATAGGGATCATCAATCGAAAATTAATAGTGTAGGACATGTACATAAACATAAAATTAGCGATTACTTGTATGGTTAATTAGAACAACTGAACATGTTGATAATATACATAGTAGTTTTATTGGGTGTGGGTATCGCAACAATCGATGGGGTCGCCATGCGTTGTTCTTTCGACAATGAAAATAAAGAATGTACCAAATGCAGCCGATGGAGTTGGTACGTGTAGAGGAGACATAACAAGCAAGATATGCAGAAGTTGCAAAAGTCTTGTAGTTAGGAGTCTTCGTAATAAGTTATGCCCCAACAGGATTGAAGCTTGTAAAATATTCAAATAGACTTATATTTGGTGAAGTTAATCAGGCTGATGATGGACAACAAGAAGATCAGCCAAACCTAGCAATTTGTTTGCTAGAGGAAGAAAATAAGAAATAGAATGCCATGAATTAACAATAACTACATTTAAGGGACCGCTCAGTACGTGTACTATGGATCTTTCAGTTAATAAGTGTTCAGAATGTCTTAAGAATCTATTATACAAATTTTTCCGATGTAATTCTTTTTGTTATAATTCTATAGGATGTGAATTTCTTGGTTCTAGCTGCATGATAATATACGAGAATTATGATTTTTATCAGATAGAGGTTTTTTGATATCCGAAAAATAACCACTCCAGGATTAAAAGTAAATTGTAAATATTTAAATAATTAATTTAATTTTCTCATTAAACCTTTTTTTTTTTTGTGTGTGTAAAAAAGACATGATTTTTTTGTAATCTTATTTCCTAAATTAATTTAACTTAATTAAATTGTTCTCCTTTTTCTTATAAATAATATAAATCTTAGAGATAAGGGGTGTTTTTGTCCTCAAACTATTAGAAATATGGTGAAAATGTACTAAAACTTTTTTTTTTTTGTCGATTTTTACCTCTAAAATCACTTAAATGGTTTAGGGGTAAAAACCAACCAAAACAAAGTTTAAAGTCATTTTCACATCCTTTTCCATATTTTAAGAGCAAAAAATTAATTTCTTATAGAGTTAATACGTGTTAACACGTGATTGACTATCGTTAATTCCGTTTGACAGTTGGATTTTTCGTCTATCACGAGAGTATTTTCTAACTATAAAACTGAATTTAGAGGTAAAAACCGACAAAAAAAAAATTAAGGCTATTTTCACTTCATTTTCAATAGTTGGAGGGCATTTTCACCCCTTATCCCTAAATTTTATATTTTTCATAACAATTGGAGACCTAATCAAATAATGGGTTGCTTTGCCGTGGCATTGGATGATGCATTTTTGAGTAAAATTTTAATTAAAAATTATAGTTAATTTTACTGAGGTAGGTAGGGTTTGGAGTAATCCATATTGCATTTAAATAATCCCAACTTTAAACTTGAAAAGATGCCAATGTGCTCTATGCTCATTGGTGAACATTAAAGAGATTAAACAGTAAATGGGTGTGACTCCCATCATTAATTAACCTTTATTCCATGTTTATATTAATTGAAATATTCTACCTTACTTTTCAAATTAAAAACAAAATGATAATCCTAGGGGGGTTTCCAATTAAGCAATCGGGAATCAATTCCTTGTTTTTTCTATTTTAATTAAAAATAAAAATAAAAAAATAAAAAACTGAAATAGTGAAAAAGCAAATTTTAGTGAAAAAGCAAATTTAATTAACTGGCTTAAATTGGTTTATTTTTATAAAATTAAATAAATATGAATTATTTACATAAGAAATAAAAGGAACTGGATTGAATCAAATAATTCACTCATCAACAATTGGTTTGATGTTGTGCGGTCCACACTTTAAATTTTAATTAACAAAAAAAAGAATCCATAATTCTATTGGCAGAAACAATATTTAAAAAATAAAAAAATTAGGCATCTCAGATTCCACTGTTTGTATGTGTTGATGAATCTTGATTTTCTTGAAAGTATGACTAGACATTACCATTATTGTTTAATATCATTTGTCAACACATATAAGTGGACTTAGTCCCCATCTTTCTTATAACTAATGGAAAATAAACATTAAAATTATTATAATCACCAAATCGAATTAATGGCTGTTGATGCAAACCTGGCCGGTCAGCTAATCACATGCTATCTATTGCACAACAAGACATATGTCACATCCCTGTATAATTTAATTTTTCTAAACCGAGTTAAAAATATATTATAAATTAATTCAATATATAATCAACCACTAGGTACATAGATTAACAGTATTTTTTTATTTTTTTTTATTAAGGGTATGTAAGGATTAATCCAATGGCTTACAAAGTATTCAAATGTTTCAACAGTTTATATCATAAGTAATTCATAAATTAATTAGTAATTATTTTGATTACATGATTGTTTCAATATAAAAAAGCATGTATTTTTGGGTACACTACACATTAGTATATAGAAATAAGGGTTAATTACAAAATAACTCTCAAACTTTTGCTTATTTTTTAATTTAATTTTCAAATTAAAAGTTTTACGTCAACAGTACCTAATCTTTAATTATATTTTAAATTAATGATTATTTCACTAATAGAATATTTTAAAATATTTATCCAAAACTAACAGAATATTTTAGAATATTCCTTAAGATCCATCTAATATTATGGATTAAGGAATATTTTGTTAGCTTTGGAGGGATTTTTTTAATAAAGTTATTGATTTGAAATATAACTAAAAAGGGTGTTAACTTGTAAAAACTTTTAGTTTAGTAATTAAATTGAAAAGTGAGTGAAAATTTAGTTATAAATTTTTATTAGGTATTAAAATATTAAAAAATACATATTCAGAAAATCTAATTGCAAACATCAATTAATTTAACAAAAAACGACTTATAATATATAAATAATGGCATATTTAAGAGCTAGATATATTTTAACTTGAAATGGATCTAACATATATATAAATATAAAGAAAAGGATTTTGACTTGAAAGAACAAAACGTGGGAAAGAAATTAAGAGAAAGGCATAGAATTGCAATCATCAAGAAATGGAAGGTGAAGAAGGATCAAGAATGAAAGAGCAAGATCGGTTGTTACCAATCGCCAATGTTGGGAGAATTATGAAGCAAATTTTGCCACCTAATGCAAAAATCTCAAAAGAAGCCAAAGAAACAATGCAAGAATGTGTATCAGAGTTCATAAGCTTTGTGACTAGTGAAGCATCAGATAAGTGCATAAAAGAAAGAAGAAAGACTGTTAATGGCGATGATGTTTGTTGGGCTATGTCAACTCTAGGGTTTGATGATTATGCAGCTCCTTTGAGAAGGTATTTACAGAGATATAGAGAAATTGAAGGAGATAGATCAAATCAAGAAATTAGGGCAAGTTCTAGTAATAATTGATCAAGAAAGGGAAGATCCATCTCCGTCTTCATTTGAGAAGATGAATAGCTCCAGTTCTAGACCTTTTTAGTCAATTTTGGAGATGGGGATTTTGATTTCTGGAGAGGAACAAACAAGGTCAGTTTAATTTAATTATCACTCTAATTTTGTCTGAGAAATTAATCTTGAGATTTTGCTTAAATTTAATTTCTCCATAAGATTTTTACTTTATTTTCAACATATTATTTCATCTTGAGTTCATCATTTGGATTCCAATTTCTATCCTCTTTGATTTTATCTAACTTTCCTTGGGCACAGTTATGTAAATATACAAGAATTAGGTCGTCTCGAATTTGAGTTCGAAAATGAACAAAGTCATTTAGGTTCTAATTTCTATCCTCTTTGATTTCATCTAACTTTCTTTAGGCACATTAATGTAAATATACAATAATTAAGCCGTCTCGAATTTGAATACGAAAATGAACAAATTTATTTTGTCCAACTATTATTTTATAGGAGACAACATCTATTTAGCATCTATATGAGTTGATGTTGACCAAAATGTTAAATTACATAATCTATGGTTAGGGCTTCTTTTAATTATAGATTTGAAAATTGGGAGTTGATCATTAATTTTAAATAATTAAAAGCTACACAATAATGGTGAGAGATTAATCTTGAGATTCTTTACTTATTTTTCAACATATAATAAGCTTAAGTTCGGTTTCAATGTGATATATGGTGTTATTTTTTCTTTTCGATTTCATCTAATTTTGTTTTTTTAAATATAATACAAAATACCGAGTCGTTGGTTTGAATTTCAATTAATCCCCTTTAATTACAAAAAAGAAAAAAACCAAATTCAAGTATTATAATTCTATATGGGATGACATCCATTTAGCATCCATATAAGTTGATGTTGACAAAAACGTTAAAATACTTTCATCTATTATAGTTAGAATTTTTTCAACTAGAAATTTGAGAACTGAGGATTCATCATTAATTTTATTAACTGATTAAGAAACTAGACGTTTTTAATCAATTACAAATTAAACATATATAAAAGACAATTTCAAATGTCGAGCACGTTGACATTTACTGTATTTTCTTGAATAGGGAGTCGATTTTTGTAACTGGGGTTAGGTTTCTTGGAGTTGTAGTATTTTATTCCAAAGTTTGAAGCTTTTTAGATTAGGGTTTCTAAAGTCGATCCAACTTTACATACTTAAAAATTGATTTACAATGTTTAAGAAATTTCCATCAAAGTATTTGTGGTCACACATGGAAAGATGCATCAAAATGAGAATATGACAGACAGACAAGATGGGCGACAAAAAGTTTTTACATTGTAAACATAAGCCAATCATATCCTTCTTTGCCGTAAGGCATAATTATAATTGTGTTTCTAGGGAATTAATAAGAATATTTCTGTTGTTATGTAAATTTACTAATATCCAATTTCTATCTATCTATGTTCAATTAATTTATCAATTTAAAAATAAATTATTAAGTGTAGGTAAAATAATCACTAGTATCTTACTCATGTCCGTGAAAACTTATTATTGGATTATCTCATAAATGATTTAATGATTTGATTTAGATAATAAAAAAAAAATTGCCATAATATAGTTTTTTTTGTCAAATAAACGTTATAATTAACAACAATGTACATAAATTGAAATTAAAATTAAAACTGTATAAAAGGAATAATATGATATTTTTAAAATTTGAAAGTAATATAGGATATGCAACTAATTGATAAGACATGCAAGAATTATATAACTATTCTATTATGTAGGCTTATATATATATTCCCACCAAAATTTGATATTAAATAAGTCAAAAAACAAGCAGAGAAGAAAACAAATGACTTCTGCATAATCCTTAACTAAACCTCATAAGTCATGCCCACTTTGAGCAAATGCTTACGAGGAACCAAAAACACTTCATCAGGCTGCCTCACACACCTACTTAGCCAATTATAAAGATAATCAATGGCTAATCTTTTCACTAATGACGATCCATTAGAAGCCATCGCAACACCTTCTCCCATTAGGTAAATAGCACCACCTCTCAATGCTTCATCAATCAACCTCAACTCTTTCTCCATCTCATACCCATCCCCAATTTCGTCTCGGATAAACGCCTTCAATTGCTCGGCCATCACCCCTTCGAATGATTCCTGATCCTTTCGCGAGTCTTTGTATCCATACCTCACAATGCATTGGAACATCATCTCTTGAGGAATTACTCGTTGAAACAAGAAACGTTCCTCGATAGAAATTTTGTTGATCGGTAAAGACTTGACCGATACGAATACAACAACCGAATGAAGAGTAGAGACACTCGACACATAGTGAGTGAATATAGGGGTTATCCCATGGACTAATGGAGTGTAGAACAATCCTAATCCTCCGACTCGGTGAATCTTCGGATCAGAGATTATATCGGTCAGTTTCTCTACTGCAACCTTGTTTTCCAACTCGTACGTGTACTTCTTTCTATAGCCATAGTTCCACATGAACATTATGGATACCATCACAAAGGCAAAGAGTAAAGGAAGGAACCCTCCATCAACAAACTTGTAAAGTGTGGAGCTCAAAAATGATAGCTCTATAACACCAATTGTTAAGACATAGAGTACGATGAGGATGATGTTGGTCTTCCATACCATGATCATAATCAGAACTAGAAATGAAGATGTGATTACGAACACAAATGCAACAGCAATTCCTGCAACATTATCCAAAGTTAATCATCTAATTAACAAAAAACTCGAAAACAAATTAAGATTGTTTGTTAATTACCATAAGCATTGCCGATTTGCAAAGTGTTCTTGAAGCCAAGAGTGACTCCTACACAAGCCAACATCAAGATAGTGTTGATCTCAGGAACATAAATCTGTCCCTCGTACTCCGACGATGTATGCACAACCTTAACACGAGGGAAACACCCGAGAGCCACAGCTTGTTGGATGATGGAGAAGGAAGCTGAAATTAATGATTGGCTAGCAATGATGGCTGCCAAAACAGCCACAACAAATTGTGGCCAGTACATTGTTTCTGTCACCAAACAAACCAAGTCGAAAAATTAAGCGTTTATCGGTCATACTCAATTCATACTTTTATTCATAAACTGAGTCAATAATACTGTAAAACAATTGAGTTAAAGGTAGTTAGAAGAGACTTACTGGGGATTGACTTGTAGAAGGCTTGGAGAGTATCATCATGATGATGATAAAGATAAGAACATTGGCCAAAATATGCTAGAATTATAGAAGGGATGACAATAGAGCAAGAGCTTAATCGAATTGAAAGAACATTGAAATGGCCCAAATCAGCAAACAAAGCTTCAGAACCTGTTAGGCATAGAATTACACCTCCAAGAGAAATCCAAGCGCTCTTTCCATTTGTGATAAAATATTTGAGGATGTACCATGGATTCACAGCCTTTAATACGCCGGGCTCATGTTTAAAGATGTTGAAAATTCCAATGAACGCAATAAAAACAAACCACAGTGTTAGGATTGGAGCAAAACTGTACCCAACTTTGTGAGTTCCAAACCTCTGAATTTGGAACAAAAATATCAAAATCACCACTGATATCCACATTATAGCTGTATCTGTTAGTTTGTCATTTGCCTCCTTTATACCTCCAACTGCTGATAAAACTGCACCCATGAATTCGATCAGTCAAGACTATGAAGTTTCGAGTTTAAAAACAATCGATAATTCAATCAGTCAGGACTGTTTTGTATTTGTACCCGATATGCATGGAGTGAGAATGCCATCTCCAAGGACCATAGAAACTCCAAGCATGCTCAAAATTAGAAGTCCAAACTTAATTACATAGCTATTCTCAAGAAGGGATTTGAGAGCTGAAGCCATCTTCATCCTCCGATTTGGGGTCTCCAACTCGTAATTCGACACGTTTATATCCTCTATTTGTTGATTCGGTATCATGCTCACCTTCGAGTGCCTACATATTAAGGAATATATCGCGAATGTCCCTCCTGCAGTCATTTTATTATTAGCTCGGTCCATTAATAAAATCATATAGATACGTACTTGTTCGGAAACGAATTACCTTCACCGTTATCATTGGCAGCCAAGACCACAAAAACATACTTGATCAACGTGATTATAACGATTGAGTAAAAAATCATAGATAAAACACCAAGTAAATCATCTGTGTGATTTATTCCATCAGGAAAAATTCCAGGCAACACATACAATGGAGAAGTTCCTAAATCTCCATAAACAACTCCAATGCATTGAAATGCAAGCTTCAAGATGGATATATAATTTTTCTGCATTAATTAAAATCACTAAAATCAATTAAACATAGTTATTATATATATATGAATTAAAATAAATAAATATATTTATGATAGTACCTTATTAGTAGTATTATGGCCAAGAGTGGGAACCCTACTTGCCTCCAAATCAAATAAATCTATTTTCATGAGATTTCTTCTATTTCCATTTACGATTTGATTTTGATTGTTAATTTCTTCTTCCATCTCCACTTCTTCGACTGCTTCTTTCTCCATTGTTGCGTTCTGGTTTTATCCTAGTAGCAAAATTAGTTTTAGAAGCTTATCCAAAAAAATATATATATAAAATATTGTTTTGATCTTTTATTTCGAAATTTCCGATTTGATTATACTCTTAAAAATTTCGGAAAAATTTTAAAAAAAATGTTCTTATTTCAAAATTTCGGATTTGATTAAACTCTAAAAAACTTGGAAAATTAAATCACGCACAAAAAAAATAATTGTTTTATTACAAAATAAAATAGTTCATAAATCTTAAAGAATGCGGAGAGAAAAATTATATTCGAATTTGACCAGCTTCATTTTTTTTGCATGAATTTAAACTAAACAGGTTTTCAACTATATTTAAGCTCAAAATATCTCTACAAGTATCCATTTAACACTAAAAAAAGGGGGAAAAAATCAAGAATAAAAAGAATATGCATGTATTTAACCAAAGAAACGAATAAAATACCTGTTTAAGGTTAAAAATTTGATTTTCTTTAATCTTGCTCGATCTTCCTTAATCAGAAATTGATGGATGATAACCACTGATTTTTTTCTTGATCAAAAGAAGCCCATTAGCAAGAGAGATGAAGGGAAGAATTAACAAACCAAAGAGGCACTTCAAATATATTAATTACTTTTTCAGAGGCATTGAATTAATATATGTTAATCCCTCATACATACGGATAGTAAGGAAAATATCTCAAAAAATATTTATATTTGATTTAAAAATCAAATTCTCCAATGGAAAGTAAGCAAATATTTATTTTTATACAAGGGAAAATTGTTAATGCCAATCTTTTGACGCGGTTACGTACTTAACCGTATAATTAATGAGGATGATTAATATAAAATATTTATTATTTTATCAAAATTAAAAAAATTATAATGCCTATTTGGTTGGATAATTAAGTGCTGTTAGTGATGCTAATCTAGACCTGCTTTCAGTTTAAAGTTCAAAACGCGTTTCTACTTGTATTTTTTTTTTCCAACTTTCCTAATAAACTTGGTAATCCTATTTTGAATGAAAAACTAGTAAAAAATTGGTTTTTTAATTTTTCATAGAATAATAAAATAGCAGTAAAAATTATGAAAACTAATTTCTATTCGAGAAAAACTTGAAATTAGCATACCTCTGAAAACTAGGATACAAATCTTTAATAACTTGAGAATTTCAGCATATACGACAGTCTTCAAAACATAAAAGAGTTTTTAAAAGATACTGTAAATAATTAAAAATTACTATAAAATTCTTAAAAGAATTAAAAATTAAAAAAAGTTACCAACAGTACTGTGTACAAATCCCAACCAAATAGAATTATCAACAATTTACGTCATTTATGATTACAATACTTGCTTACTTTTATGTGACGGTGGTAATGAACACAACAATTTCAAAGCATCATTTTCATCATCAACTTTAGCACCCACATTTTCTAGACTTACTAAAATTGATGTATATTCTTCAATATAGGTTTTAATAGAAGTACCTTCCTGCATTTGAAATGTGTAGAACCGCGTCATGTGGTACAGCTTGTCGGTCAGGGTTTTGGACATATACAAGGACTCCAGCTTCGCCCATAAGCCAGCTGCTGTATCTTCATTGATGACCTCCTGAAAAACTTCATTAGACAAACACAGCTGAATAGTGGAAACTGCCTTGTTGATGATCTGTTCCTTATTTTTTTCAGTCATTGACTCTGGCATTCTATTCTTCCCCAATAAAGTTTTCTCAAGCCCATTCGGAATTAAGATGGCACGCATCTTAATCTTCCACAAAGAGAAATTTATGTTACGATCAAATTTCTCAATATCAAATATTGTAGTTGCCATTGCTTCTGTCACGAACTTCTTTTGATCAAAAAATAGCTCCCACTATTCCACGTGAATAATAACCGTACACGTAAATAGTAACAGTATACGTGAACAGTATCCAAGGAAAAATCTTTTCTGATGTGGAAGATCAGTTTATACTGCAACCACAGAGCATACTCAGAAAGAACCTCGGCTCTGATACCAATTTGTTAGGATCGACGGGCTATTTAGATAGTGAATTTTATGGCAACTATGAAGAAATAGCCAAAGTAATAAAATAATACACACAAAATTTACATGGTTCGGCAATGTGCCTACGTCCACGGGAGAAGGGGAGCAATAAATTCACTATGGGATAAACAATATTACAAGTGGAGTAACTCTCAACCCAAAACCCAATTACACCCAATAATCTCACAAAATGCTCTCTTAATTTATTAGAGCATTAACTCTCTTAACTCTCAATTAAACTCTCTAATTTTTGATGCCAAAAACAAATGAAGAGGGAAGCCTTTTATAGGCATAAATTGTGCCACCAAATTCAAAGAATGGGTTGGTGGCCTTTGAAAAATTATTACAACATCTAGATGAGTTAAAAATTCAACAACATCTAGATGAATTGAACAAATCCAACTTCTAGATGGGATCCAACAAATTCAAGGCACATTTACAAGTACCATATGAAGTTTTACAGTGATCAGATTGCCTCCATTTGGCAAATAGATATACAATACATATATTATTTTTGAGAATTTGTTATTCTCATGAAGTCAAGAAATGACTTGCCATTCAATTTCCGAACGAAAAATTCGTTGAGGTAGTTGTGCAACGGGAGTTGGTGAAAAATTGGAGGATTGTGAGGCCCAGTGAGGCTAATTGCAGGGCCTACCACAGAGTCTAGATTTGAACAGTAAAATGTTGCCACTGAAAGCCTCTCTTTCCTTGAATTTACTGTTGCCCTATGCTCGATGCTCTTATAAACACCATTGCTCACAATCTGCACAAATAAATTAAATGTTGTTTATGGTCAGTCCAAAGAAAATTTTTATGTGCAAATCTAATGAACTTGGACCAGATTTAGTTTTTGTTTAAAATTCTTGCAACAAGTACTGTACTCACTGAATTTAATGGCTGATATCAATTAAAAATAGTGTTCATTCTGAATCGTGGACCTTATGCATATTTGAATCGGCATATAAAATCGTTGAATTGGCTTAATTTGTAACAAAAAAAATGAAATGAAACATTAATATATACCTCCATAATGTCCCCAAGATTGACAATGAAAGCATTTGGAAGTGGTTTAATGGGAAGCCAATTGCCATGTTGTCTAATTTGGAGTCCTTCAGTTTCATTAACTTGAAGCAGAATTGTTAAAGCATCAGCATCAGAATGAGGAGCAACACCAATGGCCTTTTCTGGTTTTGGACATGGAGGATAGTAATTTATTCTTACTGATTGCAATCCATCACAAACTAGCTCTTTCATTTCCCCACCATCCATCTTTAAAGCTTTTGCCATTTGCTCCAATATTTGAATTGCTAGCTTTTTCGCTTCCTCGCAGTAAATTATCAAAACTTCCTCTGCAACAAAACTTTGGGTCTTAATAAGGATAAATTCAATTTTTGTTCTTAACTTGTCAAAATTATTCGTTTGAGTCCTAAGATGAATTTACTCCATTAATTGCCACTTGAACTCGGTAATGTATATACATTACTTCATCATATTGACAAAAGTATACCTACTGTTCCTCTGAATTTTTTTGGCATATGCATTTTTTTTTTATTTAATTCAGACGATCGTAACAAAAAAATACATATTACACCTAAATTTAATAAAAATAATTGACATACCAAAAGAAAGAATCGTTGATTAATATTTACACTTTTATCAAAATTAACGGCGTAATATGTGCATATTAATATATAAGAATTTAGGTATCAATTTCAAGTGTGTAAAATGTCATTTTATCAAAATTAACGGTGTAATGTGTGCATATTGATATATAATAGTTTAGGTATCAATTTCAAGTGGGTAAATTAAATGCTGTTAGAAAAGCAAACCTAAGCTTTAGAGGGAGCTTGTCAAGAAGGGCAGTGTTCCTGACACTGAGAGGAAATGTTTTGATGCAGAACAAATCTGACCAATCTAGCTTCTGCTCCTCTGATACCACAAATAGTTGCCCAAAACCTTCATTATCATCTGGCTTCTGCCAAAGCTTCTTCTTCTCTTCATAAGGAAGTTTGAAGAGATTTTCGACTTCTGATTTGAATTCTTCCAGGAAACTACTTCTTACTCCATGGTTAACAACCTACAGTAATTTAATCAAAATTCAATTGCATTAACGCAAGAATTGTTGGATGTGGGGTTCCTCCAAAATGGTGGGGCCCACATGTTTGAAAAAAAAAAAAAAGGAAAGAGGAGGTTGGCATGTTGAAAAGTCAAAGAACCAAAATCAAAATTGATTTTGCTTCTGCATGCGCGTTAAGAAAATTTTTCTTTCAAATTGGTAGGTGCAGTTAACGCGTAATTAACGCGTAAATATTTCCTATAAATAGGCATTCTCAGTTTAGTTTAATTCATTCCATTCCAATCCAATCTTAAGAAAAAGGATTGAGAGAGCAAGAGAGAAGTTGTTTAGAAAAATAATTGAGATATTTTTCTAAAAGGGGAGTGACAAAATAGTGAGTTTGGGAAATACTTGTGTGCCACTATTTTGGGTTTATCTCAAAATTATTGTGTTATTTTTCCTCTCTTGTACCCATTAATTTTATTAGTGGAAGAAATATTTTCGGAGTTTGTCCCGTGGACGTAACCCAAACGTTTTGGGTGAACCACGTTAAATTGCTGGTGTCTATATTTTGCTCTGCAAATTTATTTTATTTATCCGCTGTGCCCAACAACTGGTATCAGAGCCAAGGTTATTTCTTAGTATGCTCTGTGGTTGCAGCATAGACTGATCTTCCACATCAGAAAAGATTTTTTCTTGAGTACTGTTTACGTATACGGCACTGTTCATACATACGGTACTATTCACGTATACGGTTACTATTCACGTATACGGGTACTATTCACAGTCAGAAATTTTTTTTGGGTCGAAGAAGTTCATCAAATTTCAATCTAAATGGAGGCAAAAAATAGCAGAATGATCTACTTAAATGGCTCAAATTACCACATCTGGAGTAAAAAGATGAAAGATCTTCTAGTTGTGACGAAGATGCATTTGCCGGTGTTTGCCACAGCTAAACCCGAAGGTAAAACCGATGAGGAGTGGAAGTTTGACCATGAGCAGGTGTGCAGTTTTATCCGACAATTTGTCGAAGATAATGTGTTCAATCACATTTGTAATGAGACAGATGGCAGAACACTGTGGAGTAAGCTGGAGACGTTGTACTCTTCAAAGACGGGAAATAATAAATTATTTTACTTGACCAAGTTGGTGCAAGTAAGATATAGAGAAGGCACTTCCTTGCCAGACCACTTGAACGAGATGGAAGGAATCCAAGATCAGCTAAACAGAATGGGAGTAAAGCTGGATGATGAAGTCTTTGCTTTATTGGTGTTAGCCTCTCTGCCACAGTCTTGGGAGACTTTGAAGATCTCTATCACCAACACTGCACCCAATGGTGTGGTAAACATGGAGATTGTAAAAAGTAGTATCCTGAATGAAGAAATGAGAAGGAGATCACAGGCCTCATCTTCTTCATCACAATCAGATGTTCTAGTTGCAGAATCTAGAGGAAGGAGACAATCTAGGGAACAGAACCCTAGAGGCAAGAGCAGAGGGAAGTCAAACAAATATGCCAATGTTGAATGCCATCACTGTAAAAAGAAGGGCCACATTAAAAAGTTCTGTAGAAAGTTCAAAAAGGAACAAGAGAACCGAAGCAGAGCTGTGAAGAGAGATGACAGCAGTGATGACGAGCAGACTAATATCATAAATGAATTCAATATCATTTATGATGAAGATGTTATTAATCTTGCATCTCAGGAGTTCAGTTGGGTGCTTGATAATGGAGCTACCATTCATGCTACATCCCGTAGAGAATTCTTCTCATCATACACACCTGGAGATTTTGGTGTTGTTAAGATGGGAAATGAAGGCCTGTCAAAGATTGTTGGCAGAGGAGACGTTTGCTTGGAAACAGAGAATGGTACCAGATTAATTCTGAAGGATGTCAGGCATATTCCAGACATGCGCCTGAATTTGATCTCTGTACGCAAACTTGGAAATGAGGGATATTGCAGCTCTTTCATTTATGACAAATGGAAGCTTACAAAAGGCTCATTAGTAGTGGCTAGTGGTGAAAATCATACAACTCTGTATGTAATGGAAGCAAAGCTCTCCACCGACACAGTAGCAGCTGCAGCCGTGGAGAAAGACAGTGCAATTAAACGGTGGCATCAGAGACTTGGCCACATGGGTGAAAAAGCAATGAAAAGCCTCGCCAAGAAGAAAGTATTGCCCGATATGGATGAAGTACACTTAGACAAATGTGCTGATTGTCTATTTGGAAAGCAAAACAGAGTTACTTTTAAAAGTTTTCCTCCTTCCAGAATGAAGAATGTGTTAGATCTGATTCACTCAGATTTATGTGGACCAATGCCAAAGTCACTTGGTGGTGCTCAGTATTTTGTGACTTTCATTGATGATCATTCGAGGAAGACGTGGGTATATCTTCTGAAGACAAAAGATCAGGTGCTAGATGTCTTCAAAGAATTTCATGCCTCAGTTGAGAGAAAGACTGGAAAGAAGTTAAAATGCATCCGGACAGATAATGGTGGAGAATACACTGGGCCATTTGATGTTTATTGCAAAGAGCATGGTATTCGGCATCAGATGACACCTCCAAAGACACCGCAGTTGAATGGCTTAACTGAGAGGATGAACAGAACTTTGATGGAGAGAGCCCGATGTCTACTCTCACATGCAAAGTTACCTAAGAGATTTTGGGGTGAAGCTATTCTCACAGTTGCACACGTGTTGAATCGTTCACCTTGTACTCCTCTCAAGATGGATGTTCCAGAAAGAGTATGGTCAGGAAAAGATATTTCCTATGATCATCTGCGGGTGTTTGGCTGTAAAGCATTTGTTCATATCCCTAAGGATGAGAGGTCCAAACTTGATGCCAAGACAAGACAGTGTATTTTTATTGGCTATGGTCAAGATCAATTTGGCTATAGATTTTATGATTCTATTGAAAAGAAACTTGTCAGGAGTCGTGATGCTGTCTTTGTTGAAGATGAGACCATTGAAGACATTGACAAAATGAAGAAGGATGTTCCTGATTCCAATGGCAACTTATCAGATTTAAAATTAATTCCTCCAACACCGGTGCCAAGAGAAGTTGGAGATGAAGACCAGGTTTATCCACCTGATGATGATGATGTTCCTATAGAAGTTGGTTCTAATGATGATGATGATGATCAAGATGATGTTCCAGCACCAACACCTATGGCTTCTCCACCTCCACAAAGGAGAAGTGAAAGAACAAGATGGCCATCTTCCAGATATCCTCGTGACCAGTATGTGACTATTACTGAAGGGGGAGAACCTGAGAGTTATCAAGAAGCCATAGATGATGAATCCAAGCAGAAATGGATTGAGGCCATGCAAGATGAGATGAAGTCCTTGCATGAGAATAAAACTTTTGAACTGGTGAAGTTGCCCAAAGGCAGAAGGGCCTTGAAAAATAGATGGGTGTTCAGGATTAAGCATGAAGAACACAGTTCCAGTCCACGTTACAAAGCCAGACTGGTTGTCAAGGGATTCAGTCAAAGAAAAGGGGTTGACTTTGATGAAATTTTCTCACCAGTTGTGAAAATGACATCCATTCGAACTGTGCTGGGGTTAGCAGCAAGTCTTGACCTGGAGGTTGAACAAATGGATATCAAAACTGCCTTCCTGCATGGTGATTTGGAAGAAGAGATATACATGGAGCAACCAGAAGGGTTCAAAGAAAGAGGAAAAGAGAATTATGTTTGCAAGTTGAAGAAAAGCCTCTACGGCTTAAAACAGGCACCGAGACAATGGTATAAGAAGTTCGAGTCTGTTATGGGGGAGCAAGGCTACAAAAAGACTACTTCAGATCATTGTGTTTTTGTGCAAAAATTCTCTGATGATGATTTTATTATCCTTTTGCTCTATGTGGATGATATGTTGATCGTTGGCCAGAATGTTTCGAGAATTAATAATTTGAAAAAGCAGTTGAGTAAGTCTTTTGCTATGAAAGACTTGGGGCCAGCAAGGAAGATTCTTGGCATGAATATTATCAGAGACAGAGGCGTCAAGAAATTGTGGTTGTCACAAGAGAGGTACATTGAGAAAGTACTTCAGAGATTTAATATGGACAAGGCTAAAGCGGTTAGTTGTCCTCTTGCTAATCACTTTAAGCTGAGTTCTAAACAGAGCCCTTCTACAGACAAAGAGAAGGAAGATATGGATAAAGTTCCATATGCTTCAGCAGTTGGAAGTTTAATGTATGTCATGGTGTGTACACGGCCAGATATCGCTCATGCAGTTGGAGTTGTGAGTAGATTTCTTTCAAATCCAGGAAAGGAACATTGGGCTGCAGTAAAATGGATTTTCAGGTATTTTCGAGGAACTTCCAAAATATGTTTATGTTTTGGAAATGATAAACCTGTGTTAGCTGGATACACAGATGCAGATATGGCTGGCGATGTGGATTCCAGAAAATCCACTTCTGGTTACCTGATTACCTTTGCAGGGGGAGCTGTGTCATGGCAATCAAAGTTACAAAAGTGTGTTGCACTTTCTACCACTGAAGCAGAGTTTATAGCAGCAACGGAAGCTTGTAAAGAGTTGCTATGGATGAAGAAGTTCTTAAAAGAACTTGGTTTGCAGAAATACAAATATCAGCTATTCTGTGATAGTCAGAGTGCTATTCATCTTGGTAAGAATGCCTCATTCCATTCGAGATCAAAACATATTGATATGAGATATCATTGGATAAGAGATGTGATGGAGAAGAAGCTATTACAGCTTGAGAAGATCCATACAGAAGAAAATGGGTCAGACATGTTAACAAAAACTCTACCAAGACAGAATTTTGAGTATTGTCGGCTAGCTGCAGGACTAACAGAGCCCCCCACCATGTAGTCGGAAGGGGGAGAATTGTTGGATGTGGGGTTCCTCCAAAATGGTGGGGCCCACATGTTTGAAAAAAAAAAAAAAAAAGGAAAGAGGAGGTTGGCATGTTGAAAAGTCAAAGAAGCAAAATCAAAATTGATTTTGCTTCTGCATGCGCGTTAAGAAAATTTTTCTTTCAAATTGGTAGGTGCAGTTAACGCGTAATTAACGCGTAAATATTTCCTATAAATAGGCATTCTCAGTTTAGTTTAATTCATTCCATTCCAATCCAATTTTAAGAAAAAGGATTGAGAGAGCAAGAGAGAAGTTGTTTAGAAAAATAATTGGGATATTTTTCTAAAAGGGGAGTGACAAAATAGTGAGTTTGGGAAATACTTGTGTGCCACTATTTTGGGTTTATCTCAAAATTATTGTGTTATTTTTCCTCTCTTGTACCCATTAATTTTATTAGTGGAAGAAATATTTTCGGAGTTTGTCCCGTGGACGTAATCCAAACGTTTTGGGTGAACCACGTTAAATTGCTGGTGTCTATATTTTGCTCTGCAAATTTATTTTATTTATCCGCTGTGCCCAACAAGAATTATATGTAAAGGTTGCAAAATTGAACCAATAAACCCTACACGAAATACACTAAATAGCAACAGCAATCTGCGAAGAAAAACTTTCATAGCAAAATAGCGATGAGAAGAGTCAAATCCTAAAAGGATTGGTGGGTCAAGTTTCAGCTTAGTGGTTTCAAGTTTTGGATCAGGACTGTGAGATCTTAAGTTCGTATCACAGTCAGACCCTGGAAGATGCATTTGTGTATATATACCTGAAAGAAACCCCAATTTTTGCAAGCAGAATGCAACTTTTGAAGCTCAGAATCCATGGAGTCTCCATTGCCAAGAATCAATCTTTGAAAATCAATGGCAGGAACTGCTAACGACCCATCACTGGGAATAATCGGAGGGTCCTGATCTGATCTTACATAACGAGGTGGGATCTTAGCAAGTGACTCTTTAGCCAGCTCCTGAACACTTGGAACTATTATAGATTGTCCAAACTTAACTGCTTCTCTTGATGACTCCATCTCCATGAATTATGCCCTTTTTCTCTTGCAATTTGTCCTTTAAATTAGCTCTTGAAAGAAAAGAGTGTAAAGAGATTTAATATGATAAAAATCTCATGGAACTTGTAATATAAAATTCAAAATTTTGTTAATTCATTGGTTAGATCAATTGGATAGACCTAGATTATTAATCTAATGTAATATATAGATCAGACAAGATATTATTTTATTTTATTTTATTTTGATATTTATTGGGTTTATCTAGACCATAATTAAATAAATAATCAACTTCAATAATTAGATATATATACACATAAATCCAAGGCATGAAAGGATCTTATAATAATTAATATAAGTGAAAAAAGGTTTTTCTTTTACCAAAATTGTAAAATAGTAATTATAAATATATGAAATGGGACTGCAATTGTTGGATAATAATTTCATATTACATACTATCATTTTCGGATAATAATATAATAAGTCATTTTCATCAATCGTAGTCTAGCCTATATGTATTTAGTTGGCAGATTGCCTTAATTTTTTAAATCCAATAACATCAAAAATTAACTCTAAGTGTAAATATATCAGGCAAAACATACCAAATAAATTCATCTCTATACATATTTTAATTATAGTCTATTTACTGTTAATTAATTAACTTACATATTTTAAGAAGTTAGACATCAGATTTTTTTTTTTATAAAATGAATTATTTACAAAAAAAAAAAAAAAAAAAGACAAACATAAATCACTTTTATTGGTAGTCGGCTTTATTTGTATGTATTGGAAGATTGCCTTTGGATAATTAATTAGAAATTAGAAAATAGAGCGATTCTTTTTTCGCTCGATATAATTAATTTGTTTAATTACATTTTTCATATTCAGATTGAATTTAGAATTAGGTATAAATGAAGATATCGGCATATATCAACCACGAAATTGATTTGGTGGCCACATTAAAAGTAGAGAAAGTCTAAAAAAATATATCTATGTATATATTTAATTCATCAGCTAAGGCAGTATTATTGGCAATGGCGATCTATTCAGCAAATATACCATTCTATAAAAGAATTATTTTGAACTTTGAAAAATAGAAAACTGTAAATGTGCCTTGAATTTGTTGGATTTCATCTAGAAGTTGGATTTGTTCAATTCATCTAGATGTTGTTGAATTTTCAACTCATCTAGATGTTAAAGAATTCAAAGGCCACCATTCTAGATGTTCAAGGCCACCGAATTCTTTTGTTGAATTTGGTGGCACAGTGGCACAATTTATGCCTATAAAAGGCTTCCCTCTTCATTTGTAATCGTATGAAATTTAAGAGAGAGTTAAGAGTTAATGCTCTTATAATTAAGAGAGCATTTTGTGAGATTATCGGGTATAATTGGGTTTTGGGTTGAGAGTTAAAACACCAAAAATTGTATTCTCCATTTGATAGTAAATTTATTGTTCCTCTTCTCCCGTGGACGTAGGCACATTGCCGAACCACGTAAATTTTGTGTGTATTTATTTTATTACTTTGGCTATTTCTTCATTGTTGCCATAAAATTCACTGTCTAAATAGCCCGTCGATCCTAACAAATTGGTATCAGAGCTTTGGTTCGACTATTTTTCACACTGCATCGGAAGTGCTGTCCGGAAAAGTAGCAAATTTTGGAGAAACAATTATAGTGCCGGGACGAGAAAAATATAAGGAATTTTTCGGTACGATCCGTTTCGAAAACGGGTGTAAAACGAGAAATTCGGTGAATAGTGGTACTATTCAAAGTGCAATTTTTCATTCAAAATTTGCATGGTTTTTGCTCAAAATACTGTTACGTGGGCCACAAGTACTGTTTAGAGCACTGTAGCGGATACTGTTCAGAGCACTGTAGCCGGGGGTACTGTTCACACGGTACTATTTATACGTACTGTTCATTTATACGGTACTGTTCATTTATATGGTTACTATTCACGTGGAATAGTTGGAGCTATTTTTTGATCAAAAGAAGTTCGTGACAGAAGCAATGGCAACTACAAGATTTGATATTGAGAAATTTGATCGCAACATAAATTTCTCTTTGTGGAAGATTAAGATGCGCGCCATCTTAATTCAGAATGGGCTTGAGAAAGCTTTATTGGGGAAGAATATAATGCCAGAGTCAATGACTGAAGAAAAGAAGGAGGAGATCATCAACAAGGCAGTTTCCACGATTCAGCTGTGTTTGTCTAATGAAGTTCTTCAGGAGGTCATCAATGAAGATACAGCAGCTGGCTTATGGGCGAAGCTGGAGTCCTTGTATATGTCCAAAACCCTGACCGACAAGCTGTACCACATGACGCGGTTCTACACATTTCAAATGCAGGAAGGTACTTCTATCAAAACCTATCTGGAAGAATATACATCAATTTTAGTATGTTTAGAAAATGTGGGTGCTAAAGTTGATGATGAAAATGCTGCTTTGAAATTGTTGTGTTCATTACCACCGTCACATAAAAGTTTTAGGGACACAATGCTTTATGGAAAAGACAGTGTGTCTTTGGCAGAGGTTAAAACAGCTTTGCTCTCTAAAATTATAATTGACAGAGGAATTGTCGGTAGTAAAGATGATAATGTAGCAGAAGGCCTTGTTGCTAGAGGCAGGTCTAAAAATAAGAGTTATGGCAGTAGTAGGTCTAGGTCAAAATCTAGACATAAGAATTTGATATGTAACTATTGTCATAAAAAGGGGCACATTAAAGCTGATTGTTATAAATTGAAAAATAAACAATCAACTGAAGAAAGAAGGGAAAAATCCGCCGAAGCTAGTATTGCCGAAGATGAGTCCACATCTGATATTCTTTCAGTCACTAACAGTGAAAGGTGCAGGTTCAAAGATGATTGGATTATGGATTCAGGTTGCTCTTATCACATATGTCCCAATAGGGACTGGTTCTCCACATATGAATCTTTTGCAGGTAGAGTTGTTTTGATGGGCAACGATGCAGCTTGCAAAGTTATTGGCAAGGGCACAATCCGAATCAAGATGCATGATGGCGTGGTACGAACTTTGACAGACGTTCGCCATGCTCCTGACATAAAGAAAAATCTCATCTCTTTGGGCACTCTTGATGCTGGTGGATGCAAATACATAAGTGAAGGTGGAGTCATGAAAGTTAGCAAAGGTGCTCTGGTAGTGATGAAAGCTCAACTGTTTGGAAGACTTTATATCCTACAAGGAAAAACAGTTACAGGAGCTGCTGCTGCAATTACTACTCAAATGTCTGAAACCGACATCACCAAATTGTGGCATATGAGGTTAGGCCATATGAGTGAGAAAGGCTTAACCCTGTTAAGTAAAAAGGGTCTTTTGTGTAGACAAAATACTTGCAAGCTTGATTTTTGCGAGCACTGTATTTTCGGAAAGCAAAAACGTGTCAGTTTCAGCACAGGTACCCACACAACCAAAGGTACCTTGGATTACATCCATTCTGATCTTTGGGGGCCATCACAAGTTCCATCAAAAGGTGGTGCCAGATACATGCTTGTCTTCATCGACGACTTCTCAAGGAAGGTTTGGGTTTACTTTCTTAAACATAAGGATCAAGTATTTTCCACATTCAAGCAATGGAAAACCATGATTGAGAAGCAGACAGGAAGGCAAATAAAAAGGCTGAGAACAGATAATGGCTTGGAGTTTTGTGCTGGTGAGTTCAATGACTTTTGTAAAAATGAAGGCATTGTGAGGCATCACACAGTTCGGATGACACCTCAACAAAATGGAGTTGCTGAACGGATGAACAGAACTCTTATAGAGAAAGCAAGGTGTATGCTTTCAAATGCTGGATTACCAAAGAGTTTCTGGGCAGAAGCTGTTTCAACAGCTTGCTATTTAGTCAATCGCTCTCCATCAGTTCCAATTGGTTTCAAGACTCCAGAGGAAGCTTGGTCTGGCAAACCTGCAGATTATTCAAATTTAAGAATCTTTGGCTGCCCAGCGTATATGCACGTCAATGATGGCAAGTTAGCACCAAGGGCGAAGAAGTGCATTTTTCTAGGATATCCATCAGGGGTGAAAGGATATAAACTTTGGTGTCCCAAATCATCCAAAGTTATAATCAGCAGAGATGTCACATTTGATGAAGGTTCTATGCTTCACTCGAAAAATGAAGTATTGGTACCTTGCAGTTCTGATAAACAGGTGGAGGCCAGTCAGAGACAGGAGATGAATATTGAAGACTATCCTGCTCAGCAAGATTCTACTTCACAGTCAGATTCACAACCATCCAGCTCTCAGCAAGGTGATTTAGAGCCTAACTCAGTTGAACAGGAGCAACCATACTCTATTGCAAAAAATAGAGAAAGGAGAGAAATAAAGAAGCCAATAAAATATACCGATTATGCAGATTTGGTGGCTTATGCTTTAACAGCAGCTGAGGAGATCAACAATGTTGAGGAGCCATCCACATATTCAGAAGCCATTTCAGGAGCTAACTCCGATAGATGGTTGATAGCTATGGAAGAAGAAATGGAGTCCTTGCATAAGAATGGCACTTGGGAGCTCATTAGACCACCAAAACGAAAGAAGATTATCGATTGCAAATGGGTTTTCAAGAAGAAAGAAGGCACCCCAGGTATTGAAGAAGCAAGATACAAAGCTCGCTTAGTTGCAAGAGGGTTCAAACAAGTTCAAGGTGTGGATTTCAATGATGTATTCTCACCAGTTGTAAAACATTATTCCATTCGCATGTTGCTTGCTATGGTGGCTAAGTATGACTTAGAGTTAGAGCAGTTAGATGTAAAAACTGCTTTTCTACATGGTGATCTTGAAGAGCAAATCTACATGCAGCAACCAGAAGGTTTCAGGGTTGAAGGTAAGGAGGACCATGTTTGTTTGCTGAAGAAATCTCTATACGGCCTTAAGCAGTCACCCAGGCAGTGGTATAAGAGGTTTGACTCGTTCATGACTAGTAATAATTTTTCAAGGAGTAATTATGATAATTGTGTTTACTTCAGAAGGTTAGTTGATGGATCATTCATATATTTATTGTTATATGTTGATGATATGTTGATTGCTGCAAAGAATACTTCTGAAGTTGAGAAGCTGAAAGTCTTATTGAGTAAAGAGTTTGAGATGAAAGATCTTGGAGCAGCAAAGAAGATTCTCGGAATGGAGATTCAGAGGGACAGGAAAGCAGGGAAGTTGTTTCTCACTCAAAAGAAATATGTTGAGAAAGTTCTGGAGCGTTTTGGCATGAAAGATGCAAAGCAAGTGAGTACTCCATTAGCTGCTCATTTCAAGCTTTCAGCTGCACTATCACCTCAAACAGATGAAGAGCAGAAATACATGGATCATGTTCCATACTCTAGTGCAGTAGGCAGTCTCATGTATGCCATGGTATGTACTCGACCTGATATTTCTCATGCAGTTAGTGTTGTGAGCAGATTCATGGCAAATCCTGGTAAAGTTCACTGGCAAGCAGTAAAATGGATCTTGAGATACTTAAAAGGCTCAGTTGACACCTGTTTGGAGTTCAGTAGTAGTGATAGTAGTTTGGTTGGTTATGTCGATTCAGACTATGCAGGAGATCTTGATAAAAGGAGATCGTTGACAGGCTACGTATTTACTTTTGAAAACAGTGCTGTCAGTTGGAAATCTACATTGCAATCTACAGTTGCATTGTCTACAACAGAAGCTGAATACATGGCATTGACTGAAGCTATCAAAGAGGCTATTTGGTTAAGGGGCTTATACAATGAGCTCAATTCAGATCATCAAGTGACAGTTGTCTTTTGCGATAGTCAAAGTGCTATACATCTGACCAAAGACCAGATGTTTCATGGAAAAACAAAGCACATTGACATCAGGTACCATTTTGTTCGAGATATTATCGCACAAGGAGATGTTATGGTTAAAAAGATTGGTACTGCAGATAACCCAGCAGACATGTTGACAAAGTCTCTTTCTACTTCCAAGTTCAAGCACTGCTTGGACTTGATTGGTGTATTTACGTAGCACTTAAAGTCATTTGGAGAAGGTGGAGCTAAGTTTGCTATTGAAATTCAAGTCAAGGTGGAGATTTGTAAATGTGCCTTGAATTTGTTGGATTTCATCTAGAAGTTGGATTTGTTCAATTCATCTAGATGTTGTTGAATTTTCAACTCATCTAGATGTTAAAGAATTCAAAGGCCACCATTCTAGATGTTCAAGGCCACCGAATTCTTTTGTTGAATTTGGTGGCACAGTGGCACAATTTATGCCTATAAAAGGCTTCCCTCTTCATTTGTAATCGTATGAAATTTAAGAGAGAGTTAAGAGTTAATGCTCTTATAATTAAGAGAGCATTTTGTGAGATTATCGGGTATAATTGGGTTTTGGGTTGAGAGTTAAAACACCAAAAATTGTATTCTCCATTTGATAGTAAATTTATTGTTCCTCTTCTCCCGTGGACGTAGGCACATTGCCGAACCACGTAAATTTTGTGTGTATTTATTTTATTACTTTGGCTATTTCTTCATTGTTGCCATAAAATTCACTGTCTAAATAGCCCGTCGATCCTAACAAAAACTAAGACATCAAATAAATTACAGCAGTTTGGAAGATCATTTTTCATGAACGCTAACATTTTTTGACTTCATCGACTTCAGAAACTTATGACCAATCCTGCTTATTAAACGTCATAATTCATCCCTACTTTGAGTAAATACCTCCTCGGAACCAAGAAATATTCATCAGGCTGCCTAGTACATCTACTTAGCCAATTGTAAAGATAATCTACAGTCAATTTCTTCACCCAACTCGATCCTTTCGCAGCTAGAACCTCTCCTTCACCCATCAAATAAACAACATTTTCACCCAATGCTCTATCAACCATTTCCAGTTCCCTTTGCACATCTTCCCCTCCACCTTCTCTTATGAAGTCCTTCAATTGATCTGCCAATACTCGCTCGAAAGACTCTTGATCCTGCCTCGCATCCACGTATCCGTACCTGTTGAGAATTGATTCAAAATCAATAGTCAATTATCTGATTTTTGTGTTAATTGTAATCCTATAAATAGGCAGATGTAATTATTACTTCGTATCAATGAAATTCATTTTGTCCATCTCTAGAATTCCAACAATACCTGACTACGCATCGAAAAATTGGCTCGCCCGGCTTGACTCGCTGAAACAAGAACCGTTCCTCGAAGGGGACTTTGCTGATGGGCAAGGACTTGATTGCAACAAATATGAGAACTGTATGCAAAGCAGGGATTCTTGAAATATAATGATTGAACACAGGAGTTATGCCGTGAACCAACTGAGTATAGAACAAACCGAGCCCTTCAACTCGAAGAATTTTGTCGTTGGAGATCACTTCTGTAAGTCTTTCTACTGGAATTTTGTGTTCAAGTTCATAAAAGTATTTCTTTCTGTACCCGTAGTTCCATATGAACATGATCACTACAACAACCAGGGCAAAGAATAGAGGAAGGTAGCCTCCATCGCTGAACTTGTAGAGCGTAGAGCTCAAGAATATTGCTTCTATAACACCAATTGTTAGTGCATAGATGACTATCAGGATTATGTTTGTCTTCCATATCATTACCATAATTAGAATTAGAAATGAAGATGTAATTACAAAAACAAATGTCACAGCAATTCCTGCAAGAATCACGTCAAGAATTAAAATTATGTCAATGGGAAACAAGCCAAGAATTCAAGAGTTAAAATAACACCACTGTATCATTCGAAACAGTCATGGACTTTTTTTTATTAATTTTTGTCCTTAAAATATCTAATATGTGATTTTGCCATTTTTTCATATGAGAATTAATTATATAATATTAGGTGTCATCCACTTTAAGATTAAAATATGTCTATTTTGATAAGTTAAGTGACAAAAATTATCTATTTTGAAAAGCATATATAGGAGATAATTTTTTTCTATTTCAAATAGTTCATAAATAAAATTGTCTTATTTTGAATACTTCATATGCAAAAACGTTATTAATCCAATTCAATGTGACGATTCATAAAATTCGATAAACTCCTCTTACCGTATGCATTGCCAATTTGCAATGTGTTTTTGAAGCCAAGAGTTACTCCTACACAAGCTATCATCAGAATAGTATTGATTTCAGGAACATAAACCTGTCCCTCATATTTTGGAGAAGTATGAATAACCTTAACTCGAGGAAAACATCCGAGTGCTACAGATTGTTGGATTATAGAGAAGGAGGCTGATATTAATGATTGACTAGCAATTATGGCTGCTAATACTGCTATAATAAACTGTGGCCAATACAAAGCCGCTGCAGAAAACAAACGCGGGTTAAGTACATGCTGCCTAGATTGTGTATTCATCGATCAAGTCAATCATAATTTGTCATGCATGTATGGAAATTTTATATAGCACAAGGCATGATTGTGTATGAATTCAATCTAAATAAGTGTTATACGTACTTGGAATTGACTTGTAGAAAGCAGAAGTAACATCTTCAGGATGTTTGCTTAGATAGGCACACTGACCAATATATGCTAGCAACACGGAAGGGACAAGCACAGCACAACTGCTTATTTGAATAGAACGAATATTAAAGTGACCCAAATCAGCAAACAAAGCTTCAGAACCTGAAATTTTTCAAGTACAAAAGGAAATTAGTATTTTATCTTACTCAATAATTTATATTTTTCCACCAAATAAGTTTTTTTGGTCTAATTATTGGGATTGTGATATTCGAGACGAATCGATCCACTATAAGATAAAATTCTCGTAGCATTGATATTTAAATTCACAAGATTCGAATTTGAGATTTTATTTAAGAAAAATAAGTATATAACCCCCTTGAATCAACCAGCTAATTACTAAATAAGGTTTAATAGAACAGAAATTAAAGATAATTAAAAAATATAATAGTACCTGTGAGGCATAAAACCACTCCACCAAGAGAAATCCAAGCATCCTTTTTGTTGGTATGGAAATATTTGATAATATACCATGGATTGAGGGCCTTGATGACACTGGGATCATACTTAAAAAAGTTGAAAATTCCAATCGTTGAAATGAAAACAAACCATAGCACAAGAATAGGAGCAAAAGTATATCCAACTTTATCCGTTCCAAATCTTTGAACTTGGAATAATGCTATCAAAATCACCACCGAAATCCACATTATTACATTTTCTGTAAGGCCAGCAGCAGCCTCCTTGATACCTCCTACCGCAGATAATACTGCAAAACAAATAAAATAAAATAAAATTAGAGTTGGCATTTCTGGATTATTGAATCCGACCCAAAAAAATATATTCGTCTATATTTTAAATTAATTCATTAATCTACTTGAAATTCAAAATTATGATTTCTATTGACTTGAAAGTCAGCACAAATATTTGAAAATCTCGACCAAGTGGAATTTTGAGGTTCTAATTTGAAATTTTACCTGAAATGCAAGGAGTGAGAATGCCATCTCCAAGAACCATGGAGACACCAATCATGGTAGTGAACAACAAGACATACTTGCTTATGGAGCTATTCTCAAGAAACGATTTGATTGATGAAGCAATTTCCATTCTACGATTTGGTACATTGAGACCGTAAGTCGACACTTCTCTATCTTCAGCTTGTTGATTTGGTATCAAGCTCACCTTTGCATGCCGACATACTAATGAATACAGTGCAAATGTCCCTCCTGCAATTATTATGCAACAAATTTCTTATTTATACAATTAATTAATGCAAAGTTTCTTATTCATACAATTAAGTAATGTCTTAATACGTCGTGGACTTGCCATAATTTGTTATTTAATTCTTCGTCCTCATTTTTTTTAGTTCATGACTGTGTAAAATTCAACTGAAATAAAAAAATAAAATCAAACCGTAAACAATTTGATTTATTCGATTATACTCAATTCTCAAATATAAAAATTAACAGAATCAAATTAATTTAAGTTCTTAAATTATAAATCAACATTGGAATAGCAAAGTTTTCCATCAAAATTTGGATCGATTTTTTATATTTTAAAAATTCAGTTTTTACTCTGTTAAATTATGGACCAAACCAACTATTTGCACACACAAAAAAGGGATTCAAGCGACAAAAAAGTAAGTGTATAGAGTTAGTCATGTATTAAGGCTTAATTAAACAATAATTAAAATTAAACTCCGAGTAATGAAAGAATTAATTAAGCTTACCATCACCATTATCATTGGCAGCCAAAACAATAAAGACGTATTTAATCAAGGAGACAATGATGATAGAGTAAAAAATCAAAGAGAGGACGCCAAGAATATCATCTTCCTGCTTGATTCCATTAGGAAAGACACTTGGCAGTACATAGAGGGGTGATGTACCCAAATCCCCATACACCACTCCTATACATTGAAATGCTAGCTTCAATATGGTTCCCCATTCTTTTACCTGCAATTATTTATATTTTATTACTTAATTGTTGAATTTAGAGAGTGCTAATTATATATTTTGTCCGTTAAAAAAAATATTCATTTTTCTATTTTAATCTATTTATAAATAAATATTAATTTTTTCAAAAATATGGCATATTTAAATAATAATTTTTTAAATATACTTTTTATATAACAAATATTAATTCAATTTTTAAAATACAATTAATAATTAATTGTCTCTTTTTAAAAAAGACAATTTAGTAAAAAATAATAAATGAGTTGTAAGAAAAAAAAATACACTTATTTGTAAATTGATAAAGTATTAGAAAGTGAAATAAGGGCTAATTGAGGTTTTTTTTTTTCATCAAACTGCTGGAAATGGTGAAAAAATATCACTTCTCTTAAAGTTTTCAAACAGAAGAAAAAAATTACATCGCTCATATAGCATACCGTTCTCCACTGCAGGAATAAAATATGCTAATTTTAATAAATTTTAAAGCAAAAATTATCTATTTTAAAAATTATATTGGCCAAAAAAAACTATTTATTTTGAAATTTAAGCATAAAAACAAAAATAAAAAGCATCACCAATATTTTCTAACCATTTCGAAAAGTTAAATAGGAAAAAGTAACATTAATCCTTAAAATAATACGAGAAATATAAAGAAAATTTCTCATGTTTGATAAATAAGCAATTATAAATCAGAAGAAGAAATTATATATACCTCAGAAGAATTAGGAAGAGTTGATCCACCAGCCTCCAAATCGAATAAGTCTTTTTTAACAAGCCCCTTTTTATTTTCATATTCAACATTTTGTTCTTCCACTTGCTCTTCGTCTTCCCCTTTTTCTATTTCATCAGCCATTATAATTATTTATTTTATTTTAATATATATATATATATTTAATCACTGCACTGTATCACCAGCAATTGCTTCCTGTTTTGCAAGAATATATTCAAATAATAATATAATTTTGGAAATTAAAAAAAATATAAAACTAATATACTTACTTACAGCTATAATTCTATATTTATATGGTTTAGTGGTGACCTTAATTGTAGTTTTGTACTTGGTTTTTGCTTATCTGTAGGATTAGAACCGCGTTGACAGAGAAGGATTTTTCTGATTGGTTAATAAATTTCCTTAATTGGTAAAACTTATTTCTTTATATTTTCTTTTTCCAATATTGTGGT
This sequence comes from Excoecaria cochinchinensis, assembly GCA_947683425.1. Taxonomy (NCBI): domain Eukaryota; kingdom Viridiplantae; phylum Streptophyta; class Magnoliopsida; order Malpighiales; family Euphorbiaceae; genus Excoecaria; species Excoecaria cochinchinensis. Next base: position 6,911,847 of record CANTUQ010000056.1, on the reverse strand, counting down.
CTTAATTTTTCCTATTTTTGGAAAAAAAATAACAATCATTTCTCCTTGCCCATTACTTCTTCCTACTAATTAGACGTTGATAAGAAAACTTTTAAAAAGAAAAAATCTTTAGACTTGCTAGGGAAGTTCAGTTTACCGCTGATTAAATCTTATGGACAAATAATAAACAATATCTTCAATGTTTCATATTAATTGATAATTAATTTTAAATTGAATTATGTTAGGAATTTAGATATGCGGAAAAATATTTATTTGGGAATAATAACGACAAAATAATGAGAAATAAATGAAACACAAATATTTACGTGGTTCGGCGATTGTGCCCCGTCAACGGGCAAAGGTTAGAGAAGCAATTTACTAACAAAATGATGGAGAATACAAAGTGGTTGGTGTTTAACTCTCAACCCAAATCCCAATTACAACCAATAATCGCACCAATATACAACACAAGAGTATTACAAAATTCCTAAATAAATTTCTTAAGTGTAGAAATTCTCATAACACACACAAAATGAGAGATATCTTGAGACAAAGTATGCCTTAGTATTTATAGGCATATTGGTGATGGAAAAAATCAACAAAAACATGGCTAAATTGTAGCCCAACTATTTCTTTTGTTTGTTACCAACAATTTTTCAATTCACATTTGGTAAACCAACTATTTTTTTGTGTGCTACCAACAACTCTTCAATTCACATTTGGTAGGCCGACTATTCTTTTTGTGTGCTAACAACAATTTTTCAATTCACATTTGGTCAATTCTAAATAATTTTGTAGCCATATTTATCATATTTTCAACAATTTTCACCTTGGCTCAAAATTAATTAAGCTTTTAGTACTTATCCACCTTTTCCACAATATCCTGAAGGAATTTTCAATTTTGACATACACCAATTAAATCCAAATAGTACTTGAACTTAGCAGTAGTGAGAGTTTTTGTCAGCATATCAGCGGCATTATATATAGTACCAATTTTTTTTATAGAAATAGTCCCTTGAGAAAAAATATCACGAACAAAATGATTTTTTACATCAATATGTTTCGTCATTTCATGAAATATTTGTTAGTCAAGTGAATAGCACTTTGGCCATCACAATGGATGAAAATCACCTTGTTGTCCAAACTGAGCTCTCCAAACAGACCTCTTAACCAAATGGCTTCTTTTATAGCCTCAATAACTGCCATGTATTCTGCTTCTGTAGTGGACAGAGCTATAGTAGACTGCAAAGTAGCTTTCCAACTAATAGCAGTATCACCAAAAGTAAATACATAGCCTGTGATGAATCTTCTTCTATCAATATCACCTGCATAGTCTGAATCAACATAACCAACCATAGTACCCATACTCCTTCCAAATTTTAAACAAGAATTAGTGATTTTTCGCAAATATCTCAAAATTCATTTCACTGCCTGCCAGTGTTCTTTACCAGGATTAGACATATATCTACTAACAACACTGACTGCATGTGAAATATTAGGACGAGTGCACACCATAGCATACATAAGACTACCAACAGCATTAGAGTATGGAACATGCGACATATACTTAACTTCATCATCTGACTGTGGTGACACAGCAGCAGAAAGTCTAAAATGAGCAGCAAGCGGAGTACTTATAGGTTTAGCATTCTTCATGCCGAAACGCTCTAAAACCTTTTCAACAAAAGCCTTTTGAGAAAGGTAAAGTTTTCTAGCAGTTCTATCTCTTCGAATCTCCATGCTTAGAATTTTCTTCGCTGCTTCTAAATCTTTCATCTCAAATTCACCACTCAATTCTAACTTCAATTTCTTGATTTCAAACATATTCTTGGCTGCGATAAGCATATCATCAACATAAAACAACAAGTACACAAATGAGCCATCTTTAAGTTTTATGAAATAAACACATTCTCTAACTTTAGAGTTTGTCGACTATAAATCAGAGTATCTCTAAAATGCTTGTAGGATGGAGCAAGTGAGCGAAGCAACATAAGAGCTTGATCTTCATCTTCATAAGATATCTCCATATTTTCTAAATCCATCAAGATAGTGGAGAATTCATCAATATGAGTCTTGATAGGCGTACTTTCGGGCATATTGAGTGTGTACAGTTGGTGCTTAGCTACCAGTTTGGTGGTCAAATTTCTTGTAACATACAAAGACTCAAGCTTGTTCCATAAGTCTTTAGCAGTCTTCTCCTGTACAACTTCTCGCAAGACTTCATTTGATAAGCATAACTGAATGGTCGTAAGGGCTTTATCATCCATCTCCTGCTTCTTCGCCTCATCTATAGTAGTGGGTAATTTATCTTTACCCAATAATACATGATGCAGACCGTTTTGAATCAAAATTACACGCATCTTGACTTGCCACATAGTGAAACTCATAGTACGGTCGAATTTCTCAATATCAAATTTTGTCATTGCCATGGCGAATCCCAAACTTCTTTGATCAAAATCAGCTAGTTACCATATACGTGAACAATGCCTAAGAAAAAATCTTTTCTGATGTGTAAGATAAGTGTATGTTGCAACCACAGAGTATGCTAAAAAATAATTTCGGCTCTGATACCACTTGTTAGGAATTTAGATGTGCGAAAAAATATTTATTTGGGAATAATAACGACAAAATAATGAGAAATAAATGAGACACAAATATTTACGTGATTCGGCGATTATGCCTACGTCCACGGGCAAAGGCTAGAGAAACAATTTACTAACAAAAGGATGGAGAATACAAAATGGTTGGTGTTTAACTCTCAACCCAAATCCCAATTACACTCAATAATCTCACCAATATACAACACAAGAGTATTATAAAATTCATAAAGAAATTTTTTAAGTGTAAAAATTCTCAAGTGTTGTATAACACACACAAATTGAGAGATATCTTGAGACAAAATATGTCTTGGTATTTATAGGCATATTGGTGATGGAAAAAATCAACAAAAACATGGTTAAATTGTAGCCCAACTATTTCTTTTGTGCGCTACTAACAATTTTTCAATTCACATTTGGTAACCCAACTATTCATTTTATATGTTACCAATAATTTTTCAATTCACATTTGGTAGCCCAACTATTTTTTTTTTGTGCTACCAACAATTTTTCAATTAACATTTGGTCAATTCTAAATAATTTTGTAGTCATATTTATCATATTTTCAACAAATTAGAAATTTAAAACTAATATCATTAGTTTTTTAGAATTTATTATTATTATTATTTTTAATAGAAAGGAGAAGGTGAAGTAGATATTCGATCTCGAAACCCATGAATTTGGTTTTCCTCTTTATACGTTTCTTTTCTGGTAGGATTCAATTGTTTCTTTTCGTACCAATGGAATTCTTTTTTGTTTTAATCAATTGATTATATATGTTTTATATTCTCTCTATTTTTTGTATTATTCTGGTCAGTTTTATCATCTGTTTATTATATTCTTTTTCACTAATTTTATTTGATTTTCTTAATTATTTAAAACATAAAAAGAAGAAAAAAAATTGTTAATGATTTACTACCCAATATTTTTTTTTTCTTATATAGTAGTGAATTTAGATATTTAAATCAAATTATATTTACTAATTACTATTATGAATTTTATTTTTAGGAGCAATCTAAAAAAAATAAGCAGTTGCCATTTAATTAGTATGTGAAAGGAAAAGGAAATTAAATTGAGGCATGTATTATATTAGGAAATTAAAAGTGTTCAATAAATTATACTTATGATATTTTATTAAAAAAAGTATATAAACTTATGATTGGAAACTCAAATATAAATGATGAATGGTGCCCATAACGATAAAGTTGAACTTAATGTTTTGTGCAATAGATTCCATTTTGACCTAAATTGAAAAACCCAAATTCACATAAAAAAAATAAATTCCTAAAAATATTACTGGATTCGTGTAAAGTTACATTTGGAATTCAATTTAATTCAAATTCATACGTTGTTTTTTATTATTTATTTCATTGCATTTTATTTTATTTAGTTGATTTTTTTTTTTATGTTTTTAATTTGGTTAATGTTTTATATTAAATCTTTAGACTGAATTGAAGATAAATATGAACTTATATATGAAATTTCCAGTCACATTAAATTGGATATAACCTTTGAATATATATATATATATATATTTTTTTTTTTCTATCAAGAACCAATTAATATATTAGTACTTATTAAATTGTCATAACAGGGCAGACAAAGTTTATGTATTATTTGCTGATTTAGGTTCTATTTCTTTTATTTTTTTATTAATAATAATTTTTAAATGTGATAAGGCAATATTTTGCTTTCGGCTCTATTTGCTACTTAAATTGTTTTTAGAGTTAAAATACCCCAATAGAGTGGCATTTTATTTTACTACCTTTTTAATAATTGTAAATAAGTTTATAAGAATATTTTAGCGCAATTTTTAATAATTGTAAAAATAATTTTTTTTTTAAGAAATAATTCAAAAGGCAAATAAAATTTTAAGACAAATGTTGCCCAAAAAAAATTACCTTTGCCTTTGTAAAAAAAATATTTATATTTTAATGGGACTCCCTTGGCCCCATAATGATAATACACTATTCATATCACATATATTAAAAACACAATTAATTTTCCTAAAATTATATAATTTACTTATATTTTTATTAATTTATTCATATTTATTAAAGTTACAATGAAATAATATTTAATATTTGTTGATAACAATTAAATTAAATAAAAATAAATTAAAAAATTAACTAATTAATTGTAGTATAAAAAAAGAAACTGGACTATAATTTATGACAAATAAAAATAAAAAAAAATATACTCCAAGAAATAAAATGGCATGGATCTTTTTTTTTTTAATTAAAATTCTTGAATTTTAGTTTTGAAAATAAGGCATTTTTATCCTTTTAGGCCTATATTAATTTAAATTAATTGAATTTCGGATACAAAAGAATTATAAAAAAAAAAAGTATACCTATTTGTGTATGAAGGAAGTAATATAATATTATTTTTGAATGTATCTTCATATAAATTTAAATTTTTTGTTCAATTATATAAAAGAAATTTAAAAAAAAAAAGAAAAATAAAAAAAGAGAGAGAGAAATGAATAATAGAGGATCCGAGACCCGAAAGAGGCCACTTCTCCTTTCGACTCCTCAACAGCCTCTTCGTCATCAATGCTTTGTCGGACCCCTTCTCCCTCCTTCCCATCCACACTTTCTTCTTCCTTTCTTCAAATCAGGTCTTTACTTTCTCTCTCTATCTCTTTCTCTTTATGCTTTTCGTTTTTTCATGTGATCCCTTTTGCTTGATCCTTTCTTCTTCCTTTTCCAGTTTTTCCTAATTTGCTTCAATCTCATCTCCGATTCTGTTTTTCTGTTTGCTTACTGATAAATTGCTGATAACGGAAGGTAAGCAAGATTTTTTTTGCAGAATTTGGGGCGTCTAATCTTATCATCACCTGAAACTTGATTTTTTGTTTTCTGCAATTGTTTTTTCGTTTTTCAATTGGGCGAATAAGGTTTTAGAGCTTGAGGTTTTTTTATTTGTATCTGACATTTGATTTAGAGGCAATCGTTTTCCTTTGTATTTGAATTGTGGTTAGGGTTTTACTATGCTGTTGCTTAGTTCTAGCTCATTACGAGTGGATATTGCTTATTTGTTGTTGAAATTATCTTCACTTGAGTGCGAGTTTTGAGTTAGTTGTTTAGGTTTTAAGCTCTTTAATATGAGTTGATCATAGTTTGTAATGCTGATTTGTTTATGAATTGCTGATGTAATGAAAATTTGCATTTAACATTTTGCAGATTTTGGGATTGAGATTGGGGGATTTAGGGTTTTGGCATAATGACGATGAATGAGCGGAAGACCATTGACCTCGAGCAAGGATGGGAGTTTATGCAAAAAGGGATAACAAAGCTAAAGAACATCCTAGAAGGGTTGCCCGAACCACAATTCAGCTCTGAAGACTATATGATGCTCTACACGTATGCATTTCCTCTTCATTTCTCGTTTATGCCTGTGTATACTTGTGTTAGTGATCAATACTTTGATTTAGATTGTTGATGCCACTTGTTTTGCTAATGTGGTTGTGGTTTCTATTTTCCTTGGTTTCTTTACAGAACCATCTACAACATGTGTACGCAGAAGCCCCCTCATGATTACTCCCAACAATTGTATGACAAGTACCGTGAGTCTTTTGAAGAATACATTACTTCAACGGTGAGGAATATGTACATTGAGTTGTAGGCTTTTGTATACTTCATAATTTTCTAAACTTTTTCATTGTTTGTAGAAATTTCAATATATTTATTTAAGGCATTTATGTTTGCATTTCTTTGTTAGAATGTCGTTGGCATCTGTTTATAGACTGCACATATTAAATCCTACGCCTATGCCTGTAGCATATGCAATTGAAGGATATGGTAGCATTTTCCAACATCTCTGCAACATTTCCAGCATCTTTTAGTGCTCTTGATGGAGGCTTGCTGTTTGGTTTAGTTCAAGCTTACTAGATACATTAATTAACTGTTTCAAGGCTTGTATCTTTTTTGCCTTTATACCCTGTATAGACGGTGTGACTGTATTCTATTTTATCTTCTTCTTCTTCTTCTCTCTCTCTCTCTCTTTTCCCTCCAGTATGATGTCAATTCGGCTTTGGTACAGTATTGGGATCCAATATTCTTACTCTCTAAACCCTAACCCGTCCTGAATTAACTGCAATATTTTCCCGGTCCTTAACCATTAGGTGTTTACTGATTGAATAGTTGGTCCCAGCATGCTTGGGAAATAAATAGAAAGGATTTTGCACTAGAAGAGAGGGATAAAATCTTTCCATTCGACACATAACATGAACTGAGGTCTTGTTGTTTCTTGATACACTCATGGATTGATTATCGATTTAGCTAAACAAGGGAAGAATTTCCAATAGCGGAACTTCTTACCCTTTGCACTTCAAATATTCTCTGAGAGATTTTCAACATGAGGGTTCTCCATACAAGGAACATTGTAGATCTTCCATATTTATGAGAAAATCCATTTTTCCATTTTTTTAACCCCATTACCTGTAGGCTCTGAGGTTGTTTTTCTATGTGTTCATTTCTTTTGTTTCTTGTGTTTTGTCACTGATGATAGATTTTAAGTCAATCCTTTTATAGAGAAATGGCTTCTGTTTAACTTTTGTTTTTTCTGGTTTCTAGTTTCTTTAGTTTGTTATGGTTTTAATAAGTATATCTTTATAGTTTTTGATGTAAGTTTCCCGGTTCAGGTATTGCCATCCTTAAGGGAGAAACATGATGAGTTTATGTTGAGAGAACTTGTGAAAAGATGGGCAAACCATAAAGTTATGGTTAGGTGGCTTTCTCGTTTCTTTCATTACCTTGATCGCTACTTTATTGCTCGAAGGTCACTTCCAGCCCTTAACGAAGTTGGACTCACTTGCTTCCGCGATCTGGTATCTGATGGTTCAACCCTTTAACTGTTGTGCTATTATTTTCTGTTTATTTTGTAATGATGTTCTAATTTCCCTGCTTCTTGAATCATAATCCTTTCTATAACTCTTTCTTATCTCCAATTTTCCATTTTCCATGATGATGCTTTTTTGAAAATCACATTTTAAGGTACTGTGTACATTCTCTCTTTTCAGGTCTACCAGGAGTTAAATGGTAAAGTTAGGGATGCAGTAATTTCTTTGGTATGGTCTCATTTTTTTACCTATATGGACAGTCTTCTATTAGTTCCTGAATTTGATTGATTTACGTCATTTATAATTCAGATTGACCAGGAGCGTGAGGGAGAGCAGATTGATAGAGCTTTATTAAAGAATGTTCTGGATATATTCGTTGAAATTGGAATGGGGCAGATGGACTACTATGAGAATGACTTTGAAGCAGCCATGCTGAAAGATACAGCAGCTTATTATTCTCGGAAGGCATCAAACTGGATTCTGGAAGATTCATGTCCAGACTATATGTTAAAAGTAAGCAGGATACATTTTTTCGGTTGATTAGAATAAAATTATTTGCCCATCTTAATTGATTTTTGAATGTGTATTCTTGGTGATCCTAGGCTGAGGAGTGCCTAAAACGGGAGAAAGATAGGGTTGCCCATTACTTGCATTCAAGTAGTGAGCCAAAGTTGCTGGAGGTTAGTGATTTTGCAAATTCAGTTTCTGATATATTCACCACTTAGTTCTGTTCCATCCAAAAAGACAAGATATTACCTAATATAGGTCTTTGCAAGCAACTCTATCTTTTCTTTTTTTGTAGATTTTTAGGCTTGTGATAAACTCCTGCCATTTCTTTTTCTTTTTTCTTGTTGTTACTACAACTTCTTTTCCCCTTTTTCAGAAAGTTCAACATGAATTATTGTCTGTATATGCGAACCAATTGCTTGAAAAGGAGCACTCTGGATGCCATGCATTGCTTAGAGATGATAAGGTACATATTGGCAATAATCCTTTTGTTATGTTATCATTTTTTTCCTTAGATAATTGTAGACTAGGCATCAATTACAAAATTTTCTTTTAGGTGGAAGATTTATCACGGATGTTCAGGCTCTTTTCCAAGATTCCTCGAGGCTTGGAGCCGGTTTCCGGCATATTTAAGCAGGTTGGATCAAATATTACATCTTTAGCATGGTTGTTCTTAGCTTCATACAATGATAATTCAATCTACATGTCCTGAAACATTTTCTGTTCCATGATGTAGCACGTTACTGCTGAAGGCACAGCTTTGGTAAAGCAAGCTGAAGATGCAGCAAGCAACAAGAAGGTATGTGTCATGGCTCCTCAGTGCATTGTGAAGTCATCAGGACAGCTTGCAGGAACTTATGAAGTGCAACATATTATACATTTTTAGATTTGATATGCTGGTCGATTTTTTCCTATTGGTTCTAAAACATTAATTTATGTGCTTGGTGGCAATTATTTATAGATCGAGTGAACTGATTGTGAAAATGTCAAATTGATATATAGTTCAGCACTTATATTTCTTTGCTTACAGAGTAAACTCAAGTAGTGTTACGGTGACCAGAGTCCTGTAAACCCTTTACCCCTCCCTCCTCCACCCCCATCTGTGTGATGTGAAAATTAAAATTGAAGAAGAAAAGGACTTCTACACCAAAACAACTCCAAATGGCGCATGCTGTATTTCTAGCCTATTCTTGCCCCAAGTCCCTGCATTCGTACTTGATCCTTCGGCTAAAATTTGACTTCTGGTTTTAAAAATTTATTTTTGTTCCACTGCACTCTCTACCTCCTTGTTTCTTCTCATTGCTTTTTTGTTGTTTTCTTCTCTGTTTGCTACAGCTACTGTGACTGTGTATACATTGGCCTTTGTTGCTACTGTCATGAGAACATGTATTTCTTGCTTCATTGTCAATTGCCTTTTTAATGGCCCCACACTCATTAGTTATTTATCAGAATTGTGGTCCTTTGTTTGCTTCAAATGGACTACTAGTTGATTCTGAGGATTTTATTTATCAGTTTGACACCTGTGAATGTGATAATTATGTGAAATGCTCTTGATGTTTCTTTTAAGCTTACTACTGCTTCTAGTTTTATAGTGCTCATTGGTAAGGTGGCAGTGAATCCATGTAGTTTCATGTACTCCTTGTTTCATTACCAATTTAACTATATATGTGCATAATGCCATTTTAAGAAGAGTTAATTTTCCGTGTGATTCTAATGCTAGAAATTTCTCGTTTGTTGCAGGCAGAGAAAAAGGACATTGTTGGTTTACAAGAACAGGTACATAAATCAATTTCTTCAAAAGAAGGTTGAATTTACTGTTAAAATGGTACTGAATCTGTTGGTCTTCAGGTTTTTGTTAGGAAGGTTATTGAGCTGCATGACAAATACTTGGCATATGTCAGCGATTGTTTTCAGAACCACACTCTCTTCCACAAGGTATACTTTATGAATTTTTTTTTGTATTTCATTGTTCATGGTTTATAGTGTTTGAATTTCCTGTTCTTGTTCTTCAGGCTTTGAAAGAAGCTTTTGAAGTCTTCTGCAACAAGGGCGTTGCTGGAAGTTCTAGTGCAGAACTATTAGCCACTTTTTGTGACAATATTCTTAAGAAAGGAGGGAGTGAGAAATTGAGTGACGAGGCCATTGAGGAAACACTAGAAAAGGTTTGCTTTTGCATCATAAGATTTGATTATTTCCATGTTCTTGATCTTGTATCATTTTTTTATATTCCATTCACTGTTGATGAACAGGTAGTAAAGCTTCTTGCTTATATTAGCGACAAAGACTTGTTTGCTGAATTTTATAGGTAAGGGTCATTGATTGTTGATGAATATGTCTTAATTGTATGTTTTAGAGAAAATTTTGGTTTATATGTAATTTTCTTTGTTGCCTGATTACTTACAGAAAGAAGCTTGCTCGACGGCTACTTTTTGATAAGAGTGCTAATGACGACCATGAGAGAAGCATTTTGACCAAGCTGAAGCAGCAATGTGGTGGTCAGTTCACCTCAAAGATGGAGGGAATGGTAACTCAATATTGATTCTCCTCTGTTGATCTGGAATTCTAGTAATATAAACTGATATTATTGCTCAAATTTAACTTTCTTCTAGGTAACGGATTTGACATTAGCAAGGGAGAACCAAACAAGCTTTGAGGAGTATCTTAGCAATAACCCAAATGCCAATCCAGGAATTGACTTGACAGTTACCGTTTTGACCACTGGCTTCTGGCCAAGTTACAAGTCTTTTGATTTGAACCTTCCAGCGGAAATGGTATGTTTGGCCTAGCCTTCTAATGTGCTATAGTTTTCAATGCATTTATGCTTGTTTTCTATTTCTCTCAGTCAGATTGTTAGTTTTTGTTAGAGCTACTAAATCTTTTGTTATCTACTGCTGCTTTAGGTCAAGTGTGTTGAAGTTTTCCGGGAATTCTATCAAACAAAAACTAAACACAGAAAGCTTACCTGGATATACTCATTGGGTACTTGTAACCTTGTTGGCAAGTTTGAACCAAAAACGATGGAGCTCATTGTGACTACCTATCAGGTAATTCTATAATAGAGTTAATGCCTTACATTTCTCTCTCTAATCTTTTCTTGGTAGATAATAGAGGAGCAGTTTCTAGATGAATTTCTTTGTTGCTGAGTGATATATCAATTTTTATTTCTTTCAACAGGCTTCTGCGCTGTTGCTTTTCAATTCTTCTGATAGATTGAGTTATTCAGAGATCATGACTCAATTAAACTTGACTGATGATGATGTTGTTAGACTGCTTCATTCTTTGTCATGTGCAAAGTACAAGATTCTAAACAAAGAGCCGAACACAAAATCAATATCTCCCACAGATTACTTTGAATTCAACTCCAAGTTCACTGATAAGATGAGAAGGATCAAGGTACTGAAAACTTCTGCAATAAATTCTTCCTTCAAACTACCCTTGTTGTGGGTTTTAAAAAGGAGTTGTTTGCTTTGTTTAAATTCAGATTCCTCTTCCTCCTGTGGATGAGAAGAAGAAAGTAATTGAAGATGTTGACAAGGACAGACGGTATGCTATTGATGCCTCAATTGTACGCATCATGAAAAGTCGGAAAGTTTTAGGTCACCAACAGCTTGTTCTGGAGTGCGTTGAGCAGTTGGGACGCATGTTCAAGGTTTATATTAGATTTTATATTCTTCTATGATTTATGTTTCATTCTTTCCATCTTTCCAACGTAATTGGACTTTAATTTTACAGCCTGATTTCAAAGCAATTAAAAAGCGGATTGAAGATCTGATCACACGAGACTACCTTGAGAGGGACAAAGATAACCCCAATTTGTTCAGATATTTGGCGTAATGTGGGCTGCTTGATTGATTGTTCATGAATAATGGAAGTGGTGACCACGGCCACCAAGAGAAAGACTGTACATGCTTGAAGTAGCACAGGAAGTATATGAACATAAAATGGGATTTGACCGTGTTGTCTCTTGGTGATATCTTGGAAGCAGGAGCTGAGGCTGCTTGTACATTTTGCCTTCAGAGCCAGGCACGAACAACCTCTATAGACTGTGCACCCATGTTCAAGAATTGTAATTGGTTTGGTAATGTGGTCCGATGCACCAAGAGGTTGGACCAATCCTGTATCGTATCTTATTACTACAAGTCCATCGAGTAGTTGGAGCCTGTTTGCTAATTTACTTTTTTTTTTTTTCTAATGCCCCACCGGAAGAGAATGTAATTTGATTTCGCTTGCGTTATGTTTCGATTGCCAGTTTTAGAAACTATCAGTTGAATGGCTTGGTTTATGGATCGGACATCATTGTTCATGTATTCCGGTATATTCTTCTTCAACAGGGGCACTGTATTCCTTTTAGTTAATGCTGTGGACAAGTTAATTTTTAATTATCATTAGATTTTTTTTTCTCAATTTTGGGTTTAACATTGTACAAACTAATCTTTTTTTCTGGTTTTAAGAATTCTTGGAGACATTTCAATTGTAAAATTGGTCTCAACTGAATGGTTTCGACTCTTTCTTTGTTCTATGAAAAGAGAAAACAACGTGACCCAATACACAGCAAAGAAAAAACAAATTTGTTGCAGCAGTGTATGAGAGGGGATCTTTGGATGTTTGTTGTGTTTGTGACGAGTGATTGGAAGTGGGTGTTCAGTCTTCACCACTTTGATTTCAAAATGGTCAATTGTGATTTGGACAAAGGTGGAACATGATTTCGTTAGCCCTAGTACTGGACAATCATACAAACCATACTTGCCTAATTCAACTTTAGCCTTGCCTTGATTGCATTATGACTTAATTATATCCTTATTCACTTCCATCAGTATGGCTAGCGAGTGGTAATTCAATAGATATGTATATCAAGCGTGCAACTTATCTAAACTGTTGAATCAAGAACTCATTATTTATCTAACAGTTCAATTGCGGTGCAAACACTCTGTACTCGCCTGCAATGCTTATCAATTCCTTTCTTGTTTTTTGTTTTTGTTTTTGGAAAAAGAAAAAAGAAAAAGAAAAATAGAGGTACAAGTTGTGAAGCAGAAATGTAGGGTTACAATTAGATCCAAGGACTGTATGTGGGTTCAGCAAAATAATGTTTGCAAATTGCCAAAAAACTTTTAAAAAAAAAATAGTGGAGGAAAATGGAAGTGAATAAAGCAAAATTAACGGCTATCTTAGCATTCGCATATCCAAAGTAAACACCTAGGATTTGCCATTGGTCCCCTACTACTTGCATCCTTCTTATAATCAATTAGGCAAATACCAACTAGTTTCTTAGGTTTGGATTTTAAAGCCCATTCTTCCACTAATAAAACAAATTGTTGATAGTGATAGCTTTTGAAGATGGAACTCATGAACGGAAAATAATATACAATCCCACAATCATCGACCCTCAATTGCTTAAACCATGTTTGAATTTGGCAAATACTTGCGTGAGCTTTTGTTTTTCTGTAGTGGGTTGTCAGATTCACCAACAAATCATTTCTTCCCCAGCCGTCTTGTATTTAATCCAATTTTTTTTTTTTTAAATCTATAAGATCGGTATTAATTCATAATTTAACACCGTTAGATTCATATTTAGAGATGGCACGGTTTACTTGACTTGCGCTCAATACTCGGAACAATAATGGAACTTAAAACTTTATTTAATGAAATCCAAACTACTTAATTACTCGTTTCGGTTAATAACAAATCATTTTTTTAGTGGTCAATAATATCTGTTTTATTACTAAATTCAATGCAAATTTATAAATTTATTCCTTTCTGAATTATGAAACCTTGGATTTTTGTTGTTGCTTCCACTAATCTTGCATGATAGTTCTTCAAGAAAGAAAAATGATTAGATGCACAAATTGCCCATAAAAATGATTAAGCATGCTTATTGCTTGCGTAAAATAATATAATAGAATTAAATGTTTGTCTTTATAATATGTTAGTACATTTGTCATAATTCTTTTGAATTGAATAAGCATTTATATTATTTTTTAATTAAAAGTAAATAGTTCTCATTAAAAAAATTAAAAGTAAATAATTATATTTAAATTTTTGTGAGCACTTTTCATACTAGTGTGAACGTTAAATTGGCACCAAAGAATTATCGAGAAATGAGATAGAATGATAATCCTATTTTTTTTTTTAAAAAATATTTTAAATTCGAATTTTAAATACAAATCTTTTTTAAATATCTAAAAATGAACGATTCGTTTTTTTTATTGTGAACCTTTAGCGTGAATTAATATTAATTAAACTAATAAATTTAGAATATAAATAGTTAAAAAAAAAAACTGACCTAAATTTCGAGTGATGAACCTGATGTCGTTTTACCTTGATGTGATTATGAAATTCAGACTTATTACTTTTGATGTTTTCAAAGTATTATGAGTTGCAATAATATCATATAACAAATAAATAAAATATTACATCAAAAAGTTGAATTAGTAAATAATGAAATTTGATTTAAAAAGTGAGCAAGTAAGATTTATTTAGGACTATAAACACATTTTAAATTTTAAATCTTAATGAAATGCTTTTATTTATTTATTTATTTTTATAAAAAAGCTATTTATAACAAACAAAAAATTAACAAAAATGATGGTTTTAGTTAAATTTTCAACAAGGGTAATTGATTTTATTTATTTTATTTTTTCCCATGGGGTTGGGGATTGATGGAAATGGAAGTAATGATTTTCTTTTATTTCCTATGTTCCATGGCTATGTCACTTGTCACTTGTTAATATGGTTAAGGAAATTCTTTTGATTTAATTTTGACCACTAAGTTGATTTCATCATCATTTTCTTCTATTTATTTATATTTAGTTCCACTCGACATATATTTTTTTTTCTTAAAATGATAATTAATTGCTTTAAACCTTCCTTATAGGTCAAACTATTTTTCTCATAATACTTGATTGCATCATCATATTTTTTTTGGTAAGACATTGTTCACTCAGAAAAGCTTAGTTTAATTTCTTGAAATGAATTAAATGATTATTGTCCAAAATATTCTATTTCTCTGATTGCATCATCATTTTATTGAGTTAATTTCATTTATTGTCACTGAACTTATATTCAAATAAAACTAATATAATGAAAAAAATTTTGTTTTCATAAAAATCATCAAACTTAAAACATGTAAACAGAAAAATCACATTAATTATTTTCTGACGATTCTTTCGCCGAAAAGTCCAGACGACGCATACACTTAGCATCTCCGTGCACACATGACTTGACGCGTGGCATACTACATGAAAAAAATGGCATATGAGCATGCCATGTGGCATGAACATTTCGACAAATCAGTTTGCCGTGTGGCATATTTGCATGTCATTTTTTTCATAAGATATACCACGTGTCAAGATATTTATGCATGGGGTGCTGAGTGTACGTGCTGGTTGGACTTTTTGGCAAAAACATCATCGGAAAACGATTAAAGTGATTTTTCCTGTAAACATGTTTTAAGTTTAATGATTTTTATGACAACAAAAATTCCTTCATTGTATTAGTATTATTTAAGTATAAGTTCAGTGAACATGGGTGAAATTAATCCTCATTTTCTTTGCCTATGAGATTCCTACACTCATTCAGAAAAATAATATATGAAAAAAAAGGTTAACCGTTCAACTTCTTAAAAAAATTTTAAAAAAAATGTCTTTTTTTTTTTATTTTAGCCATAAAATTTCAAATTAGAAAGAAAATACATATATTTCATACGCCAATCAATCATATAATATTACGTGACCTTTACTATATTTATTTTGATAAATTCAAGGGCAAAAATTAACTATTTTAAAAAATATATTGCCAAATTTTTTTTCTTTCGAAATTTTAAAGATAAACACGCCAAGAGAAAAGATATTTAGTGGTATTTTTTAATCATTTCAAAAAATTACATATAAAAAACAACACATCATTCAAAAATTTCTTTTTCCTCTTATATTATACAAGAAATTTTTTTACTAACACTTAGTATATACACTAAGCCAATAAGAAGCTTCAGATATAATTAAATTATTTTATTTTTAACGTAGTATGATGACCTAAATTTAAAGGAGAGATTGAATTTCTCCATCTCTTTCTTCAATCCATTTATATATTATTATTTATTTGAGCATTTATCATTAAGTTGATCCATATATATATGTAAGAGTTTTGGCATTATGCATATGGCAGTGGTCAAGTTGCGTAGTGCTCTGCTTGGATTCTTTGTAATAGTTAATATAATCAAGTTACAAGATGTGGGCTCTTCATCTCTCCCTCACCACCACTAAAGAAAAGAAAAAAAGAGACTTTTCTTTTCCCTTAAACAACGGAACTTCTATAATCTTGTCCAAATTTTGGGATGATAGATTTTTCAAGTTCAGAAAAAGACTTATAATCCACTCCATAAAAATATACAATAACTCGTCCAAAAAGAAATAGTGAATAAATATCTTCTGATTTGATTCTTGTTCCTGTACTTTGTATTTCAACAAACTCCACAAAATCATACATAAATGCACAGAAGCATAAGACCCTACATCACTTAACAACTATACATAATTTCATCATTAGTTGGTAATGTATAGCACCCAACTTGTGATTTGACCTTAATTATATTTCCAAATATAATCAATACATAATAATTGTTCCAATAAAACGTTTCAGCGATACACTGACTTATAAAAAATACATGAAAACTGAAACACTACCCATATATATAGAGAGAGAGAGAGAGAAATTGATATTTAATTATGTGGGAGCTAATTATTTAATTAAATTGATTATGTAGAAGTGATGGTTTTAATCTTGGCAAATTCTAGGGTTTTCTTCCCTTGCAATTTGTTGGAAATATAGTGCTTATTGTAGTCTCCGTGAGTATATGTCCTATAATTGCATGGGTTTTTGTGGTCCACCAGCTCTGGCATTGGTCCAATTTCTACTTCATAGCTTGGGGCATAGAAAGAGACAATTGAGAGTCTCTCTTTTTCCTTGTGAGTTACTGCCCTATGCTCCACACTCTTGTATTTTCCATTTGTTAGAACCTGTTCAACATTCAAGAATTACATAAATAATCATAGAAAGGGCACCATTCTGACTTTTATGTTACTAATAGCAATGATAACAGTTGAAATTGAATATAATATCGAATCCAAGTCATGATTCGATCAATTTAACTGAATTAAAATACGTATAATTTTGTACTTTTTCATCAAATTCAATTTTTGGTTAGAATTGATTTTTTTATATTATTATCTAATTTTTCATTAGATTAGATAGACCGGATCAAAAGCCTATTCAATTTGAATAACATTGGTATGGGAGCCGAGGAATCTTACTTCAAGAGTGTCACCGATGTTGATGACTAATGCATTTGGAATTGGATGAACAGGCACCCATTTGTTGTCTTTAAGGATTTGGAGTCCCATAGAGCTGCACTGTAACACAGTTAAGGCACTTCCATCAGAGTGTGGACTTAGCCCTAAAACAAGGTCAGGTCTTGGACATGGTGGATAATAGTTCATTCTTATGGCTTGGACACCCACGCCAAACGTCTCTTCAAAAGTCTCAGCTTTCAACCCAAGATTCATGGCTATGTACTTCAATAGATTCTGGCACAGTTTCCTTACTTCTCTTGAATAAATCTCCACAGTTTCACTGCACAAATACCATTTTTATTCTAAAATATTTAAAATAGAGCGATTTTATATTTATATTTTTTTATTGATTTTGTCCCAAAACATTTGAAATTCAGAGTTTTGTTCCTATACCTTTTAAAATAAGTAAAACTTTTCATTAAACTTGTCGAAATTGATATATTTTATTCATAAAGTAAATCAAACGTGACATTTTTGGAACAATATGTTGTATTATGTGATTAGTTGTAGCGTAAAATAAGCAAAAAGCCGAATTTTGAATAATTTAAAAACGAAAAAAAAAAATTCGGAAACAAAATCATTAATTCCGTGATGAACTTTATATTCTTTTTTTAAGCCTCGGATGAAAAATAGGAAAAAGTTGTAAAATTTTTAGGCAAATTCACCGTCACCAAAACCATTTTACTCCTCTAAGCCTTAAAAAACTCATCAGAAAATAAATTAGTAGTAAGTAATGGAAAAA
This sequence comes from Excoecaria cochinchinensis, assembly GCA_947683425.1. Classification (NCBI taxonomy): domain Eukaryota; kingdom Viridiplantae; phylum Streptophyta; class Magnoliopsida; order Malpighiales; family Euphorbiaceae; genus Excoecaria; species Excoecaria cochinchinensis. The sequence goes on along the minus strand of CANTUQ010000056.1, from coordinate 6,893,835 downwards.
TTTACCTGAATTTGGGTGGCTTTAATGGCCATAGTTTTGGGTTTCTGATAGAGTGAGGCTGAATTCCAAGAGCAAACATGTTGCACCAATCCAGCTTTTGATCCTCAGAGAACACAAAAGCCTGGCCATATCCCTGAATAGTTCCTGGTGCCATTGGATACTTCTGCTTCTCCTCCAACGGCAACATGAAAAATTCATTCCCAACTTCCTCTATGCTTTTAAGCAATTCCACATCAATTCCATGGTTAATCACCTATCAAAACAAAACCAGGGTCTTACTAAACTCCATATTCCGACAAGAAAAAGAAAAAAAACCTGAAAAAAAACCTGAAAAAAGCCCCAGTCTTCACAGGCCCTTGCAAGCTGAAACCTTCCATAGCCATTGGCAAGATTGGAGAAATCAATGACAGGAATATCATCAATTGGTGTGCCAATTGTTGGCCTTTCAGTGACATCTCTAACAAATCTTTCAGGAATTGAAGTTGGCTTTGCCTTTCTCAGTTCTTGAACATCATCAATATGACCGATTTCAATTGGAAAACTTGGCACAGGAGCCATTTGGAGACTAGAAAAATTATATTACTTGTGAAAATAAGCTAAAACAAGTTATTTTTTCAGTTGGAAAGCTTACAAAAATATGTATATTTATAGGGATAAAAAAAGATATAGTTTTCAGTTTGAATTTGTTAATATTATTGTGTGCATAATATTTAGGGAGCAAGCCCCTATTGTTTGCACTTTATTCAATTTCTTTTACATTAATCAATCCTTTCATTTGAAATTTATTCATTCTATCTAATCCTAAAATTATTTGTGAAAAGAAAAAGAATTTACGAGATGAAAATCAATCAAATTTTTATAAAAAATATTTAATTCTTATAACCAACCAGTATAAAATACTCAACACATTTTATTACGCTCAGAACTGAATACATGCTAACGTAATAGACGGGTGATTATGATACCATGTAAAAAAAATGAATTTAAAATTAACTGAATCGTAAATTAAATTATAAAACAAATAATAAACAAGTCAATTAAGAATATTTAAAAAAAAAACATGTTTTTAATACCATATGAAAATTTGTCCTCTGTTGATAATTTTTGGCCTAACTTTTCAATTATTAATTTTCCAAATCCGATAAGAACATAAATAAGATGTTGTCTTTTCCCTTTGTCTTTGGAAGAATAAGAGCGAGTAATCACCGAAAAGAAATAGACACAATGACAAAAATGATATATGAGTTAAGAATTAGATGTACTTACGTGCTGTGTTACTAATTAGAATGACAAATAAATATATATTATGTAAGTGAATCCATCAAAATCAGAAATTAAAAATAGAAATTAATTTGGATCCAACAAAGTAGTGGAAGATGACACATATAATATGTTGGGGAAGGCAGATTGAGTAGTAGGAGTAGGGGCCATGCAATAATTCTCAACTTGTCCTAACAAGTAATATATAAAATTGTAAGTCTATGGATTGTTTGTTGCAGACCATTTTTAGTGTTAGTTGTCATCATCCATTTATTTGTACTCTCTTCTCCTTTACCTTTTAAGCATTCCAATTTCTGATGTGAATCTATATCAGCCACATAAATATTATGTCATTGAAAATTATAAGAGGGATTTTTCGCTTCGCTTTAATGATTGTCCCACACTATTAAACTTAATTAATTATTATTATATATTACTCTGTAATAATTAATATTAATTAAATAAAAATAATCAAAAAAATTTGCTTTATGTATTTTTTAAAAACGAGTGCTACGTGTCATCTGGAGACCGGCTCTTTCTAATGAGAGATGCATTTCTCATTAAATGGAGACGCATACACGTGCGCGCGCGCATATATATATATATATATATATATATATATATATATATATATATATATATATATATATATATATATATATATATATATATATATATATATATATATATACATGCATCATGCAGTGCACCGTTATATGACACATCGAATTATCATTCGAAAAAAATAAAATTTAAATATGAAACTATTCACTGTATTGAGACCAATCATATACGAGTAGTTTCACTAATTCTTAGCTAAATTCAACATATAACTAATTTAATTTAATTATGAATCAAAGCAAAAATATCTAGGAAAAAGGAGATTGAATTTTCTATCAGGCCAAACACAATAATAGTTTTTCAGTTCCTCAAGAAATCGTTTTCTTTTTCCTCCTACCTCACACGAAAAGCTATATGAACATATGGAAATTTCTTTACAAATCGGGTCTATGAAATTATTTATAATCGCAGTCAATAGCATGTTGACACGTAAAATAAATAAAATTATATAATTTAAATATAAATTTTTTAAAAATTTTTTCTTCTCTCGTGGCAACTTGATATTGACTTGATTCCTAAGTAATTTCATGAATTCGGTTTAAATAAAAAATTTGAGCTATACATGTATGGATAATTTCAGAAACATTTTCATATCCCACAAGGAAATTTTAGATAAGGGGGTCAGACTCAGAAAGTAAAGCAGTGGAGAACAGGATTCATATCATCCAATGAGAAAAAAGGGAGAAAAAAATAATTAAAAAAAAAAAGACTTTGTTCCAAAATAATTAATTGTCGTCTCAATATATTTTCTTTCCGTTTTTCTAATATATAAGTTTTAAGTGGATATATTTGGATAATAAGAAAAAGATTATATATGCCAAAGCTTTTATGTGATGCTTAAATTGGCTAGATTTTTAACTTTTATCCTAAAAAAAATAACATTTTTGAATTTTATCTATTTCTAAAATCCTTATTTAATTTAATTTGATTATCACATATACAAGTTTAATATATAGAATATGACTAATCCCATAAATCTTTTGTTTGCATTTGCAATAAAATACCATAATTTCAAGTTATTAGGTAAAATTGGTAGAGTCAAATAAATTTAAAAAATAATATATGGTTATCATTATCTTGAAGAAATCTATCATATTATTGACTATTGAGCCAATTTAAAAGGAAAAGAAAAACATTAGGTAACAAAGAACCAAGCCTAAATATTGAGTTGAGTTGATTTAGGAGGATGAGAAAATAAGGTAGGGAGAGGAGGGGAGGGGTGGTCCAATAATATAGAAATCCTTAATTGACATGTGTATTCAAAGTTGACAAACTATAGCAATGGCCTTTGTTTTCTTTTATTAATTACTTCTTTTATGTCATTATTTATTTATTGTGGTAATAATGCTCCATCACTCTCAATCTCATTATTTTGTTTGTTCCCAATTCATTGTATTTTTCTTTTGTGCAAACTTTTCACCGGTAATATTCAATCTGTTTTATGATATCTGTCACTTTTGTTAGTTTCGCTTGAATTAAAAAATATTAATTAGATTTAAATTTAAAATTAAATATAGTAGAAAATGACTAAATTACCCTAATTTTTATTACTTTCAAAACTATAACTTAAATTTAATTTATTGAATAACATTAAAAATTAAATATAAAATTAATATTATATTGAAAATTGAAAAAAAAATTAATATTGTATTGAAAATTTAAAAATCATATATAAAATAAAATATAAAATTTTCTAAAAAAATGTAGTTATTGTGAAACGGAGGAAGTACAATACAACCACCACAATAATATTAATTTATAGATCAAACCCTAAAAAAATAAATTAAATTAAAAGCATCTAATGATTCTTTTAACTTATATTTAGTGCGCTTTTTAGCGTTATTAAGCATTTACTAATCTTTTTAAGAATGTCAATACTTCCTCCGTTCCTTAATATATGTCACTTTTGGCAAAAATTCAAATTTCATTTATCTTTCACTTTTAGATTTTCAATGCAATTTAATTTCTTTTTTTCAATTTAATTTTCTTTTTCAATACAAATTAACCAATTAGATTTAAATTTGTACATTGAAACACTCAATATACATTGAAACACTCAATTTTTTCCTAAATTCAAGTCTAATTAATATTTTTTAATTGTAGTGAAAACAACAAAAATAACACTTATTTAGGAACGGAGGGAGTAATAGATTTAAGCACAAGTTATATACGTGTTCGATAAAATTAAATTGCAGATGATTTTTTTTAAGTACAGTTATATTCGCCTCGTATGGGCTTTTCTACAACTTGGGCCGAAGGTAAGGCCCAAAAAGAATTTATTTTTTCTTTCAAAGAAACTGAAAAAAAATATATATATATATTAAAATTAAAATTAACGTGGTCGTTTAACTGATGAGGCAGCCCTTAATCGTAAAGTGTCTTTCCTCCTCCACTCCCATTCATCTTTCCCGCCAAAGTAAACGGCCGAGTTATCATTCCGTATCTCATATTGTGGAAAACCTTGGCAGTTGCAGCAATTTCATTTCGGCAACGTTAACCCATGGCTATGCATTGAAATCTGGCCTTTTACTGGATACTTTCACCAACAATTGTCTCATTAATTGCTACGTAAAACTCCAAAAGAACAACCATGCGCACCAGCTACTCGATGAAATGCCTGAACCGAACGTGGTGTCATGGACTTCGCTCATGGCTGGCTATGTTCGCTCCGGTAAACCCAATATTGCTATTTGGCTTTATGGAAAGATGCCTAAGAGTTGGGTCTCGCCCAATGAATTCACTTTTGCAACATTGATCAATGCATGTTCGATGCTTGCAGACCTTGAAACTGGCAGGAAAATCCATACCCATGTTGAGATTTTGGGGTTTCAAGACAACCTCGTGGTGTGTTCTTCATTGGTTGATATGTATGGGAAATGCAATGAGGTTGATGGAGCTAGACAGGTTTTTGATTTTATGGATTATAGGAATGTTGTTTCTTGGACTTCAATGATCACAGCTTATGCGCAGAATGCAAGAGGACATGAAGCGCTTGAACTTTTTAGAGAATTCAATTGTTTTATGGGAGGAAGGCCTAACCATTTTATGTTGTCTAGTGTGATCAATGCTTGTTCAAGCTTGGGGAAGCTGATTTCTGGGAAAGTTGCACACGGGGCAGTGATTCGTGGTGGCCATGAGTTAAACGATATTGTTGCTAGTGCGCTTGTTGATATGTATGCTAAATGCGGGTGTTTTGGTTGCTCAGATAAGGTGTTTAGGAGAATTCCAAATCCTTCCGTCATTCCATATACATCAATGATTGTGAGTGCTGCAAAGTATGGACTTGGACAACTATCTCTCCAACTCTTTGACGCTATGATTGATAAAAGAATAAAACCAAACCATGTCACTTTTGTTGGAGTTTTGCACGCATGTAGCCACTCAGGACTTGTCGATGAAGGGCTGGAACACTTAAATACAATGCACTGTAAACATGGAGTAATGCCTGACGCAAGGCATTACACTTGTGTTGTTGACATGCTTGGTCGAATTGGTCGGCTAGATGAGGCTTACCAGTTAGCAAAATCTATTAGTGTGAACTCTAATGAAGGGGCTCTCTTGTGGAGCACGTTACTCTCAGCTAGTAGGCTTCAAGGACGACTCGATATAGCTGTTGAAGCTAGCAAGTGGCTAATTGAATCAAAGCAACAAGTAGCAGGTGCATATGTCACATTGTCGAACACTTATGCATTGGTTGGAGATTGGGAGAATGTTCGAAGTCTTCGTTCTGAAATGAAGCAAATTGGAGTTTATAAAGAACCTGGTTGCAGCTGGTTGGAGATTAAGGATTCAACATACGTATTCTATGCTAGTGATTTATCATGCGAACGAGGGCACGAAGTCATGAGTTTTCTGAAGGAGTTGGAAAGGAGAATGAAAGAGAGGGGTTATGTAGGGGGAAGCATGGAGTTAGCTTTTATTGATGTGGAGCAAGAAGCTAAAGAGGATATGGTGAGTTTGCATAGTGAGAGATTGGCCTTGGCCTTTGGGTTGATAAGCATACCGAAAGGAATCACCATTAGAGTGATGAAGAATTTGAGAATGTGCAAGGACTGTCATGAAGCTTTCAAGCTGATCAGTGAGATTGTAAAGAGAGATTTTGTAGTGAGAGATGTTAATAGATTTCATCATTTTAAGGATGGGCTTTGCTCCTGCAAGGATTTTTGGTAATGATAATGGTATAAAAATTACTTATTGTTAGTGATTATTAAGACGTTTTATTTTTTTATGATCATCCTGCTCATCATGCAGAGTTGAATCTTAACCAATGGCAATCACAACACAAAAAAATATATTACAGAATCCAAAGTCAAGAGATCAGATTTCTACTAAATTGTAGGGAATTCAGAAGAAATAAACACAATGGATTAAAAATAATCAATTAAACGTTCCAAGAATGGTAATGGAGTGCCATTTGCAATTTAGAGATTCACCCCCAGAAAATATTTTATTAACACAGCATAACCGATTTCAATATAAACCTAACTTGCCAAATTTGTCAAATAATTTCAACAAATCGAATATTCTGAAATTCACTAGATGAACACAAATTTAAATAATTCGAGTTGCCATCACCACAAGTGGACAAGATGGGTTGAACTCAACATACGAAAATATTTTATCACAAATTTAAATAATAGCACTCAATTCTCTAGAGAACAAGTTGCTTTGAGTGCAATCTAAACCGCAAATCTATTAATAATTATACAGTCAAATAAAGCTCACAAACTTTCGAGTTGCCATTGATTGTATGAAACAATCAAGCATTACCCTTCATTATGCTGAGTAACATGGTAAAGATCCATGCAGCTCAGAATTTGGGAGCCGTCATGAAAGTTACAGACCAAAAATTATTACACAAGCCAAATGGAATATTATTGTATTCTTTGCTAGCAAATGACAATGAAGTGTGAACATTTGATCTCAGACCAAAATTAAAGAATTAGCACAGCCTTCAGTTTTTGCGAGATTCAGCACCAACTCCCATAGGCTACCTGTACCTGCAACAATAACAATAAAGAAAAGACGAGAGACCTCTACCACAGCTCTGAAAATTTGCACATTTTAAACAGACTAGCGATATCTTCAAAAATATATTGCTATAATACACAAGGGGCATCAAACAACAAAAAAAGGGTAAACCACATTAACTTCCTCTTCAGGCGAGTTAATTTATCGAGGTTTAGCATCTCATGGAAAAAGGTGAATATCAGATTCAATCATTATTATATAAGGCTCCACCTCAGTTTACTAATTGTTTCAAGCTACAAGTGAAGGTATGCCTCTCTCATTAACTTCTAGAAAAACAACAAATTCATATTTCTCTCATAAGACAGTATGTAGGTGTGCAAATCCCCAAGGCAAAAGCAACTTCAGAGCTTATTATTGCATAGTAATCATCGCATGGTCATTCTCTTAATGGCAGATTTGGCAGTAATTGATAGATTAATAGAGCTGTCAAAATTATTGGTTTTGGTAGAACTTGCCACATGCCGTAGGTTCGTTTCCCTCTAGGTCAGAGAAAGGGAGATGCTCACACAACCATCCAGCCGCATTCAAAATATGGATTCAGTTAAATTTATAATAATAGACGTGCACTAATTTTGTTTTATTTTATTCTGCAGGGAAAACTGATTATACATCAACATCTTTTTTTCTTTTTTTTTTTAACCATTTTACATAAGAACTAAAAAATGTGCAAATTAGCCAATTTTTTTATTGTTTAGAACAAAAATCCTTCTTGGGCCAAACAAAAAGAACCCACCATAACAGATGGAGAAGGAAAATGGAGTGTAACATCTGAAAAACAGAAGCTATTTTATCAAGCTCTAAGCTATTTTATCAAACTCTATCTGACAGCAAGATAAATGAGCAGTAGAATAAATTACCTCAGACATCTACATACAGCAACAGCTGCTTGTGCTCAATAAGATAGGCTGCCAGTTCCAAAACTTGGAGCCTACCAAATACAATGACGTGAGACCCCCCTGCTGAATGTTGAACAAAAAATCAATAAAGTGATGTCTAAAACAGGAGGGCACATAGCAAAGGCCCCAGTGTCCTTGCATAAATAAGATAACTCTGCATACCTTGTGGACTGAGAAGAGATAACTCTGCATACCTTGTGGACTAAGAAGAGACTAAGGTTTTCCAAGAAAATGCAGCTACAATCCTTTATTCTTCATTGATGATAACAAATACCAAGATTTCAAACAGAATGAGAAATAATCTGAAAAAAAAAAATACAGAGGTAAATCACATTATAATTTCAAAGTCAAAGACAAGTAAAAAGGATAATGATAAGCAAAATGGCAACATGATATCTAACATACCTGCAGATTCAATTGAAAAAGTCTGTAATGGCTCAATAAGTTAAAGGTAAATACCAAGCTTGACAATTCAAGAAATTTTTAGAGATCCTTGGCAAAGAATTTCATTTTCTATTCCAACAGTGTTTTACATAAATGGTAAAAATGGTATGCTCTTGATAAAATCAGTCGTCATAGTATCAGTATTCAACCTCTGCAAAATGGTTGCCTAATGACCTGCAATCCCTATAGATGTTTTCTTTAACTCAAGCTCCAAATTAATGGAGCAAAAGAAAACAAAGAAAGAAAGAAAAAGAAAAAGAAAAAGAAAAATAAATAGAGCCAACTTGTTACATATCATCCAAACTGTATTGCCAAATAGGGTTCTCGCAAAAATTTTGAGGACGAGCACGCTTTGCCCTGATCCATCCTTGGAAACAAGCTTAATACTTTTAAAATACATTATAAATCTGCAAATCAATCTCACTTTGTACACATGTACAGAGGCACATGCTGTTGGCAACCTGCATTTTTGCAGGTTTAGTTGCATCTCTAAGTGGGTACTTCTTTTGGCTATTTTTTTTCCCTATGCCATCCACTGTGCAAAATAAACAAAAAATCGCTCAGTATATACAGCGTTGACTTAATCTCTCGCATCAACCAATCCCGCACGGGTTATGGCCTCCATTGCCTGCTGAACCAGACGTAAGAGTTCCTCTACATCCTGGAAGCTAAAATCAACAACTCTCTTAACAGATATAATACAATCTCTATTTTGTGCCTCTTCCAAAGCTACATTAGCAGCTGAATAAGCATTCTGGGATTTTCTTGAGGCCTCCATTGCAAAATTTACATCCTGTGTCTGCAAGAAAATCAAACACTGATAATTTCACCCTTAGATTAATATAAGATAAGATATCTATGACCAGAGAGAGAGAGAGCACGTGTACATCTAGCCTGCAATGGCTCATAACTACAGGGGCCTAGGAAGATTAGTAAAATTAAAAGTTTTAATCACCAATATTCTAGAGAAGGAAGTCCAAATAAGCTTTACGACTACTGAGTCCACATGACCCACCAAATCATAAGTTATATCCTATGGCACATCAATTAATGCAAATCTTAAGCATGAAGAAGATCCACAGAGGATTGGACAGTATTGTGAATACCAGCTTAAATTGCTAAAGGCAAGACTATTCTAAGATCCAACAAGTAGCTATTGCTCACAAACAGAACAAGAACTATTAACTAGCATGCATGAACAAACAACCAAAAAATTATAGCCTATCATACACCTGATTGGATTGGATACGCCATTCTGTCAAAGCATTTATAATAAATGATTTCTAAACAAATATGCAAGAATGGGACAGTAAAAATACCTTGTCAAAATCAAAAGAAAGGAAAGAGACTTGCACACTACAATAAATAAACTTACAAAGTCAAGTAGCCGAAGAAAATTAGAATGGTTTCGTGTGACAATGACAGGGTTTCCAGCAACATGAGAAATGGTACCCTTGGAAGTAGCCTTATCAACAGTTGCCTGATTATTTAAGTTGTCAATGTCAGATGCAGATGATGATGGTGATTCACCTGTATATTAATCCAAGAAATCGTCACACAGCTGACATTCTAACCTGGATTCTTTTTTGTGTGCAAGTACCCATCACAAACAATTATCTCAGATAAGAATTCATAGATTTAGTTAGCAGAAAAAACATAAAAATGAACATGCAGGAATAAAATAAGCTTACACTAAATAATAAGAATAGATAGAAATTTTTACTATCACTCACTGTTATTTCAAAATCATGAGCCATAATAAGCTAATATATTATTAAATAAAAGGAATGTTTTGTATACTATTTCCATTAGAAGCACATTTGATTATACAATGAAAAAGTTGGGGTGAGGGTGTTGTATATGTTACCCACTATTTCGAAGTTATCATTTCCCTAAGGCCCAAGCCATGATAGAAATTATGAGCAAAAACTTGCATATCATCTCAAGTTTTAATTGAAAAATTGGGCAAGAATTAAGGAGTAAACTTGATGAAGCACATTTTAAATTGAAAGCCTGATAAAAAAAAAGGTAACTCCACTGATCTTGAGAAAGCAAGAAAAAAATAAATTTAGGACCAATAGTACTAGAGATGAGCCCCCATAATCACATACATGTATGATGGCAATCATTTTAATACCTTGAGAAAAAGTTTGTAAACATGCTTGCAACTCATTTCGATCTCGGCTTAAGCTGGAATTTTTACAGTAAACTACCCTCCAATGTGCAACTTCCATGCATTTATATGCCAAAGCAGCAGCAGCCATTTCTTTCCGCCTCTCATATTCCACAGCACAGCATCTTCCAATTACAGACGTTGAATTAGACTCAAAACAGGGTTACAGTAAACAAAGCTTTCATAAAGTCTTGTGCATAAAGTCCACACAACCCACCAAATCTGTTGCCCCTAGTATTGCAGCTATCCAAGATTTTTACATAATTTGCTTCCTTTTATTTCTCCCACATTGTTATTTCAAAATCTTCATACATATTTTGCTAAAGTCTTGTGCATAAAGTCCACACAACCCACCAAATCTATTGCCCCTAGCATTGCAGCTATCCAAGATTTTTACATAATTTGCTTCCTTTTATTTCTCCCACATTGTTATTTCAAAATCTTCATACATATTTTGCTAAAGTCTTGTGCATAAAGTCCACACAACCCACCAAATCTATTGCCCCTAGCATTGCAGCTATCCAAGATTTTTACATAATTTGCTTCCTTTTATTTCTCCCACATTGTTATTTCAAAATCTTCATACATATTTTGCTAACATAACACCCAACACCTATTTTCTTCTTTAAATTGTTTGAAATATGGAAACTATAACATTCTAATTTGCATTAACTTTCAAGTGATATAATACAATCCACACACCTTAAAACATGCCAAATTAACTATGATTTTCGAGCATAAAGTTCTTACACTGCCACAGCAAAACTAAGACTGAATTGACTGTACACCATGCATGAATTAACAGTATTGAAAAGGAAAACAACAATGTGCTTCAAAACAAAAACACCAGCTGCATTTGCATGCATCAGACATATAGTTTATACACCAATGAGGTTGCATCTACAAATACCTGTCATAAAAAATCTAACATAAATAAAAATTGAATCACAATTGGTGAGACTTTTTAAGTTTTTAAGAGATAGAATAATGAAAACAATATGCTACCAACAATCAATTGGTAAGAAGAAAAGTTCCTCACTACATGAAAAATGAAAAACAGAACTGTGGCGGGACTGCTAGCAGCTTATGCAAGAAAATACTTATGCTTTTGATTTTTCTTTTTACATTTTCTGATTTGCTAAAACTTGTTCATATTAGGCATTACCAATCAAAAAAAGATAGTGAATAATAGAGAGAGATTTCCAAGGTCAGAATTATGTCCATGATAATCTTTATAAACAATACAAGAAAATAAAAAATTCCATAAGAACAACAATTCATTCATGCAGTTTGTAATATTCACTTACTCGCAAAGTTTAGCTGTCATACTATATGCTTGCATTTGAGTCATCTCCCCTTGTCTGCCAGCCTCATTGCATGTTTCTAGAAGAGAACCTCCATGAAGAAACTTTAGAGCAGCTTGGAAGTTTATTTCATTACTTTCAAAACCAAACCCAGAGATCTAAAAATCATGAAACCATAGCAAGGGTGAGGACAAGAAGAATGTAACATGACACAAAACCTAAAAATGAAATTCACAAAATCAATAAAGAAAACATGAGAAACCTTAAGACGGTCAGCGTAATCTCTCAAATCTTTGGCTTCTTTGACGGCATTTATAGCAGTTTGGCTGGAGGAATTTGTTCTCCCAGGAATAGGTGACTTAAGATCGCTGACACTTCTCATATCAAGCGCTTTTTGCGCACCATTCTTGGTCTGATTTCCAGGGTGTCTTAATGCCTTTGACACATCACCATTGCTAGAGGCATGAATCCGATGCCCATCAGATGCTCCCACCTGCTGAGAGCTTTGTGCTGACTGCTGAATCTGACCCTCACATTTAGCTTCCCATTCAGCATGTGGAACCAATTTCAGGGTCTCATTTCTTGACTCATTTTGCATTGAGTCCACTTTATTTTTATGGACAGAATCCTGGTTCAGGTTTCCCTGAGGGGCCGCATTTAACTTCCTGCTGTGCAGAGCATAGTATTTTGCATTTGCATCATCATGGTCTCGTATTTTTACAGGGTTCTCCATCCTGCTGCCTTTTGAGAATCGTCCTGTAGAACCACTCCTACTAGCATTAACCTTCTTATCCTTACTTAACTTACTGTTGGACTTATCACTGACATGGTGTTTCACAACATCCATACTTCTATACAGAAATGCATGAGATCTTAGGTCAATCTCTGACTCATGTCCTATTCTCTTATTTAAGATATCGCCTTGGTCATGCACTGATTCAGAAACATTGATCTCATCTCTATCAAAATCAGGTGTAGAACTTCTGTCATTGTCTTTCAATTGCAAAGACGAACCATTAGCAGACTTCTGCAAGAACATCATCTTTTCCTTGAGGTTCTTTTCTATTCTAACCTCATCATGGCAATTTTTTATAGCAAGCTGATCAACTGAGGACTCATGATGTTCCATGATCTCACCACCACTATTAAGCAAATCAGAAAATTTAGTTTGATTACTTTTGTGTTTAGCAGCTTCATCCCGGTGACCTAATGGAACGGATTTAAGGGCTTCAGGATGAGGACTGCCAGAAACTTTCTTCTTCTTTAGTGTCCTGGATTGATTGATCTGATCATCTCCTTTCCCATCCCAGCATCTCCTTGATTCTTTATTTACAGGAAAACCACCATTTGTAGCATCACCTTTTCCTAGAATGTTACATCCACTTGAACCAAGCTTTTCCGAGAATGGGGTCCTCAAAGGAGATGAGGAAACTGATTCCACTGGTGAACCTTTCACATCCTCAAAGGTCGTTCGTGTTTTAAGAGAACATGAAACCTTTGAAGAGCTTGAAGTGGCTGTCATTGAAAGCTGTTCAGGTCCCAGATCTTTCCTCAATGAATCTGCACCATCCACATTTTGTTGGGATGTAAAACATTTCCTATGTTTCCGTGGTTGCTTATCCTTATGCGCACGTCTTTCAGTTACTACCCCATCCATAGCACGATCTTGACTTCCTGATGATAAAATGTGACCCATATTTTCTTTTTCGCCTAATTTACCATTGCTATTATCCATGCTGGAGGCCCCACTTTTTGAAAACCTGAATTTCTTTTTCTTTAATCCACTCTCACCACCTACCTCCACATTTACACTGCTTTCAAGGCCATTCTGATCATCCTGCCACTCCTTCAATTTTCTTTTCTTCACAGAAATAGTCCTGTCATCACTGGTTCTCACATCCAAGGACCGGCCATCTGATGAAATCTGAGAAGGGCAGTGCAGCTTCTTCACAGATACTAATACTCTTCCCTTTGCATCGCATTTAACATCCCCTGGAAAAGAGCACTCATTTGGTTTCAGCATTTCTTTTCCACTTTCCTTGAATGGAAAACCACTTTTTGAAGTGAGATCCATCCTCCCAAGGTCCATATTAGAATTACGATGTTTATCAGCATCTGATACATCTATGTTAGTTTTCTTAGTAGTCCCACATCCATGATGATCAGCCTCCCTCTTGTTTTTCCTCTTTACTTGCTTGGTGTCTCCTGCTGATAACGATCACAATACAAATGCAGAACCTCACTTTTAAGTCTAACAAGTAAACAGAATGTTAGTTCTATATTAAATTGCTTACCTCCATCAACAGGATTCTCTTCTCCTTCTACAACCAAGTGTTGTGATTTACTCAAAGCATTAACACTAGATTTGTTCAGGAGATTTACTTCCACAGGAGGCTGGTTCGTGTTGTTTATACTTCTGCTTTTCACAGATTCCTGCAATTGGTTATTTGAAGAGTTTGATGATTGGATCAGGCCACTGCTGCTACTGGCCTTTGCTATTTCTTTCAGGCCACGCTTCTTTTTCCCCTGTGCAGGCCCAGAAAGTGAATTGAGAGTCAGGTGGCTGTGGTTAACATGTTGAGCATGCACTTCTGAACTGGCATGAGTTTGCAGATTATTTTGACCAGCAGCAGGAGGAACTTGATACAACGCATGGAGGGCTTTTGTTGTCTCTTCTTCACTAATGTCACAACGGTTCATTCCAGGCCTATATTACATTTCCAAAAGGCATAATTATCAGTATACATATATCTGCATTGCGTAGAATGCAGAAACAAACGCTTCTCTTCAAACTGATTCAAAATATCCAAATGATTGAATTCTTTTGTTTTTCTCACTCATTTGAGAGTTTTACAAGAACCCATGTGAAGGCATCCTGCTTGACCACACAATATTACTAACCTTCAAACTAAAAGATCCAAACCCCCGAGGTCTATGTTTTCATAATCATATCAAGATAAGACATAAATTCCAGAAACTGACATTCATATAGCCAACCCACTTAAGAAAGGATCCACAGTTATTAGGATTAATTTCAATTATACATATATCTTTTTTTATGATCTTCCCCAAAAGCAGCAGATTGCAGTCAGTAAAGTTTCACTGAAAACATTCCACAGTTCATATAGATAAATTCATATTTCATGTCCATATGTGAACCAAAATCTCACACACACCCACACACAAAATTAAAAAAAGAAATAATAAGAGAAAACTTACAGCCAGTTCAGCATACTGCACAGCCAATTCTCAGGGAGTTGCTCAGGCATTGTGCCATAGGGTAACAACCGCCACTTCTGGCAGCTGTCGCAGCAAACCCAATGTTCCTGTATAAGTACAGGATTCGGTGCAGGTGCTGAGACTTCAGGAGCAAGAGCATTTCCAGCTGCAGAAGTTCCTACGTTTGCAACATCTTTGACCAATGGCCTAGGCAGCTGGTTATCAACTCCTTTACCACAAAATCTGTCCCTTGAGTTATCAAATGACACATTGTATACCATCTCTAGATTATCGATATTGGCATTCTTCAGCCTACTACCAGAAGGCCTCTCCAACAAACATATTTGACTATTCTTCGGCTCTATTTTTGAGTCCAAATGATCTCTGTGGTTATCTCTGAACTTACTACTGTCTTGCAATTTCCGATTGTGCATCTTATCTTTACTTTTCGAAACACCACGAGTAGTACCTGTCAAATCTTTATATGCTCCACTGACACCAATCCCCAAACTTTCATTAGGTGAAAGAGCAGCTGCTTTTTTGCTACTCCCTGAGCCACGCAACTTCTTGGCCCCTGATTGTCGCCTTTCCTTCTTAGGAGACATCAAGATTTCATTCTTCACATGAAATGCAGCTTGATGCCTGTTCTTCGGTTTTGAAGAAGTTAGTGAGCCCACTTGAAGATCTTCCTTGTTTCCATTTGCATCAAAAGAACCTTTGGTAGGAGCACAACTTTTATCATTCTTGGATTTTTTATTGCCCCTCAGCTTAACTGAGCCATCATTATCACAAGTTACTGCTCTGTGTTCTGGAATCTCTTCCACTGAACCACTCTGAGTCCGAGCATTCTTCTCACTCTTGCCACTATCCTGGCCAGACCTGGATTCCAAAGAATCTTCCTTCATCAAGTCCGAAGAAAATAATCTCGGTCTCACCCTAACATGATCATCCTCCAAGGGAACTTCAGATGACCTGCCAATTACTCTCAGAATCCCATCACCATTTGCTGTGTCTGCTGGAGGCATGCTTTTTGCTATAGTATTCTCACAAGCATTACCATTCTCACGTTTCACTTGTACTGACCCATCGGTTTTCACTGGAAATTTCACCTCTTTCCCCTTTGAAAATCTCTCATTACCCATAAAAGAAGAAGGCTCATCCACCACCAAGGAAAAATTGGTTTGAATACCCTTGACAAGAGGGGCAGGTTTGACATCTCTGGGAAGTCTCTCTTTCTTTATCAAGCTTAGCAGATTGTCATGAAGAGGTGATATTAGGGCTCCCCCAGGGACTGGAAAGGAAGTCATAACCTGCTTACAGACATAAGCATAGCCAGATCACTTTCAGTTCACCAAATAATTGACCTGCTTTCTCATCAGTTGCTTGTGAACGAAACATCAAACAAGCAAAAACAATTTACCTGAAGAATGCTAGTGGGAGATTCATCTGCAGTCTGGTTTGATTCAATTCCACCACTTTCCTCAGGACTGTTTCCCAATGATGAAGATGGAGAGATATCAAGCCCAAGACCACTATAAATTGCAGCATTATTTCGTGCCATGCTATCAGGACCCACTTTTATTCGAACCTTCAGTGTTCTTTGATCAGAGAGATTGCCTGATTTATTAAAATATTCATCCTTTAACTTAGACTTCCGGGAGACTGGAGCAGAAGACATGGTGAAATCTTGCTTGAATGAATCATTACCAGATGGCAGCCCTGTCTTACGCAATGCATTGGCACTGCAGGAAGAAGTTCCAAGCTTTACAGATGGGGCAGCATATAGAGGAACTTTCAAATTCTGGTAGGCGCCCTGTATGGGAACATAACCCACAGTGTTCAAGTAAAATAGAATTTTCCAAGCTGCAATCAACTCAGCCATATACGACACTTTTTTACTGAATCATAAGAAAATAGGAGGGAAATAATCCATATACCTCCACAGGAAAATTATTAGGAGATTTTGGTGTGCTAGAATTCCTTTGTGGAGTTTTTGGATGAGACGAAACAAAGTTTCTTTGAGGAGACCGTTCATATGCAGGCAGAAATGAACCATAACCGCCATATTTTGCCCCTGTCAAAACAATGTCACATTCATCATTGCCAGTACAAAAAGCCTACCCTTTCTTATGGGCATGATGAACAACTTCCATATGGACTCACTTACCCAAATTCTCTGCAGAAACCCCACCCTCGAAATCCTTTTGAAAATGGCCCAAAACATTTTGAATCTTCTCATCCTTTGGGAAATAAAGAAACTTTCATTGATTTGCTTGTAAAGGAAACATGGAAGATACCACAAGGAAAGACAAACAAAGACCTTATTCAAATTTCCAAAGAATATCTCCCATTATAAAAGATCAATTAAAAATCAATTTCTACAACATATAGTCCTTTACACTTCAGATGAATGTTATAACAAAATAAGTAAACAACAATGAAAATGTGCATCTTTGGCATAACTATTATGTGAATTTGTTTCCAAATTTCCATAATTATATGCAATTTTGAATTCTTCGTACTATTTTTCTATTTTTTTTTCTCAGAAGCTATACGAGAAAATTAAATTGATAATCAATCTATTTGCTTTCTGTGTTTTCTTGGAAATCAGGCAGATGAACAATTTCTGTGGTTAAGCTAAATGAAAAGTACAACTAACAGAACCCAAAATTGCAGTGACAAACCAATGCATTTGCATAGCTCTAACCTTAATCTGATAGCAATTGATTGTTGATTAAATTTAAAATTAGCATAAATGCCAATTGAAGGAACACCAGAGTTAAGCTAAACAAGGTTCTAGTTACTTCTTCATTCAAGTTAGAAAATTAAGCACAATCACCATTGAAAAACCTGAAAAGGTTATTCAAACAGCACAAAAACAACCCTTACAATGTAAGAGAGAGCAATATCAGGGTCTACGTTGTTGTTGTTGTTGTCGTCGTATTTATCCTTGAACTGAAAAGCCTCACCTTCCTCAAGCTCAGAATTTTCTTCCATCTCCACAACTCCCCAAGAGGGGAAAAATAAAATAAAATAGAGAGCTAGCCTTAAAAACTAACCCTAGCCCAAAACCCTAACTATACCTTCCCTGAAGTCCAGCATCACGTAGACGGCCCCAAAAAAAATAATTTTTTTTAAAATAAAAAAAAAACCGCAATCCTCCTCAACCCAAATAAGCACTTAAAAGACCCTCCAAATCCTGTGAGACCGACTTTGACCTGAGCAAATCACAAAGCCTCATTTGATTAAGGTGTTAAAACCAAGGCAAAATTTGTGAATTAACGATTAATTCTCCATGGGAACTCACGATCGGGTTCGAGGACCGAAAGTTGATGATTGGGAACTAATTCAAGACCAACTCGAGCTTCACTCGATCGGGTCACGGCGTCGAGTTCGATTAGATTCTGCAAAAAAATTTAAACTTGTCTCTGGTTCTTTTCTATTGATATGCAGCATTAGAAAGAACAAAGCTTATTTAGTTATTTTTCTGGTTTTCTTTAATTTTTTTAATCTCTTTTTTGGGCTTTATTTGTTATTATCGTTAATTAATTAAAATTAATTCATTGTATTAGTCTTTCCCCTTTTGTGGTTCTTTTTCCTTTTTAGGAATTAATTATATTTAATTAATTTGTATTTTCCTGGCGATAACTATCAGTTTTCTGGGCCGGCGGCGCGTAGAGATTGAAATCCCTGTCAGGGGAAAACGACATCATCGTTTAAGGCTTGCAAATTGAAATCCTTGTCGAGCCGCTTTTGTTTTGCTCATCTCATGAGCAAGCCAGCGGCGCGTGGAGATGGAATAAATGGCGAAACGTCAGCGTTTTGTTTGTTTGCTAAGCTGGCTGAATGTGAATCTTGCGTTTGGTGAACATGTCCCTTATAATACTGCGCATATGACATTTCCTTTTACTACCAATTTAATTTTACTTAATGTGGGTAGAACATTCCAGAATGTATGTCCTATAATTTCCATTTTTTCTTGTATGATTAAAAAAATAAAAAATGGGTAAATCTATCTATGTTTCCAAATTTCATCAGTAAAATACTATGAATTTACTGATAATTGGTTTATTCGCATTTATTATGACGTGGATCTTCAAATATGCAGTGAATTTTCCCATTGATAAATAAAATACCTCAGTTTTAAACTCTGCTGAGAGCAAACTTGTACTTAATTACGAGGAGTTCTTCAGGCAATGAAGCATTCATGCATGTATATAATTTATTGTTAATCTAAGTGTGCATGTGGTGTATAGATTAAATTTGAAAGTTGAAAAAAAAAAAGAAGCTACTTGTAATTATTAATTTTGACGATAATATTAAAAATATTTAATGATTTTTTTTGAAAGTAATATTCAATGAACTTGTTTTTGTTGCTTCGTCCTAATTTTGACATTAACAGTGTCTCTAG
Source organism: Excoecaria cochinchinensis (assembly GCA_947683425.1). Classification (NCBI taxonomy): domain Eukaryota; kingdom Viridiplantae; phylum Streptophyta; class Magnoliopsida; order Malpighiales; family Euphorbiaceae; genus Excoecaria; species Excoecaria cochinchinensis. The sequence goes on along the minus strand of CANTUQ010000056.1, from coordinate 6,874,476 downwards.
CAATTATTTATTTTAACACTTGTGTAAGTTTTAGAGAAAAATATTAGATAGAGATTCAAATACCTATGAGCTGAAAAAGGGGACAAAGATTTGATTAGGGTTATTTAAAAAAATATTTACGCAAATAGGGCCGTTTAGAGAGGGGCTGCGTCAGAAGCCGCAACTGACACCTGCGTTATTTATGAGAATATTATCCTTCTTTGGATTTTTATTATTATTATTATTATGTTGAGTTTGAATGCGAAGTACTTTTATTTTAGCAATTGAATTTAATTATTATTATTTTTGTATAGTTTTATCTGAACTAAAGTGAAAAATATTAAAATCTTATGAAAATTTTAATATTTTTACAAAATTTATAATTGGACAGTTAAAAAATAGAGTTTCGTTTCGTATATTATTTAAAAATTATTCTATCATAATTATATTATATTATTTAATAAATATATTTCCTACTTTATTTTATTTCTATTATAATTTTATTTTATTATAATAAATAATATTAATATTATATATTAATAAATTATTATTTAAAAAAAATAATGGCACCTGCTGCCCCTTTTATATATATATATATATATATAAGGGGCAGCAGATGTTTATATATATATATATATATATATATATATATATATATATATATTTGTTGATGCCGCAGGTGGTACATGCGGCATCAACAAAAAAGGCTGCTTTTTTAGTGCGGGTCCCACGTTAGAAGCCGTAGGTATCAGTTGCGGCTTCTGACGCAACCCCTCTCCCGGAATTATTTTCTAAACGGCCCTATTTGCGTAAATATTTTTTTAAATAACCCCAATCAAATCTTTGTCCCCTGGAAAAGCATTCAAAAGTTTCAATAATTTAGCAATAGATAAGTTATAGTTAAAGAAAAAAAAAAACTCACATTGATAACATACTCAAAAACAAATTTCGATTCAAATTTAATTCCTATAATAAAAGAAAATAATCGTTCTTTTTTCTGTTCTTTCCCCTTCCTCCATCCCTCCGATCGAAGCTTCTGTGTTGCCATGGTGGTGCAGATGATGATGAAGGAGGGAACAGGTTCAGAGCCTCTCCGATCGGAGCCTCTGCGACGGCTGGATCTAGTGGAGGGCTGACACCAGTTATGCATTCTGTTTATTCTTATCAGTTCAATTTTTGGTTTATAGTCTGGTTCACGCATAAAAATGTGCCACTGATTTTACTGGAAGTGTGTATATATATATATATATAATGTTGTATGTCTTCTCTTAATGCAATATTATGTCTCTATTCATGCATTTTGGTTTTCTTTTTTGATGTTTCTTCAATTCAACCATTTTATTTTTAATTTTATATGCATGTGGTTGTTTGGGGGATTAGGTTGAGTTTTGAAGCAATATAGGTCAATTGGAGTAAGGGGGATTTTAATTTAGCTAAACAATTTTCATGCCATGTGAAAGGATTTACATTAGAGTTGATTTGTTCCAAAGCAACTGGACTGGTTTGTTTACTTCTTTTGTCTAATGCACCCAAAATGTTTAAAGGAGTTTTATAGTGTATTTAGAGTTGATTTTACTTCTTTTGTCTAGATTAGAGTTGATTTGTAGTGTAATTTCCTAAGATTATGTGAAATGCAAAACAGTGATTTTTTTAAAGTTTGATCGGTTCGATTCATTCGATTTTATAATTTTAAGAATCGAACTAATTGAAATTTAATTTCGGTTTAGAACTGATTAAATCGAACAAAAGAAATCAAAATTTATTCAGTTCGATTTGATTTTGCACCGTCTTAATAGTTGGAGTTTTATAAATACTTTAATGGTCAAGTTTAATTCTGTAAATAGAAAATCAACTGAGTAAAGCATATTGAAATAGAAATATATAAGAGACTTACGCCTCTAATTTTATATAAACTTTAATGTATTACTACATCTAAATTAATAAAAATTATGAATTTTTCTAATTATTTTAATGTTTATTTATTTGTATTTATTTAATTAGTTTCAATTCAACCGATCCGAATCTGTAGATAAGAATTTAACTAGTTGTATTATCACTATCTAAATAGCATGTTGAACTAGTCGGTTGAATAAATCATTTTTTCTGTGGTGGATTCTTAGGGATGTAAATCATAAGCAACATAAAGTCGATGATGAAGACACTTGTTTTCCCTCTCATTGTTAAAATTCTGATTGGCAAAGAAAGAACCTCGATGTCAATCTTGAAATATCCATGAGTTTCATAAAGCAGAAAAAATTAAAGTTCATAATAAAAAAAAATATTTGTTTAATTTTGAAATTATTATCTAAATAAAATGTCCCTCTTGATTAATTACGAGATTAATACAAAAGAAAAAAAAAATATCAACTTGAAATTAAAATGATAATGAAAATTTCTTTTGACAATTAATTAAAAATTTAATAGTTAGCAATTAATATTTAAATAAAAATATGAAAAATTTTAGTTTAATTGAATTACAAATAAATTTGATAATTAAAATACTTCAATTAATTTATTATACATTTTTTAATCAGACTTAAAATAGATAAAGACTTAAATATCCAATAAAATTATTCTTACAGGCGGGACTTAAAAGGGCCAAAAGACATTTAACCATATCCGGACCTTCTCCTTCCCTTCTCTGCCTGCTCCTCGTATCTCTCTCGGGTGACCGTCGCCGACCACACTTCACAGGCATGGGAAGGCTTCTGTGGCACGTCTTGCCGTTCCGAGACGCACCGGTGGCCAACTCCCGATTTTGTATTAGCAGCTCTTCATTAATAACGAAGTATCGGGTTTATTAAGATTTTGATTTTTTGATTTGAGGTACGTTCCATCTTCTGCCATATTTAATTTAAACAATTTACTATCTTCTCTGCTTGGCATTCGAGATTTGGTAAATGGGTTTTGATGCTACATTTAATTTTTGAATGAACAATTGCACAGAAGCTGACTTTGATTTTTTTTTTTTTGATGAGCAATGAAAGATCATTTACTGGGTTTGAAGATGAAGGAGCGATTCATTCGTTATTCAAGTCTAAAGAAGAGAGTGGAGACAGACGCAGGGGAAGAGAGCACCAACAGAGATTGGTAATTTTTCTTTCACCATTTTCTCTAAATTTATCATGCATATAATTAAGAAGAGGGAGTAAAGCCACTGAACGTAACAAGATAAATTGCGAGTGGTATTCAGTAATTTCCCTTTTTTTTTCATTTGTTTGTAATTGGTAGTTCTATGTTTTCAAATTTCAACTCCGCTGTATCTGTAGATTGGTGGTATGTCACTATGCTTGCTGTCGTTCCTGTGTGTATATATTTATCGAATTGATATATAAAAATATTTATACTCCAGTATAATGTCTGATGTTTTGTTAGCTGTAACAGTTTTAGATAGTTATTGCAACATACATCTAATAAATCAGTGTGAACAGTGTTCGCTATTTAACATATCCCAAGCAAACATCTATCCGGTCCTTTTCCCCCGCATTAACTTTGTCTACTCTGTTGGGGATAATTTCCAGGTTCCCTCCTCAAGTACCATTGCACTTTTTCACACTTATTTTATTTATACGCTAATTAAGTATCGATTCAGATATGGACCTTTTTCCTTTCTAATCACTCTCCAGTGGCATATTATTTGTCAATTTTAGATGTGTCGCACAATCTCTAGCTTCTCATTTTCTGATTTTGATTTTTTTTTTTCTCTTTAACGTTTTAGTGTTTGAGTTGTGCTTCATTTCGCACGAAGCAGATACATGAGCAGATATATCTTGATCTATAGACCATGAATACCCAAAGGTTAGACCCATCGTAGTTCTTCTTTTGGTAATTTGAGATTGATTCTCGTATTTGCATTTGTTAATTTTATATTTATATTGTATTTTGTTTTTGTGAGACGCACTTATTTGATCTAGCTCTATAAATGCCAATTAGATCTGTCTATAGATTGTTTGATGCATGTTTTTGCATTTTTTTTTTTGAGAAAAGAAAACTATACTCTAATTCTAAAATTATAAGCAGCGGGACTGACTTTTTTTTTTTGGGTTATTAGTGGTCTTTATTTTATTTTATTTTATTTTTATTGGCAGTCAAAGCTTCTATGATAAACCCTTGATCATCTATGATATTTTGGACGGATTGGAAATTGGAATATAACAATATGTACTCCATTTTAGAAGTCTGTTGGCCTTTGTTGCTCAAGCTCTCTTAATCATGACTGTCTTGTCGTTTCACCCTAACTCAGTTAGTTGGCATGTGTGTGTCCACTCTGTTACAATTTATTTTGGATGTTGTTAGTTAGCCAAGTATCTTTTATTTGTTTCTATTTTAATTTCCTATTATGCCATGTGCTGGGTTAAGTTTTCATCATCTGCATTTCACCATGTTTATAAATCTAACCTTGGGTTTAGAGATTCTTGGGGGTTTTTCACCGTCTCTCTTTCCTTAATTTTCATTAGTGAAATCTTGTCATGAGCACTTATAAACACATTGACCTGGTAATGCATTGTAACAAGATGGTCCATATACCTTGAACCTGTAACACGATGCTATTCTGTATCATGGTTGTAGATGTCCGTTTTGCCAGGTCATGATATTTGGTCTTTCACTTGCTCTTGCTCTCTGAGTTGGTACACAAAAAGACAAGATATATGCATTAATCATCTTGCAGTAAATTACTTTTTTTAATTTCTTATGCTATTAAAAGGGAACAAAAAAATTCATCTTTTTGGCTTGGAAATTAGATACAGGTTAACCTATCCTTAGATATGGTTTGCCAATTAAACTCTATGCACTTTTTGCAGTCCCTGGAAAATTTAAAAAATTATTAGTTACCAGCTAATCAAAGTATAATATGCTGTGTGGTTGTATCATATTTATACCAAATGTGGTAAGAATGTGAATTTTGCTGTCAAACTGTCAGTTCTCTCAATTTTTCTTTATGTATCTGTTCGGGTTTGTTATCTTCCCATTTGGCATCATGATTGACCTTTTCTTCTTATTTGTATAGAGATGTCCGTATCAATAGAGCTGCCCTCTTTGATGGCATTGAGGAAGGTGACATCAGGGCTTCATCTTCTGACTCCCACAAAATTGATGAACAAGAGAATGAACCAGCTGTGGAAGGGTTGCAAGATCGAGTCAATCTTCTGACAAGAGCAATTTCTCAAGCATTATAGTAGGCTTGTGTCGATGAGAAAATAAGAACGGAAGTAGAGATTTTTAATTTTTTTTTTTAAATGCTTCCTTTTGTAAGTTGAAAACAAGTAGCAGCAAATAAATGGACTTGTGTTGTACCTCACCAGTTACTGAGTTTGGAAAGAGTCCTGTAGAATCCTAAACTCCTGTTCTTCCTACTCTTAAATTTTCAGCAATCCAATTAAGCAAATCTGAAGAAACTTCTCTTAGAGATAAGATGTTTTGTTGCCCTAGGCGGTTTAATATGGAACCTGATAAGAAGATGGGAAAATTTTCATCATCAAACTTTTCTGTGCATTTTACGTTTTTATCTATTGTGAATGCTCCCAACAAATTTAATGCACTATATTTCTGTAGTTGTCAGGTGATATACATTGGAGGTGGATGGTCATGATCGCATGCGAGCCAGAACGGTAGACATTCTGCACCAATATTTGTTCTTCCGTTCTTGGTTCTATACTTGATAGTCTTATTACGTCTGCTCCAATGATATGATATCCTTTGCCTCCAGGGCAATGATTTGGATGCATCCAGGGGAGTCCTGTCAGGAACTATGGATTGATTTAAGATGGTAAGTCAGTTATAACCTTTCCCCCATTTTTATTCGGACTGTTTTCGTAGTATATTCGAAATCCCGTGTAATGGCTGCTGCAACAACTGATCATGAGTGTTTTCCTGAAGGTGTTTGAGACAAAATCAAGTCGGAGAATGTTTACACTTATGGCTTCTTTTCTCGCCTTATTTCTTATTGTATACTATCACACTAGGTAATCAAATCTATGGCGGTGATGCAGAATGTAGCCTTATGTTAGAACTGAACCCCATTTCTGTGTGGTTACTGTAAACAGCGATACTTTCTGCTTGTGAGAGTCTCAGTCAAATCAATGTAAAGATGTTGCAATTGTGAGAGTTTCAGGCAAATCAATGTAAAGATGTTGCAATGTGTAAAACATTCATTCGCTCTTAAATTTGGATGCCATGTTCTAAGGGGACATTCGAGTGATGAATGTGGATTAAATGTACTGCGAGGTTGGATAAGAGCCTCTCACTGGGATGCTTAGTGGAAACTCAATTAAGCCTTTTTGAGACATTTAGTGAGACGAACCCAACATAATCAAATAATTATACGGTTTAATTTAATTCTCTCGTACAACATGGACAATTAACCAATTTGTACTATGCTAGTATTGTATTAATTAAAGAAAAAACAGAATTTATAATAAATGAAATAAAAAACATTATCCAATGGAAAACAAGGGACAGAAAAAACATAACTGAATGAGAAAAAGAAAATCATTTTAATGTAAAAACAGCCAATCATAAATAAGAGCTTTAAAAAAAAAAAAAAAAAAACAGTAAAATAAAAACAAAGAGTGAGCCAACAGAATTTGGCTGGGTCCCCACCTGTCTGCACTTTGCATCAGCCGCACGTGTTAAACATACCTGAAAATCAAAACATTTTAATTTTAGAATTTATTTTGATAATTAATCACTTTAATTTTAATTTTAAATTTCGAATATATATGATAATTAAATTGTTACTTCGAATTGATTATTCAGCTTACACAAGACGACCTAATTTTAATTAAATATTTTTCTCATCAATTAACATTTTTACCTATATTAGTCATGAAAAATATTGATTTTCATTTATAATAAAAATAAAATGTAAAATTAATTCTATATTATAATTTATTAAATTTTTTTTATCAATATATATATATATATATATATATATATATATATGTATTTTTTTTTTTTTTAATTTCAGTAGATGGAATATAAATGATTCAAAGGACATCTGCATCAAAGTTTCTGTCCTTTGTTTTTTCTGATATTTTATTAGGGTTTGAAAATTAGATTCGATCGTATCGCTTCTCCTCTCGATCTTAACCCCTTCACCATTATCATTATTTTTATTATTCTTATGAAAAGATTTTAGCTTCAATTTTATATTTATTCATTTTTCATCTCCTTAGGGTTCAATTACTTATCCCCAACTTCATACCCATTTACTAATTCCAAATTTAGAAGCTTTGTTTTAGCTTCCCCTTCTTGGTGAGTATCACTTATTTTATTGCATGTTTAGGTTTTTATTGCTATCATTATGAATTTTGTATAATCACTCTTTGAGTAGTAACTAACTGGTGTTGGGTTCATTGGATTTTTTCTTTTTTCATTGGAAATTTAAGTTTGCTTTGTAATTTAATGAATTAATTTAGTGGGTTTTGTTGAATTGTTAGTTTGAATTTGTTTTGCAGTCAATGAATTGAAGGGGAAAAAAATTTATTGCTTGGAAGGATTTTTAAGATTTTTTTTTTTTAATCGTGGGAGGAGATAATGTTTGCCTCGGGTATGGATGCTGCACGAGAAACTGGTGTTGGTGTGGCAGGCACAGTGCTAATGCGGTTCGTGTGGCCTCACGGTGGTCGAAGTGTGTTTCTTACCGGTTCATTTGATAGGTGATGATCAATTTGTAACTCTTTCTATGAACTTTTTTTTTGGAAATGTGTAGAAAGTTTGTTATTTTGTTAGGTGGTACAATATTTAGAATTATGCTTTTTTCTTTTTTCAATGAATTTATTTGATTGATGATATGCTACTGCTTTAATTGATGTTTCTTCCTTTCACTGTGAAGATGGACTAGGCTCGTGCCTATGCAACCAATGGAAGGTTGCCCTACTGTATTTCAGGCTATTTGCAGTATAACACCCGGTTATCACCAGGTGGGTATGGTTTACTGTGATACTGGTTACTCAGAACCGTTATCACTGTCATGGTCAATGATTTTTCAAACTTCACAAAAACATTTAACAACTTCAATAAGATATGCTGTTATACGTTTTATGTTCTTGTTAGTAAATTGTATACATGATTGTTTCATGTCATATTGATATGTTAAGATACTTTGCATGCAGTACAAATTTTTAGTTGATGGAGAATGGCGACATGATGACCGCCAACCTTTTACAACAAGTGAATACGGGATTGTCAACACTGTCCTAATCACTGGGGAAGCCAATTACAATCCTGTCATGGGTCCAGAGATGCCATTGGTCGGCATGGAATTGGACAATGAGACCTTTAGACGTGTGGTGAGATTTGTTTGTCCTCATTAAATAAATTTGTGATAGCCAGGAATTGCTTTATGTTTTAATGGTGTTATTTTATCTGCTCAAGAATTAAGGTTCCTCCATTGGAATTTCCAACTACTGCCGATTATGTATGTAATATTGCTGCCTGACATTTTGATTTATAACTAAAGAACCTGTGTGTAAAGCTAGGGCAGATTTTGTTCTTTAAGCTGCTAGTTTTTTGGTTGTTTATGTCTTTTTTTGAGGTCTTAGATTGTGCTTGTTAGATTTTTGGTACAAATTTCTGCCATTTACGCTGAGATTGTAATTTGTAATGCAGGTCGAAGTATCAGATGGCACAGTAAGTGATGTCATGCCAAGGATATCAGAAGCTGACTTGCAGGTTTCCCGTCACCGCATTTCTGTGTTTTTGTCTACACACACTGCATATGAGCTACTTCCCAAGTCAGGCAAGGTTTGGAATTTTTGCCAATTGCCTTTATAATGAGATTTTTTTTTTTTGGGATTTTATTTCCATAATGCTTTTAAATTTAATATGTGTTTTTCTCCTGAACTATTAAATCTATTGTACAGGTGGTCGCCTTAGATGTTGAATTACCGGTAAAGCAAGCATTTCATGTTTTGCATGAGCAGGTACACAATTTACCTTTTTTTATTTGGTAGACCTAGAATCTTGTTGGCTATGTTTCGACATGGGTTAATTGAACTTACTATCACATACTTGTGCGGTCGTGTAAAAAAAGGTAATTGGATCCTCTTTTTTTGGTTATAAAACTGGTTCTACATGATGTATTGAGGAGAACTAGAGTTGTTTTGCTGCAAATTTGAACACTTTATGTTTTGCAGTTCTGAAAGCACACTTCCTGCATTGCAAGCGAATTATTCTTCTGAGTTCTACTTAAATGCTAACAAGTACAGTTTAATGATGGATTTCATGTCATGTATTGGTCAAATATGTTATTGTTTTTTTTTGGCTCTTTTGCCTTTCCTAGTATTTGGCATTTAACATGATCCTTTGCTGGCACTCAAATTTTTTTTATTGGATGTTTACCTATGTTGCCATCTAAGCATCTTTCACTTGTTGGCGAATAAATGCATTCATGCATATACACGTGTTGCTGATGAGAGTTTGAGTATGCATTTCTTCTGAGTTAAGCTGTTTCCAGGGAATACCTATGGCTCCTCTTTGGGATTTCAACCAAGGCCAGTTTGTTGGAATGCTTAGTGCATTGGATTTCATTTTAATTTTGAGAGAGGTATGTACTGCTTAAAATAAGATCTTTTTCCTGATGAGTCTTCTAAAATTAGTGCATTGAATTCATTTTAATTTTGAGAGGGGTATGTACTTGTAGAAATAAGATATTTTGCCTAGTGAGTACTTCGGTTCATTTATTCATTCATATTGCTAAAATTAGCATTTCTCTTCTCAAGCTTCTGTAACAAGGAAAATATTACATCTAGAGTTCTTCTTCCTCTCCTGTCTCCTTCATATTGTTCAGGTGTCCAGGTTGTTTCTGTCTGAAGTTGTGTGTTTTTGTTTTTGAGGATTGAATCAAAATTTTCATGAAGGCCAACATAATCATGAATATTGGATATCTACTTGTTTAATGTTTCAGTGGTGGATAATGGAAAAGTCTTAATTCTTTCTCATGTATTTACTGTAATACCTAGTCACCTTCTACTTGCAGCTTGGAAATCATGGTTCAAATTTGACAGAAGAAGAACTTGATACGCATACAATATCTGCCTGGAAAGAGGGAAAAGCGTACATGAATAGACAAATTGATGGACAAGGGCGGCCTTTGCCTAGATGTCTCATCCATGTGAGTGATTTATTTGGTGCATTAGTTTCCTTGACGTAAATTGGTCATTTATACTTGTTTTCATAGAAAATAGTTAAGTTTTCTGTACTGTAACTTGTAGAATTCAGCACTAATGGTAATGATCTGTGTGATTAACCATAAAAAAGCTTTTACACAAATAGCTCTGATCAGTTGGGCATTGTTGATTGTTTTAGGTTGGGCCATTTGATAACTTGAAAGAGGTTGCTTTGAGAATATTGCAGCATGAGGTAGCTGCAATTCCCATTATCCACTCGTCTTCAGAAGATGGTTCATTTCCCCAGCTACTGCATCTTGCTTCACTTAGTGGAATACTTAAATGTAAATGTTAGCCTTTTGTTTCAATCTAAATATTTCTATTAGCAACTGCATGCCCATTATTACTGACCAAGGATCTTAATTTCCAGGTATTTGCAGGTATTTCAGAAATTGTTCTGGCACCTTGCCCATATTACAAATGCCGATTTGTTCGATTCCCGTGGGTACATGGGTTCCAGTAATTGGAGAATCTAGTAGGCGCCCCTTGGCAATGTTGAGACCCAACGCTACTCTTAGTTCAGCTTTAAATTTGTTGATCCAAGGTATGCCTTTGATTTCTATCAAGTACATAAAAAGGAAAATGGAATCCAATGGAATAGTGTGATCTTAGACCAAAAAGAAGAAAAAGTACATAGTAAGGTATAGTGATTAATTATCTAGATGGAAACAGTCCTTAATTATAGAGAAATTGATGTTTGAGTGATTTTACCTATATTAGATAATTATGTTGATAAACTTTCATGGTGTGTGCATCAAGGGTTGTGAATTTCTAAAATATCCGTTTCCCATGTTCAGCTGTTCTCATTAAACATTGCATATTCAACAAGTTGGTCAAATACAAGCTATAAACTGCCAAGTCTAATATATGCTATTAGTCTTATTTGTGGTTTCTCAGCTTAGCTTGATATCTTTTTTGTAACTTTGACCTCAAGTGCAAATCAGGGCTTAACTAATTTTTTGTTCTACTAAGCTGAACCTACTAAATCACACTGATGTGCTGGATGGGATTTTTGTATGTCTCTGTAGGGTGATTTTCAACTTTATTTCACCCACCATTTATGTTTTCATTCACATTTCTTGGCACCCATTTGCTGGCAATGGGCATGAATCTTGTAGTCCCTTCATTCTGTATGGGACATGATATAACCATAGGATTTTATGAGAAGTTTAGTAGGTAGGATGTGTCATTCCATCAAGGAATTTGGACCTGCAATTGCTTGATAATATGTTTGAGCCAGCCAACATTTTTGGTGAATGCTTATCCTGTTTATCTTCTTATCTTTGCAGCACAAGTAAGCTCAATACCGGTGGTTGATGACAATGATTCATTACTAGATATATATTGTCGGAGGTAATTAGTTTATCTGGGTGATTTGTCTTTGTTCAGAGCTCTCATTTGCAACTTTAATCTGATTTTGAGAATAATTGATGTTTGAACAGTGACATAACTGCTTTGGCGAAAGACAGAATTTATACTCATATTAATATTAATGAAATGACTATTCATCAGGTACTGCTCATTCTTACCCAATTCCCAGTTTTCAATAGTTTTCTATTCCCAACTTGTTTCTCGTGGGATTTGACATAGTTTTTCTGAGCTGAACGATGGTGATACTCTTCAAAATCTCTGGATTTCGAAGAATTTAGGTCAGGATATTTAAGAGCCCGAATCAGTGGCTGCAGAATTTGAGTGAGCTTCTGTAAGAACCTTAGGTTGTATGAAGAACTATTGGTGGGACCATCTAAGTTATTCTCTTCACAGAGCTTGGCCTCACGAATATATTTGAACTGTCAATCTTTGTAATTGAATTCCAAAATTTGGTAGCAATGCTTGACATTTTATTGATCTTAGGGTTTGGTCTTCTATTTTCGGTTTTCCAATTAATTAGGCTTTGCAATTGGGACAAGACTCCTATTCTTCATATGAGTTGAGAAGTCAAAGATGTCAGATGTGTTTGCGATCTGATACATTGCTTAAAGTGATGGAGCGATTGGCAAACCCAGGTAACATAAATTTCTTCTAATATCTCAAGTGCCACCCTCCTGCAAATCCCTGCTCTAAATTAAGAGTTTTGCATCCTGCATTTTCAGGTGTTAGACGTCTTGTTATTGTGGAGGCTGGCAGTAAACGTGTAGAGGGCATTGTTACACTGAGCGACATTTTCAAGTTCTTGCTCGGATAGTATTAACTGACCAGTAAGGTTATTACTTGTAAGAGATTACGCGGTGGTTTTGGGAGTCCTGGCATACTTATTTGCAGCATTTTTTAAGGAGGCTCCAGTACTTGCCACAGTAACTTTGATTGCATTCTCTGAAATCTACCCCCTGGAGTGGCCTCCTCTGCTTGGTTGCTTAATTTTAGAATTTTAGGCCAGAATAGGGCATGCAATTTCAGAGCTGATTCTCTTCCTATTTCCTGATTTGTTCTCCAACCCCCATTTTCTCTCTTAATTACAAACTGCTCTAATCCATCAATGTAAATTTCATGTATGCGATGAGCACGAGACGTGTGACCGTTTTGTGCTACTGCTAAAACTGGAAAGAGATGGGGAAGAGTAACATCCATGAATATTCACTCCTGTGCTAGTCTGTGATTGATTCTTAGGAAATTTGATCAAGTTGTACCCTTTTTATTTTTGCCCTTCATTTACACTTTATTTTAGGGGTGAAATTGGTGTTTGGCTAAGTTTATGTCTGCATTATTGGATCAACCAGCAATAGTCAGATACCAATTCCTAGCTGGTAGTTGGCTTTTAGATCAATTATAAAGTTGGTGTTTCCAGTTACTAAGAGGGCTTTTCTTTTCTGATTTTGGGTGTAAATTAATCAGTTGCTTCAATCTTATAAATTGAGTTAGTTATTATTGTTTAAGGCGAGTTTTTAATTATGCGACTGCTGATAAACTTGGAGGACTTGAGACATTTATGATCAAGTAGTAGTGATTTTCATTTGTTGGCAATGCAATGATGGTCAACCAAGACTTGTTCCGAGTAGTTTCTTTTGTTCTTTAAGCAAAAGGGACGAGATTAGGTATGCGGTGTACACACCGTTGGATCAAGCGAGATTAGATGCGCTCATCTGATCTAATGGTCAATTAATTCTCTGAATAAATCAAAAATTATTAATTTTTATAGAAAATTTTACAGGTCAAACGCTGGTTAGTATTAGTATTCAATTAATTTTTAGTGATTGATTTAACAACAATTTTAATTTAATGAGATTGTCTTTTTTTTTTATTTATTTATAGTTTAAAAAACAAAACAAATAAGATGAAACATTTACTACATAAAATTGCTAAAATATTAAACTAATGTTTTGTTTGGATGGAAGTAGATTGAATTTTTTAGGGGTGTGAAAATGATCGGTTCGGTAACCGAAAATCAAACTTGAGAAATTTTTAGAACCGAACCGTGAACCGAAATTTTTTGAACCGAGATCGAATAAACTGAAATAATTTCGGTCGGTTCTATTCGGTCCAATCGGTTCTTCACAAATATAGGTTTTTTTTTTTAATTTTTAATTTATATGAGTCCATACATTAAATTAACTTATATTTAACAAAATAAAACCATTTAAAATAACTAAAAGGAAATACATAAATTTTTCATATTATATTCCTAATAAATACTAAGCAAAATTACACTAAAAAAATATACATTCAAAATAAATACAACATAAATTCTTATTAATAATACATTCAATGTACTTCAATTTTAAAAAAAAAACATATATGTAAATAAATATAACTATAGTGTATATTTAGGTTTAGGTTTTATATATATATATATATATATAAAAGCAAAATAGTGAGTTCAACAAACTTTGGTCGGTTCGGTTCTTTCGGTTTTACAATCATAAGAACCAAACCGAAATACCCGAAATTTAACTTCGGTTTAGAACCGAATAAACCGAAATCGATAAAATCGAACCACATGGACCTAACTTCATTCGGTTCGGTTCAATTTTCGATTTCGGTTCGTTTTGCACAGCGCTAGAATTTCTTTTAATGAGAGAAAATGAAGGGAAATGAGAATAATGTAAATTACATTTTCTTTGATTTTTTTTTTCCATTATTTGGTAACTTAAAATAAACATAAAGTAAATTAAATTTCTTTTCTAACAATATATGTTATTTTGACATTTATACCCTTATATGTTTTGCAGTCCCAAGCATTGATTATTACTGTTGGGACCAAATAATGCGTTTTGCCTAATATCAATAACTATAATTTCAGTTTTTTAACATAACCAAACATGTCCAATAACTATTTCATTTTTAAATGAATTATAACATTAACCTACTGGTAGATTAATGTAATAAATAAATATGTCAACCTTCTTACTGCATACTGGTTTCAAATTCTGCAGTCCCAAGCATTGATTATTACTGCCAGAGATGATATTGCCTATAGAGTAAATTAGATTTTATTCCTAATAATAGATATTATTTTGACATTTATACTCTTATGATATTATTTTATGATAAGACTAAAAGCATCATTTGACCCCCTAATACTAATAATATCTTTGCACTTTTAACTGAAATCTATACTATTATTTCAGAATTATAATTAATGACATTTCAAAATGGGAATAAACAAAACAACTGAATAATTATATATAATGACATGCATAATATAAATAAAAAAATACATAATTAATATATAAATATGTTCAATAAGTATAATTAAATTAAAGGCACTCAATAGCTTTATTTACATATTGTTTTATGTAAATATTTACAAAAAAATCAACAAGCTGTCATTGATACCATTATTAACATTAACCCGCTAGCGGGTTAATGTAATATTATTTGTCAATAGGTTATTTTTCCTCGAAAAATAACTGTAAAATGAACATTAATTAGCGAGTTAATGTTCATTTATTTGTCACTAGGTTATTTATGCTCCAAGAGTAGCGAAGTTATTTTTTAATTTCATATCTGTAAAATGAACATTAACCCACTAGCGGGTTAATGTAATATTAATTATCAATCGATTATTTTTGCTCCAAGAATAACGAATTAAATTTGTTTCGGTGTTTAGGATTTTCAGATCTCAAAACATAAAAGGAAAAAAAAAACAGAGAAACATGTATGTCTAGAGCAGTAAAAAAAAATGCGCAAAACCTAGATTTGTGAGAACAATAATACAGAAGGAGGATGGTTAGAAGATGATGCACCTATTTCTATCCTCATTTACTCTGCTTTCTCTCTAAATCGGAAAAAAATAAAATGTTATGTGTAGAGTAAATTGAAAAATTCAATTTTCTTTACTTTCCTTTCAAACTTTATGCTATAATTCAAACAATGAAAAGTAGAGTAAATTGAACTTATTTTACCTTCAATTCCTCCCACTTTCCGCCATCCAAACAAAGGGTAATAGCCAATAGCAAATTTTTAAAACAATTTATTTCTAATGTATTCCCACTAATTAAAAAGAAAAAAAAAGGGTTGCTAAATAACTTCTCTGATCCGCAAAAAAGAATTTCAGAGATATACCCTCAACGACGTCGTTTTATTGCTCAACATTGTTGACGATTAAGGTGTTTGTTGATGCCAGAGAGAGATCGTGGAGATGGCAGGGTTAAGTGAAGAAGAAAGAAAAGCTCTAAGAGGAAGCAAATTCGCTCCTCTTCCTCCTCCCGCTTCTTCCCGTCCTCAACAATCCAGGTTTTTCTCTTTCCCTATCCATCTTCTTTCTTCAATTTAGGGTTCTCTTTTGTTCTTTTCATGGAAAAATTTCGTATTTTTAAAGGTTGGCTCATCCCGGTGGGCCGTTAAGGACCAACAAGGCAGCCGCTTTGGCCAAGTTTCTAGAGAGAAAGCTTCAAGATCCTAATGGGTTATCCTCCATTAATCCTCATCTTGTTGAATTGGCCGTAAAAAACGCCAAGGACACTGTCTCTTCCAGTAATTTTACTCTTTTCCTTGCTTCTTTAATCGTTTACTTGTTAGTTTCTCTTGTTTGATTGTAAGGTTTAATTCAGCAAGCTCAAACTTAATGCTACAATCTATAATTCTGATTCTTTTTAGTGGCTTCTTTGCAACTATATATGTCATGTATTGTTTGATTATCATTTTTTGATTCAGTAATCTCAAAGTCAAAAGTCTTTATTTTTCGGGTTTTGATTAAGTTAGGGCAATACCTTTGAACTTTTAGACTCTTGGTAGGAGTGTTTTGCTAGTTAGAAATCACTGTTTGATGGTATTTCTTCAGATTCTTGTGATGTATTCTTTTTGCATGTGTGGTAGAAGAAAAAGATGGAAACAAGGGATCTTTTGAATATCAAATAGTAAGTTTCACGGTAGAAACAAAATGCTTTCGCTTCACGGTAGAAACAAAATGCTTTTGCTAAGGATTCTCTCATATCAAGAAGTCAATTTATCCAATGTGGAATCAATTTTTAGTTTATTGTTCTGTTCAATTTTTGTTTGATTATGTTTAGAAACACTCTACAGAACATTCAACATCTCATTCAAATAAATGTTCTTAAATTTAAAATATGTCCTTTAGGAAGTGATCCATCAATTTTGATGTATCAGAAACTGTTGTGAAAAGACCAGCAATTGAATGAGGAAGCGATTTTGGTGTTGTCTTACCAGTGGTTTAGTTAGAATGATAACTCCTATCAGCTGTTCAATTTCCTGTTGTTGAGTTCATCGCATTTTTTTTCCCTTTCATTGATTCTTTGAAGTAGTTCTGTATAGTAACATCTACAAGTATTGAATTGCTAGTCATCTTGAAAATTTGTCTGTCACGAGTAGTGTTTGTGTGTGTGTCATGCTACCATTTTGTTGGTTAATTTGTTACCTCTCCATGAAAAACTGCTCACTTTTGTTTCATTTACATTATTCAAGTTCTCAGTATATGCCTTTCATATACATTTTATGGTCTGATTCATCTCTATATGTCCCTGAGTTTTTAGGTCATAATAGAGAAGCCATTATTGGAAACTGAGACTTATTTTCTTCTTCAATTCTTTCATCTATCAGGTGGAGCTTCAAATTCTGGAAGAATTGTTCACCATGTTACTTCATTTGGAGATTCAGAGGTACTTGGATTCAGCATTCTTGTCATTTGTCTTGAACAGCATTCTTATCATTCTGTGGGTAATTTCTAATTGGTTGCAAATTTGCAGGACTCGGCTGAAGAAGCTGAAGTGGAAAAACTTTCTCTGAAGAAACAAAAGAAGAAGATGATGATGAAGAAGAAGAAGAAGAAGAAGAAGAAGGGGAAGAAGAATAAAAACCGGAAGGTTAGTCAGATATGGTTTTGCTAGTTATTGTTATTGATTGAAACTCCTGGTTAGTAACAAGTATTTTTGTTGCAGACCATAGATGGCAGTGAAGATGCAAAGTTGAAAAAGCCTAAAAAGAAGTTGAAATTATGACCACTGAACCTCTGATGTTTCTGGAAGATTTAGTAATTCTTTTTGATCGTGTCAAGAAAACATAGTTTGGTGATAGCCGTGCAGAATTTGTTGTCTCTACTAAATATCCAACTATGTGCAGTGCAACTTTTATTGGGAGCTCCTAACATATACGTTGACTCAATTTTCTTGCCAATTTTCCCCAAAAAAGTCTGATTTTTACTTCTTTTTTGGTCTTGACCTAGATGGAGCTGGAAGGTGTGGGATTGGTTTTATGAATCCCTTCCAAAATAGCATTTTCCTTTTACATGTATAGGAACTGTGGATAATGAGCTAGTTCATGCAGATATTTCATTCATTACATAGAATTTGTGTTATATCCCATATTTGTTTGGATTATGACGTGTGTGTATGCAATATTCAATAAACCCTCGATGCAAACTGAATTCGAATTTCCGTGTTGTTGTTGAATGATAACATTTAATTTTGTTTTATACATTCATAACATGTATGCAATATGCAATATAGTCACTGAATGATAGCAATAAGAACTCGTTATATAAAGATTTTGTAAGGGAAAAAAAAATATACACAAATGGAAAATGATTGAAAATTTAAAATGGTATACTAAATTCGTACATAGATTAATTAATTTTCGATTAAATTAACATCGAATCCATTAAAATTCGACACATGTATATATCTTTCCATTTCATTAACTTCGTAGCACATTGTTTCAAACTAGTCCAATTTGACATTGCAGAAAATCTACATCAACAGGTTTCAGAACCCACATTCACCAGTTTAGGGCACAAAGAATAAGAGATGCTGATTTTTGTATTAATGGCAATCTCGTGGGATGAAATTATGTTGATACATGTACAGATGCCTGTTTAAACTTGACAAACCAGATTTAGGAAATGAATCATATAGGGAATAGACATTTCATTGCCCTTCTCGGCTGACTGATTCCACTCAGATATTGTACATTTTACCAGAGGGGGGGGGGGGGGGTTGGGGGGGAAATTCAATGATTATAAGCTACGTGGGTATAAGAGCCAGTATCTGATTCCTAATAATCCCCATGCATTTCTGGATATCTGCATAAATTGGAAGGTTCTGTGAACAACATGGCTTTAAATTCGTAACTGCAGAATCCAGTACCTGGGCAACATCGCTCGGTGGGAACTGTCGCTCTGTGCATTTCTGCATTTTGTTTTATTGAGATAATCAGGGCATTCTGTAACAATTTGCAGAAAAATAAAATGTTCTGTAAACACTAAAACTCACCTGGATCATGAATAAAGTAGATACGCATTGTGTAATGAGTTCTGACGGGATTTTTGCTTCATTTTGATCAGACATATGGTCTGAATCAATATCAGGAGCATGACTGCTTGTTCCCACATTTGATGGGCCGGCACTTGACTGATCCTGAGAAGGCAGAGCAGTTTGAACTGTATTTGCAGTAGTAGATCGCAACACAGGAGTGCTTGAATCATCTACTGAAAGCTGATTATTTACAAAATCTATAGCCTCCTCGATACTGTCAATGTTACTTCCATCCTTTTTCAGTGAAGACATTGCCTGAAATAGTTACAGTCAGATCAAGTCCATTGCTAGGAGGTAGAAGGATTAAAAACGAAATAAAATAAACTATCTATCATAGAGTACCACAAATAAATTATTTTTTAGGAAATCAAGTAAACATTCCCAGCAATTTTTCTCATTGCTTAGGGTTAAAAGCAGCAGGAAATTATTGATACGTACCATTTCCCTACATTAGAGGTACTAACAGCTGTATTATTCTTCTTCACAAGACAATGTTTTCCCACAAAATTTCAGATATATGTTCACTTGTAAAAAATTATGATGCCACCATTTAAAATTCTGAGCAAATTTAATAATGTAAATTGAATACTGGTGCACACACAAAGAATTAAATAGGCATCCATACCAGCACGGCGGCATCAACCATCGTCTGGGCTTTTGCTCTTGAACTTTCAACAATTTCAGCCACATGAAATCCAGATTCCTGGGTCTCATCTGTAGAATGGTCAAAAGAGCTACCAACTGGTTCACCAACTGCACTCACAGGCTTCAACCACATATGCATGATGTTCCCTTGATATGTGTTCCGTTGCCTCAAGCAAAACAGAGCAGAAGAAACCTATACAAAAAAGTTATCAAGTCAAGCAATTGAAGATAGCATATGAAATGAAAGAGGGACAATATCTGAAAATTTGTGCAATGGATTACTCATGCCTGCTCATTGACTTCATTTAACTGCAAAAGTACCGCAGCATAATGCTTCTTAAAAGTTTCAGAATCCTTTAGAGAGTTCTCTCCGTCCTTTTGACTTTCAACCTCATCATTCATGCGCTTCAACTCAGACAAGACGGCCTCCTACATGTTCAAATGGTCATCAGGTCTTTTCTTGAAACCAATGTCATCAAGAAGCCATAACATAAATGTTGCAGAACTACATATATATAGTGCACAAGTTAATTCAAATAGTAGTACTTAGAATAAATAAATGCTGCAGCCAAGTGAACAAGACAAAGCTCAAGGCATGCAAAGATTAGAGATTATTGCAAGTGATAAACATACACATGATAGATTTATTCATAAAGCAATAATAACATCCAATGAACCATCTGAAGCATGGGTATGGAGATAAAAATTCTGTTTAAGCACTTGAGAAGAAAAAAGAAAGAGGCAAAGAAATCTACCAGCAGAGAGCAACTAAAGTTGTCGTATAAGTAGCTAAAAAAGCAATACAACCTTCTTGTCAAGAGCACGAGTCAATTCAGAAAGAGCTTGGATATCAGCTTCCTTCGCTTGGATGTGTGCAAGAATAAAAGGTTGAGCATTCACTGCCTGTTGGTTAATAACAATGTCACCTGACTCGATCCTAGTTTGTGTATTGGAATTTGCTGAGCCCCCCTGTGCCAAAAACACTTCCTATTTAGAGGAGAAGACTAGACTACAGCAATCAAATGCTAGGCTCCAGCAGTAAAATTGTAAGGCTATGGATTTTATGAACAGCTGTTATATCAAAATAAGTCAATACAGAAGAGCACAATTAACAATTGATAGAGAAGATTCAGTTTTTGCAACAAGCAAAGGTAATCTCAATTTGAGAGCAGAAACCTATTTGTGAAAACTCATGCGCCTCTTGGATGAATCCATTTGAACTCTGATATTCTCTAAGGAAGCTTGTGAGACAGTGTAGCAATGATGCAACAAGAACATAAAGATATTATTAAGCTAACCTATGAACGGCTTACACTGGGAAATATGCCAAGCCAACGGGGTTGTGGACCCATTTACCACACAAACTAATAAAGACTATCCTCAGGCAGGTAGTCTAGCACGTCACAAAGACAGACAGCAGACATCCCTGAATGATATAGCCCTGATCTTATAATGAAAAATGATCCTTTCCATAATGAATCTTAAAATATTGCAACTGCTCGCGATGTTTAATGAAGTAGAGAAATACCACAGCTATACTATAAAATTTAGATTCCACAAACTGCTGACCTTTGTATGCTGTAACAGATTGCTGATGTGAGTAGTTGATGGGGATGTATGTTGAACACCACTGGCATTCTCCTCATTCTCACATGGGGCAGAATTTATGTATCCTTCTGACTTTCTTTCTATCAGTTGTCCATTCATCTTGAGCTCATTTAAGTTCTCAATGAACTTGCTGAAAAGAACATTGTGCCTGGTGAGAGATGCAGGCATATTTTCCAAAGGATTGATAGGCATGCAATCAACATCCTGCAGAAACAAATGTATAACATTATGACATTGGAAGGACAAAAACAACACTGTCAAAGCAGAAAAGAAAAGGGGGCTAACTATATTCTCACTAAAGTACATTAGGAGCATTTTCCCTAGCTCCTTCATAATCCTCAAGGACATTAGAAACAAGTAGCAACATAAACTAGTTTAATTTCCTTCGACAATGCCTAAATAAAATCCATACTAGACAAAATAAACACTGTATTCTGATATCTAAATCACCAAGACGTGGAGAGAAATTTTGAGTATTACTTGCTCAGTTGTTGAAAGATGTACTAATATCACCTATCTGCACTTAAATAATAATGGTGAGTTCTTTCTGTTGAGATCAAGGCACGGTCAGAATTTATCACAGGACATCATATTCATACACCCACAAAAGAGAAAGGAACTGCATATGCACTGACCATGCCAGTAATCAAAGTTAATGTGGTGCTGAACCATTTGGAGCTATGTTCAAGTCCAATTCTTTAAAGGAGCGTGTTAAACCCATAATACTTATCAAGTCCAAACCTTGATAGGGAGAACAACGCTTATCAACTGACACAACAAGAGTATAATATAACAACTTGATGAGCAACGTATATGAACAGTGCATCAGCAGCCAGGGTGCAATGTTCACATCCATTTGATTCACAAGTAGAGCACTTTTAGGTCAGAATGGTGACAGCCAAGACATTATGGAACAGCCAGTTTGATAAGAACTGGTGACACCCAGGCCATAAAGGAACAGCCATATCACAGCACCACCAATGCTCTCCTCTCATGCAATGTGAAAATGAGCAGCATATAATTTTGAAAAGGCAACGGAGAACAAAAATGAACAAATTTCTCTACAATCTATAGCTACTCGAATGTTACCTTCAAATGCACATAAAAGACAGAAATTTACTCACTATTGCACTTAAAAGGTGCTCTACAACAACTAGTAAAATCCTGAGATTCTGAACAACTCCAAGCCACAAAACTTAAAAATGTCATTGAGAAACTAAATTACCATAACAAATTCAACCCCTAGTTCCGGTTGGTCAAACTGAACCCGGCACCTGTTATGATCCACAGTTAGTACACTCCCATCATGAATCTCCCTTGTTCTTGGATGAAGAGCAATAATACGTTGTCCAACTGATAAAGGACGAGCCAAATCAGTTGGAAGTCCATCCCTGATGCCAGCTCGAAGTTCTGTATAATGTTTTCTAACAGATTCCCGGTATTGATTAAGCTTCTCTTTCTCTTCCTTTAAAAATTGCTCTGAAAATCTTCGTGGCTTACCAAGGGAACTGCATTGAAGAGAAAATGTGTGAATTTTTTTTTTGGCTGACATTAACTAGAATCTGTCAAAAGCACAACATGAAATTTGTAAACAAGAGATCTATATACCTCCTTATGACCCCCCATTCAACACGAGTTAATCTCGGAATATGACCTAATCCAACATGATCCAAGTATTCCACAAACTCCCTTTTTGCAAACCACGGGTAATCAATTGCACTGTAGAACCACTCAAAAACACACCATCTCCGAACTTGATATCGAGAGAGGCAATTAGATATCCATTTCTGTAATTGTCAAAGAAGCACAAATGCATTAAAATAATCAGAATTTCAAGAAAAATATATGGAATATAAATATACCAGTAAGCATCTAACCTTAAGATTGAGTGTGCTGTCAATGGATGTAGGAATTGCAATGTTGTATTGGCCAATTACAACATTGTCATAAGATGGAGTATCTTTATCGATAGATGGTTTTGGGGTGCTTATCTTACGTCTGCTCCTCACCTTGGTAGGTAGGTTGAATTGGTTTGAGGATAAAACCTGTATGGTAGATGGAGCTGAATCATCTGACTCCCTAACATGGTCAGTACTGGAAGTAAATTCTGGAGATTTCTTCAGTCTCCGTTGTTTTTGGTACACAGGATCGTGAGAGCTTTTAGCTTTTTTTATAATGTCATTTACATCGCCAGTGGCCTACAAATAATATTTGAGACTTAAGAACACAATCAACAATGGGTGCCAGAAATAGAAGTACTTGTTTGTTATTATATATAGATAATGAACTTTCCCAAATAACAATGAGCACACTGAGCTGGGAATTTTACTCAAATTGCCATAAAGCACGCAAAAATCATTGGCTGAGTTAAAACTACATAACAAGTTCCATTCAAAGCTTTAACTACAGGATCTTATTAATTAAATTAATAATGAAATGAAATAGCTTTTGCTCACTTACAACAAAAATATGAGGCAACAACATTGAGAAAATTCATTTTCTAAATGCATTCACCTATAGAATCAATACAAAACATGAGACTATGGGTTTTGCAATAATGCATGCAATTCATGAATATATTAAAATGTGCCCAGTGTGATTAAAATTCATATATTTCATTAAGAATCAAAAGGACACCAGTCAGAAACTTTGACGGTGAAAGGAAATACACACCTCGACCCTCTGAGATTCACCCAAATGAGAATCAATGTGCTCTTCATTTTCCAAATTCTGCAATTCATCAAGATCTTTGGATAGATATAAATTCACGAAATAAATACATTGCTAAATATGATAATTCAGAATCATTATTTATCTATCCTTACCTTAGGCGGCAAGGACTTCTTTCTCCTTTTCCGCATCACAGCATTACTCTGATGGGTTCCATCCTTCACTTCTGGAATAGTATTAACATCATGATATGTAACTTTTCCTTGCTTAGCTGTTTTTGAGGTGACCTTAACTCCAGGACTCAACTGATTCCCTTTCAACTTGGATTTAGCAACAACGCCATTTGTTTGCTCCTCAACATGAACAGACGACTCTAGCAGAAACACAATAGCTCAGAATTAAACAGGTGATTTAACTAAATTGCATGAACCTCTATGACTTGTACTACAGACATTAAAACAAGGCCACCTCAAACTCAAGATAAAGATGATCAGCATTGAGATAAGAGCAAAATATTAAGAGAAGTCTTAAGTACATCATGTAAACCAATAAAACCTTTATATGTTAGATTATTATTGCATATAACCACTAAACTGACTAGAAGAACTACTATTGCAACCTGTTGAATTTATTTTTACCCCACAGATAGACAATGATCATATACAATAAGTAAAAGAAAGAAGAGATATCTAGGTCTTCATTTCAATACAGTAAACAAGAAAGTTTCATGTATAACAGGCACACGCACATCAGAAAAACATATTTTCAAAAAAGAATTGAATTATGCCATATATGAAAAAAATAAATAAATAAATAATCCTATTCTAACCTATTTTTCTAAATGTCTATTTCTTACCGGTATCAACAGGTGCTTCTGGCAACCTCAATGACAGATCTGCCAAGGCTTGCAGCGCATCAAAGGCATCAGCTTCACCTACGCAGAGAATCCACAGAAGGAAAGACAAAAAGAGGTATAAAAGAGTTGACACACTTCAGCAGATGATTGGTATGTCAAACTTACCATTTATATGAATAGAAATATAAATAAGTTGGTAGATTAGATTCAAACCAAAGGAGCATTTTCATGAACAGTCCACTAAATTTCCTTTCCAAACTGTTGGACAGCATTTACATGTTTTTTGTTTCCTTTTGCAGATGCCCCAGTGTTCCCCATTATTTCAATGGCATTACTCTAAATGAATATTTGAGGTGGTTTGTTCTTCTACTACTGAATCAAGATATCTTCAATTCGAAATAAATGTTGACTTAATACGTTGGAACACAAAGGTCACTAACATTCTGGTTTGACATGCTTCCCAATTAAAACTCACTTTGGTTCGTCTATCTACCAACATTAAATTTCTGGAAGATAAGACATCCAAATGCTACTGTATATAACAAATGGATGTAGCATTCATTGAAGTCCTCTAGTAAAAATCAATGGTAGAATTAAGTTAAGATATATTGAGAAGAGTTAATGTGGACATCAGCTTGATGAAAATGGCATCTAAAATTCTCATGAAAGAAGAGGGGCGCAGGCTGAGGCACAGATTAAATAAATCAATAGCTTACCTTCTCCAAAGAGAGCTTTTTTGCTTCTTCTTCTCAGAACCTTACTTGAGGACCTTGCAAGTTTTGGGCCTGCAACCACCGGTTCTAGTTTCCCTTTGCTAGAACCCAGATTCTGCCCTTCCTCTGTCCCACTACAGGCTTCCTTTATGTCATCCAAATGATTATCTAAATCTTCATCTAGTTCTGGCTTCATTCGTTCGTATCCCTTCCCTTTTGAGAAACGTTTGTCTCTTGCATAATGTCCAACATCAGCTTCTGTGCTTCCCAAGCTTAATTCACAACCACCTTCTTCCATCCCACTACCACGAACCTTGGTACTGGCCATCTCTGATTCAGCAAGCTGAATACCATGACCAATTAGTTTATAATTATATAAATAAAAAAAAAGATGTTGACCACCAAATAAATAAATTACCATATTTTTGCCATTCTGAACAGGTGATGCTGTCCCTGGTTTCCTCTTTGGTGTTTGGGAGACTTGGGGAGAACCTGCTCTTTGTGAAGCCTCGGTCAATACGATTGCTATCTCGTGAGCAACATCATCATCCAGTTCATCAGCCTTTGCTTTCAAACCATGCCGAAGAGGTGAAATATACTTCTCTCCACAATCTTTATCAAATGAAACAGGGACTCTAGGAGTCCTTTTCCCAACAGCCCAAGGCCTGCTTCCTAAAAGAAATTCCAAATATGAACAAAGTTGACCCTTAACTACAAATTAATGATGAATATAACTTAGGATTGAAGGGAAAACAAGAGAGAAACTGAAGGATGTAAAAAGTAAATAAATACTAAATCTAGTGATGAATGTAACCCAGAAGATTTCATATACTATGACAGCTCCAGCGCAAGTTCTTAACCATTAATGAATAAAGCCAAGTTAACCAACACAGAGCAACAGAATAGAGGACAACAACAAATGCAAGCTCTCAAAACATATAAATTATATATATAAAAATCTTTATACCAGAGCGCTTCTTCTTTAATAGTGACAAGCACCCATAATTTGAAGCAGTCGACTGGGATTGCAAACGGTCCTGAACCAGTGACTCATCCAATTCTCTAGTTCCTCTAGCACGCTTTTGAGGTTTCCGAGGTGCTGCTATGGGTTCAACAGTTTCTTGTTCACTGTCACTATCTTCCTGCAAAATAGTAATCCATGAGCTTCAATGACACCTAGCCAAAGTAGGTTTGCCAATATCCGTTTATTTTTTTCTCTGCACATATGCAGGTATGGTTGATTAATATGCTAAATATCCTTTATTATGAACTGTTTCACCATTTTCCACGCAACAAATTCTGCTATCCTTCCCATGTGCCATATGGCAAAAGGGTAACATCAAATCTACTTTGGAGATGATAAAATGATGACCAATTTTGGGTATTCAACACATGAACTGCAAAGTAAGATCTAGATAGTAATCTAGTGATATTGATTCTCACCAGATTAGTGTAGTGATCCGTCATCATTGCTATTAGTCCAGCTGCAGAAGCATATCCCTTTGGAAGAGATAAATAAGCCTGAAAAACCAAGTCAACAAAATAAACACACAGTGACCTCTTTATTTTGACACATGTCGTGAATAAATAGACAAATAACGATATAAGAAGTGTGAAAATCTATCATTCGATGGCTTAAGAAAATGAAAATGATGAGCCATATTCTAGAAGCTTCATAAATCAAGATAAGCTGTATGATACCTCGGTTTGCCAAAAGGAACACTTACCCTATTCATAGTATAAAGGGCTTCTACCATTTCTTCAGATCGGTCAGGCACTGCTGCAGCAACCTAGAAATAGAAAGGAATAGAACAACAAAATGAGAAGATTATAGGATAATGAGGTCGATATAACAGTAGGCTTGAACCCAACAATAGATTAAATGCTCAACAAATAAGATCATAGCAAGCTGGTTCTGTAATTGCCATGAAAAGAAGGCTTATTAGTTAGTTTTGGTGCTGCAAAAAAGCAAAACTCAATATTGACCTTCTCCCAATCATTCCCATGCTTACGATATGCCTTATAGAAACGCTCAAGTTCATCCTTGCTCCATTGTGGCCCTAACATGTCAGACAACTTTCTCTTCTGCACATGCCAAAAGGTGTCATAAGTTAGAAATGCTTCCCAACTCAAACCTTTAATGAACTATTCATTGATTTTTTAAAGGTTTTCTTAAATTAATATAGTTTAAATAAGGTAACTTAAATGGATGTGAAAAATATCTTAATGAGTACATACTGTTATAAAACATAGGAATCCTCTGTACAAAGACAAATACTCACCCGCTGCCTGCTTTTGGTAGCATTTTCCCCATTCTTATTAGAATTCACCTCATTAATGTATGAAAACCGCTTATTCACACTTCTAGACTTTCTTGATGGAGCCATATTTAACTTGCTCAAATATCTGAAACATGCCAAGTAAAAAATAAGTTACCAAATTAAAGTTCACAACGATAAAGGTCGCTAGCAAACTAATGCTTTAAACAATATAGTAATAATATAAAAAACGTTTATTTTAGAACTTTCTCCATGAATACGTGTGCCCAAATATGGATTCTAATGCTACAAAAAATAAAGGGTCGGAGAAAACCTGATACCTTAGGGTAAAGAAGAAAGTTATTATCTGTTTATTAGAATAAGGAAATAGTCACTATTTGTTAGAGTTATGAATTCTGCTAAATAGGAAAATCTAATCCAGCCACCTCTGGTACCAAGTTAGAGCAAAAATATACAAGGCATGGAAAGTAAAATGACAGAAGAAGAGAAAGTGAGCAATTAATGCTGCACTGCACCTATATTTACTTTGTTTCTGAATAAAAGAAAAATAAATTTCACCAAATTTTTAATATGTACATAAGGAAACAAACGCTTCAGTTAAGCTGCACTTATATCCATTTGCTTGGCAAGTGAAATGCAAATTCTCATCCACCCTAAGGCCACACTGTTCACATCTTTTTTTCAACACAACTAAACTGAGCATTTGCCAAAATTTAGCAAATTTTAGCGAATTAAACTTTTTGAAGCTGAAGAATTTAAGAATCCATATTCTTTATGTGCAAATACCGAGACCATCATTACTTAACATCATGAACAACAACTATATGCACCTAATGCATGCAATTCTTTGAGAACCATTGGTGCAGCCATGACACTTCAAAGTAAAAATAGCTTTTCCTAAACCTTCATCATGCTTAGTACCTAAGCATAAGGAAGCAGAATTTATCACATCAAAGAGGCATGGAAGCCTCAAACAAAGTAGGGATAACACGTGCATTTCAAACCATAAGGGCGCACAACTTTGCATCCCCAAAATAGATATAATTTAGGAACCTCATGATTGGTTTGTGAAACAAAATAATGCATCGAATACAAAATTATTATCATATAAAACGTGAGAGAACAGAAGAAAAACATAGACTTGCGGATAGAAAAAATACTAAATGTCAGCTACAGAAAAAATTGGATCCGGTTGAATTCATTGTAAATGTCAAAATTAACTGCGATTAATTTTCTAAGTATGGACAACCGAAAAAAAAAAACTCAAAGGAACAAAACTATCGATTCCGCATCTTCAGAAATTTCCAGCTACACAACTAAGAGTTAAGAGAGAGAGAGAAAAAAAAAAAAACAAAACAAAACAAAACAAAACAAGAGCTCACGGATCAAAAGCGTAGTTACTGTTTGGAAGCTGAGAAACGAGACGGAGAAGAAAATCGAATTTCAAAACACAAACTTGGAAATTTAAAAATCTCACTCGAAAAGAGCTATTCAGCTCAGTCAATGCGAAGTTCCTCCAATCGTTTAAAATTTCAATATTAGATTTTGAAATTGGCAGGCTACTCAGGACTCAAACAGAATCCCAGAAGGCACAATTTCATTCGCTTCACTTCTCTAATCATTTCACCAAAGAAACACGCATCAAAAAAAGGGAATAGAACAGCAGAAATGAAAACCAAAAAATTCCTCATATCCACCAATCTTTTATCCGGAAACAAACAGAGGCACAAAGTACTGGAAAAAAGGAACAGCTACCAATTGGTCAAATTGCATGGCCCTAATTGAGACAGAGGAAAACCAGAAAGCCATAGATTAGCAAACAAGAAAGCGCGAACTTACCTATCAAAAAGCGTTGCGTTTTGCAATCAAAGCATAGGGAGATAGAAGAAGAAGCGATAAGCGATGGATCAAGAAGGCAAAGAAGCGATAGTGAAGAAAGATTTGAGGAATAATGGAGGAGAAATTTGGGGGTCTAACCGCGAAACTTTAAAAATAATAGAAATTAAAAGGCTAAGAGAGTTTTCAATTTAAACCTTTTATTTTATTTTATTATTCGGGAAACTCAGGTGAAGACAGAGTCGAGAGACCTTCTGATGCACGTGGGGTCTCCCCTTTCGTTCTACCTTCTTCACCCGTACACGTGGCAACCGAGATTGAATATTGATCGTCAGTTTTTGGATGATCATTCGATTAAAAATAAAATTACTCCCTCCACCACGTACACAGTAGCTATTGTGGTTTTTTTTCTATTTTATATATAACTATGAGTTTTTCTCAATTTAAAAATAAAAAAATTATAATATTTTTTTACTTTTAATAAAAATAAAAAATATTAATATATTATTGATAACAATAAAAGTTAAAATTGAAATAGTTATAATAAATACTTTTTTAATTTTATAATTATAAAATGGCAATTTAATAAACAAATTCTTTTTTAAAAAAACGACAACTCTTTTTAATTTAATTTATTTAGTCTTCAAAATTGAAATTAAATGTCTAATAGTTATCTTTTTTTTTCCTAAATTATTTGAAACTCGCAAATGTAATGTAATAATGTTGAACTTAAAATTAGTTTGAAGTGAACCAGAGACAGCATCGGATACCGACTTAGTTAGAGCAATGGAGTTCCCACTTTGTTGGCTCTTTTGAGGACGAAGAATCAAAAGTAACTATGAGACATAAAACGACGTAGTTTCAAGGAAAAAAGAAAATGAACATTTCAATTGGCTTAGGCATTATTCATATAGTTCTAATTATAAATTATTTACGAGCATTATTCCGGTCTGGTGCGAGTATTATTTATGGCACCCGTCGAATATTGTAGCCAAAAGAAAGGGAATAGAACAGATGGAGGAAGAGACAGAGGAGAAGAAGAGAGAATTATGTTTAGAAGAGAGAAAATTTCATTCAATCATTACCTGTCCATTACACTGCGGCAGAGTATATTCACAATATCAAACCAAACGACAGCTACACTACAAATGACATAAGTACACGTAAAACGACTCAATACTATTAAGAAAATGACACAAGCTCTGTTTTGCACATAACAGCGCCAACCGTACCTAACTCATGATTTACTTCTATAAAAGAATTAGTTTGGAGATTTAAAACAAAAAGAAAAAAGATGTTCCTTAATAAGTAACAAAAACAAATTGATGGGAACTCTCTTCTGGGAAGTAAATTATACCACAGTTAGCTTTCCACAACAAACTCGCACATTTAAATTGAAAAATTCCTAGTCACCTAATTTTTTTGCTTGTATGTCGTCGGGACTCTCCATGGAGCAGTTTCATCTCGCGAGCAAGCTCCGCCACACGCAGCTCCATGCTCTGCTCGAGGTTGGCCATTTGTTGCTGTACTCGATTCTCGATGCCCTGGTCAAATGACCCCTGCAAACTAGCAAGTCTCTGCTCCAACTGCTCTATTGCAGTAGTGTATGCTTCTAATTTGGAGTTCACAATACAGAAAGATGCAGCGACATCATCTTTATAGTACTGACTAGCCTCAGATCCGAGCCCATACACTCTTTTCTTCTGCTCTCCACCAACAGCTTCGAGGTACACCTCATTCTCATCAACGGTGTCCGAGATCTGTGACACTTGCCGAAGAAGGGAGAGAAATTTCTTCTGGAAAATTTGAAACACATTTCATTCACAAGCAGCATAACCATATAATTAATTTGCCAATGGTGCATTATTTAATAAAATTGAAGATGAACAAAGTGAATTACTAACATTAACCCGTCGAGATCGATTATCCACAAAAGTTTTGCCATCATGATTTTTGGTATGGGTGTAAAGGAAGAACTCACGTGGGGTTGGTTTTCGGCCTAACTGTGCAGCCTACATAAGTATAGTAATCGAATGCAAAGAGTTAGTTATTTGAGGTATTAATTAATTTATCCTTGTAAAATCTGAGAGTTTCCACTCTCATAAGAAAAAATAAATAAATCATAACAATTCTGCATATCCTAAATAAACCAAACCAATCAAAAGAATATTTTTCTTTTCACAAGAAATTATGTATAGCCCTCAATTTCACATCCCAACCACCATCAGTAATATATAACCTAACAAATATAATTTACCAATCGAAATTCTCAAATTTAAACAATATGAATATGAATATAATCAAGCAATCAGAGTTTTAAATATTAATTAAATACTTACAAGTTGTCTTCCATGCTCAGCATAAGATACGGATCCTCCCGTGTGGCAGGAAGGTCCAGCACTATCATCACGGCCACGACGATTCTTGGAGTTTCGTGCTGACATGCGAATTATATCTGGGTCATTCCAAAACTCCTGCCACTGCATCCAAACTGCTTCAGAAACAAACGCAGGCCTACTTTCTCTGCTCTTCACATAGTTAAGCAAATCACTGTAACGTCTTGCTGCTTTCTTCTCCCATGCGGCCTTGACAAAAACATCAATTGATCGGTCCCAGTAATAATATTTCTGCAATAACAAAAAGGAAACAACATTAACAAGTTCTTCATCAAATTCTGATAGGGGCGTCAAAAAGAAAATCCAAAAATCAATCTGAAACCAAATTGGAAAAAAGATTAACCTAACCATTATTCTTCATAACATTTTGTTTTTGAAATTTTCAATTTCAACTTTTATTTAAATGAGTACGGATTTTTTCTCAAAATGAATTCTCATAAGCGAGTTTCAGAAAAATTATTCAATTGATATACCTTGAATTCCTCAAAATAAAAATCTTTAGTCTCTTGCGAGACTGTCTTCCACCTCGATCCCCCAATATCAAGCCGCTTTCGAAATATCTTTCGAATCCGTCGGGAACAGGATCCAGAAGGGAGCAACCTAAATATAATTGAAAATAAAAATAAGTAGAAATAATTGAAGAAAAAAGTTCAAATTATCATATATTAGACATTTGGTGAATGTGTTTGTATGTGTGTGTGTGTTTACATGCATATAGAGCTATAGCTTAAGTCAAAGCGACCATAAACTCAGTTCTTTTTGAGAAGAGTTGGTATAAAAATCAGTTTTCTTTAAAGATAACGTACACTTGATGAGTTATATTCCTTTGATTTTGATGAATAACAAAACTAGACAGATTATAAAATCAAGTTCGTCCAAGTATGTTTCAAGGATTTTAAAGTCAATCCACAAGGATACAAGGACAACGATCAAAAAATCCAAGTGAAAACACACTTCATAACCTGATAAACCCTGAAAAATATTGATTGTATCTAAAATAAAATTACAATATACTTACACATCACCACGTAAAGTGACCTCTGTGCGATTAGCACTCTCAATATCTGACCCTGAATAGACTGAGCTATCATGAACAGGTCCAGCATTAGGTATGGAAGAAGTGGTAGCAGATGGCTCTTGTCGTAGAATAGTAGGTTGAGTATCTGCAGCAGGTGGAAGTGCATGGACAAAAGATGAACCAACAGACTGGTGCCTCATCTGCGCTGGTAGATGGGGTGTATGTGTGCTGGGACCTGATGGCATATCAGGGGTAGCAGCTGATGATGGCATATTACTTGTCATGTCCACCATGCTGATACCAGAAGGGGTAGAACGACCCGCAGACTGTCTACCTGTATAATCTCTAACTTGGTTATTCTTGCCTCCCTCCCAAATCACATTCAGATTTATCACAGAGCACATGAATAAAGGAAATTGACAAAGTAATCAATATATGTATGTATCTATGATATGCACATAGATAGATAGAGAAAGAGATCTTGATACCAGAGCGCTTCTTCTTTAAAAGTGCCAAGCACCCATTAGTTGATGCAGCTGACTGGAACTGCAGAAGATCCGGAATCGGTGGCTCACCTAATTCTTTACTTATTCGAGCATGCTTTAGAGGCTTTTGAGGTGCCACCATGGGCTCATTAGTTTCTTGTTCATGAGCGCTATCTCTCTGCAACATGAAAATCCATGAGCTTTCCTGACACACATAATCGAAGGTACGTGTCGCTGCATTCATGTATCTATCTCTGTGCATGGAGGTGCATATGTTTGAAATGCCAATCCTTCATTATTAGCAATTTCACCATTTCCATGCCATATACATAATCAAGCAACAACTAAATGTACTTCGGAAAGAGGACGGAGTAATGACAAATTTTGAGTACCATGCACATGAACTACAAATATTTGATCTCACCAGAATGGTGTAGTGATCTGTCATCATTGCTACTAGTCCAGCTGCAGAAGTACGGCCCTTTGGAAGAGATAAATAAGCCTGAGAAAACAGGTTATATTAACGACTTCAACAAAATAAATGCATAATTATCCTTTTTTCTTGCCACATGTTATTAACAATGATTTAAGGAGTGTAAGATGTATGATTCCAATAGCTTAAGAAAATGAAAATGGCCAGGAAAAATCTAGAAGCTTCACAAATCAAGATATACTGCATTGTGTACTTGGGTTTGTCAAAATCAATACTTACTTTATTCATAGTATAAAGAGCTTCTACCATTTCAGCAGATCGGTCATGCACTGATGCTGCAATCTAGAAACAGAAAGGAATAAAGACAGGAAATAAGACGATAATAACATTATGAGGCCAATAAAACAATAGGCTTGAACCCAATAAATGTTCAACAAGGAGTAGGATCATAGCAACCTAGTTCTGCGGTTGCCATGAAAAGAAGCTTATATTTGGTATTACAATACGAAATACACACAACTGACCTTCACCCAATCTTTCCCATGTTTACAATATGCCCTGTAGAAATGTTGGAGCTCTTCCTTGCTCCATTGTGGCCCTAACATGTCAGACAACTTTCTCTTCTGTTCAAGCCAAAGGATCATAAATCAGAGATGGTTCCCAAATCAAATTTTTAATAAACTGTTAACTAACTCTTAGAAGCAAACTTTAATTACAATAGTTAAAAATAAGATACCTATACTAAATATGAAAATCATCTTATTGTGTACAATTTAATTAAAAAAAAAATGATCCTCTGTGCAAATACAAAACTCACCTGCTGCCTGCTTTTGGTAGCATTCTCCCCATTTTTATTCAAAGTCACCACATTATCATTTGCTAAGTGCTGATTTGCCCTTCTAGGCTTTCTTGATGAAGCCATTATTAACTCACTCAAAACTCTGAAACATACAAAGAGAAATATAGATTACCAAAACAATGTTTTCAACAATAAAGGTAATATTAAAGAAGATGTTTATTTTACAACTTTCTTCACAACTACATGCCCAATATGGCCCTAGTGCTGCGAAAAAAGTTCGAAGAAATTGATATCTTAGGGCGTAAAGAGTTATTATCTCCGTATTGGAATAAGGATATAGTCAAATAAAATTAAATGAATTCCACTAACTACGAAGTTAGGATCCAGCCAACTCTGACACCAGATTCAGGGCAAGGAGAAACATGCAAGCGATAGAAAGAACAATCATAAAAGAACATAAGCAAATATGGCCACACTGCACGTATTACTACTTTGTTGCTGAACAAAAAGAGAACAAATTTCATCTGACTTTTTGTCGGAAGAAGCAAAGGAAACAAACACTTCAATTTGATAAGCTTATACACATTTGCTTGGCTAGTGAAAAACCAGTGCTGACGTTCCCAAACGCCACTAAAAGGCCCTTTAATTCATACCTCTTCTGATACAACAATTAATCTACGGGGAAAGAATCAACTAACTTTAAGGAATTAGTGTTATTTGAAGCTGAAGCATTCTCGAAACCATATTGTCTGGGTATCTTCTTAAAATCAGTGGTGGAATAAGCCAGACCACCATTACTTAATACCATAAATCTTAAGTATATGCACCGAATTTCCTTCACTCCTGACATTTATAAGCTGAGAGAGAAGGCATATAAAACAAACAATAACAAAATGAGAGCTGCTCAAGGATCAAAACCTAGATACTCTTTGGCAGCTGAGAAATTAGATATAGAAGAAACGAGATCAAAATTCAATACACAATCTTGGAAATTTAAAATTTTACTCAAAGGGAGCTATTAAGCTTCAGTCAATTGAAACTCACCGATCAAACCGTTGCGTTTCGTATTCAAAACTGTGGCGAGAAGAGGAAAGACTAAGGCGAAGTCAATCGAAGAGAGAGTGAAGAAGGATTCGACAGACAGTAGAGAATATGATAAAGAAAACAGGGGCTGTTGGCGCAAAACCCTACTAAAAGAATAATGGAAAATAAAAGACTAATCAAACCAAACCGACCCGGGAAAATATAAAGTTGGTCAAACCGTGAGTAACAATGGGTTGGTCGGGCCAGCCGGTGTCCTATAGTTTTAAGTTTTTTTCTTAGTGCATTTTTGCCCTCTTTGTTAAAATGAGCAAATTTTCAAATAATATATTATTTAAAGCAAAATTGCACATCATGTTTAGTAAATAAGAAATTTTTACCCAGCCGTAACATCTCGCCGTTTGTTGATAGCTAATGTGGAGAAAAAATAACGCGTGTCAATCAGCCATTAGACACATCATATTACATGTAGAGCACATGCATGTCACATATAATCTGACCAAATGTACATTTTTATCCTTGATATTTGCTAAAAACAGCAAATTTGTCTTAATATTTTCATATAGTGCAATTTTGAGAAATTGAGAAATTTATAACTATTATAATATTTTATTAACATTGACCATAATGTTGTTTGTTAACCCATAACGTGAACAAAAGGTGCAATATGTTCAAATGGCTGCAGTGCATTATCGTTAATTGAAATGTGTAAACAAATTTGGTTATTGTCCCTTAATTATATGCAATTAAAATGCAAAGTGTTATTTTATTACTAATATCGATTACTGATAATTATTTTGGTACATATTAATAAAAAAATAAAATAAATTATTTTTAAAATCCAATAAATCGTAACTTAACCAAATCATACGGTTATCCTATTATAATAAAATAGTATCATGTCAACATTATAATTTTTACTTTAACAAAATTTAAATTAAATTGAACAATTGTAATAAAACCGTCGAAACTCAACTATTTAATTAAAGTATAAATTAAAAAATAAACAAATATTTCATAAATTAATATTAGGGCAAATAAAATGCAAATACTTGAAGATTACCGGATCAAAAAGTGCAAAAAAAAACTTTTTAAAGTACTTTAAAGTAGCTCTTATTTAATCCTTACAAATTGTCATAAAAGGAAGTCTATACTTTTATTGCCATTATCCAAGGACATGAATGACCAAAGCTTTGGCCTATAAGGACTTTTTTTTTTTTTCCATTTATATATTATAAACGGGTTAAAGTGGAACTCAAATAGAAAATCGAATAAAAATTATATATTTAATTTAATATTTTGATTTATTGTTTGCTTTTAAAACACTCTCAATCTCTCTATATATATGCACTTTTTAGTTGTCATTTTTTAAATATCTTTTTAACTATAACTTATGGGCAGATTTTATATAGAATATAATACTAGATTTATTATGAACCAATCTATGTCAAATTTAAATGTATAAATTTACCACATTGCAAATTATTGAGAATCAAATAACATTACAAACTATCGTAACAACAAAAGAATCACTTAATTATATATTGATAAAAATTGCAAAAAAAAAATCACCATCATTGAATCTAAGAATTATAGAAATCATTAAATGGAATTTTCTTGTTTGAATTTGGTCATATGGACTAAACCGATAAAAAATTGTAATATACCAAAAAAAAATATTTTTTTGCATAAACATGATAGTTTTTTATTGGTTGGTATGCCATGAATTTAGTCCCAATAAGTTTATAATAATGTATAATTGTTTGAACGGTAACGACACAAATCTCTTAATTTCTAAATATAAAAAGTAAAATTGTATCATATAAAAATATTAGGGACAAATTTTATCTTTTTGACAAATATTAAAAGCGAAAACGGACATATGATAAGATTACCTTTCGTTCATGTATTGATCAATAGACTGCAGTATGATTAATATTAATTGGATGTAACCGTAAATAAGAATGTGCAAAACCCGAACCAAAATATCAATTCAGGTAGTTCGGTTCGGGTGTTAAGATTTGCAAAATTTTGGTTTCGGGTAGGGTGAAATCACTTTAAAATCAACCCGCCCGAACGACCCGACCAATTTCACATATAAAAGGGAAAAATTGCTCTCCCCTCTCATTTTTTCCTTTTTTCTCACGCGCCAAATCCCTAATACATCGATAAACCTTTTTCTATTCTACGCCAATGCCCCTCTACTCCATCACTGTCGCTGCTCGTTGCCACCGCACTCAACCACTGCCTCTCTCCTCCGACTATCGCCGCAGCTTGTCTT
The DNA here is from genome assembly GCA_947683425.1 of Excoecaria cochinchinensis. Taxonomy (NCBI): domain Eukaryota; kingdom Viridiplantae; phylum Streptophyta; class Magnoliopsida; order Malpighiales; family Euphorbiaceae; genus Excoecaria; species Excoecaria cochinchinensis. The sequence continues at coordinate 6,836,563 of CANTUQ010000056.1, read as the reverse complement.
CGTCGCCGGTAGCCTCAACGGAAGTAAGTTCTTCTTCTTCTTCTTCTTCGATCTTTCTGTTTTTATTTTTTCTTGATGGCAATTAGTATGATTCATCTAATCATCTTTTATAACTATAAGAAATTCATTTTGGTGTATGATTCATGGTTTTTTTCTCTTAAGATTTTCCAGATTTTGATTAAAAATAAGATTTTCCAGTTCAATGCTGGGTCTGTGCAATATTCCTGGGTGTTTAATATCTGTAGATTAATTGAAGTTGTAGCTTTTCATAACGATAAAGCAGCTAAATATTATTAGGTTATAAAAGAAGGTCCCAGGAGGTTAAGATTAAAAATAAGATTTTTCAGATTTTGATTAAAAATAAGATTTAGAAAATATATATAATGCTCATAATTATATATGGTGTTATTAGGTTCGGGAAACGTATTTTGTTTATTTTTAGTTTAGTTTTGTGGCATTTGAGTGCATTTTCTGTAGTTGTGAGACTATAAATTCATGTGGACCTAATACCCCTTTGCCTCACTATTATTATATTGATCTAACAACATGTTAAGCAGAAATTTAAACAATAAAAATAATTGTCCATATGCAAATGAATTATATTGTGCTTGGTTTAGGCTGCTCTGTCGTTTTGTGTGTCGTGTTGATATATATATGTAAAAGATTGATTGTGTTAGTCTATGTGGACAGAATTAAGTTCGTTTTGTTGCTATACTTGGTAGCAGAATAGTTTTAGCATTAATTAATTTGATTTATGTGTGCTCTGAATTGCTAATCAGCTGCCAATTCAATGTGCTTTCAATTATTTGAATACTATTTGCTGCCTTTATTTGTTAAGCCATGTGATTAATTAAGAAAAATTAGGAAAAAAAACTCAATTGAATGGAGTTTTCTGTCCATTCTTTTTATTTTTCTACTTGTTAATTTCATATTTTATTATATAAATAGGTGGTTCGTGAAGTAATTAAAGATCAAAGATGGTGGCATTCCGTGGACAATTCAATTTTAATAGTGTCATTAATTAAAGATCAAGAATGTTGTTATTAATTTATTGTAATTTTTAAACATTTTATGATGGTGAACATGTTAATTAGGCATTTTTCATATTATGTGGTTGCTATGTTATATGTTAATTAGTTATGTATTTATGTATTTTTCATATTATATGGTAACTATGTTAATTAGGTATTCAATAGGTATTTATATGTTAATTATGTATTTAATAGTTTTTATATTATTGTTTAATTAAGATTAATTTTAAAAAAAAAATAATAAAATTCGGGTAATTAGGGTTATTCAGTTCGGGACCCGAAATATTTCAGATTATTCGGTTCGGGTCCCTACAAGAAGTTAGGGTCGGTTCGGGTATTAAAATTTATAACAGTTCGGTTTTCTGGTTATTCGGGTCGGGTTGACCCGAACCCGACCGATGCATAGGCCTAATAGTAAAGATAGGAATCTTCTATTTTTCAAACATGAGGGAGCAATTTTGGTCCAAATAAAATATTAGGAGCAAATTTATGTTTTTGGCAAACATGAGGGCAGAAATGCAACTTTAGGCTTTTTTTTTTTTTCTATCTATTTTATCCATAGATTGACAACGGCGATGAGTGAAAAACTTAAAAATCTCCAGTGAGCGAAGGATGGAGTTCCTGTTACTCTTTCTTTGGTGCAATCCCTAGAATGATTCAATCTTAAGCCAATCAAAGTTCTTGCATCGAAATTTAATCAAGCTCAGATTGGTATTTTTGCTTTTCTTCTTTGTTAATTTTGTTTATAGTTAGATGAAGTAGCTGAGTTTTGTGAGTTTATGTTTTATTGTTAATTTTAGCTAATATTCTGGGAATTGTGTTTTGCAGGTCTTACATTTTAGCTAATGGAAGGAAAAGATGAAAACTTTTTCTCCATTTATGCAATCACCATCATTAGCATTGTTCTAATTGCAGTTGTTCGCTTTATCTATGTTGTTCATCAAACAGGCAAACCTTTGCATCCCAAATCACCAAAGCCGATGAGCACTTTAATTGTTTTGGGTTCAGGTAAGCTGATTGTGTTCATGGTGGATTTTTTAATTAATCTGTGGATTTGGAAGCTGAAGTTCTCATCACTTGGAATTTTTGGGCTACTTCTGTTCTTGTTTTAGGTGGACACACTGCAGAGATGATTAATGTGTTGTCTGCATTGAAGATGGATAGGTTTATGCCTAGATTGTATGTTGCAGCTGCCACTGATAATATGAGTCTGCAAAAAGCTCGTGTCTTGGAGGACTCTTTAGTTGATCCGGTAGATGAAATTTTCTTTCTTTTTGTGTGCGTGTGTGTTTTGTTCTAAAGAAAGGGCTAAATTCTCTCATTGCATTATCTGGTTGCTATTTGCTCCATTTTTGAATGCCTGGTTGTGTAGTTTGTTGGTAGTATTTATGTACTGATCTTCATTCGGTTATTTTAAAGAGCTGATATAAATGCTTAAATTCTTCTGTGAATATATAATATGATATTAGGGGATCATTTTGGATTTACGATTAGTAGTCATGCACTTATACTCTTCACAAAACTAAAACTCAATCTCAATCTCATGTGTAAGGATGCAAGTTGTCTTTGTTTCCGGTTAGTAGCTATATTCCAATTTATTTTGCTTTGATCTATCTGCAGTCAGCAATGTTTAGGAACATTGTATTATATCATGCCATGATTTGGTTTACATGAGCATAATGCTAATTTCAGGTTTAGAAGCAGAGATCTCACGGCAGAACATGATGATATTCAAAACTGCACTCTTAGCATTCATTAAAACATTGACACTAGTAACCTTCTTGCCTGCTGCCTGCTTTTGGGTGATTTTAGTTTTCGAATGACAATCAATCATGGGCTTTTCTTTCACTTTCCATGTCCATCAGGTTTGCTATATTATGTGAAGCTTTGGAATATATTGCGAATAACTTATTTAATTAAGGGGTGGTTAGTATTCATCCGGCCAAAGATTACTGTATAGCTTTTGAATAAATGGGCCTTAATAGGGTACAGTTACTATTTTTACCTCCATATCAAGTGTAAGTTCTCTGATTCTCATGAATCAAATTGATGCAGCATTTTGTTTTCGTGTTACCCTTTTCCTGATTTATCTTGGTTTGCACTTTTTTTGCTGCTGGAGTTCGGGTTGAATTTTCAATTGCTTTTGTTGCAGACTGGGCATCCCGTGGTATCTGCAAAGTTCTTGCAGATTTACAGAAGTAGGGAAGTTGGCCAATCGTATATAACTTCTATTGGCACTACTTTAATTGCTATGGCTCATGCGCTGTGGCTGATGGTTAAAATCAGACCCCAAGTGGTATGATTTATGTGTAAAGTTTTGCATTTTTCTTCTAGTTGTTTTCTGAAAAATGCTTTTGAAATCATTTTATGCTCTGCTTTTGAAAACCTTAGATCCTTTGCAATGGTCCAGGAACGTGTGTTCCTCTATGTGTAATCTCATTCCTATTCAAGGTCAGATATCATTTCTTTTGTCCTCTAGTCTTTGGCGCTGTTTCCTCAGCGATGGCAGTGGAATTAGACCCCACTTACATTTCAGCTATATGCCTGCAGGTGTTAGGGATAAGGTGGTCAGCTGTCTTTTATGTTGAAAGTATAGCAAGAGTGAGGAGGCTCTCTTTAAGCGGTTTGCTTCTCTATAACTTGCATATAGCCGATGAGTTTTATGTTCAATGGCCACAATTACAGAGAAAATATCCTCGAGCTCGATATGTTGGTTGCCTTATGTAGTTGATCATGTTCTACTAATGTTCGTAAAGCCTCCTTTCTTGATTTCATCTACAGTTTTGAAACTATAGTTTCCAGTGGTCTTTTATTTATTGGTGCTGAACTTGAGTTGCTAATCTGAAGTAGATATGTTTGTGCACCATGAATGTCCAACAAATGGAACCAATTAGCTTTCATTTAGTGATAAAGTTTTTTGAAGAAAGTAAAATGGTTAGTGTTAATTAGCATGAAGTTATTATCGAATGAATATACTTTTTTTACCAATCTTTTCTTAAAACATTTTGGCTCATTTCCTTGTTATACCTCCCAAGCTCAATGGTAATTAGGTTGTTTCTAGAACTGTAGATGGGATGTCATTCCCTGTTGCAGAGCCACCAAATTTGTATTTAAAGATGGCATTAAAATTATAGAGAATTATTAAAATGGCGAGGGATGCAATCAAGCATTGGTTGGTTCGAATGATTTTGGCACTTTTTTTTTTTAAGTAAGGTTTCCATTTTGTGAACGGCGGCTTGAATTGGATAATCCTAGCAAACCAAAATTTCACTCTTTTAAGTCTTGGAAACCATCTAAATTGATGAAGTCAATCCAACTTTAGCCACCTCAGATTTGCAATGTTCTCCGTTTGTCTCAACGTGTCTCCTACATATAAGTCATGTGTAGAACGCACTAGGCAAACACTGCAACATAAGCGGCTGAGCAACTATTGATCAATGTCTTATGTCTAGCACGTACTGAGAAAATCCATTTAACTCTTTAAAATGTTCCAACTTTTAGTTATTATATTTCAATCAAAAAAGAGCGCTAGCTCATGTGGTGACAGGGTTTCCGAGGATCCTTGCTCCGATTTGAATCCCATCTAAATCCCCTCTCAAACCAAGAAAAACCCATTTCAAATCAATAACCAATGATGATTATCCGATAAGCAGCAGTAGAATTTTGGCAAAAAAAGACTCATGCGATCATATTAGTATTGGCTTGATAACATTAAATAACAATTTATCTCCATAAATCATTTATCGATAAAAATCAAGTGCGAAGAAAAACATTTAAAGACGTCAATTATATGCACGATATGTGAAAAATCTAAATTTTACAATTGGTGCAAATTAAATTGGAGACATGCACGATTGATTTTTTTTTCTCCAAACAAAAATTGAAGTGGCAAGTGATGAAACGGATGGCGTCGCCGACATTTTTGGTTGATAAGATATGGTTAGTACATTACAAAACCTAGCAAATGCAACCAAATCTTAAAAAGTGCCACATGTGGCCAAAGCCTGTCCAAGTCAAAACAAAAACTAATATTTTTCCACTTGATTACCGGTGACTCCGATCTATTCATGTCTTTATCGCTTCTATCAATCAGTGGTTACCCCCCGGTCATTGCCTTTTCTCCGCTACCCAAATGTCTATGCATTTATAGACTTCTTACCAACTACTATCCCCGTTGCTATTGGGTAGACTATACTTTATATTACCATACTTGACAATATAAATACTTAGCTCCTTCTATATATATATATATATTAATTTTATATGATATTTAAGTGTTTGGCCCCCTCTTTAGTATTTTTTAAATCTGCTCCTGCTTTTTCTTTTCATGTGACCAAAGTTGTCAGATATTACCATATTTTCTTTGATATTCATATTTTGAATCTATAGCAATTTAATTAAGCCCTAACCATGTAAACTTGGCAAAATATTAGTCTTGTTTTTTTTTGTCATAATCCATTCGATATCCAAAGCCTATTGAGCCGATTAATTTAAAAAATTTAAGCCAAATATGCCCACAAAAAGAGATAAAACACTCCATATCAAGTATTTAATTTAATAATTATCCATTTTCGGAATCCGAGCCCGATATCTCTAATTATACTGGAGTGTTAATTGAATTGGAAATTGACATATTTAATGAAAAATTCTCACCTAAATCTTGTGTATGATATTGCATTAAGTTAGTATTAAATTAACACATAAGAATAAATTAGTTAATAAAATGTCACATTTGCAAAATAATCTATTTTATTTTACTTTTCTTACGCAGCAGTACGCCCTTGACTAAATATTAATACAATGCAAAATACTGACCATACATTTTTAACACGCAACGTTAAATTGAAAAATTATATTTTTGTATTTTTAACCTGAATGTGCACATTGATATGCACAATTAGCAAGATTCAGCAAATCATTACTCCATTTACTCGGAATATGAGCTATTTTATTTTATTTATTATTTTCAAGAGAATTAATAAATTATTAATTATACTTAAATTTATGATATAATTGAATTATTTACTGAAAAACTTAAATTTAATTAATTTTAAACAAATTAAATTTTATTGAAAAAAATTAAATTACATTAAAAATTTAAAAGTATTAAATAAATAAAATTTAAATATTATTTAAAAAGAATTATTTACAGTGAAATGTGATAGTTCTTATAAATGAATTTAAAATATATATTTAGAAATGGCATCTAATTGGTTGCCATTTATAAATAGATAAAGAATGACGTCAGACGTCAACTGCACGGAGATGAATCTGAACCGTCCAATAGCAAATATACTGAACGCTGAACGAACCTGTGCATGATATTTACATGCTTTGAATTTTATTTAACAAATTTAGAAACTAGGCCCACGCGCTTCTTATTCCACTCACCGAGTAGCTTAATTAAAATGCATAACACATATGAATTTATAAATTATATATGTTATCATCACTCTTCTTAAATTAATAAAGATTGTTGTTTTTTTTAGAGTGGAATGGGTAACGAGAACCTGAATTGAAATTAATTATGTTAAATGTCTTGGAAATTTTTTATATGAAAATACAGGATTTGACAAAAAAAAAAACAAAAAATTATTAAATCGGTGATTAAAATTGAGTTTAAATCAATTTATACGATTAACAAGTTTAATTAGAGGCTGACATGGATGCAAACGTCAATTTTTAAGAATTATAGTTAATAAATTTATATTTGAAGTTTAATATCCAATTAATCCGTACTTTTATATATATAGTTTATGAGTATAATTTTCACATTTTAATTATTATCATTTTATTCTATATAAATATAAGTAATTTTATATTTTAATCATTAAAAATTATTCACTTGTCAATATTGATGAATGATAAATTAGTATCGAATTATTTTTTTATTGTCTCATAGAGTGTCTATATAAGTTATTTTATTATATTGACATTAAATTTTAATGACTTATATTTTTATTTGTATTTAAATTTAAAATTTTTAAAAATTATATTTTAATATTATAGATGCATATTTTTATATAAAGTACATGATAATTATATATGTTTAATTTTTCAATAGTCAATAGTTAATCGAGAGAATTTTAACTCTAATTTTAAAAAAATATTAATAAACTGAATTTAAAAAAATAAGCTACAAATTTAACCAATCCATATCCATCCTTATAAAAACATTAGAATTTGATGAAAAGTTGTCAATAAATTAATGCAATATAATATCTTTTTACATGCATTCGTGCATAAGCGCAGGCGCATTTAAGAGTGACCTCTAAAATATTAGTAACATAAAATTACATTTATTTATTTTTGTTATAAATAAAAGGATGAATCTATTGTCATGATAGATGATCAAGAGTAGATTATTACATCTTTTACATAAAAAGCGTGTCTAATAATAATAACAACAACAAATTATTTTAAATACTAAAATGAAAAAATGCGTGTTTTTATTCAATGACTACAAGAATATATTTAATTTGAAAAAACAATTAGTTTTAATTTTTTTAAATGATGTAAGTTGATAATATTACTAAAAAATTAAGAATATAAACCCTCAACAAGTATACAACATTAAGAAATAGTTTAAAGTAGTGCTTAGTTTCTCCATAAGATAAATTTATTTTATTTATCACGATTATTTTGCATATTAGTTATTTTAAATTCACATAATAGTAGTGTATTAGTATTGAAGTTTTAAAAGAAAATGATCTATAGGAATAGAAAAATATTATATAAAAAGATTGAGATGAAAAATATAATTTTTAAAAATCATAAGAATGAGTTAGCGTGTGATTTTAAAAAAAATATAAATGTAAGTGGTAAAATAAGAGTATATGTATTTAATAGTAACAATTTAAAAAGTATCAATGCCTAAATGTATGTTTTTCCTTTATAAAATATAAATCAAACGTATTGAGATATTGAGGAAATAAAAAAAAAAAATTGACATTTTTGTTTTTGTCAAAAAACTAAATTGATAAATCAATTCCATTTGATATGATATTTGGCTATTTGGATTTATACGGAGCAATGATGTGCGTGGCGATATAGGGCCTAACTTGCGCAGAATACTCTGAGTAATACGTGGCAATAGCCGATAGTCTAATGAAAAAAAGTATTAAAACCTCACTTCTTTATAGTTTTTTCCTATTATTTTTTTAAAAAAATAGGTTTTTTTTTATTTTTTATTTTAATTTAAACATTCATAAGAAGTAAGAACTAATGCTTAAGGCATTTTAAGATAAATCAGCTATCATTACATAGCCAAAATCATTATTTGGTCATAATTATATGAAGTAAAGGCTTACACATAAAGCCAAAAAGCAACAAATCAATACAGTTATATTGGTACGATATCCCATCAATTTTATAATATCTGTCACTTCTAATTAAAATATAAATTTAATTTATTTATTACTTTTAAATTTTCAATATAATTTTTTTTTTCAATTTAAATTTTTTTTCAATAAAAAGTAACTAATTAAATTTAATTTTGTATTTTAAATTATTCAATTTTATGTTAAATTTAAATTTAATTAATATTTTTTAATGTTAGTAAAAATAATAAAAGTAACAGATATTATGTAACGGAATTAGTATTAATAATTAATTAATTTCTATCACAAGTTGTGGGATTCTGGAATGAATTTGTTGGTAAATGGAATCAATTTTAGGTGTCGATTTCACTGCATTTAGGAAAGTGGAAGTAAAACAAAGGGGACTTATGATTTTTCTTATTCAAGTAGAATTGTAATACTAATAATTTAAACATGTGTTTAGGACCATTTGAGATGTTGTCCTTTTAAATATGCATTTCCATTCAAGATATTGAAATAATTAAAATACATTAAAAGTAAGAAAATACAAAAAAAAACAATATTGATGGTTGTACAAACAATAATTATATGAAAAATAGAAAAATGGCAGTAGAATTCCGCCGAGGAAAAACTTTAAAGTGTTTATTTAATATTTAAATGTATTAAATGAGTTGAGATTTGGATGTTAAGCAGCGATTTGCAAAATATATCGTTAATGGAATATACTTTTTTTGCTTATTTTTATTTATCATTTTTAAATAAAATTTAAATTTTATTTATTTGTCATTTTTTAACTTTCAATATAATTTATTTTTTTTAAATTAATTTTATTTTCTAATGAAAATTGATAAATTAAATTTAATTTTGTATATTAAATCATTTAATTTTATCTTAAATTTAAGTCTAATTAATTTTAATTAAAATAATAAAAGTGACAAATAAAAGTAAACGGAAGGAATAGTATATAATAATTACAAGTAAATTTTGAATTAAAGTAATATTCGGATGAAATTTTTAACACTAGTCAAATTTAGAAAAATAGAATCCAAATTAAATAGTTGGATAATTCAAATATCATGAGTTTGGAGGCGTTGTTCGGATTCATCCACCTCGTAGCTTGGAACTCACCAACAAATGACAAGAATAAAAAATAAATAAATAAATAAAAATTTGTCAAAGAAAAATATAAAAAATTAGTAATAATACGAGAAGAAAATAAAAAGAAATATAATATGGCCCCCCCTTTTGTTTTTTGGAACCCTTTTTACAATTTTAAGGAAGATCCTCTTTTCATGCCACGTTACCCTCTTTCTCACTTCATTACACTCCATGCACTCACTCACACAGGATTAGTTTAATTAGTTAAATTTAATACTTACATTAACTCTCTTGTAATGAAGTAGTATCGAAAAGACAGTTTTGTCAAAGCCAATAAACACCTCCATCTCCCCCAATCACCGTCAAAAGCATAAGGGCATTATAGTCATTTTATATAACCTAAAAAACAAACCAAACAAAATGACCATAAAAGTTGGTTACCTGAGTTTAGTTCTGTTTCCTTAACCTACACACTTTTTTATATTTTTCTTAATTTTTTTAATTTCGTAATTACCATTAATTTAGGTGGTTTGTTCTCTGTATGGCGCGTATATAAACCACTAAAGCACAAGAAGAAGAAAGAAAGATCAGAAAACCATCACTTCAAAAGCTGATGGAGCACGAGGGAGAGAGGACGAGAGAGAGTAGTGAGAGAAACGCCATTAAAACCAAATACTGTGTCTCTGTCTCTGTGTGTGTGTGAGAGTGAAAGAAGAAGAAAAAAGAAATACCCAAAAGAAAAAAAAAAAGAAAAGAAGAAAAATACCCAAAACCAAAATCCCAAAACAGAAAGTTTTCATTTTTTATTTTTTCTTTGCTTCCCTCACTACTTTCTCTCTCTAGAAGCGCAGACACAAGTTCTCCCCATTTGATCGGAGCCTCATTCCGTGTAATTTCCTCCATTTACCGTCCGGTTCCGCGAGTTTCGGGATGGACCGGTACGGTCGGACCCATGAGGGCTCGCAGTCCGATCCGTCACCGGAATGGACTGAGCCGGGACCTGAAACTGGGCTTGAAGGTAACTTCATTTCACCTGCATTTCAATGTGGAGGGAAATGGAAATGGGTATTCTTAGTTTTCTTCTTCTTCTTCTTCTAAGTATGATATTCTTATTTTGGTTTTTGGGATTGTTTGTTTTGTATAATGTAGAGGGTGTTTGGCAGCTGGGATTAGGGGAAGGAGAATCCGAGTACCCGGAAAGACCCGACGAGGCCGATTGTATCTATTACTTGAGGACCGGGTTTTGTGGGTACGGGGCAAGGTGTCGGTTCAATCACCCGCGTGACCGTGGCGCGGTAATTTCAGCTGATTCGTTTCACTTTTGTCTTGAATTGAGTTTGGATTATAATTTTGTGTTTTCGTCCTTTCTAAAGTAATCAATGAATGCCTTCTTGGGTTTCATATAGTTTTGATCTTGTGGTTTTCCAATTGATATTTGATAACTGTTTGCATAATTTAGGCTTGTACGTTTTTGATTTTTGGGTTTATTTCGAATTTAGTGTGATGAACATCCAGTAAGATCTGTTATTGTATGTTGTTTTGGTAAATATTGCTTAGGTATTAGGAGCTGCAAGAGCTGGTGCTGGAGAGTTTCCGGAGCGAGTGGGCCAACCCGCGTGCCAGGTACTTAATCACTTAAGCTTGATGTCTTCATTTTGAGTATATAACTTGGGATTTATGCATATCGAAACAATGTACATTTACTTCTTGCTTATAATGCAGATGCTGGTAGTTTCTCTATGGGGCAATACTTTTTGATGCCTTGTTTCATGTTGAATGTTTTGCCGGAATGGGAAACTTTTACTGATTATGCTTTTCTTACTTGTTTTGCAGTATTACATGCGAACAGGGACATGCAAATTTGGTGCTTCCTGCAAGTACGACCATCCTAAACAGGGAGCTGGTTCTGTTAATCCAGTGCAACTAAATTATTATGGTTACCCCTTGCGTTCGGTCTGTATATTTCTGTATCCATTTGTTTAATTTATAGCGTCTTGTTTTTTGGCGTTAATGACCTCCTTGAGGAGTTAACTTTGCTTATACCTCAAGAGTTTTGTTTCACAGGGTGAAAAAGAATGTACATATTATGTAAAAACAGGGCAGTGTAAATTTGGTGCAACATGTAAATTCCATCACCCACAGCCGGGTAACTTACAGGTTCCAGCACAAACACTGGCTCCACAAGTTGCACCCTCGCCTGCTCCTGTACCTGCTCCTGCATTATATCCGGCAGTTCAGTCTCCATCCACCCCTTCTAGTCAACAGTATGGATTAGTAGTTGCAAGGCCTCCTCTGCTGCCCAGCTCATATGTACAAGGTCCTTATGGTCCAATGCTGCTTTCTCCTGGTGTAGTTTCCTATCCGAGTTGGAGTCCGTATCCGGTATGTCCAAGGAGCTCTATTTATTTGCTAAAGATCAGTGAAATTCAAGTGCTATAAGATTTCCCATCCTTCCGGTGCAGGCACCTGTAAGTCCAGTTGCATCTCCTGGTTCTCAGCCAGCAGTTGGATCAGGTCTGTATGGTATAACACAACTATCTCCTTCAGCACCTGCTTATACAGGAGCTTATCAACCCATGCCTACTTCAATTGGTCCTTCAAGCAGCAGACAGAAGGAAAACCCATTTCCAGAAAGGCCTGGTCAACCAGAATGTCAGTATTACATGAAAACTGGTGATTGTAAATTTGGATCCTCATGTAGATACCATCATCCACGTGAAATGATTGCACCAAAGGAGAATGTTGTTCTTAGCCCCATTGGTCTTCCTCTACGTCCAGTGAGTATCTTCACAAAATTCGATTACATTGTTATTTTCTGACATTGTGATTTCCATTATTACGAAATTTTGAAGAAATTGTTGACATCTTGTGTACGTTATTACTGCATATAGGAGGTATTAGTATTATCTTTGAAACAGATAATACAGAACTACGTGCATATCTAATGTGGATTTGTTCCAACTGATGTCAACGTTGTTAGCTGTCTTTTGTCAACACCCAACCCCTCTCCCACTCTTCTGCACCTTACGGCTGTTCACTTGCTCATGGCTGTGAATCAATTAATTACAAAGTTAATTGTGTAGCACTCGGTCAACCATACACCTGCTGTGTGATTGTTGACTGGTTGTCAGAGAAAGTGATCATGTGATATTCGCCTTTATTGTTTTGTGTTTTTCTTTGAAGTGTTCCTATTGAACCTTTTGAATGGTTTCTTTTCCCCTTGCTTTTCCATTTGTTACTCAGTGCTAGATTTGGATTTTGACTTTGAAAGTTAACTTTCAATTCCAATTTCAACTTTTCAAGCAAATATCTGTGTCATGCCTTATAGAATATGCCAATGGATTTAGATTCATGTTTTCTCAGATCTGCTAACATTGAAAATAAAAGTTGCAATATTCTTGTTTCTTTCCTTCGTGCAATAGTCGTGTTTCTTTCCTTCGTGCTTAACGGCCTAGCAAGTTAAGAAATTATATTCCTTCATACTCAAACAAATTATATGCTCTTCCTATGTTAAGTATAGAAATTCTTCGGCCCTTGATTATTTGAGATAGCATCTAAATCTGGATTGCAACTTTATTTCATATCTGTGCTTGATTGGCTGCATTGTTGCTCAATATAGTTAATATAACATCTGAATCTGAATTGCAGCCTTTAGTTCACTTCCGTGTTTTATTGGTTACATGATTGCACAATATAAATGAGCTTTGGAAATTTTTCCATTCCTTCTCATGACACTTTCTGAACAATGTGTTATTTGATCTTTGCTCTCTGGTTAGTGTCCCAATGGTGCTAGTGTCTGTTGTTTTGGTGAGTTTCCTTTTAGAAAGAATTTGTGTGAGACTTTACACATTTCTCTTCTGAATGATTATATGTTCTGTGATTGATGACATTTTCATAAGTTTCTATTTCTTACCTATTTTGCTTCTGAATTTGGCCTGAACTTTATTTTTAATAGTAGCAACTTAAAATCTAGGAACATGTCTCCTTTAGTGAAAGACCATGTCAATTTGTTATTTAAAACACTAGCTTATGGTCAATGCCTTAATGGGAATTTGCTATTCCTCTGTTATTTTTGCAGCAATTGGTTAGATGCTACTATATGTAATAATGCTGTTATTCTCTGCTGGACAAACCATGAATGGAATCTTTTCTTGTATGGTTATCTGTCTTCAGAACTCTTTAAATATTCTTTGTTAGAGTGGAAGGTGACCCATTTTTCTCCTCTTGCACGAAGGAGCAAAAAGAAAAATATATTTTTTCCTTCTTCTTTCTATGCTAGTTAGATGCATGGGTCTATCGTTCTGTGTCAGTAGTTATAATTTCTGTACTGATTTGTTATATGGTAGTTTTTCTGGTGATAGTACGCAGGATGTAAATTGTAAGCCGTGAAAAGATTTTGGTTTGATGAACAAGAACATTCTGATACTTTCATCGATTAAAGCTAGGTTGTTGATTCTATTGAAAAGACTTGTTCAATTCATCACGCCTCCTTTTTCTTTTCAGCTTTTCTCTTAGCCTATAAATTCTCACTTGCTACTTACTTTCCTCGTGTATATTTTGACTTAATGGAAGTGATATTTGTCCTCCTTAGATTAATGCAAGGGCTGTCACATTTTTGTTTTAATAACTTACAGTGGGTGGCATGCGCACATTTTTAATTATAACTAAGGCAGGAAGTTGTCTTTCTGATTTGATCAACATCTCCTGAAAGAAAATTTATATGTGCATGGCACTGCTAATGCTATATTTTGTCATTAACTGAAGGAAAAATAATTTGTTGTTGTGTTTGATAGGTTTAGGGGATTTACATGAAAATATTTATGGTCATCTTTCAGTCTGCTATATTTGTCAGGATGTCACAACTAGAATTCATAATGGCAAGACATATTTTTCATTCATTTTTTTGCCTGTTCCTTTATGTAAATTTGTTGTATAGTTGGATGTAATTGCATTTCATCTTCATTACTTTATCTTTATCCTCAAAAAGGCTATGCCTTTGGTAAAGGAGGTGATGCCATATTTTCCCGCACTTTGAGTTTTGGAAGCAACTTTGAGAATTGACACTATACATTAAACAGCCATAATAGCATGAAGGCATGGGATTGAATGCTATAATTGGCATGGGACTTCTCAGGCAGATAGTCTTTGGTACCACTTTATCTCTCCCCTGCATTAATCCATTTGATCAATGTGCATTCTTTAGCTTAATTTATAACGTCATGGAAGCCAACTCTTGGGAATGTATAGTAATTGAGATCTTATTTCTTTGTGATGCTTTTTTGTCCTATAATTATTATTATTGTTATTGACTGATTTTACCTAGTTTGGTTTAAAACACTGTTGCGACTGATTAATGGCTTGAGTTTGTCCATCATCAAGTCTTTCATAGTCATGCAATATCATTGCATGTTAACCCTGCAGGGTTGAGAGGCATGCTATTGGTACTGGAGCAAATCACTTTATAACGTGTATAATCAGCCCAGGAAGATAAAATGAGAGATGATATGGTCCCTTGTCTAAAAGATCTTGTGATTATCCCGGTTATCATTAAAAATATGTATCTGTGTAGGACCTGTCACTATGCATATGAAATGTATGTTCTACCCAATTAAATAAAGAATGATATGATGATCAAGGCTTTATTTCTGTAGCTGATATGTTCATGTATTCATCTATATGCTGTATGCCAAAATTTTGCAACTACATCTTTCTGTGCCTGTTATTTTGGTTCTCACAATGTGGTCAGCGTAGTCATCAGTTATTGAATATATCAGTCCCATTTGATGGCGCTCTATTTTGTGAGTTGAAATGCACATTTTGTTGTATCTTGAGTCTGCTTTTTTAGTCATGAAGCATCTGATATATCTTTATGCTTGTCAGGGTGCACCTCATTGTACTCACTATACGCTACGGGGACAATGCAAGTTTGGACCAGCTTGCAAGTTTGATCATCCAATGGGATCATTGGGTTACAGCCCATCTGCATCTTCCCTTGCTGACATGCCTGTTGCACCTTTTCCTGTCGGCTCTTCAATTGGTACTCTAGCCCCATCATCCTTGTCTACAGAATTTATGTCAGCGTCAAGCAAGGACTGGAATTCAACCAGGATACCTTCATCAACAAGTACATCTAGTGCATTGGTGGGGTCGATATTTTCAAAGAGTGGGTCAATTCCGCATACGGGTGTGCAACAGTCCAGCCAGAAGTCTGACCATTCAACTGGCAGCAGCAGCACTGAGACTCCCACCTCAAGCTAAAGCAAACATACGAAACAACTTTTTGATCAAATTCATCAAAACGTCTTTTTTTCCCCTTTCCCTTTTCTTTTTGCAATCCTTCAAACAGGAGCCTTCATTTCCCAAAAATGATGACTCCACGATTCAGGTCTAGAACATGTTAGGTCTCATAATTTGTGTCCATATAATCTTGCGGCCATCCCTTTTACCTTGAATAAGCTATGGCCAACATTAAATATTCAGCAAACCCCATATAGCTTCCACCTTCTGAATAACAACAAAGAATTGCAGTTCCCTTAGGCATATCTGCATCTGCACCCATATGCCCAATTTCAGAAGTCTGTCGTATTTATTTATGCTCCAGCCCCTTTTTTGAAATGAAAAAAGAACATTCATATAGAATTCTTCTCTTCTAAATCAACTGCGTCTTAGTGTCTTATCATTTTATGATTTTCTTTATAGTTGGGAACAGGCTTCCAATTTGTCTAGAAAGGAAATTGAAGGTTTCCTTGTTCCCCATCTTTTTTGTCTGGGGTTTATTGTGAAAAAGATAATTACAGAGACTCACAGGAAGCGTCCAAATGCTTACCTTACATGTCATTAGGTACATAGTTATGTTGTGACAATTGAAAATGCTTGACATTGTTAATGATAAATTTATTATCAAATACAAATATATGAAGAATCTCGCTTGACTCTGTAGTAACCATTCCTTTCTTGCAACCCATCTTTTAATATCTTTGCATGAGGTTCTCTATATAGGCCAAATCAGGTATATTTGTCTGCAGTTAAAGGCGTGGCTCGGGTTAATGAAAGTGAAAAAAAAGCGCATGCAATCATTTGCAGAGATATAAAAATGCAGTTTGATGTTTTCTTTTAGTATGCATGCTTGATTTGATGCTCTTTTGCAATTTTAGTATGTGGAAATTTTGCCCCGAATACCCTTTCTTGTCAAAATTATCTGTTGGATTAAAAGTTAAACACCTGTTCTTGAACGTCAAGACATAGTGATTGGAAACTTCCTTAATGGGGAGCCTGAGCACGGTAGGTAAGCTGTTAATCATGATTGAATTTCTTGGGATTTTAGCATTCTCTTCTGTTTATATTTTGCTAGAAGCCATTGATGTTATAGAATCATTCTGCTTTATGAGTAGGCAACTTAGAATTCTGGGGTGACTGGCGAGGCAGGGTTCTCATTTGCCCAACGGTTGCAGATCAGCTACTTCTTTATGAGTACTTGACCAATATTCCAAGCAAGATTTGAATTGCTGGAAAAAGTGGATGCTATTATTCTAGGCTTCCTTTTTACCTTTCCAAGCAGAAAAGTTATGGTCTTCTACCTATACTAAGGAGCTGTTGGCTAATTTGTCAATCCAGGCTTGACCTCATTATAATGTCCTTAAGTAAACCTACTGTCCTTGAGAAAACCTACTGTCCTATTCGATAAACAGTATTTTTCACTTATCGATCATTATATAAATTAACATTACCATCTGAATTATAATTTAACGATCAAAAAGCATCCTATACCCGGAGGAGGTTAGCCAAGACCTCATAAAGTCCATGCATCAAATGGTTGCATATCAACCTTGTGATCTCCTCTAAGTTGAGCTTGAACTTAGTGACTTTAGGTCTATTCTCATAATTGTGAAATATCAAGTTGAATACTATTCTAATGTATGAAAATAAGGAAGAAATATATACATGTAAATGCATCAAATTAATAAGAAAACTTCGAATTAAATCTGAGTAGATAGGACAATTATTGCATGTGGAATTAAGTGGATCCGTAAGTTGGGGAAAAAAAAAAGATACGTAATCTATGTATCTGTGTGTGGCCCTTAAAAGTTATAATATAGGAATGGTCCATTGGTCCTTTGCTTAGTATTTAGAGTTAAAAAGGATAGGGACCGAAAGATAATGCCAGAAAGTTGGAAGAAAGCATGAGGCATTGTGCACTTATGCAAAATCAAAATAGCCTTCACAAACATATATATCTACCGTTTGATTGCAACTAAATAACACATGAAATGAAGGAATTGAACTGTAGCAAGCAAGCATTGATGTGTAAGAGTTATTGGGTTGGGCAGCTTTTAGTGATTAATGAATTATGAAATTATAGAAAATAAGTAAGGCATGCGTCATCCACTATATGTGAGGCTAACACTGTCGACAAAAGTTAAGGCAAATAGCCGTAAAGGCAGACACCAAGTAGTCAATATTTGCCGTGTCTAATAATGATCAAAGATAAGCATCGCTTTCTCCCTTTCAAACAAAATATACTTTAACTAACAAGTTTTAGTCTCCTTTTTTTAATAGTTTTCCGAGTGCTGAACATCAAACTAATGGTTAATGTTTAAATTTAAGTACAATGTAATGTAAGCTAGCTACAACTAATGAATTTTTAACTTAATAGTATCATTTCTGAACGAAAATTTGGCTTCGTATTAGAACCATTGGCTAAACTAATAAATTTTAACTTATTAGACCCCTTAACCAACAAAACAAGATAAGCTAAAAGCAATAATTTCAACTCACTTTATGAACTCTAAAAAACATATTCCATTTATCTTTCAAGGTCACATGTGGAAATGAAACCTTCAGTGCAATTACAGTAGAAGCTTTTGCAAAAGAACCCAAAAAGAAAAAGAAAAGTGCATGAAAATGAAAATACTACTAATAGAATTTAGGGCAAATGCATGCTTCCTGAACAAGCCCTAGTTAAAAGAGTGAATACCCAAAGTCAACTATATCACCACAAGGAGGATATGATGAACTAGCTTGAGAATTGACTGACCCATAACTAGGATTATTGATGTTAGGGTACAATGATTCCATGCACATATCTTCCACCATTAATGGGTTATTATTATTGTTATTAATGATTGCAGAGAGCTCATCCCATGGCTGCTGTTGATCTCCCCAGACTCCATTGCTGAGTTCATCAAAGCTGCAGGGGATTTTCCCATCCGGGTTTGCTATGCTTACAGTATCTGTATAGCTGTCACAATGTGATTGGTCTGTGGTGGTGAAGGACCCAAAGTTTTGATCTTTTTGAGTATTTGTAGGATTAGAAGGTGGTCTAAGGCAGTTATCAGGAACAATGCAGGCTAAGTAGCCTGAATTAGAATCATTCTGAGAAAAGAAAAAACTGTTATCATATGAAGATTCAGTTGAACTTTCACCACTACTCGATTGCTTAGGAGTTTGATTTTGATTTAAAGTATCAAACTTTACAGGAAAAACATTAGTGGGTTGGTGTTTATTAGCTTGATCACCATTAATGGCAGTGAGAAACTGTGAAGGTGGGAGAAAAGGTTGAACTTGAACATCAAAAGGAGTGAGAAGAGAGTGGAAAGTACCATTATCAGTGTAAATAAAATTGGTTCTTGCTTGAGTTCCTTTCATGGAAAGTGCAGCTCTATCATAAGCAAGAGCTGCTTCTTGAGCAGTATCAAAAGTACCAAGCCAGTGCCTTTCTTTAGTAGTCGGGTCTCTAATTTCAGCTGCATATCTACCCCAAGGTCTTCTTCTAACCCCAAGAAATCTCCCAGGTTCTGGCTGTTTTCTTCTTCCTCTTCTCTCCCCAGTTTGTGGAGATGTGTTTCTTTGAATAAGTGCAAATCCACCATGAATGCTCACTTGTTCATATAAGGGTTTATCTAAGGTTTTTGAGGTAGACATTTTGCTATAACTAGTGAAACAAATGATAGAATTTGAGAGATGGGTAGAGAGAGAAAGTGAAATATGAAAAATTATGCAAAGATTTTGTTTTGTGGCATAGAAAGTGAAGCAATAGAAGAAGTCCTTTTAAAGACAGTGATTTGATTCATAAAAAAAAAAAAGGGACACTGTACATGTCATTCTTTGGTAACACCATGCTTCCTTTCCACCTACTTTTTAAAATCTAATTACTTTTTATTTATTTTTTACAATTTTTTAGTATTCTGTCCGAATTTTTTAAGTATATGAAATTAATTAATTCAAAGTCGAATACCGTCCAATTGAAAATGGCTTTACCAACTGTATACATTTCATGTCCTTAGAAACTTTAAGTTTGGTTGCCCTACAGTTCAAGTAATTAATTAGGAATATTCAACATCAAAAGTTTGAAATTTTAACCATAGAAACTTATTTCTAAGTTCAGTAACATTTATATATAGTTTAAAATTTTAAGTGTCTTAGTAAGATTTTCTAAAAAAAAAAAAAAGGTTTTATAAAACTACATATATATATAGGAATTAAAATTCGAAAACAAATATTATTAAATAACCCTAGATTAATGAGGTAAATATTACATCAGGTAAATGCAAGCAGTAGCAAATTGTTAATTATAAGATAAAGTATATATAATCCATGAGTTCACGTGCAAACCAAGTAGCTAGGCAACCTATAGAAATCATGGTTTCTATATATATGAGCTACGGAACATGCATTGAATTTGTTATAATTTCATAAATTCTATAAGAATGTCAAAGTAATAACAATTAATTAGAATAATAACCTTTCACCCCAAAAACAAAACATCAAAATTAATTTTTTCCAAGAGAAAACTTATTGTTTAATAAAACTCATGTATTCGGAGAATCACCTTTTAACTTGATTAGATTCCAACAAAAAAAAAATCATCCAAATATATATATATATTTGTTAAATGGCAATTTATTATTAATTAACTCAATTCAGTACTATTAAATTAAAATTTATCGATTTAATTTTCCCTTCAAATTTTCTTATTATAGTATTTTATTTTAGAAGACCGAGTGAATTTAGACTTGATCTGCCTGCCTAGGGAGTCTCAAATATTTTGAATTATATATGTATAGTATATGTATATTTTGATTTATTTATTTTTTATAATATGTTTTATAAAAACTTAATTAAGCACATGTGAATCCGCATTTTATGCAAAATATATAAAACAATGAAATTTCACTTGCACTTGTTGTCTGGTTCATGAATTTTCAAAGGGAGTGGTTAGGATTTTATCCCATTATAAAACTAAGTTGTCTACTTAGATAATTCATGAATTTAAACATTAATGTTAGCTTCTCATGCAAACAAAACAGCCCCACTTCTTAGAAGAAATAATAATAATTGCCCATTAAGTCAAAATTTTTAGCTTTGTTCGGTTTGTCAGTTATTATAAATAATTAGCTTTAAAAAAAAAAAATTCTTACCTAAATCAGATTTATAAATGTTTTCATGTACCAAATTAATGATATAAAGCACTGGTATGACTAAGTCTATTTTTTTCTTGCATTTTAATTTTTACTTTATTAGTTATTACCATATTATAATATATGTTATGCCTTACGTAGTAGTTGACTGTGGTCCTCTACACACACATGTATAAATATCATGTGTTAATTTATTTATGAATAATGTAAAATATCGTATTCGCATCTTAAATATTTGAAAGAGAATACTTTATTTTTTTATAGGCCTAATCAATAGATTTTGAATATCAATGAATTATTGAATGCTAATCGTCATACCAAATTTTAGTGATAAATCAATAAATTTTAACTCATAATACTGTTACTAACTACTCCATCTATTTTATTTTATGTGTCACTTTTAAATAAAATTTAAATTTCATTTATCTGACACTTTTACACTTTCAATGAAAATTGATCAATTAAATTTAAATTTGTGCATCGAATTATTCAATTTTATCTTAAATTTGAGTCTAATTAATATTCTTTAATTATAATAAAAAAAATAAAAGTGACATATAAAAAGAAATGAATTGAGTAATAAGTAATAATCGCAATTATAAATCTCAAATTTGGTTTATCACAATTCTTTTTAATTGTAAATATATAAAATATTTCCCTCACTCTCATGCATAGAAAATTAGAAATAATTAATAGTCGGTAGCTTTCTTGAGTTTGTTCAAAAGTTGGGAGATAAATTAGAAAGAATTCCTGAAAAACTGCAAATGTTTTAGGGAAGATGGGGAGAGTGTTTGTCTCTGATCTCTAAAAGTGAGCAGAAAGAGTTATAGTCAAAAGGCTAATCAAAAGCTTTTGAATTGAACACTTGTAAAGGTGGATCAAACTGCCCAAACATAACCTAGTAAGTGGGACATTTCTATTACTAATTTAGTTTTGTTGCAAAAGGATCTTTTAGAAACATAGAAAATATATATATATTTTTACACCACCCTAATATATTGGCATTGGGAATGACATAAACTAATCATAATTATATGTAAAAAAAATGGGTCAACTTCTTTTTCTTGTTTTTAGCATCTCCAAATAATATGGCATTATGCTTTTAGTCACTGCCCATTATTGTTGTCTCTTCTAAACTATTCTTTATATATGTATATATATATTGCACCTAAAATGAGAAAATACTGTTAAATCTTGAGCAAAACCAATTGCAAAGATAAAATCAGTAATTTGAGAGAGAAAAAAGATAGAAAATAGATTGAGTTAGAGCTTAAATTTTTTTATATAACTGAGGTGAGAAAACTTATAGAGTACCTTATTATATTGTATTAAATGAGCCGAGCGATTAATACCGGGTAATAGCTCGTAATAATTTGTTATTAATGCTTTTAATATTTGATTATTATAAGTGAGTTTTTAATGATGATAATGCTTAAATAAGAATTCGGAATTAGAGAATTTGGTTATCCATATACAATTAACCTAACCCATTTTAACAGGGGAAAATGGTGAAATGTATAACATGAAAACCAAGTAATCATGCAATAATAGTAATTAATCTAAAATAACAATCATTTTCTGTTTCTTTTTAAGCATCATGTAGTGATAGAATCTATGACCCTTGACTCTTCCACTAAACATTTGAAGAAACCAATATCTTATAATTGATTGGAATTGGATTAATCAGCTCCATTTGACCTATCTTGTTGAATGGTATCATAATAATGTCTGCATGTGGACCAAAACATTAAAATATTGAAACAAATCATAGAAAGGGTAAATAATCCAACTATATATGCTCATAAAAAAATTATTAATTTATTATATATAACTCGTAACTATTAAAATTTATTTGATAGCCATAATTAAATTTAAATTGTGATTTATGAAAACTAGTTGGGTGTTTGTATTGAGGACAGTACTGCATTAAATTAAGAATTAATATATAAAGAGTGTGAAATTGATAAAAAATCAAATAGAATGTAAGAAATTTAGATATGAGGAAGACAGGAGTGAAGTCCAATCTAAAAAGGTGTGAGGTAAGCTAGTTGGAATGCAAAGAGTACAGTTTTGACAAAGTTGTAAGTTCTTAAAATGGATTTATAGAAGATTTTAAGTGTATAAAAAAGAAAGGAACTTTATGGTAAGGAGGATGCAGAGGTCTGTTTCTTCTGAAGGGAAGATTGTTTAGTACTTTTGGGTCAGATGGAGAATTTGCACATTCTCCCAAATAAAAACATCTCTCTTACAAAGATGTCCCTCACCCCGGGTTTTAGGGCTGGAAAATATCTACTTTGTGTTACAATTTTGGACTTTGAATCTTAATTGGATTTCAATATTATAATTAATAAATTGCATATTTATTGAATAAAGAAAAAAGAGTTTCCTTAGCCTTACCTATACTTTGGATCCTTCTCTGTAGCCACTAGACTAAATTCTGATGATTAAAGCTACTAGTATTTTTCACTTAATTTCTTTTGTATTAGATTTCTCAGTAGACGACCTATAAAAATGTATACTTTTATACAGCAGTTTGTGTGACAGCCAAATATTAACGTAAATGTGACATGTTTTGTATACATGATTAGATTATAATTTAATTAATTCATTAAATTTGGGAACAGTACAAATCTTATGGTGAACAGCAACCAGATTGCTCTTTAAGGTTCGCCAATGAGGCGTCGCCACATAACCTGAAGGAGATCAAACCTTACCTAGTATCGGCTGCTACATAATTGGACACTGTTGCCACCTCATCAAGCTGTCACTCCTGGACCCCACTTTAACACGTTTCAAGCCACGAGGATTTACTGCACTGCAACTGTATTACGTGTCAATAAGTGAGTGGAGAGTGATCTACAGCTACGTGTCGCGGACCTGGACGTAAATCGCGGTTGTGTAGGGTAGAGAGGGGATTTCTTGAGGAAATGGGCATTTATATGATTCATAGAGTGGAAAAGAAACTATAGCATTGGTCAAAGATTCATCTGATTTAGAATGGACGGCTCAGATTTGAGTGTGTAGCCTTTTTCTGTACTTTGTCTCTTTCTTTTGATGCTAGTACACACCATTCTCGAGCTTTATTTGTTTGGTGTGCTGGCATTATTTTGATCTTTACACAACCTATTCCAAAATTATTGAATATTAATCATAAAATTTAGAACAATTTTCTACCTCGAATTTTGATACTTTACTATTAAGTATTACTACTCTAGTAGTGATACAACTGTGCATGTATTATGGCCACACTTCTTTAATTCTTCTGACTTTGGCTAGAACTTTTGAGTCTTGACCCATGGGCTTCAGATACATGCATGAAAGAAAAGGGATGAGACTTTAAGTTAACCATATATGCTTATGATACAAACTATTTTCTTTAAGAGAAGACAAGTGAAGCAAATATAGATTTCCAAATGGGAAAATCATGAATATAATGTAAAGATAGGGCTAAATAAAAAGGGCTCAGAGGCCCATCAAATCATGGGTCCCACAAGGTAAGTTGCACTAGATCAAGCCCAAGGAGTCAATAACATGATCATCTCTAGGTCATCTAGGGATCAAGACTTTTCTAGTTCTTGTAAAATAACAATGGCTGCCCAACAAGATTTGGGCTAAGATAACGAACCTGGAACTCCATTTGGCTTCTACCTGTGCCAGAATCTTGCATTCTCATGAATGAATGAACCAGAGGATCTTCAACTTCAGATATCATGGAGAACATGCAAGTATGTTCCAATCACGTACTACTATTACACCTTGCCAGACTAGAAGAATATGTTGATCTGCTATGCCTTCTGCCGTCATGTGGCTACCCGGTCTTGCCCCTACAAGCAATCAAACGTTGATTACTGACCTCTCAACAACCCTGCAGAAAACTTAACAAAGTCGTTCGCGAAGATAGACTCTTGTTATTATAAGGAACAGTATATTATAGTAATAGATTCAACGAGTGAGTTGTGTGCATGCTCGTAGGCTGGGGCAAACATCCATACATAAGGAGGTCGTAGCAGCTTTGTGGCAGGTCTTCAGCATAACAGTACTGTTTTGTTCTAGATAATCCCTGTTTTATTGTGTAATGGACAAGCACATGGTTATAAAATGTCCTCATTGGAAAACTGACCCTGACAACAAAGGAAAAGTTTTACCTGCTGGCAACAATAGAAGAATAGCAAGAGCGTTACATCGATTGAGGCCATTTCATTGACTCATTTCTTTTCCTCATATTTGATGGACCAGAACTCTTGGGAGAATCATGCCACACAAATTCCATCTGGCACAAGGTGAGGAAGATAATTTATATTATGATCGTGCTTATGACAATGATTATACAATAAAAGAGCTTTAAGATGGACAAAGTAACATCATGAGACATGGAGGATTTGTCAATTTTTGTATTTTACTTAATGCCAATACACAAACGATTATGCCAGTATGCTTGAATATCAAATGTGAAGTCAATGTTTGTATTTTACTTCAAATGCTAAGTTTTAATTATCACGCAGTCTATTATCCTAGCATCCAGGTGTATGAGCTACTATTTTTGTGGTGCAAGCTAGTGTGTTTACTTTAGAGCTGCAGTTAGGCATAGTGGGGAATATGGGGCGATTCTAAATTTAAAGCATTTTACAAACATACTTCTCCAACAATCACCGTGTCACCTTCCTTGACACCCAGCTTTATCAGAGACCTGTTCACACCACAAGCTTCCAAAACATGCTGAAATCTTCTATCAGAATCTGCATATCTGTTAAAAAATGTGCATTAAAGTTCACGATTAGAAGTGCAAAAGACATAGAAAAAGAAGAAAGAGGATTATTTGATACAGATAAACCATATGCAAGATTGAATAAAACTGAGGTATCATCATCATGGAATATTATCATAAGAAATAATTGACCACGTAAATCAGGCATTCAATTTAAGATATTTGAACAAGCAACTGTTTGGTCTTTAAGGTTCACATATAGCATGTCAGTAAGAGAGGTAAGTGAATGTTCTTTAAGAAACTCCGGCAAGGCAAAGATGTTCAAACTTTATAAATGCTCCTTTCATATGGATTCAAACCCGCAGCTACTTGAGGAAAAAGGTCTGACCAATCAGAGTCGCATTCAGGAGATTGACTACCATCAGGCAACTAAAATAGATAAGAATGTAGACAGCATGAAGATTTACAAAAACAGCAATAGTTCTAGATTCAACTATGACCAATAGACCTACCGCCAATTTGTCATCTGGACAAATCGTTGCAAACCAGAACCAACCACATGCCAAGTATTGGAACTCTTTTCATAAAAGATCTCAAAGTCATTGATAGGGGCTCTTTGCTGCTTCTGTACCATATCGGCTACATGGTTTAATTGTACTGGATCTGTTGAACCGGAAACAGATGGAACTTTTAATTACAATACAAAGCTAAAAGAATGTAACATGTGTTTTTGAGGTTCAAGATATTAGAAATCGGGAGTATAAGTACGAAAAATCAACCTTCAAATTCCTGATCAGATTCTTTACTTTTTCGCAGAAGCTCATATGCGGCACATATCACTTCGTGAGTGCCTTCTCTTTTCACGGCACTCATGCAGAAAGGCTCAATGCCACGAGCTTGTAGCCTTTTTTTGAATGATAACCAATTTTCATTAGCTTCTGGAAGGTCCATTTTATTATAGGCAACTACAAAAGGCTTCTCAGCAAGTTCTGGACTGAACAATTCCAGCTCAAGTCGAACAGCATCGAACTCAAATTCTGCCTGCTGTGAGGAGCCATCAACAACATGTACCTAGAAATTCAATAGAATGAATGTTCCATTACTCCAATGCCACCAATTAATTGTAAAGGATGATATCTATCCAGATGAACTTGCTGACAAAAAAAAAGAGGAAAGAAAAAAGGACTAAGGAAATAGCCAGACTGAAATAGTAAGCATAGCTATCTAATTACCACTTGTGAGCTCCACGTCAATTCACAATGTTTTCAATCAATAGTACCATAAGCTCTTATCTTTTAGCAAAAAATTAAATCACTCAAAAAGTAGCTAATCCCATTCATAACTTTAGCAAGTATTCACATGTCTGCAAATTATTCAACTCGCTGTAGCATGTTAAACTAATCAAGAGTAAAGCTGGGAGAAAAGGACAGAAAAGTAAGTTCTATCATTTCAAAGCATAAGACAAGGTGGTGAGATATAACACCAAGAAGCTAAGAGGGAATCTACTACAACCATACAGGACAGTTAATCACTTTTAAATATAAAAGTGAGTTGCAGTAAATGATATGAATCCTTTACCAGGGCAGAACATCTTTCAGTGTGCCGTAGAAACTCATGCCCCAAACCAAAACCTCGATGTGCTCCCTCAAGTAGACCTGGCAGGTCTGCCACTACCATTGTAGAATCATAATCAAAAGAAACTACAGCAAGGTTAGGAAGTAAAGTCGTATAAGGATAATTTGCTATTGTTGGTTTTGCAGCACTTATGGCACTCAAGAGTGTGCTTTTTCCAGCATTTGGGGCACCCACGATTCCAACATCAGCAACAAGCTTTAACTCGAGCTCCAACCACCTGGTCATGAATGCTATTATTCCTAACATGCACAATTCAAAAAGAACTCTGCTAAATGTAACCACCATAGGCTCATAACTCCTGATGAGTACTCTGATTAAAAAAGTATTAATTACAGTTTATCTGATTAGTAAATGATGCAAGGGAAAAGAAAATAAATTATATTCCTCAAATTGATGTCTGTGGCCTTTGAAGGAAGGGAAACTGAAATTCACATTTCCCTTCTCCATATAGTAGCCAAATAAAAGTAAAGAAAGAAAGTTCTTTTCTTTTCTTCGTCTTTTCAATTCAATTCCCTCAAAACAAACAAGCTCATGCAATCTCAGATAAACCATATCTAACAACTAACTCGCATTTAATTATAACATTATCTGAAAAACAATCAAAATAAGAAACACAGGTATGAACAGATTGATCATAATAACAGAGTACTCACATCTCGGGACCTTCTTCACCATTTTCAGCAATCCTAGGCACCTTATTGCTCCCACACTTAAACGCTGCATTTCCTCTGCCACCTCTCCCACCGGGCAACAACAAAGCCCGTTGTCCTGGATACAACAACTCCAACAACACCTCCTCTTTCCCCGACTCTCTAACCACTGTACCCGGCGCCACTTTCACCACCACGTCCTCTCCTTTCGCACCATTCTGCATCATCCCCTGTCCGTGGGACCCCCTTCCCGCCCTGAAATGCACTTTGTTTCTAAACGGTAATAACGAATTCATTGAACCTTCTACTTCTACATACACGTTCCCCCCTCTACCACCGTCTCCGCCAGAGGGCCCACCCAAAGGCACAAACTTTTCGCGACGAAAGGCTACGACGCCGTTTCCACCATCTCCGGCTTTCACGTAGATTTTGGCGCGATCAAAGCATCGCATTACAGCTGGCACTCCTTTCTCCTTCACTTCTATACTCTCAGAATCGAATTCGTCATTTCTAAACTTATCTTCTACTTCGAAAAAGCCACTACTATTTATAACTTTTTCGTCTTCTTTCTCGTATTCGTGGTCATAATCATCATTGTCTTCGTCTTCTTCAACATCGGAATTAACCTCGTAAACCTCAAATCTCCCATAATCAACTCTCAAATTGTTAACTCCATCTTCTACTTCTTCGTCTTCTTCTAGTTCTTCTTCACTACTGGAAAGGTGAAGCTCATTCTCGTTGTCAAGTTCTGCCAAGCTTGAATCGGAAAGCTTAACTTCATCTACTTTAAACCTGAGATACGGGGCCGTGAAATCTTCCCTCGGAGGAAGGCGATTGTATGTGGTGGCTTCGCCGCCAGGTAATGTGCGGGATTGTGGCAAAGACTTGTGCTTGCTCTTTTGAGGCTTGAAATTGGTATTGCATCTCTTGTTTAGATTTTGAGAGAACCTATCCGTAGATGATCTTTTAGGGTTAGTGTTAGGATTTCGAGTTCTGGGGCGAGCTAGAGCTTGAGGAGAGAAGCAGGTTATGGACATGGAAGCCATTTCTTTGCTCAGCAGATAGCGAGGCGGAACTCGAATATCTGGGATTAGAATGGATACGACACCGTTCCGCTGATATTTTTCTCATATCCAATATTATAGTGCCACGTTTCATATTCTTATGGGCCAGGAAATGAATACCATGGAATATTGGGGCAAAAATTTAAATACATCAGAAATTGGCGCCAGCCATGCAAAGCCACTCGCCGGAAAGCAAACCGTACTTACTATGTGATCAGTGGTTGCATTTCTTTACATACAGCTAAGCAAATACCCCACTTCCGGTCCCTAATTCTGCAGCATCTCTTTGCTCTTCAGGTATCAATAATTTTGACCAAATCTTGTAAAGATTTTAACTTTTATATGATCTTTCCATTCCCACAGCTGGAACTTCTCATGAATACGTTAAAGTTTTCATCTTTGGATGAACTTCTGCTATGTTAAAGTTTCAATTTTTATTTGAATCTGTATGTTTTTTTATGTTAATTTGAAGAAACCCTCGATTATCCTTTGCTTGAAACAGTGTAAAGATAGTCGATTTAGCGTATTGTTGCCAAAAATCTTTATGGACCCTCATGCTGGAATCCTTGTGGATCTCATTTCGACCAGTTGGGGACAAAGGATCTTTTGGGTGATTGGATCCAGAACCACTCGAGTCGCATTTTGTTGAATCTGGCTTTTTTTTAATCAATAAAAAAAAAGGTTATGTATAATGATTATAATATGTGAAATCTATGGAGAATCGAGGCTATTTCAGTGATTTGTGCAGTTTCAGAGAAGGATTCCCTAGTAGTTGGTGTTTTGTCATTGTTATATAACACTTTCTTAGTATATTTTCAGGATTTTGTGCACCTGGTCCCTATGCTTATGCATCAAAAGTGATAGGAGAAGCCTTCATTATCTTCAACTTTGTGGTCTGTTTTTCACTGAAAAGACTAGTTATAGCTTTACTCATCAATGTCGGTCTTAGGATTATCAGACAGGCACGCCCCATTAAGCCATATAAGTAGCACTTCATTACCCTGTTCTTATCTTTTTTATTCTTTGTTTGCTGGATTACGTTTACCTTTCTGGCTGGGAAATTAGTACCTTTTCAGGTGGTAAACAAACTGGAAAGTGAACCTTTTCACGTCAGCATGACACTTTAGTACACTGATTTTGAGTTTGGAAAATAACAATGTGTGTAGTTAGGAGTTTATTGTCAACTAAACAATTGAATCTAGTGTAGTTAGGGGCCTCACTAAGAAATAGATGAAACTTTCATTCATCTAAAGCATGTGCATCATTGAATCAAGTAAAGGATGCCTCCATGGAAGTAGTGTCTGAACAAAATTCATGTTAGACACGGTTTCCTCATTTCAAGTTTTTTATTCCTACCAATGTTAGCTATCCTAGTTACATGAAAAATATTCTTTCAAGACGATATACCTGATGAATTTGTTTGCATCAGATTTTATTTTGAGCTAAAATTCCTTTTCTCATTACTACATGTGTTAATTATGCCGGATTTTATAAACTTGTCTGAAGACTTCAATCTTCTGTGCTGATCTGCTTGCTTTTGTTCATAGTTCTTATTATATGTGATATTGAGTGTGAGGAGGGAGCTCCTCTTGATATAATAAGCTTCTGAAGATTTATGGAAATACATACCCTGAATCTCCTCATTGAAAAATGTCCAATTGAGAAGATAATTGGTCAAGCAAATGCTAAAATCATTAATTCTAATCTTCTTTATGACTCTATTACTTTACATCATTAGAAACACAAATTCATACTCACTCATAAATTCTCTTTTCAGTTGTTTAAGACCATTCTCTCACTCCCTTTCAAATGCTTTTTGCTGCTGGCTCTGCTAAGCTTTCGTCTGGTTTCACTATGAAGTAAATAGCTCACTGCCTTTAATAAATGTAGCAGTACCCTCACCCATTACAGTTGTTAGTGCCATCTCTTTCTCATGAATCAATTCGAGTTCAGCCACAACCATTTCCATCTTTGGTCTCCCTATTCCTGGAAAACTCATGCATCGCAATGTCAGCCTGATCAAATCCCTTATTCCATCTGTAGTGAAACTCCCCATGAGTCGGTGGTCCACAAAATTGTTTGAGTTCAGTCTAGAAGCCACCTTCACCAATTCAAATCTCCAATTTAGTACAACTTTACCTTTCCTCAAGTGAAACACAACTTCAATTGAACTTTTCTGTAGCAAGCAACTCCCAAAGGGTTCTAAATTTATCAACTCGGTTGAACTTCGATCAGAACAAGAGTGGAATTTCATAAATTGGTTAATTGTACGGCTAAGGTTGACAATAACTTTGAATTGTAGTTTTCTAGCTTGAAAGTGCATGTAGTTTATTTTATTTTTTTTGGGTCACAGTTTAATCTCCATCCACTTTTTGCCCATCAGTTCCATATGCATAACAATGAAAATGAAAATTAAGCTTACTTACCCATTCAATTAAGCTTCTTTCGGATCCTACAAAGCCAAGTTGCACTGCCTCCTGTCCTGTTATAAGTTCCAGAAGAAACACCCCAAAGCTGTAAACGTCACTCATTTCAGTGAAGGTACCTGATACTCCTATCCTAAACATTTGAGATATTTTAATTTAGGAAATGTAATAAGAAGCAATAGTCCAAACCAAATTTTAAATGCAAAAGAAATTTATTTACTCTGGATCTTGGAATACATTCACACCAGACATGTAAGATGGACCTGCTTCTTCTATCTTTTCAAGAAGTTTTGAGATCCCTGCATCTGCAACCTTTACAATAAAATTCTCGTCAACCAAGACATTAGCCATTTTGAAGTTCTTGTGTACCAATGGAGGGTTTAGGCTATGCAGATGGCATAAACCTGCACTAGTTAGAAACATGTCATTTTAAATCTTTGTTTATGATTCTATCTAAATCCTAGCATTTTCTTTTGGATTTACCTTTAGCTGCTCCTAGAGCTATGGACAACCTCTGCTTGAACTCTAGTTTAATTGATGATTTCACTTCTCTATCTGTCAAAAGGTTTTACTGAGAACAAGCATGATATTTATCTCATAAAAGATAATGCAAAATAGATTTTGCTTAATGAACCGTACCATATAAGTGATTGCACATACTGGCATTGGGTACATATTCATAGACTAGCATTTGCTTCCCTCCTTCTTGGCAGTAACCCAGAAGAGAAACTATATTTCGATGTTGAATTTCTGACAAAGAGATTACCTGTATGCCACATGGAATTCTTATTGTCTTTTCAGGTTGTTGAGCTTAAAGTTTTAAAAACATAAATTGTATATGCTACTCAGAAGGATGTTCCTTCATTGTTGTTGAGGTCTCATAAACTCAAGATAACACTTACAAGGAACTTGACACGCTCCATCAGTGTGGACTGTTGCCTTAGAGCTTACAAAAGTGCACAAAACATAGATGATAAGTATCAACTAATAAGATGTACACTTTAGAATAACTTATACCTCTGTGACAAAGTCCTCTCTAGGAGGACTTGGTCGCCTTTTAATTGCCACAACAGTATCATGAAGCAGACCTTTATAAACTAACCCAAAACTCCCATGTCCGATGAAGCTACTTTCATTAAACTGCTTGGTAGCTTGCTCCAATTCATCCATTGTGAACTGCCTAGCTCCTTGGGATCCACATATTGTGCGGCTTGGTGCTGAACTGGATCTACCTCCCCTATTCCACTCCACTGTCATAAGTTAAAAAGTGAACTAGTGAATGGCAATATGGCACTGCAAGACCAATAAAAAGTTTCTCCATTCTAGTCCCTGCAAATTACCTAGGGCAGATGGATCCGAGGAACCTGTCTCAGAGTTCCTGTTTGAATGGTTCTTACAATGTGATTTGCAGCACCACAATATGATGAACACTGCAACAAGTGTCATCCCTGTAGCTCCTCCAATTATTGCAGCATATGGCTTTGACATGAGGAAAGACTTTCGTGTCTCCTTTTACAAACTTGAACATTGAAGCTGCAATGCAGAAGGACCAGCTGTTATAAACTGAAGCATTTGAACAACTGAAATCTGGTACTGATCTTTATAGAATTATGCATAAGAGAGTAGAGTTTTCTTGGCTACTGGAGTCCAGATTGTGCACATTGAATTATGGATTTCAGTTGAAGTTCATCTTGTTTAAATTGGCAATTTGACTTTTAAGAACTTTAGGTTGAGACAAGTATTCAGCAAAGTAACGGGTTGATCTAAAGCATCCACTTGGGAAACAGATACCCGGCTAAGTTCAGTGCTGGTAAAAATCTGAAGAACTATACTTGGTTCCTTGAGGAGTCAAACAGCCTTCTTTTTTGTTTGGTTTCGTGGAAATGTGGGAAATTAGCAATACTGGAGAAAAAATAGAAAACACAAGCTGAAGTTATTACGCTTTCTATTACAGTTGATAGATCTCATGCTGGTTTATATTTAGCATTGCTTGCAGAAACTGCCTCTCAACTCAGAAGGTAAGCTTCTCAGGAAGGAGAAGAGATTGTATTTGGTAAATAGAAAATTGAGCAATACGTGAAGTCAAGTAGACATCTTTGGACTTACACAAGGTTCATTAATCTATGTAGCTCCTTTATTTGGAATCTCTCTACCAAAAAAATCAATGGCCCATGTGGGTTGTTGTTTACCAACAGTAAAAAATACTTTGATTTTTACCCCTAAGATGTGGACATGTATGAAAAGGACATTAATTGGAAGACCGAATTATTGAAGGGGATCAAAAGAAAAGGAAGTTATCACTGGAGCAATCCCAAGCCTCATCCCTGAATTCACTCTTATCTTCCTTTTTGCCTTTTTTTGTCATCTGATCTGGAAAGAAGAGAGTGGGATTCTTATTTTAGTATACAAAGACATGACTCCTCTTCTTCAGATGGGGTCTATGACAACTGAGCCAACTTGACACCACCATAGCAAGTTCAACAGGTACTCGGTTTCCAACTTTCCATGGCTCCATGTTCTTGTTTTATTGACTTGGAATAAATCTAGCTTCTTTTTTCCCAAATGAACATCTGTGTCTCCCTCTTCTTCTACATTGATTTATTTATTTCTTGGAAATATATGGTTGAGTTGTGACCAAGATATGGAAGATCAGTGAACTGTAATATCTCTCTCTCTCTCTCTTTCTCTCTCTCTCTCTCATTTATTAAGGTTGTTTTCTTTACTGAATTTGTTGTGTTCTGAGTTAGCTTGTGAAGAAGAAGAGAGTTGCTAGTGTGGAAGTTGTCATATTGTGTAGGTAGGTCTCTAGGCTGAAACATTTTGTTGGGAAAGAAAGATTTCACTTTTAACATTTTGTTGCTTGGATCTGTTGCCTCAGACCGTGCAGCAAGCAAGTTATGTTGTTTGTGCATGGGCTTAATTGCAAAAGATTGTTTTTTTCATTTCTTCATTTCTCTCCCGTCCCCAATTTAATATGTCTGATTAGAATGAAATGAGAATCTTGTGAATGATTGTTGAAAATGTCATGGGTTCATAATTAATTTCTTTAAGGCCAAAGAAAGACAAGACTTTTGTGGTCCATCAAATGATTTGAGTGGTTTTCACTCATACTTTGTTATATTGACATCATTCATCTTATAATTTTACCTTTTACTTATTATGCAATATGGTGAAGTAGGCATCCAACAATTGGATACTTGTCATCTGATGTAGTTGGCAGAGTGGGCCTGTATTTTCATATTAATAAGGTTGTTACCTTAAAGTCTGCGAGTATCATTTGCTATGATTATTATATTTATGTAACTCCTAAACTCTTTTTTTTTTTTTTCTTTTTTAAGTAGTTCAGTTGGGTTTAAACTCCAGACTCAACAGCTCTAAAATAGATCATCATGACTGTTAGCAAAATTCTAATCATATGAGAATAATTCAGTGAATTTTCAACAAGAAAGATTTCAATAGTCAAATTAGTAAGAGAGAAATGGTAAAAAGGAAATTTGAGTGTATCCAAAGCTTAAAGAGCTTATTGAGTGCTGATGATAATTTTTATACACTGTTTGATCTGACTGTATTAAAAGAGTAAATAATAGTTAGTAATGATTGATCATTAACAATGAAATGTTCGAACTGGAGATTTAGATAAAATGATTCAATTGCAAAATCAGTATATCATTAAATTACAGTTCTCAAATCATAATGGATTAGTCATGTTGCTTTCCCCATCTCCTAGGGATGCAAGATTGAATAGCATATGAGGGATTTTCTTTCCCCCTTTTATCACTGGATTGTACAAACAAGAGGTAATCTCAAACCAAGTATCAAGGTGGGTGCCATCCTGCTGCAAAAGGCTAGATAAATATAGCTGAAAAGATAGGTAGCCTTTGTAAAAAAGAACAATGTCCTGTTTTTACCTTGTATATTTATAGGTTCCTGTTTACGTCATTTGCGGATCCCAAGGTCCCAATCAAGCATTTTATTACTTAGAATTGAGACATAAATTCATATGCCTTTTCTGATTCCTTTTGCACTACATCCTACATAAAATATTTTATGCATATATTGGCATCCCCACCAACCTTCAATGCAACAACAGGCAAAGTTTGGACAATTTTAAGGAAAAGAAGATTCACTTTTTGTATTGAACTGAACCTAATCTTTAGTTTCTAAATTAAATTTCATCCTACTCTTTTTTTTTTTTTTCTTGAACATATAGGAAACAAGTCCTAACTTTGCTCGAATTCATGAATAAATAGTTATATATATGTGAAGAATTTCGGTCACAAGAGGAAAAAATAATTCCATAGAATTTTGGTAAGAAGACTTCAAGGGTCAAATTACTGAAAGAACAGTGATAAAAAGGAAAATCCAGGTCTCTACGTACCTTAATGAAGGTGAATTTTTTTTATATAGTAGCAACATTATTGTATTAAATATGTTAAGTCATTAATATCAACTAATAATAACGCTCTCATTAATGGTATAATGTAGGGCGGTGTAAAACCGAATCAAAACCGAAAATCGAACCGAATGAATTTTGGTCCATTTGGTTCGATTTTTTTTATTTTCGGTTCTAAACTAAAATAAAATTTCGGGTATTTCGGTTCAGTTTGGTTCTTATGATTGTAAAATCGAAGGAACCGAAACGACCGAAATTTGTTAAGCTCACTGTTTTGCTTTTATATATATAGATATATATATATATAATTTAAACCTAAATATACACTATAGTTATATATATGATTGTAAAATCGAAGGAAGCGATCCGAACCCACCATTTGCACACCCCTAATATAATGTTTGTCAGTTTATGATTGACTTTTAAATGCTGATGACATTTAGCATAATGTTTCTAAGACTTGTGAAATTGTGTAATATGCTTGTCATTAAAAATCCAAGTCTTACACTTCATGATGGGGCTACTAGTGTACTAAAAGTTTTAAAGAAAAGGTAAATCTGTCACAAATTTACCCCTTGATTGTTTCATCATTCTATCATTAAATGATATATATATAGTAGTGCCAAAGAATAATTAAGTTCTCAATGCCCTCCAATGCTAAGTGGGGCTCCCATATATATGAAGTTAAAAGATCATAAATACAATTTAAATAAAAAATTTCTTTACATCTTAATTCTTACTTTCCAAAAATTAGTAAATGGGGTTTTTTTGATTGATGAATATTTGCATAAAATTTCACAATGTTTGGGGACTCGAGCATTATTTCAGAATAATAATGTGGCCAATTTGTTATTTCAGAAACAAAGTGGGAGCTAAGTCAAAATTACGCAAAAAGTGTTACAGCGGCAAAAACCCTTTCTTTATGCGCCTGTTTCCTTTTTTCACAGGAGCTAACAGATCAAAACCGGTTTTGGGTTTTCACTCCGTAATGCCACTGCTTTTAGGGTTTTAATCGTCGAATTGAACCCGTAATCGAGCTCAGTACATCGCTTCAACTCAGTTAACGTGCATTAGAAGACTGGCCCCATGTACAGCTGGTCCAGCGATGGCGAGAGCCACGAGGCTGCGCAGAGGAAGATCCCGCCGGCTTCTTCCATGTTATGGGCCAGGAACCTCCGACGGTTTATTGGATCCGGTGCCGGACTTGGATCCGAAGCTCTAATGGGTCTGTTTTGCTTCATTTTGCTCTATACTGCACTGCATTTTCATCTGCTGCCATTTCTTGCCATTTTCTCTGTTTATTTTGAGTGCCATTGTCATGTGTAGCATAATAGGTTGGGGAGAGCAAAGATAGAGTTATTGGGCTATTCTGATGACGGAATCAATGTGGAAGGCACTTGCATTATTATGATGTTTTAGCTCGCATTACATGAAATAGATACGTTTTTCACTTATAGAGACCAGAAATTTGATTTTCATTGTATTTGTTGTTTTGGTTTCCTGTAGAGCTCGAGACAAAAAGGATCTTGCTTGATATTTTCAAGGAGAAGCAACTAAAAAGTGCTGAAGCTGGCACAATACCAAGTTTCTATAAGAAGGTACGAGATGGAATTGTTTTAACTGTTTGCTTATACTGTAAATAAAAGTATGTATTACCCACGGCAATGGGCAGCGGACTGAGTGCAAAGCTGGTTGTTAGACAAATATGAATGTGCTGATGGGAGATTTGTCAATTTCCAGACTTTATTCTTTCAGGGTCTTTTACATTAGTCAAATATGAAAATTTCCCCCTCCCTCTTTTTTTTTTTTTAATATTTTTTAAATTATTGTGTTTAGAAACCTGAAGAAGGATCTATCAGTCACATGGTACAAAGATTGGCAAAATTTCGGTTCTTGAAGGTAATGCTATCTTGCAAGGTATGTTTGTCCCCAATAACTTTATTTGGCATCTGTCTTCTTGTTGAAATTATCAGCTCAAATTTGCAGAAGCAATCAGATCTTTCGCTTAATGCTGATGATCTGGATGCAATGTGGGTCTGCTTGAGAGAGAATTGTGTTATTGATGATGCCACTGGTGCAGAAAAGGTATATGATAGTTGCTGTACTAATATGTTTCCTTATTATGCAAAATATCAATTATAATATATTGGATTTCATTTTGTTCTGCAAATTTTAGAATATTGTTGCAAGCAATTGCAAAAAACGAAAAAGAAAAGAGCGTAAACTTAATATTAATAGCCATTGCTTTGATGCAATTTTATTTTCTGCAGCTTTTTATTTGTTTTCTAACTCTTGTTGTCATTCTTATCTGTGACTTATTCTTAGTTCTATAGGAATTGCAAATTTATGTCATGTGAAGTTTACCCTTACCTTTTTGATAATACTAGCCCACGGCCTGCAAATTGTGACAACTACTAAGATAAAAGTGTTTACAATGAAAAGTATCCTGAATACATTTTGTTTTATATTTTTCAGATACCTTTGAGTCGAATATATTGCTTACATTCCTTGAAGCATAGAAGCATCAATTGAACAAATATATTTTGCCTTTGAAGATTCCAGTTCTTGCTAGATATTTACATTAATTCACTTCTTGGAGTTGCAGTATTTGGCTTAAAACTCTTTATTTGTTTATTTTATTTAAACTTGTGATGATGCTAATTTGTTTATTATTTCATATTATAGATGAACTATGAAGACTTTTGTCATATAGCCTCAGTATGTACAGAACAAATAGGCCCCAAATGTCGACGATTTTTTAGCCCATCTAATTTCATGAAGTTTGAGAAAGATGAATCTGGAAGGATTGCCATTTTGCCATTTTACCTTTATGTGATGCGCACGGTGAGTATATATAACCTTATGACATGATCATGAGAACCTTTTCTTGACAGAATTCTTTGGTTTGCTCTGATAATCAGCATGCATTCAAGTAGAAATGATTTATCTTTTTGTCAGGATTTGTTCTCACGTTGCTGCTTATGGTTTGTTGTCATTTTAGGTTTCACTAACACAGGCCAGAATAGATTTGAGTGAACTTGATGAGGATTCGGATGGTTTCCTTCAGCCTCATGTACGGAGCCTATGCATCTTTTTGCATTTATAGATTCAAATTATATATCTGCCCTTCTTTTTGTTAGCTTCTTTTCTTTTTTGATTTTTTGTTTCTTCTAAACTTTGCAGCATGTGTTCTTTTGGTGTTAGATTACTTCACCCTCACATGCATATTCATAATCCTTTTGCTCTTCATCAGGAAATGGAGGCCTATATAAAAGGTCTTATTCCTAATTTAGCACAGTTGCGTGATATGCCTGCAGAATTTGGTCAAATGTACTGCCGCATAGCTTCTCACAAATTCTTTTTCTTCTGTGATCCCAATAGACGAGGTCAGCATGGCTTATTTTAGTTAGAGCAGTAATGCTTTATAATATCATTTCAGTCATTAATTTCTGTTCTTTCCCCCTTTCACTTTTTTGTCATTTCTCTTCCAATGTCCGTGTTAACAGTAATCACCTATTTCATGGTTCTACTATATTGGAGCCTATGGTTTCTCCTGATCTTCTTTACAACGTAAACTGTGATTTTGTCCTAGTAGATGATCTCATATGCACATTACTGGTTGGTAAGGATAGATAGAGAGTGGTGATAGATCAAAAGATAGGTAAAATTAAGTTGATAGTTGCAGAGTAGGATATGCTTATACACACCAACCTGCCTTTGGAAGACAAAAGTTTGAGGTGGGAGTGCAAGGGGTGAGGAAATGCCTCTTCAACTATCAGGGAGCTAGAAAAAAACCCTTATTGCTTGCATATAGTTTGATGGAAATGTATGGGATGCCAAATTATATTTCATTGTGTATTTTGATGCATATTTCATTCATTAGAAACCAAAGGTGCTCATAGAATCATTGTTAATGAGAAGAATACCTGGTCCAGGTGGCCTTGAGAATATTTTTTATTCCCATCTGTGGCAAGTAAAATATCTGATACTTGAAATCTGGTTTTGCTTGCAGGGAAGGCCTGCATAAAGAAGGTGCTTCTTAGTAATTGTCTTCAGGAGCTAGTGGAATTAC
Source organism: Excoecaria cochinchinensis (assembly GCA_947683425.1). NCBI lineage: Eukaryota > Viridiplantae > Streptophyta > Magnoliopsida > Malpighiales > Euphorbiaceae > Excoecaria > Excoecaria cochinchinensis. The sequence goes on along the minus strand of CANTUQ010000056.1, from coordinate 6,796,753 downwards.
ATCAGGTAAATTGTGCTAGAAGATTCTTATTAATGAGCAAATTATCCATCGAAGTCAATTGTCAAATGTTATACTCCCTTTTGTGACATAAAAATCTTTTACTAGAATCCTGTTTTATCCTGTTTCTTTTATTTTGTCCTGATGTAAATTCAAATAAGATGGCTGAGAATTCTACAGTCATTTAGGACTCATGGTTCTATTGGAATTCAAATTGTGAACTTTGTCAATGGGAGGGTGATGACCATGAGAAGAAGCAATTATTTTCATGGGACAATTACTTCTTGCATATATTATAAAAGACTGGACTTTTGACATCGGCTGGATTCTGGTAATTGCTGAATCAGAATGCATGTTTTAATTGATGGCATGCAGTACGCTGTAATCTTTTTTCTACTTTCTTTAATTAATCAAGAAATTAAAAACTCTGGCAGTTTGTCAGTAGTGAAGAGCTTTTAAAGATTTTAATCTCTAGCCACATTTTCATTATTGTTTTACTTCAGGAAAGCGAGGAAGAAGTTACTGACACTGAACAAGCTGAAAATTGGTTTTCTTTTACCTCTGCGCAGCGGATATTTGGTGAGTTTACTTGCTACAGGGTAAAATATATGTCTGCCCCTGGTTTGTGATTTTTTTAGTTGCCTTCTCCTCTCCAGCTCTTTCTCTCCAACTTAAGTGAATACTTCTTTTATAGCATGTGTATATTATATCAATTAGCCGCACCCTTATTTTTGTGGAAGGAGAAAAAGAGTATGATGCATTTAAAATTTCCTGATAGGGGCACGAAACTATTGGTTGGTTGAGAATGCATTTAAGAAAAAAGATGTGCAAAAAGTGCAGTTTATTTTGCCTCCAAACAGAATCCTTTATTGGGGGGGACCATGGCAAAGGGAAAGCAAAGTAAATGGAGACCTTTCTGGGATGTTCATCTGTGAAGTTGTTCTATTAGCTAGAGAAACTGAATGTGATTTGTAAAGCTTAAACTTGACAATCTAAGCTTCCAGGAAACATTGCAATTTGATTGAATAGCGTAGAAGTTTCCATAACCTCTAATCTACTAATCTTCATTTTTTTTTGTAGATATGTTTCTTGCCCTTGATAAAGATATGAATGGGACATTGAGCAAGCAAGAACTTCGAGAATATGCAGATGGGACACTTACTGAAATTTTCATTGAGAGAGGTAGGATTTAAAAGTTATTCCAAATTACATGTTCTTAAAATTATTTTATGATATATTTGTCCGGTGCGGATCACAAGTCTTTCTAAACACTTGAGAATGTGATTTGCTACAGCATGCATGGACAGTATTAGCGCAGTAGTTTATTGCACATTGGCTTGCTTATAATCTGTTACTCCCAATTTCATTTATTGTCTCCTTTGGTAGAGACATCAATGGACAAACTATTCTTCTCATGCACTATATAATGGAGAATTAAGGCTAGCAAGGAGATTAGAACTATAATTTTCTTTGAAAAAAGGAACTTCTAACATTGTTTACTTCTTTCTAACATCTAGGCGTTCTTTCACAAGGAGAACTGTATAATAAGATAACTGCTCAATAATTTCCATTACGTAAATTGTAAAAATTGTGGTGGAATATAAAGGCATATATACTGTTTGCTACAGTATTCAATTAAACATTTATTCTTTTACCATTGTGGTCAAGGTGTTTTTATCGATGCTCTAGGTTCAAGGCCACATGTTGTTTCAGTGTGTCTTTTGTGTAAAGTTTTTGAGGTTCTGTATTGTCAAAGTAGCTCATTTGAAAATCATTACATGCTGCTACCTTTAAATTTTGTAGGCAGCCTAGAAGTGGTGCACAAGTTCTTCTCATACAAGTTCTCTTTTTAAAAATTATAACTTGCGATGTTCAGTTATATTGGTTGTCCATGCATGTCTTCTAGTAATTTTCAGTATCAGTTGTTTTCCTGTATGTATGTTGGAGCTTTCTAAGATGAGGTGGTGCCTTCCTCTTAATAAAATTTTAACATATATTTTGTTCTTGAGATTGTAACTGCTCAAGTCTCTGTTTGTTTTCCTCGTAGTTTTTGATGAACATGTCCGGCGTGGCAAAAGTGGAGGAGGAAATGCTCGGGAGATGGATTTTGGAAGTTTTCTGGACTTTGTTCTGGCCTTAGAGAACAAGGATACACCAGAAGGTTTAACGTATTTATTCCGTTGCCTTGATCTTCATGGACGCGGATTCCTAACAACAGCTGATATCCACTCACTTTTCAGGTTGGCACGTGTTTGAAGTTTTAATATTTAAATCAGCCTTTCTTGAATTATTTTTCAATTTTTATTTGCTGTAGTTTCTACTTTCAAATTTAAAAAAAACGCGTCCTTTCATTCCAATCCATTTAGAGAAGTTAAAAAGTCTGTGGAAGTAAAGAAGGGGAGCATTTGAAAGCTGAGATGCTACCTGATAGAATCTTCCTAGATAAAAACTCTGTAGTTTCCTGCTTGTAGTACTTGAGCAAGTTCTGCGAGTCTCATATCTTCAGAGACAGGAACGTGTCCACTGCTCGGCATTATTAAAAAAGATTTATAATGAATGTTTGACTTTGTCTGATTTTTTATTTTTTTTCTGTATTTAGTGTAAATGCTCACCTGAAGAAGTTTTGCCTTGTTTAACAGAGATGTGCACCAGAAATGGATAGAAGGCGGAAACTATGAGTTGTGTATTGAGGATGTTAGGGATGAAGTCTGGGATATGGTTAAGCCGGGTGATCCGCTCAAGATTACCCTGGCTGATCTCTTAGCTTGTAAACAGGGTGGGACTGTGGCCAGCATGCTTATTGATGTGCGTGGATTCTGGGCCCATGACAATAGAGAAAACCTTCTTCAAGAAGAGGAAGAACCCGAAGAAGAATAACTGCTGTATGTTATCTAAAGTGTGCCGAATACTACTAACACCCAGCGGTTCCCAACTTCGCCGCATTATGCTCTCAGAGGATGTATTATTTGTTTTGGCATGTCCGCTGTATCTTATTAGATAATATGATTGTAGAAAGCTGTAACATCTGATGATAAATTTTTGTTATAATGTGATTGTAAAAAAATGTAGCAATTGATGATAATTCTCTTCTTATAAAACTGTTTGCGATTTAGTATTAATTTCTATATTTTCATTTATACCCTTTGGCAAGATATTTAAAGCAATGCACAGGTACATTGATATTGGCTTTTGCAAGTGTCCGACGGCTTACTCCTGTGGTACTGAAGCAACAGTTGCGTACATTCTCTTCCGTGTTGGAATATTACAATAATAAATAAATAAAAAAGAAAATCGAACCTTCATTCAAAGGAAAGATAGAATGTGTTTAACTTGCAAGACACTGTGGAAGTAATAAGTGAATAATTTAGGAAAACACTTGGGATGCTATTAAACTTGTGTTTTATGAAGTCCTGGTCTTTTCTTACAATTTTTAAGCAAGACACAGATGAGTAAACAAAGTGATACAAAGACAGATTGGATTTAATCCATCAAATGTACCAAGTTTGCTGAGGATATCAATGTCAACATTCATAAACAAGGAAGACAATTTATGAGAAGCCAACGTGATACAATCCTCTTTTAGCAGCAATGTGTGATCTTTCATGAGCTGACAGATTGAAAGTTGCCACAACCATCTTGACAAAACCCAATATTCACAGCCGTGGTCTTGTGGTTAGAGGCTTGCACTGCATGTTCATCACTAGCTTGGCAGCTGCGGGCGCTGCTCTAATTCCATCAGTAGGTGTGTCAAAAGAAAGAATTTTCAATACCCAACCCAATGTCCAAGGCACATTCCAAGATTGTGAAAGTGGTGCAATACTCATTAGGAACAATGGACTTTACAAGATGAACATGCATCCAAGAGAGAAGATAGAGATCATAGGATGTACGCCATATCATTATCGTCAAACAGTCTTTCACTTGTATTATGCCAGGCTATGGACTGAAGTTTCTAACACCAGAAAGTAGAACCAGATGCTGTTGGTCCCGGACAGCCTGCATTCCCTTGCTGGGTTTCTTACATATTCCCAAGCATTTTTAAGAAGTCAAAATGATTGTTCTTGTACAGACCAGCAAGATCCTCGACTACCCAACTTGCCGATAGCGCTTGGATTGGGCAAGTCTAAAATTTAGGTCATCTCATAGTGGTATGCTTGGGGGAAGTTGGAAATATAGACTCCACTTTCATTCGACTGGCCAATGTCTGCGAACCTCTTGCTCCCCAATGCATACTACTATGATGGTAGACTCAAGTGAATATATTGAACTTACCTCTCAAAACCATCTTCGCTGATGAAACATGATAAAGAAGGATGAATATCAACTAACAGACACCCATCAAATGAAGGCCAGACTATATTACCCACGTCGCTGGTGTTGGTTGACTGCAAACTCCCTCAACGATGTTTGGACATTGATATCGACTTAAGCAGACCGTCTGTATTCAACCACCGCATCATATGCTTCCATGTTAAGCGAAGTTTCTGCAAAACATCTGAAGGAGAGAATCTCTAAGTATTTGTCACAAACAAAATTGAGGAGGAGGAATAATCAATGGGGATTGCCAAAATTTTACATAATTACAACGCGAGGAAGAGAAATTGAATGGGCCCAAACATTGATAAACCCTAAACCAAGTACAAGCTGTGTCATTAAAAATCTGCTGCTTCTCAGTCAACCAAGATTCTAGATTATGATCTATAAATCATGCTTTCTATGGTTGCATGGATACAAATGCCAGACCAACATTCTAGATTTAACAAGTTAAAAAAGCTCACCACAACGCAACTACATACCTCAATTCATGCCAAAACATGCTGGGCAATCTATGCAGAAAAGGTTGAAAAGTTGCAAGAAACTCACATTCTGCACTGAGTTTTCTGGTAGGAACATAGGATTTTCCTGCAGCACTTTTTCTTTCGAATAGCCACCTCTCGAAGCATTCTACACGAAAAAAAAAATAAAAAATAAGGTTCAGAGTAACAAAATTATCAAACTGAACTCAGCAGTATTTTCACTAAATTGATGCAAATCATCTGTATTACCAACAATAAGACGTATATTTCAACCCTTTCAACATAAATTAGTGCCACATTTTCAAACACATAAAGAAATGCATCAATGTTACTCTCCCCCTGTAATGGTGCCAAAGAATAATCAAGTTTTCATGCTAAGTGGGGCTACACTATATATGAAGTTAAGATATCATAAATCATGACATTATTTGTGCCCAAGAAATTTATTCTCTAAGTCATGTGGTAGAATGTCCCATTCAACAGCCAAACAAAAGAGCAATAAAACAAATAAATAAATAAAAATTGATGCTGCATTTTTTTTTAATGCAAATTAAAATTTCATTAATATAATAAGAAATACATCTGAAAAGTACAAATAAACTTATCAAAGTTAAAAATATATAAAATAAATGAAGTTGCTGAATTATATCTCCGAACTTTTTCAACAAAAATAGTGAATAATGGTAACATGCGGTGCGCAATCTGTCTTATAGCGAAAAATTTCATCCATCTGTTATTCAAAGAAAAACTTCGATAAACAAAAACAACCAAACTTCCATAACGGAAGACAACAAAACTTTCATGAAAAAAGACACCAACCTCTAAATTTAGACAACAAACTTTCATTATAAAAATTTAAATTGCATTCAATTTTAATAAAAAAAACTATACCTAAACAAAAATTTCAGATTTGATACCAATTCAAACTCAAAAACAAGAACACGGAAAATTTCAGATTTGAAATTATAAAAACAAAAAAATACGAAAAATTCAAAAACAAATAAAAATTAACCAGATCTATACAGATCTGCGTTTATTGAAACCAAAATCATAAAAACAAAACACAAATAATTTCAGATCTGACACAATAATAAAAAAACGAAAGAAAAAAAAAATTAAATTGATGCCGCATTATATTTATATTGCTTGCGAAACAAATATTTATCTTGATCGGATTCATAAATAAAGTAAATATTTTTTTATACGTATTCAGATATAATTGGTTCAATCCATAATTTTTTCATAAATATAATTTAAATAAAAAGTTTATTTGCATCTTAACTCTTACTTTCAAAAATTAGTTAATGCATCGTTTTGATAGATAAATATTTGCATAAAATTTCACAATGTTTGGGGATTTGAGCATTATTTCAAAATAATAATGTGGCCTATCTGTTATTTCAGAAACAAAGTGGGAGCAAACTCAAAATTACGCAAAAAGTGTTACAGGAACTGCAAAGACGCCTTTCTTTTGCGCCTGTTTCCTTCTTTCACAGGAGCTAACAGATCAAAACCGGTAGAGCTAGGGTTTTGGGTTTTCACTCAGTAATGCCACTGCTTTTAGGGTTTTAATCGTCGATTCGAACCCGTAATCGAACTCAGTACATCGCTTCAACTCAGTTAACGTGTATTAGAAGACTTGCCCCATGTACAGCGGGTCCAGCGATAGCGAGAGCCACGAGGCTGCGCAGAGAAAGATCCCGCCGGCTTCTTCCATGTTATGGGTCAGGAACCTCCGACGGTTTATTGGATCCGGTGCCGGACTTGGATCCGAAGCCCTAATGGGTCTGTTTTGCCTTATTTTCTCGTTTTGCTCTATACTGCACTGCATTTTCATCTGCTGCCATTTCTTGCCATTTTCTCTGTTATTTTGAGTGCCATTGTCATGTGTAGCATAATAGGTTGGGGAGAACAAAATTATAGAGTGATTGCGCAATTCTGATGACGGAATCAATGTGGAAGGCAGTTACAATATTATGATGTTTTAGCTGGCATTACATGAAATAGATACGTTTTTCACTTGTTGAGACCAGAAATTTGATTTTCATTGTATTTGTTTTTTTTTTTTTTTGTTTCCTGTAGAGCTCGAGACAAAAAGGATCTTGCTTGATATTTTCAAAGAGAAGCAACAAAAAAGTGCTGAAGCTGGCACAATACCAAGTTTCTATAAGAAGGTACGAGATGGAATTGTTTTAATTGTTTGCTTATACTGTAAATAAAGGTATGTATTACCCATGGCAATGGGCAGCGGACTGAGTGCAAAGCTGGTTGTTAGACAAATATGAATGTGCTGATGGGAGATTTGTCATTTTCCAGACTTTATTCTTTCAGGGTCTTTTACATTCGTCAAATATGTACTCATTTCCAACACCCCCCACCCCTTCTTTTTTTTTTATTAAAAAAAAAATATTGTGTTTAGAAACCTGAAGAAGGATCTATCAGCCACAGGGTACAAAGATTGGCAAAATATCGGTTCTTGAAGGTAATGCTATCTTGCATGGTGTGTTTGTCCCCAATAACTTTATTTGGCATCTGTCTTCTTGTTGAAATTATCAGCTCAAATTTGCAGAAGCAATCAGATCTTTTGCTTAATGCTGATGATCTGGATGCAATGTGGGTCTGCTTGAGAGAGAATTGTGTTATTGATGATGCCACTGGTGCAGAAAAGGTATATGATAGTTGCTGTACTAATATGTTTCCTTATTATGCAAAATATCAATTATAATATATTGGATTTCATTTTGTTCTGCAAATTTTAGAATATTGTTGCAAGCAATTGCAAAAAACGAAAAAGAAAAGAGCGTAAGCTTAATATTAATAACAGTTGCTTTGATGCAATTTTAGTTTCTGCAGCTTTTTATTTGTTTTCTAACTCTTGTTGTCATTCTTATCTGTGACTTATTCTTAGTTCTATAGGAATTGCAAATTTATGTCATGTGAAGGTTACCCTTTCCCTAAGTTACCTTTTTGATAATACTAGCCCACAGCCTGCAAATTGTGACAACTACTAAGACAAAAGTGTTTACAATGAAAAGTATCTTGAGTACATTTTGTTTTATATTTTTCAGATACCTTTGAGTTAAATATATTGCTTACATTCCTTAAAGCATAGAAGCATCAATTGAACAAATATATTTTGCCTTTGAAAATTCCAGTTCTTGCTAGATATTTACATTAATTCACTTCTTGGAGTTGCAATATTTGGCTTAAAACTCTTTATTTGTTTATTTTATTTAAACTTGTGATGATGCTAATTTGTTTATTATTTCATATTATAGATGAACTATGAAGACTTTTGTCATATAGCCTCAGTATGTACAGAACAAATAGGCCCCAAATGTCGACGATTTTTTAGCCCATCTAATTTCATGAAGTTTGAGAAAGATGAATCTGGAAGGATTGCCATTTTGCCATTTTACCTTTATGTGATGCGCACGGTGAGTATATATAACCTTATGACATGCTCATGTGAACCTTTTCTTTACAGAATTCTTTGGTTTGCTCTGATAATCAGCGTGCATGCAAGTACAAATGATTTATCTTTTTGTCAGGATTCGTTCTTACATTGCTGCTTGTGGTTTGTTGTCATTTTAGGTTTCACTAACACAGGCCAGAATAGATATGAGTGAACTCGATGAGGATTCGGATGGTTTCCTTCAGCCTCATGTACGGTGCCTATGCATCTTTTGCATTTATAGATTCAAATTATATATCCGGTCTTACTTTTGTTAGCTTCTTTCCTTTTTTGATTTTTTGTTTCTTCTAAACATTGCAGCATGTGTTCTTTCGGTGTTAGATTACTTCACCCTCACATGCATATTCATAATCCTTTTGTTCTTCATCAGGAAATGGAGGCCTATATACGAGGTCTTATTCCTAATTTAGCACAGTTGCGTGATATGCCTGCACAATTTGTTCAAATGTACTGCCGCATAGCTTCTCACAAATTCTTTTTCTTCTGTGATCCAAATAGACGAGGTCAGCATGGCTTATTTTAGTTGGAGCAGTAATGCTTTATAATATCATTTCAGTCATTAATTTCTGTTTCTTTAACCCGTTCACTTTTTTGTCATTTCTCTTCCAATGTCCGTGTTAACAGTAATCACCTGTTTCATGGTGCTACTACATTGGAACCTATGGTTTCTCCTGATCTTCTTTACAACGTAAACTGTGATTTTCTTTTCCTAGTAGATGATCTCTTATGGATATTACTGGTTGGTCAGGATAGATAGAGAGTGGTGTTAGATCAAAAGATAGGTAAAATTATGTTGATAGTTGCAGGGTAGTGTATGCTTATACACACCTAACCTGCCTTTGGAAGACAAGTTTGAGGTGGGAGTGCAAGGGGTGAGGAAATGCCTCTTCGACTGTCAGGGAGCTAGAAAAAAACCTTCTTGCTTGCATATAGTTTGATGGTGGAGGAAATGTATGGGATGCCAAATTATACTTCATTGTGTATTTTGGTGCATATTTCATTCATTAGAAACCAAAGGTGCACATAGAATCATTGTTAATGAGAAGAATACCTGCTCCAGGTGGCCTTGAGAATATTTTTTATTCCCATCTGTGGGAAGTAAAATATCTGATGCTTGAAATCTGGTTTTGCTTGCAGGGAAGGCCTGCATAAAGAAGGTGCTTCTTAGTAATTGTCTTCAGGAACTAATGGAATTACACCAGGTAAATTGTGCTTGAAGAGTCTTGTTAATGAGCGAATTATCCATCGAAGTCAATTGTCAAATGTTATATGTGGCATAAAAATCTTTTACTAGAATCCTGTTTTATCCTGTTTCTTTTATTTTGTGCTGATGTAAATTCAAATAAGATATCTGAGAATTCTACAGTCATTTAGGACTCAAGGTTCTATTGGATTTCAAAATGTAAACTTTGTCAATGGAAGGGTGATGACCATAAGAAGAAGCAATTATTTTCATGGGACAATTACTTCTTGCATATATTATAAAAGACTGGACTTTTGACATCAGCTGGATTCTAGTAAATTCTATTGCTGAATCAGAATGCATGTTTTAATTGATGGCATGCAGTGCACTGTAATCTTTTTTCTACTTTCTTTAATTAATCAAGAAATAAAAAGCTCTGGCAGTTTGTCCTTAGTGAAGAGCTTTTAAAGATTTTAATCTCTAGCCACATTTTCATTATTGTTTTACTTCAGGAAAGCGAGGAAGAAGTTACTGACACTGAACAAGCTGAAAATTGGTTTTCTTTGACCTCTGCACAGCGGATATGTGGTGAGTTTACTTGCTACAGGATAAAATATATGTCTGCCCCTGGTTTGTGATTTTTTTAGTTGCCATCTCCTCTCCAGCTCCTCCTCTCCAACTTCAGTGAATACTTCTTTTACTGCTTGTGTATATTATATCAATTGGCTGCACCCTTATTTTTTTGGAAGTAGAAAAAGAGTATGATGCATTGAAAATTTCCTGATAGGGGTATGAAACTGTTGGTTTGTTGAGTATGCATTTAAGAAAAAAGATGATGTGCGGGGGAGGGGGGGGGGGGGGGGGGGGAGACCATGGCAAACGGAAAGCGGAGTAAATGGTGACCTTTTTGGGCTGTTCATCTGTGAAGTTGTTCTATTAGCTAGAGCAACTGAATGTGATTTGTGAAGCTTCAACTTGATGATCTAAGCTTCCAGGAAACATTGCAATTTGATTGAATAGTGTAGAAGTTTCCATAACCTCTAATCTACTAATCTACTAATCTTCATTTTTTTTGTAGATATGTTTCTTGCCCTTGATAAAGATATGAATGGGACATTGAGCAAGCAAGAACTTCAAGAATATGCAGATGGGACACTTACTGAAATCTTCATTGAGAGAGGTATGATTTAAAAGTTATTCTAAATTACATATTCTTAAAATTATTTTATGATATATTTGTCCCTTGTGGATCACAAGTCTTTCTAAACACTTGAGAATGTGATTTGCTACAGCATTCATGGACAGTATTAGCGCTGTAGTTTGTTGCAAACTTGCTTATAATCTGTCACTCCCAATTTCATTTATTGTCTCCCTTGGTAGAGACATCAATGGACAAACTATTCTTCTCATGCACTATATAATGGAGAATTAAGGCTAGCAAGGAGATTAGAACTATAATTTTCTTTGAAAAAAGGAACTTCTAACATTGTTTACTTCTTTCTAATATCTAAGCTTTCTTTCACAATCAGAACTGTAACCATCCATAGAGAGATAATTTCTGTATAATAAGATAACTGCTCAATAATTTCCATTAGGTAAATAGTAAAAATTGTGGTAGATTGTAAAGGCATATATACTGTTTGCTACAGTATTCAATTAAACATTTATTCTTTTACCATTGTGGTCAAGGTGTTTTGATCGATGCTCTAGGTTCAAGGCCACATGTTGTTTCAGTGTGTCTTTTGGGTAAAGTTTTTGAGGTTCTGTATTGTCAAAGTAGCTCATTTGAAAATCATTACATGCTGCTACCTTTAAATTTTGTAGGCAGCCTAGAAGTGGTGCACAAGTTCTTCTCATACTAGTTCTCTTTTTAAAAATTATAACTTGAAATGTTCAGTTATATTTGTTGTCCACACATGTCTTCTAGTAAATTTCAGTATCAGTTGTTTTCCTGTATGTTTGTTGGAGTTTTCTAAGATGAGGTGGTGCCTTCCTCATAATAACATATATTTTCCTCGTAGTTTTTGATGAACATGTCCGGCGTGGCAAAAGTGGAGGAGGAAATGCTCGGGAGATGGATTTTGAAAGTTTTCTTGACTTTGTTCTGGCCTTAGAGAACAAGGATACTCCAGAAGGTTTAACATATTTATTCCGTTGTCTTGATCTTCATGGACGAGGATTCCTAACAACAGCTGATATCCACTCACTTTTCAGGTTGTAATGTGTTTGAAGTTTTAATATTTAAATCAGCCTTTCTTGAATTATTTTTCAATTTTTATTTGCTGTAGTTTCTACTTTCAAATTTAAAAAAACTTAGCCTTTTCATTCCGAGCCATTTAGAGAAGTTAAAAAGTCTGTGGAAGTAAAGAAGGGGAGCATTTGAAAGCTGAGATGCTACCTGATAGAGAATCTTCCTAGAGAAAAACTCTGTAGTTTCCTGCTTGTAGTACTTGAGCAAGTTCTGCGAGTCTCATATCTTCAGAGACAGGAACTTGTCCATCGCTAGGCATTATTAAAAAAGATTTATAATGAATGTTTGACTTTGTCTTGCATTTTTTTTTTCTGTATTTAGTGTAAATGCTCACCTGAAGAAGTTTTGCCTTGTTTAACAGAGATGTGCACCAGAAATGGATAGAAGGCGGAAACTATGAGTTGTGTATTGAGGATGTTAGGGATGAAATCTGGGATATGGTTAAGCCGGGTGATCCACTCAAGATTACCCTCGCTGATCTCTTAGCTTGTAAACAGGGTGGGACTGTGGCCAGCATGCTTATTGATGTGCGTGGATTCTGGGCCCATGACAATAGAGAAAACCTACTTCAAGAAGAGGAAGAACCAGAAGAAGAATGACTGCTGTATGCTATCAGAGGATGTATTATTTGATTTGGCATGTCCACTGTATCTTAATAGATAATAAGTTTGTAGAGAGCTGTAACATCTGATGATAAATCTCTTGTTATAATGTGATTGTAAAAAAATGTAGCAATTGATGATAAATCTCTTCTTATAAACCTGTTTTCGAGTTGGTATTAATTTCTATATTTTCAGTAAAATAACCTTTGGCAAGATATTTAAAGCAATGCACAGGTTCATTGATACTGGCTTTTGCAAGTGTCTGACGGCTTACTCCTGTGGTACTGACGTGACAGTTGCGTTCATTCTCTTCTGTATTGGAATATTAAAATAATAAATAAAAGATGAAGAAAATCGAACCGTCATTCAAAGGAAAAGATAGACTGTAAACTTGCAAGACAATGTGTAAGTAATGAGAATAATTTAGGAAAAAACTTGAGATGCTATTAATCTTGTGTTTTTGGAAGTCCTGGTCTTTCTATTTTTAAGTAAGACAGATGAGTAAACAAACTGATACAAGTACAGATTGGATTTAATCCACCAAATGTACCAAGTTTGCTGAGGATATCAATGTCAATATTCATAAACAAGGAAGACATTTTATGAGAAACCAACGTGATACAATCCTCTTTTAGCAGCAATCTGTGATCTTTCATGAGCAGACAGAATGAAAGTTGCCACAACCATCTTGACAAAACCCAATATTCACAGCCGTGGCATCCCACTCCTGTTGTTAGAGGTTTGCACTGCACCTTCATCAATAGCTTGGCAGCTGCGGGCGCTGCTCTTATTCCATCAGTAGGTGTGTCAAAAGAAAGAATTTTCATTACCCAGCCCAATGTCCAAGGCACATTCCAAGATTGTGAAAGTGGTGCAACACTCATTGGGGACAATGGAATTTACAAGATGAACATGCATCCAAGAGAAAGGATAGAGATCATAGGATATACGCCATATCATTATCGTCAAACAGTCTTTCACTTGTATTATGCCAGGCTATGGACTGAAGTTTCTAACACCAGAAAGTAGAACGAGATGCTGTTGGTCCTGCACAGCCTGCATTCCCTTGCTGGGTTTCTTGCATATTCTCATGCATTTTTAAGAAGTCAAAATGATTGTTCTTGTACAGACCAGCAAGATCCTCGACTACCCAACTTGCAAATAGAGCTTGGATTGGGCAAGTCTAAAATTTAAGTCATCTCATAATGGTATGCTTGGGAGAAGTTGCAATATAGTCTCCACTTTCATTCGACTGGCCAATGTCCTTTAGTTGCTATTCATCAATTTGCATCATGTTTCATTTGAAAGGATTGTATTGAGAAGTAAGTTCAATACATTTACTTGAGTCTACCATCATAGCAGTATGCATTGGGGAGCAACATCTCAAAACCATCTTCGCTGATGAAACATGATACAGAAGGATGAATATCAACTAACAGACACCCATCAAATGAAGGCCAGACTATATTACCCGAGTTGCTGGTGTTGGTTGACTGCAAATTCCCTTAACGATGTTTGAACATTGATATCGACTTAAGCAGACCATTTGTATTCAACCACCGCATCATATGTTTCCATGTTAAGCGAAGTTTCTGCAAAACATCTGAAGGAGAGAATCTCTAAGTATTTGTCACAAACAAAATTGAGGAGGAGGAATAATCAATGGGGATTGCCAAAATTTTACATAATTACAACATGAGGAAGAGAAATTGAATGGGTCCAAACATTGATAAACCCTAAACCAAGTACAAGCTGTGTCATTAAATCTGCTGCTTCTCAGTCAACCAAGATTCTAGATTATGATCTATAAATCATGCTTTCTATGGTTGCATGGATACAAATGCCAGACCAACATTCTAGATTTAATAAGTTAAAAAAGCTCACCACAATGCAACTACATACCTCAATTCATGCCAAAATATGCTGGTCCATCTATGCAGAAAAGGTTGCAAAGTTGCAAGAAAGTCACATTCTGCACTGAGTTTTCTGGTAGAAACATGGGATTTTCCTTCAAGGCTTGCAATGAAAAGTGAGGAGGCCACATGAACAATAATAGATGGATCTGGATCCTCGAGTAAAGCCTGCAGCTCCCTCTTAATCCATGGTTCTATTCTCTGCAGCACTTTTTCTTTCGAATAGCCGCCTCTCGATGCATTCTACACGAAGAAGAAGAAGAAGAAGAAGAAGAAAACAAAAAAAAAGGTTTCAGAGTAACAATATTATCAAACTGAACTCAGCAGTATTTTCACTGAATTGATACAAATCATCTGTAATACCAACAATAAGAAGTATATTTCAACCCTTTCAACATAAATTTGTGCCACATTTTCAAACACATAAAGAAATGCATCAATGTTACTCTCCCTATAAGGGAAAAGAACCCCTGTAGGGCCTAGTATTACCAAATACACAAGCAATAACAACTGATTTTAACTGCAGAAGCAAAAGTGTCGAGATTTTTAATCAGGGTTTTGATGTTTGTGGACGTGTGCAATCTTTCATAAAGACAAAAATCAACCGTCTGCACTGTTTCAAAAATGTTTTGCAGGCACAAAGATTTAGAACTAAGAAGTACACCACCTGCTCGAGACAATTCATGGGAGATAAAGGAACAGCTTGCAAGCCTCTCTTGTACACACTGCACATGGTCGAAAACCATAAATTTTAGCTGCCAACAACACGCCACTGATTTGAATCGTGAAACTTTTATGCAAATTACCTAGCACGCCACTGAAGCTTCCTTGCTTCAATAACATGATCAGGAACAGACCCCGGCCACCCAAATGTTCGCCGCCACGGCAGTGGCCTACTTCTTCGTACCGGTGACCTACTTCTACGTATCAGTCTGAAATTTTTTCAAAAGAATTGAACTTTTAAAATCCACAAAGTAGAAAAATAACATAATTACTTAAATAAGCGAAATAGAATTCATACTCACCGGCGAGGAAATGTGGAGCTGAACTGAGGTGCATGAATAGCGCTTTCACCCTTCTCGAGAGCCGGTAATTTCTCTGTGAGGAATTTCCGGGATGAGAAACTGATCTTGTAGAACAATGAATCGAAGGTAGCATTGCAGAGAGGACACCTGCGATTCAAATCGCTCCACTTGTGAATGCAGCCATAACAGTAAGCGTGGAGGCAACCAGTGATCACCGCAACTCTGCGGTGGTCGACGACATCTTTTAAACATATTGGACAAGTTTGCCCTCGGATCGCCGGCGAAATTACCCTCAGTAGAAAATTCTCGCGATTAAAGCCGTGCTTTTTCGAAGTTCGTGAAGAAGACGAATCCATAGACAGAGCAAATGAATCAGAACGGTGTCGCAGTGGAGAAAATCGGAGAGCTGTTCTAAAGGCGATTGTTTCGTATATGGCGAAGACCACAGCCGTTTTGATTTTATATTTTTCTGTCTGTCTAATCAAAATAAATAATCCTCTCATAATATCTGTTATTTTATTATTTTTATTAAAATTAAAAATATTAATTAAATTTAAATTTAACATAAAATTAAAAAATTTAATTTATAAATTTAAATTTAATTCATCCGTTGTAACAAAAATTAAATTAAATTAAATTAAAAATTTAAAAATAATATATAAATAAAATTTAAATTTCAGTTAATAATTTAAAAAGACTTTAGCTTTTTAAAGTTGGAGAGAGAGAGAGAAAGAAATAGAAGAAAAGAGAGGTTCACTAAACTGAATTTAAAAATCGGAGAGAGATTACTTTCTTTCTGATTCAAATTTTGGCTGCTGATAATCAAAAATCAGTTTCAGACATAACCCTCGAAGAAAGTTGTTAGCTTTATATCTAAATTTTCACTACTCATTCTACTCTCTGTCTCAAAAAATGGAAATTTCTAAAGACCAAATCTCCACTCTCCTCGATAACGAGCTCTACACTTCTGCTCAAATGCTTGTAAGTTTTGTTTCCTTTTCAATTTTGTTAATCATCCTTTAGTCGTAGTACTTCTTGTTCCATCTGATTTTAAATTATGCATTTCAAATTCTCTCTTTTCTTACCTATAAACAGGGTTGCTTTCTTGTTTCATCGTCTTCTGTTAATCCAGAGACCAGCCCTCTTCTCAAGGCCGAAAATTTGGTTAATCAAATTCCTTTATTTCTTTTTTTTTTTTCTATAAATTTGTCTCCTTTTTTGTGTTCGTTAGTTGATTTTTATTGTGCTGTTACAGATTTTTCTTGGAGATGCATTGTTTCGGGATAGGGAGTTTCGCAGAGCAATTGTGAGTGTTCCCAATCGCGATTTATGTGTTTTCTTTGCTTTGAATATGGATTAATGAATGGCTTTTGATGAATCTGTTGTTGGCAGCAAACTTATAAGCAGGCTTTGCAGTACTATAAGATCAACTCCAAACAAAATTCAGCATCTACCAGGAGTTCATTATCAACCAGGTCTTCTTCCCCGAATTCTTTTCACATTTCGCCAGTTAATGAAAATGAGGTAGTTCATTTGTTTTGTTTGATTGTAGCTCTATTTGTCTTCGTAAGTTGAACATTTATTGATAGTGGCATCGCATGCTTGATTTTGAATATTTTGTCGCAGGTGAAGTTCAAGATTGCATCTTGTCATTCTGCCCTCAATGAAACTAGAGCGGCACTTGTGGAGGTTTTGCCTCTCTTGTCTTTGCTTGCTATAGAATTCTTTTTCGTTGCCCTTTTAGACATTTTAGTTGTATTTCTAAGCCAGTTATTCTGTGAGTGCAGATGGAGGCAATTCCTGGTAAAGCAAGAACTTTGCAAATGAGCCTACTAATGGCAAAGATTTATCGAAACTCTAAACATAATCGCTATGCTATTGCTTGTTACAAAGAGTCTCTAAGGTCGGTTGTCTTATGCTTCTCAACATGTTAATAAAAAGGAGATGCTTTATTGTATTTTCTCCTTGAATGTATTATTGCACTATGCATAGTCATAGACACACACATACTGATCTCATTAACATTGTGGAATGCTGTCCATGAGCTCTTTGTGTTGTATCCAAATATGTTGAAACATGTAAGTTACTTTTCCTACATCACGATCTTCCTGTGGAGATTCCTGCATACTTATAGATAATAGTATGATTGAGCATAAATTATAACTTTTTTAAAAAACGTGTTGCCTTGGGAACATGCAATGGTCCCATTCTCATTTTCTTATTTCTTCTGTCTAACTAGGCTGCATCTCTTCTTCTCATTCAAATAAATTTTAAATTCTATTATGAACTTATGGTCATCTTTTAAAAATGGTGCCATATTTATCTCGATATAGTACATACCTTGACCAGTGAATGTATGAAGTTGCTATTAACTGTCTTTACCATGCAGTTTCCTGCTTTTAAGTGTGCGCTCGTTCATGTACTATTGGCAATTCTCAAAAAATAAAATAAAAAAATCAAATTATAAACATAATTTGTTATATTTTCTTTTTGAATTGTATTTCCTCTCTCTCACACATGCTATATCTCTGCAGGCATTGCCCTTATGTCATAGAGGCCATCATAGCTTTAGCCGAACTGGGAGTTTCTGCCAAGGATATTATTTCATTTTCTTCGCAGGTTTGTTGATGGAAGTTTCAAGCCATCTTCAGACAAAAATACGAGAATCATGCTTTACTTCTCTCCTTAGTTTCTTATTCTATCTTGATGAATAGAAATATTGTTGCTTATGTGAGCAAGAAAAGGTTTCATTGAGGCGGTAATTTCCAACCGTGCTTTATCCATGAGAATCATTACGTGGACTATTGAGACTTAGCAGAGCAGAGTTTGACTTGTTCTGCACATGTCAAATTTCAAGTTCTATTCAACTTGACCTAATGGGATTATTAGAACATATTAGGAATTCCTTATGCATAGTGCTAGAAGTCATTTAATTGAAGATGGTGAAGGTAACATAACTAAAGTAGTAGTATGGTTTTCCATGAAACTGATGCGGCTCTATTAGGTTAGGGTAATTTATGTCAAATTGATGGATACTGAAAGCATGAGTGTATGATTTAGCAATTGATTTGTGGCATTCTGCCATTGTCACAGTTTTGTTTCACTGTTAGTGATGCAATGTTCAGCAGATTTGTTGACCGCATGGGAGAATAACATGTTTGCAAATATTATTAGCTTGAACCTTCATTTTCCATCTAATTGTGAATAGCTTTGGGTTATTTCCATCTGATTTTAAGGCCTTTTGTCCTACAATTGCAGGCTTCAAATAGAAATGGGAGGGCACCATTTGATCATGTTGATTCAAGTCGTTGGCTTCAAGTGAGTAAAAAATGTTGGAATATCCATTAAAACCACATATTGTTTCAGATTCCTTCTTTGTCTTTATTGTTTCTGACAAAATATTTTTTATTTTTAATTCTGATGAGTAGATCTTATTGTTTGAAATCCAAATATAACTTTTTAATCCTGTGGTAGAAAAAAAAATTGTATGCAACCACGAATTGAACAAAAATTGTTTCAATTTACTGGTTGGAACTCCTTGGAGAATGCTTTGGTGAATTGCTCATCATGGAATTGGAGGCAAATCTTGGCCTGTGAACTATTCAATAGCCTATATGTCACATCTACAACTCCTCATATATCCAATTTAGGCTCATATTGCTGCCTTATCATTGTTTATTTCTTTGCAGCGGTATGTGGAGGCGCAGTGTTGCATTGCTTCAAATGATTACAAAGGTGAACCTTCATTATATTCTAAATTTATATTGATGTATGTATTAGCATGGAAAAGTTAAGTGTTCACCCTTGGGTTTCTATATGTTCCTCTTGAGCGGATGCCTTTGTGGGCATGGCCATTGATTTCAGTATTTTGTTTTATGGCTTAGGTTCTTGTTTAGTTGCTGTTGACTTGCTATTTTATTTCCGTTGGTTTCTTTCTTAGATAGGGTGTTTATGTTATTTCAGTTTTATGAGAAACCTAAAATATAGGTTTCCTATTCTTGTAAGAAGACTAGTCCAATTTAAAGGACTGAATGAATTATAAAACCCTAAGCCGGATTTTATCAAAACCTGCAGAGATCTGTAGCTCTCTCTTAATGAGGTCCAAGGTTTCAAGCTCCCTTTGATGAACTTAAGAAATCAATCAAAACAGGTCATTAGAAGAATCAGAACACAGGGAAGGGGAAATCAATTGTTTTGGATTTTCCAATTAATCACCCCATGACTCAATCCTTGACTTTGTAATATTCTCATCAACGATTAAACCCTTAACTTCTATCTGCTATTTATGATCACAGAACAGTAGCTAAAAACAAACCTAATATAAGCAGAGATGTGTAGATCATACTGATCATACTTATGTCGCGGATGACATGGTTGTTTTGCTTTACAATTTCTTGTTCTGATCTGTAGCAGCATGCTAATTTCAATCATGCGATGGTTCTGTGCATATGGATCAGATATATTAAGTGTCCTTGGAAAGTTTATCCAGTTGCCTGACTTTGTGATGATGCTCAGCTTTAAATGTTGATCTCCTCAGATTCCCATGATATTTTAAACACATTACAGTTGATTATGATTGCTTGTTTTCATGTATTCTGAATGGAAATATCTATTGCTGGTAAGCTGGTTTATGAAAATTTAATAGTAAACATATATTATTAAGGTTAAATAATTCTCTGTCTTTTATAAATCTTCCTAATATGAATTGTCTCTCTCTCACTGCCCCCTCTTGGCAGGTGGTTTGGAACTCTTTGGAGAACTTCTACAACATTTTCCAAATAATTTACATTTATTACTTGAGATCGCTAAGGTTAGGAATGCTGTTGTATTTTGCATCCCAGGTGATTAAAATTATCTTAATATTTTTGAATAAGACATAACTTAATATTGTGAAGGTTGAAGCCATCATTGGAAAAAACGATGAGGCCATAATGAATTTTGAAAAGGTATCAGAACTTCTGTTTGTTATATTGATGCAGTGGATAAACTTCATGGGACGAGCATATTAACATTTACAATCTGCAGGTTCGATCACTTGATCCATATGTTGTAACTTATATGGACGAGTATGCGATGCTTCTAAAAATAAAGTCCGATTACTCAAAGCTGAATAAGTTGGTACATGATTTGCTGAGTATTGATCCTACTAGGCCAGAAGTTTTCGTGGCCTTGTCTGTCCTGTGGGAAAGGAAAGATGAAAGGGGAGCATTGTCTTATGCTGAGAAGGTCAGATTGTTATTAGTAGCATGGATCTTGTTCTTTATACTTATAATCTCACTCCAAATATTTTGCAACCAGAGCATCCGAATTGATGAGAGGCACGTTCCAGGATATATAATGAAGGTATTTAAATGATTTTTCTCTGACAGAACAAAGGTTATTATAGTCAAATGCTTCTCTAGATTGTTTTGCAACTTTCTATTGATATCACCCTCATCTGAGTTAAATTCTCTGCAATCTTAATGCACACAATCTTTTACATGCATTCAGGGTAATCTGCTATTGTCATTGAAGCGGCCAGAAGCAGCTGTAATTGCTTTCAGGGGAGCTCAAGAACTGAGACCTGATCTTCGTTCATATCAAGGTGCAATGAGTGTAGATGATCTGAGTTATTTATAGAGTTAGCATGCGTGTTTGATCCATTAGTATAATGAAAGAAATGATGCAATGGAAAACAATCCTTAGAATAATGGGATTGGATTACAATTTCAGGTCTTGTTCATTCTTATTTGGCATTTTCCAAAATCAAAGAGGCATTGCATGCTTCCAGGGAGGCAATGAAGGCTATGCCTCAATCTGCAAGGGCTTTAAAATTAGTTGGGGATGTACATGCTAGTAACCCTGCTGGGAGAGAGAAGGTACATCTGGATCAAATGGTTCTAGCATCTATTTTCCTTACCCTTTTTCTGTTTGAGGTCATTCTGTATCATTTCCTGACATTCTAAACATTTATTTGTTACAAAGATATCTTAACCTAGTCTGGAAACAGGCAAAGAAGTTCTATGAGTCAGCACTGCGGCTGGAACCTGGTTATCTTGGCGCTGCTTTAGCCTTGGCCGAGTTACATGTAATTGAGGGCCGAAATGGAGATGCTGTATCTCTTCTTGAGCGGTATCTCAAGGATTGGGCTGATGACTCTCTTCATGTCAAACTGGCTCAAGTATTTGCTGCAACTAATATGCTGCAAGAAGCATTGTCACATTATCAGTCTGCATTAAGGTTAAACTCATTAAGAAAAGCTATGATTTCTTGAATTCTAGATTGCAATAGAGCATAGGCCTTTTGCTTGAACATTTGTAAGATGCTTTATTTACTCTCTTGGAGACCCTAGTTGTTTTTTTGCCTTCACTTTTGACATGTACTTTGGATTGCAGAATAAACCCACAGAATGAAGCTGCAAAGAAAGGGCTAGAACGCTTGGAAAAACAGATGAAGGTTTGTTTTATGCTTGTATCCTTCTAGTCACGTCACCAGTCCATAATGGTATGGGGAAAATGTTTGGTATTTATCTAATTGTTGGCTTGTTTTGTAGGGGGTGGATCCAGATGCGCCTGAAGAGGATGAAGAAAATGAGGTAGAGGATGCTGATGCAGATCAAGAAGAGACTGACCTTTTGTGAGAGTAAAGCCAAAAGGTCTTGGAAGTTGAGGTTTGATGAGTAATTAGATCATTGCAATTGTAAATTAGAGAAAATAATTTGCTGCCAACAAAACTGGCAACCTCTAAAAACTTGGAGAATTCAATTGAGAAAATATAAATTGGTGCAGGATTTTTGAGATGGCCGGTTTCAATTTTTAAGAGTTAAAAAAAATGCGTGTTGAAAGGAAACAAATATTTATCTACTAGAAGTCTTTCTTGTATCCTTGAAATTGTAACTGCGGAGGGTACCATGAGTATCCAATGAAGCATAAAGCTCATTTGGATAATGTAAAAATCAGACATGTTTGTTGTTTGTATTTTACTATTTTTCAATTGTTACTTTTCAGTGAAATGTGCATTAGTCAAAAGAAGCAGCATCTTGTACTTGAAATGTGTTTCTTGGAGAGCTGGTATGTTTACTGAAATATCTGCTGCAACAGTTAGAGGATGATGCTTGTTGAAATCAATTGGAAAAAAATACTGTCCAGGATATTAATACTGGAAACTGCCTTTATTCAGATTTTGAGAATATAAGAAGCATTCACCAAGCGAACAAACATAAAGATATAACATCAGGTTCACTTATATACATGACAATATAGGAAAAAGATTCCATCACATATACAAATTCGTGGCTTGTATCAAAATGACAGCTTTAAAGTGTTCGACAGTTGAAATATATTCAGACAGCTAGTCATTTATTAGTTCTTGCATATTCCTTTAAATTCCCTGCTTCCTTTTTCCCATGCTAGACATTGAATGGTTTTCTGGGGGTGGGAACGCGATTTTCCAATGATTGCAATCTTTGTTTGAGATGAAAAACTTCAACCTGCAAAGCAACATTATTAATTGCTGCATAAGTTAAAACTATACTGAAAGAGGATACAATCATCACTATCAAAACAGCCTATTGACTAGTAGTCTCAAGGTGCTACATATGTCATTGGCATATTCCAATTGCCAAGGGTTGTATCAAAGATTAAAAAGAATAGCATACGTATGCTAGAGATAATATATTGGTTAGTTAAACCTCCATTAAAGATGGTACCAGGGGAACTCAGGGCACAAACTCTTTCGAGAAACTTGAATAAGAGGATCAATTCTCAATAGAGTGCTTCAACCATAGAATAATTCCACATATGATTGTTAAATTGTTGTGCGTGTGCATAGGGACTTAAATAAGATGAAGAAATCTGTCAGAGAAGACCATTCTCCTATATCTCTTCCCCATGGTATTGGTCTGGATTCATCATTACCTGTAGTTGGAATGCTCTTGCCCTTTCCCCCGTGAGAACTCCCCTAGTAGAATGTAGCTCCTACAAGATCATGAGATCAGTCGAAGGAGAAAAAAAGACAAAATAAAACGAATTGCTCACAGGAAACTGCATCGATGCAAAATACCTTCTGCGTATCATCCAAAACTGCCTTGAGGAATGCCACATCATGCTCAAGCCTTACATTGTCGGAATGGACAATATTTGATAAGCTGTTGGCCTCTTCTTGAGCTAACTCCACACCAGCCAGCTTCTCTTTTAACATTTCCACCTCCCTCAGGGCGTCTGCCAATTTTTTCTCCATCTCTTGTTTACTCTTCTGAACAGACGAGAGATTTTTCTCTGCAGCTTCTCGACTAGCCAATGCAGCTGCCAGTTGCCCTTCTAGAACTCCATTCTTTCTTATTAGTGCAGCTATTTTAGTTTCATACAACTGATATAGACTTGAATGAGTCCCTCCAGTCATTCCATCAGTTTCTGGTGCTGATACATCATCATTATCAACTGGATGGTTCCCAATTCCCTGGTTCTGGGAGTTCGAATTTTCAGATTCAAATGCAAAAGAAGTGTCCTCTGCAATTATTTTGCCTATAGAAATGTTATTCTGAATCAACAAATCAGATGGATTCATGCGGTGTTCAATTGCCTGAAATCAAAATCAGACACGTTATTAGTAAAAATAAGCATCTACTACTACGAATTTATTTTCTAAAGGGAGGTTAAAAATGCAATTTCTGAGTGACTTCTTTTCTTTTCTTTTCTTTTCTTTTCTTTTTTCCACACAGTAGCAATAACCATGCTAAATAGATAAGAGTAAATAAATTGTATGGTAATGATGGCTGACATATTTAAACTAGTCCAATAATAGGGTGGGCATAGAAGTTCATAAAAGAATTTAAGTAATCCTTCATTTGAATTTAAAATTTAAACTGTGCAACTCCAAATGGCAAAAATCTGACTTGAGGGTTCATGCTTTTCTCTAGCCACACATTCTAACGATAATCTCTTGATTTCTATTATAAAACCAGGCAAATTGCATTTAAATAAATTCAAAACTAAGCTTAAGATAGTATGCTTGATTCCAAATAAGTGTATGGAACAAACAAAGAACAGACAAGTAAAATAGTGAAAACTGCCATCAGCTTACTACTGATGAAAAGGTTCCATCTTCTGTATTCTTTGCTGTCTTAATAAGTGTGCTATGCTCTTCCTCATGGAATTGTTTGCGCAGTGAGACGGTGCCAGCAGCAGTATTTGGATTGACAAGTGTTTCCGATAAAGATTTTCTACCAGAACCATGCTGCTCAACTGCAGATGCCAAATTTTGCATTGCAAGGGAGTTAACTGAACGCTGGGAAGAGCCACTATTAAGTTGTGCAGCAAACTCTGCAGATGATGAACGCTTTCCAAACAACGAATGTCTGGGACCTTTACTAGCAGCAGGTTGCCTACTTAGAGATGATTCGTGCCTATCCATGCCCATAACTTCAACCTGCAATTCAACATTAGCAGTTTAGGAATATAACTCTGCTGTATAAATGTGATTTCAGTCTCTGACCTGATTTGATTGTTCCTTTTTGCATCCTCCAAATGCAACAAGAAAGTCCTTTTCTTTGTGCTGCACAAGCACCATGCTAAATCCCTGGGAGTGAAAAGAATGTTTAAGACAGATATGCATTATAGTAGATAAAAATGTGTGGTTCATTTGTATCAACAATAAGAACATCATGGCATACTTAACTATACTTTTTAAGAGGCCACAAAACCTATACATTCTGCAGCATCATCAATAAAAGATTTTAAGTTTAATTATAGCATTCTTTATTAACACTAATAAAATAACCACCTCAAGGGAAATTAAAAGATGAAATAATTTTTTTAATACACTACCGGGGCTAGAAAAATGAAATTTGTAATATTTTGTATGGTAAAATTTCACAATAAGTCTGCATAAATAGGCTCTTTATGAAAAAGTTGCTTGCAGCATAAAATCATGTTTAAATCAACAAAACCATTCAGATCAAACAAGTTCCCTGTATAAGATGCAATTTAATAATATGCGTGCATCATTTGTTACTCTGGAAATTAGTCTCCTCACTTATTCTACCACAAATGCGGGGGGTAATAGCAACAATGCTCACCTTATTGATAGTAATTGAAGATGGAGATGCTGCAAAGGCCACATACCACTCCATTTTCAGAATATCAAAAATCAAAGTTTCTGAGTGTCCTGTAGGAATAATGAATAAAGTTTGAACAGGATGTGGCAGTTTGGGAAAGTGACAACATAATAAGGAGTATATAGATAATGTGTCCATGAATTAATAATGAGAAAGTTAAAAATCTCAAAGGCATGTAGAAGGTCTCAAATCCCTAAGATAGATTGCAGCTAAAGGGTAATAGAGTAAAAGCCAGCAATTACTTATGCATCAACTTGAACCTGACAAAGAAAATAACATAAAATAAGAGAAAAAGGCCAAAGAATCATCTTTTTCTTTCAGGTAACTTGCAACTTATCAAAAACAAGTAAAGAAGTTCAAAGCATATGAATCTTAGATCATGCAGCGTACTTTTTTTCTTGCTACCACCCCCTGCTATGTACCATTTAGTTCCACATAAAACTCCGCAGCAACCAGCCCTAGGAGAAGGATGGAAACCTCGTATCTTTATCCTTGACCATGCCATCTAAGGAAATAAAATAAGTTGATAAATGAAAAAATTGCAACAGCTTCAGTGAAGTTCATATTAATAGAGACAGAAGATAACCAAATATGTCAATATCTAGAATGAATTTTATGCACCGTTTCGAAGTCAAGTGAATACAAGTCATTCAAAGTCCGAGACTTTGAAGTCCCTCCAAATAGAAGTAGCATTTTATCATCATAAAGAGCAGCAACGTGGTTGGATCTTGGAGATGGTCCTGTCCCTCTGCATGTACAAATTAATACTGACTGAAAATTAAGGCACATCATTATCATTTAAAGATCAGAGTTCAAAGTGCAAAAAATCATCTTACGTGCAATTTAAAGGGAGCCATGTCAATGACTTCAGATCAAACATATGTAGATCATTTAGTTTTCTCCTTTTAGCATCTTCACCTCCAAATAAAATCAAAACAGAGCTTGCCCTGACTACTGTATGACCACTACGAGCAACCTGTAATAAATAAATAATTTCTCATAGGAAGAATGCATCCATTTAGAAAGTCCAACAGTCCACACACTATGCTCAGAGTTTCATGCAGAATTATGAGACATGTAATTTTAAGAAATGAGCAAGGGAATGATTTGATAATAACTACAAAAAGTTCCAAGTGATAAATTTTTTGCTAAAAACACGGAATATAAAATGTTACAGCAATATCAGATATGTAATTTGCATTACCGGCACATCTCCCTTTGCTTCCAAAAGAGACCAACACTCTGTTTCTGTGTCAAATGCCCACACTGAAAAGCCAGAAAGAGAATCCAAGTAATTCAAAATCATCTAGGAAAGCCAAGCAATAGAGTGCAAACGTGACTAACTGTTGGATTTTCTAGTTAGGATTGAGATCTTTGATTTTCTTTGTTAAAATTTATATTTCCTAGTTATATTATAATTCTATTCTATATTCCTAGTTAGAATTTATCTTTAAAGTTCCTAATTAGTTTTTTATCTTTCTTATTAAAATAGGACTAATTCTTTTTATTTTCTCTATAAATAGCTTGTACATTCGTAGAATTTTTAAGATGATAAAATTAATAAAATTTTTATTCTCAAAAATCTTCACAAACCCATAGATCCAACCTGAAATTCTGTCACTTGCAGGATCAGTTTTTCCTCCGATTAGAAGTACCTTCTTTCCCCATGCGACCTATGCAAGGCATTGCAAAAGAAAGTTAAGTGAAATCGGTACCAGAAGTGCTGACCATCTAGTATAATTACAAATACTCGACTGATCTAAAACAGCATAGAGAAACACATAGAATATAATTTTTTTCCTCCAATATCGATGTCATTCACAAATTTAATGTTTTGGCAATGTCTTCTTAAGAACTGAGAAGTACATTGTTCATTTTATTCTTTTCTAGCCCAATCCATTACAAATTGTCATCTTGAATTGGAAATCACACTACATTGAACAATACAAGGGAGATATTGTAGGCAAGCATTGAAGAACATTATGCAAAGTAATGATGTCAACAAGTTGCTGGAGACATGTTATGTGACAATACCAGACTGTGGCCCTTGCAAGCGGGGATCTTTAGTGGAAGACTGCTTGGTGACAAGTATAGCTTAGATGCAATTGTCGTCCAGGTAAATTGGTCAAAATTAAGAACCTGAACAGAGAAATAGAAACAGTAATAAAGATATAGTTATTGACTTTATTAACATTCAAAAAATTCTCAAACAAGATCATCACACTCAACTGTTCAGCACTTCGAAACCAGTAAATTTCCTCGTGTTTTCTATATAATCATGAGTTTTTAACTTTAAAACCACCCAAAACAAATGAAAGCAAGACTCTTTACCTGTACATCGTCTAACAATCCATTTCCAGATTCGCCACCAACCACTATCATCTTGTTACCAATCACAGTTGCTGCATGCTGATCAAGCCAAAAAGTAAAGTTTCAAGCATCCAAGTCAGCATATGCATCCAAAGATAATCAATATACAAAGAAAAAACAATCATATTTTACATTGAAACGAGGAGCAGGTTTATCCCCAGATATAGACAACACCATCCAGTTCTCAGAGTTCACGGATGTAGAGCTATTCATCTCAGGAGCAGATGAACACTGACAATCAAGCTCATCAGAGTGGCTAGTTGTAGCAGCAACACCATCACTCTATAGAAAGAAAGAAAAAGAATTGAAAACTTATCCCACGGCATAGAAATTCATCAATTTAAGTCCACAATCAAACAAGTAAAAGCCTTACATTGGAATTGTTAGTTCGTTTCTGGGGTCTAATAGGACTTCTAGTTACATGTGAAGAATCCGAAAGCTGCACCTTCTTCACTCTGAAAGTGAATAGGTGTCAGTCAAAGCTTGTGAAAATAGCTGTGAATTGGGCTGTGCACAACTTATCCCAAATAGCATCTAATAACTACTTTCTCAAGCCTAAAAAATTTTCAAGCTTGACTTAAATTTTAGACAAAAACTAATCATTAGCTAAGCTTCGGACAAAAATGGCAATAATCCCACAAAATAAACAGGCATCAACTATAGCAAAACGGTAAAGAGAACCGACCTGCCAAGCTTCATGCGTCTACCGGAGAAACTAAACATTTCGCTTAATTAAAGGTTGAAACTTTACACCTTCTCAATCCCAAAGCCAAAAGATTTCAACTTTCAACAAAACCCTAAGATTTTCAGCAATGTAACCAAGAACATTATCAACAAAATGCTTCAAAAAAACCAAAAGTACCCAAAACAAAACTAACCAAAAAAAAAAGGTCTAGAAACAGTAAAAAACAGAAGAAGCGACAGGCAAATGTAGATAATCACGAACTTACCTATCGAAAAAAGACATCTTACAGAACACAACAGAGGACCCATGTTTGGTTAGTACTAAGAAAACAAAATCCCAAATGAAAATGAAAAAGTTGCAGAAAGTACTATAAGTGAAAAATACAATGCAATTGCTGGTCCTCAAGGGAAAAAATAAATAAATAAATAAAAATAAAAAAGCTGGTTAAGTAGAAAGAGGGGGTGCTTTCTATTAGTGAGCTGTAAGTAGAAAGAGAGGGAGGGAGGGAGGGAGGGAGAGAAAAAAGTCTGGCTATGTTATGGCATTTGTCGTCATTAGCTTTGTCTAGTGATTCTGGTTCAGGTTTTAAGAGGTGAGAAAGAGAGAGATTTGATTTTTATGGTTTGGCTTTTTAACTTTTGAGTGATTGATAAATAATTTTACCTTTATGTGGGTACCAAAGGTGATCCTTTATTCTTTAAAATTAATTATAACTGTTTTAATTAATTTTTAAGTAATTTAAAATGAAATTCCAAAGTCAAAATACCAAAACTTGGTTTATAATTAAAAAATATTAATTAAATTTAAATTTGAAATAAAATTAAGTGTTTCAATTTATAAATTTAAATTTAATTGATTGGTTTATATTGAAAAAATAAAATTAAATTGTATTAAAAATTTAAAAATAACAGATAAATTGAATTTGAATTTTCCTAGTGACAAATAAAAAAAATAGAAAAAGTAATTATTTTCATTTATTAAGTATTAACTCAAGCAGTAATAACCTGTCATAATGTTTACAATCTACTTATATTTATATAATACAAATTAATCCTTTTATATAACAACACAATACGTTGAATACATCATCCCTTAAGCTCAATGTTTATTTAATTGAACTCCTCAAACTATGATTTTTATTTACTAAGCCTTTTTTTTTTTTACTAAATACTAAACTCTCATTCAATGAAAAGAAAAAACCCACACGTGCAATATGCATGTGAGTTGTGCATTTAAGTCAATAAAATGCATAATTTGAGAAACTCAATAGAATGCAAATTTAAATTGGAGGTGCCAATTTAACAATGTAGAAAATTTGAAATAAAGATTAAATTTAGAAAATTCAATTAAATCGATGAATTTTAATTATAGTTTTAGAATTTTTATAATTAAGTTAGTAAAATAGAAATTATAAAAACAAAAATTAGAGTGTATAAAAACTCGAATGGTAAAGAATTTGTATTTTTATAAGTAAATTTTAAATTTAATTTTTATATGGCATATAGAGCTTAGGCCGCATTAATAAAATTATATTTTAATTATAAATTTAATAATATTTAATTTTAAATCAACCGATATATACAAACTGATGAAAAAAAAAAAAAAAAAAATATATATATATATATATATATAGCATTAAAGAGAAAATGACCGTTGGGGATAAGTAA
Source organism: Excoecaria cochinchinensis (assembly GCA_947683425.1). NCBI lineage: Eukaryota > Viridiplantae > Streptophyta > Magnoliopsida > Malpighiales > Euphorbiaceae > Excoecaria > Excoecaria cochinchinensis. The sequence continues at coordinate 6,766,696 of CANTUQ010000056.1, read as the reverse complement.
ACTTATGTTAGGTAGTGGACGGAGGCAGTTTAGACAGGAGATGGACGGAGGCAGTTTAGAGAGGAGATGGAGAGAGAAAAAAGAGACAATATCATTTATTGCCTGCGGCTGTGGGGCCCATAATCACAAGGAGGTGAATTTCTGGTGTTTGTATTGGGACTTGAGTTCTCTACAGTTATCGAATCCCTTCTTCCCACGTGTATCCTCCGATCCCAATCTTTTAGTTACCTTTTAGGACCTCCTTGGATTTCTTTTGATATTTGTTTTGAAGGCCCATTTTACATTTTTTAAATAGGCCCACAATACCTCCAACTCTAGCCCATATCAAAACTATTCTCAATAGAGTGCAAACCCTATATATATATGTATAATATTTGCTTACCAAAAAATCCAATAAAAATGTAAAGTTGCAAAGTACAATTTTATTAGCAAAAAAGGCATTACATTACAAAAGAAAGACTACTCGCCATACATATATGACAAGCCTCACAAAACTATATAGTAAAGGGCAATGATGATAATACAGGAAAAGTTTTAGTACATATAATGATATTAATTAAGCTATAATATAAGCAAAACGATAGATTAATTATTTATTCTCATAATTAGTATTTTTGCCTAGACTTGATCTATCTTTTCATTCACAAATGAGCCAACTATATGTTATATTGGTCCGATTCATGATGAAATTATAATCCGAGTCTAGACAGGCAAATTTCGTGTTAGCGAAGACAAAAACATATTTCAAACCCATAAGGCTCCAGCCCTTCTAAGCATAGGGATTAAGGAGCGATTAAGGTGAAGACTCATAACTTCATTAGCACCGCCGACAAGTTCTTCGGCAATGAAAACGGTCGGCAAGGTAGGGCAGCCTAATCTTGAAAGAGCTTGTTCAATATCTCTTCCTCCAGGGATCTCATCAAGCTCATGAACAGAAGGGTTAACTCCAAAATCACAAAGCAAACTCTTGATAGCATGGCACATGCAGCACGTGCTCCTACTGAATATCACTACTGGCCTTTCTGCTACCAACTGCTTCACTCTTTCCATTGTTATAATTTCTAGTGATCAAAACACAATGCTGATCAAGAAAATATGAGATATTTTATTATTATTATGGTTATATATTTGAATGTGTGGTTTGTTGAGGTTCATAAAGAGGGTTTATATAGGGTTTTGAAAAGGAATAAATGTGAAGCAAAATCAAAAAGAATGTTCTCTAGATATTTGGGTCGGTTTCAAAAACCACTTGTAAAAAAAAGAAGAATATTTAATACGGAAAATAAAGAATTAGTACGGTTTTCACGTCATAGGAACGATGACAATTGGCCACATATATATATATATATAAGTTTATTTTGATTTGTATACATTTTGAAGTTGGATTTATCCAATTGGGACCTTTTATGATTGCAACAAGATTCGCATCCAATTCAATAAATTTAATGATAAGAAGATATATAGCCAATGTGAAGAACAAGGGCATGCATTCATTTCCATTTTCTTAAATCATGTAAAGAAATACAAACCATTTAACCACTAAATCATGGCAATCACTTAATTAAAAATGCTTTGGTAAGAAAAAATAATGAAAAAAAAAAACAGAGTTTTTTCATACCATCTCATATTTTGATTAAAGATGAAATGGCAGGTTTGTTCAATGGATGCCAATGAGCTCAGCTAGGGGTCACAGTTTCTGATCGACTAAAGTGGCCGTACATGGAAAGTAAAGAGGCAGATGCTTATATAAAGGTCCGCAATATCATCCCTTCCTTTCTTTCTCTTCTTTAATTTGTCACCACTCTTTTTTATATATACGTGTATGTATATATCTGTCTACTAATTTTTCCATTTTTTTCCCTGATTAGTAATCTATTCCAAAATGATTAATGGCTAATCGAATTAACTCTTACTAGTTATTTTGTAGCTATATATAAATGGTGAATAATAATAATAATAATAATAATAATGTTATCTAAATTTCGTAAAAGTTATCCGTGTATAAATTTCTGGAAAACTGGAGATTGCACGTCAATCTAAAAGAAATGGATTAAAGGTGTATCTCACTTTCGCAATCTTAGCCGCTTTTAGTGATGATCGATCACTTTGCAATTTGACAGAAAAAGCTATAAGATTGTTGACATACTCTCCCTATCCTAACCTAAATCATATGTTATTTATATTTCAGCCCATAACTGGCTCAAGCCCCAGGCCTAGGGCCGTTTACTACCTACCTAAACTTTTATCTTTATGGATATATTATATAAATGGTTCACACTCCCAATTCACTTTTTTCAGTTTGATTTTGCTAATATCTAGATAAAATACTCCACTTTAAATATCTATTGGTGCTCCATACTTGTAAATTGTATATAAAACATTTAATTAAGAGAAAATGCATTCCTGTAACGCCCCAATACCCCGTGGGAGGATATCAAGATCGCTACGCACACACAAATGCATACACATACACGCATACATTATTGCGGAAAGTTAAAGAGGATTTTTAAAGCTAATATATTTCTCATATATACATATAGTTAAAAATATTCATGTTACAAAATATCGCTATCCAAATTACATGGTCATATAATTACTCACTCATTGTATTTGATATTTGCATGAGTATGATTACCGTATATGAAAATTATTAGAGAAAGAGGCTATATGCATGTAATATGTGATGAGCATGATTATTGATATGTATTGTTGTGTTATTTTTGTGACTTCAATAGAAATTTTTTGTTCTGTATATCCCCACTAAATGTTATCACTTAGCACGGGCATTTTCCCATATAGGTATGTAGGTTCGGACAGTATAAAGTTTTGTTCATCTGCTGGCCACTAGGAGTTTGAGTGGAGTTCTTTTTGTATATGATAGAGTTATTTCTGTAATAAGTAATATCATGATGTGTAAAAGGTATTACAGTATATGTAGCGTAATTGTTAACTGTAATTATATGACCATTTAATTTGGATAGTGATATTTTGTAACATGAATATTTTTAACTATATGTATATATGAGAAGTATGTTGGTTTTAAAAATCCTCTTTATCTTTCCGCAATAATGTATGTATGTATGTATATGCATTTATGTGTACGTAGCGATTCCGATATCCTTCCAAGTGGTATTGGGGCGTTACAATTTCTCTCTTTATGGATACACTAATTTAAGTGTTAATATATATACATACACTTAAATTTAACTTTATAATTTTTTTATCACTTAAAATTTAATAATGATCTATATATTAATATATGTATTTGTCAATTTTATAAATATTAAACACAAATTCACACTGTTTTTAAAAAATTGAAGCGTATTATACTCAAACCCTATTTATTTTGCATCATGGAACATTAAAATCAACAAAGAAATCGAACACAACAAAAAAAAATCCATTATGTTTCTAATTTTAGCCAATCTCACAATGCATATAAGACAAGTATTTTCATCCACTACAACAAAATGATGAAATAGCGACGGAAATTTAGCGACGGAGTCATTTCCGTCGCTAAATTGCGACGGAAATTAGCCTCCGTCGCTATTTAGCGACGGAATTAAATTTCCGTCGCTAATTAGCGACGGAATTAAATTTCCGTCGCTAAAAATGGCGCCAAGATTTCCCACCAAAATTGCCGACCGATATTTGCGACGGTTTTTAGGAACCGTCACTAAAAATAGCGACGGAAATTCTTTCCGTCGCTGAAAAAAATAAAAAAAAAAACTTAATTATATTTTTAGCGACGGATATAAAATCCGTCGCTAAAATTAGCGACGGTTTGAGTATTCCGTCGCTATTTTTAGCGACGGAATATTTTTTCCGTCGTTAAAAATAAAAAAATTGAATTTCCCTCTCTTTTTAGCGACGGAATATGCTTTCCGTCGCTAAAGTTAATAAATTTCGTTTCCCTCTCTTTTTTTAGCGACGAAAGATGCTTTCCGTCGCTAAAGTTAAATTAAATTTATTTTCCCTCTTTTTTTTTCTCTCTCTCTCTCTCTCCTCTCTCTTTCTCTCTTCTCCCTCTCCTCGCCCCGTCTCTCCTCCCTCTGCCCAGCCGCCGCCGGCCGCCGACCACTGCCCCTCCCCCTCCCTCCGGCGCCGATCGGCGCACCCTCCCTCCCCTCCCTCCCTCTTTTCCCGCTTCTCCTTCCCTTCTCTCTTTCTCTCTCTCTCTCTCTCTCTCTCTCTCTCTCTCTTTCTCTCTTCTCCCTCTCCTCTCCCCGTTTCTGCCCTCTGCCCAATCGCCGCCGACCACCGCCGACCACCTCTCCTCCTCCTCCGGCGCCAGGTACAGATCTGCCTCTCTTTTATTTATTATTATTATTATTATTATTATTATTATTATTATTATTATTATTATTGTTAATTGGGTATAATAAGAATTATTATTATTATTAATATTATTATTATTTTTTTTATGTTAGATGAATATTGGTAAATTTTAATTATTGTTTAAATTTATATCTCTTAATACTTTATTGTTATTAAATTTATTAATAGAATTTTTCATATTATGATTATTATTGTTAATTAGTGTTAATTTTAGTTATTATTATTATTCAACATATTATTATTATTAAATTATTATTATTATTATTCAACATGTTATTATTATTATGTTAATTTGTATTGTTATTATTATTATTTATTTATAATTTGTATTGTTATTATTATTATTATTATTATTTATGTTATTTGTATTGTTATTATTATTATTATTATTTATGTTAATTGTATTGTTATTATTATTATTTATTTATAATTTGTATTGTTATTATTATTATTTATTTATGTTAATTGTATTGTTATTATTGTTATTATTTATTTATAATTTGTATTGTTATTATTATTATTTATTTATGTTAATTGTATTGTTATTATTATTATTTATTATTATTTTTTTTAATTTGTAAAATTTCCTGACGGAAATTTAGAATTACCGACGGAAATTGAATTTCCGTCGGTAATTCCCGACGGAAAAAATTTCCGTCGGTAATTTTACCGACGGAAATTTGTTTTCCGTCGGTAAATTTCCCGACGGAATATTTTCCGTCGGGAAATTTGCCTACGACTAAATTGCCGACGGAATGAATTTCCGTCGGCAATTTCGATTCCCGACGGAAATTCCTTATTTTCCGTCGGGAATTTCCGTCGGGAAACACTATTTTTCTTGTAGTGATCAAAACTGTTCAAATGCCACATCAACATAGTTAAATTAATGTCATGTGTTCTAATTTTTCAAAGAAATAGATTTATATTTATTATTTACAAAATTAACAAATATATAGATTTTCAATAAATTATTATTAGAATTTAAGTATTTAAATAAAGTATGAAGTGAAGTTTAGATGAGTAAGCTTATATTTAATGGCACAAAACTTAATTAGAAATTATGATATCACATATCCATGCATGGCATGCAGCAGCATGCATGCATGTGTATATATGTATACATATTTTTATATATAATACAGTTGGACAGCATCTAATGAGAGAGAATGGGAGGGATAAGATCCTAAAGAAAGTGGGCAGTGGAAAAAGAATGTCAACTTTTATGATAAAATAAATAAAGAAAATGCGAAGACGTATCCTGGCTTCACATACATTGGTTTTTTATATTTTCTTTATGATTCTAGACAATTCCTGACGTCTACACGATGTTGATGATTTCATTTTTAGATTTACATCATACTATATAGAGAGAAGGGTGCGGTAAATGGATCGAGTCGAATGAATTTATTACTTAAGTCATGTCGAATCGAATTATAAATAAATTAAATTATAAAATAATTTTAAAAATTTATGGGTTATAAATATATTTAATTATAATTTAAATGGATTATTGTTAAATGAGTTATAAATGGATTTAGTCGTAAATAGATTTTATCATAAACTCTTTAATTTTTATGATTTTTTTATCTTTTAAAAAATTTATGAAAATAAAAAATTACTCATACATAATTTATAAAAAAATAATTTTTTATATTCACATTATATATATAAAAAAAATATAAATGGATCATACAAGGGGTTATAAATAGGTTAGATCATATAAATCACATAACACATAAGATTAAATCAAATTACTTTGTATCAAATGAATCATTAACTGAACGAATCGAATTTAAATCATATTTTTAATAATTTATCTAATTGATTTCGTGGATGGATAGAAAAATTGCTATCTGTGTATATATGTCATAATATATATTAATATTCCCCTTCTTTCTCAAGAAAAAAGAGAGATAAAGAGAAATCAAAGAACATAATTTATACTATCCGGCTTTGCAGCTATATATCTTTTCCAGATACGAAAACAGACAGAATACTCTTCTATCCCATTATCAAAAAGCAGGAAAAAGAAAAACATCAATATCTACTAATTTATTAAATTTAACAACACATAATGTTTTATTTCATGTGTGGGTTCTTTGTTAATCATATTGCTAATTATTAATTATTATAGGATGGCATCACTCAAGAGGATAACTAAAATTGATCTGTCGACGTTGAGCACGTGCATGGATATATATATAGAGAGAGAGAATATATTTTATTTATTTCTTTCTTTTCTTGATCTTGACAAATGAGATTATGTAGGGTTATTTTCTTTTACATTAATTTCAATAGTTTTTTAGGGTTTGATTCTGATGCATCCAATAGCACAATAGAGTCTTTGGATTATCATTCATCAACTTGATGATTCATCAGCTTTTTTATTATTAAGTCTACTCTGGCTAGTTATTTGGATAAGGGAATTTGAACTCAAAATCTGCATATAATCTTTTATCTAAAATAAAATTCAGTTAATTATTCTAGTTGTTACATGCAATTTGAGGCACTATTAATTTGTTATTTTGGGAATTAGGATAGACTGCAATCTGAATATAATCTTTTATCTAAGAAAATTCAATTATTCGAGTTGTTATATATATGTGCAATTTGAGCCATTATAGATCTGTATTTTGGGAATAATACATTAACCATGACTATTATCCATCATACATTAATAATTATTTGTCATGGTAGAAGAATATTATATGATATTTAATTTACAAGTCATTAACAAAATGGGATTATATTAGTAATTATTTGAGTATTATATATAATTCTTTGCTAAATTCTTTAATCAATTTAGAGTAAATAAATTATCTATATTTGCTCTTAAAATATTATAAATGATCCATATTTATCCTTCAAAATATTTTTAATATTTTAAATTATTTCATTGCAAATTAATTGCTTGGAAAAGAGTTTTAAAACGTTTTAAAGTAATTAGTTCAGCCACAATTAATTCTAAAATCGTGACTGACGAGACATATTCTCATTATAAGGATATCATAATCCTATCCAAAATCGACATTCCCAAAATCAGTAATTAATGTTATTACATCCTAAGTCCCATTGGATCCCACTAATAGTAAAAGGTCCACCAAAAGCTAACACGACAGTACCGTACGTTGTCGTTAAAAAAGATATATATTTATTTATTTATCTTTTACTTTCGGCAGAATTGCCTTATCCATAATGTAAATGTATGATCTTTTAGATTGTTGGGCGCAACTAGGTTGAAAATTTTCATTGCTATACCATTAATTCAAGTCCTTATCATAATATATAAGGTTAATTTTTCAGCATCAACCTCACCATGATGATCTAATTAATAATTATTTTTTAAATAAAATTAGAGAATCAATCCAAATATCTCTAAGGAACCTTCACCTTTTTCATCATTGTTTCTTACTTTGCATTAAACAATATAAAAAATATATATATTAAATGCATAATTCCTTCTCATTCTTTCTCTCTATAAGTATAAGCTCCAACTCACCATTTGTAAAACCATCACAAATCTCAAGCTTATACATACTTATTATAATTTTCACACCCAACCAACATTTTTCTCTAGCTTTCCCGAAATCTCTGCCACCATTTAGTTACACAAATCTAATTAGAGTTTACATTTTCCATACCTTACAAATAAATTCGGTATTATCGATAAATCAACATTGGTTAATTTCTTTGTAGAAAACTTTTAATATTCTCTCCCCCTTTTTTTTTGTTATAGGTGTTTGATTAGAATTTATATTTGAAATTTCTTATCGAGTACTTTTAATATTCTGTCGCAGTTTTTTTTCTTTTATAGGTGTTTCGTTATAATTTATATTTGAAATCTCGTTGCTGTACCGATAAACACTTTTTTTTTTTTCTCAGTTAGGATTTATATTTGAAATCTTGTAGACAAGCAGTACCACTAAACCAGTACTAGGGATCATTATCTACCACATTTGTGCTATAATTAAGCTAAAAGTATATATATATATATTTTTATATGGATAGAGTGGCAAAATTGGCATCACAAAAGGCAGTGGTGATATTTAGCAAGAGTTCATGTTGTATGTGCCATGCAATTAAGAGGTTATTTTATGAGCAAGGGGTTAGCCCTGCAATTTATGAGCTTGACGAAGATTCAAGAGGCAAGGAAATGGAATGGGCTCTTATTAGGCTTGGATGCAATCCTTCTGTGCCTGCTGTTTTTATTGGTGGCAAATTTATTGGCTCTGCTAATACTGTCATGACTCTTCATGTTAATGGATCTTTGAAGAAATCGCTGAGAGAAGCTGGTGCTTTGTGGCTTTAATTAACCCTAACTCGGCTCTATTTTGTCTCTTTTTGCTGTTCTATTCAATTCTCCAACTGTATCGATATATAGATACGTATATTTTATACGTATGCATGTATAGCAGTCTAAAGTGTAATTAATTACACACAAATATATATATATATATATATAATTATATATTTTACTGTCTTATATGAATGATTTTGTTGCAAGAATATATGGGAGAGAGGAAAATGGGATATTCATTTTTGTCTTAGACTTAGATTCATGATTAATTAATGTAAAATGTCAAATATTAAATTTTAAAATGTATTAATTAATGGTGTTTTTTGAAGATGTGGAAGTGACACAGATAGTGAAGAATTAATGATAAAATTCGATAGAGAGTAGGTGGCGTAAGCTGAAAAGTGGACTGAAAATGCCATTCCAAAAATTGGATATATTCTTCACAAAAATAAATCAGCAGTTTTTGGTCACTAAATGTCTTTTTGGTAGTGCTATTTTATCCTCAGCGATAGCATATATATATATATGAACAGTGAGGAAGAAGGCCAACTGCTCCCAAAAAAAGCCGACGGTGGGGAAGAAGGCCACCATTAAAACTTCTCTCTAATGCCTGATTAATTAATTTCAACCAAGAATTCCTAAATGATAATAAATTAATTATGACTTCTACCACCAATAATATTCCTGCACTTCTAAAAATATAGCCATTTTTATTGCACAATAAAATTAATAATTGATATGGTTGAATTAATTAATGATCATGCATATAAATTATTTATACTATTACTTTTATAAATAGTATAAATAGATAAAGGCTAAATAAATAATTATAAATATTAATTATTTATACATCAACATGGAATAAAAATTAAAAAGTATAATAAATTAATATAATATGATGGAATATATCATTAATTCCTTGGAAAACAAATGAGATTTAATTAATTATTTCAACAAATTTATCGAACAAGAGGACAATTCTTATGGAGTGTAGATCCTATATATATGTAAATTTGTTTAAATAAAATTATAAATGATTTTAAAAAAATAATAAAATTAAAAAGGAGTCATTGCAAATAAAATCTTCAAACAAGCAGCAAAATCTGATGCCACAAAGACAGAGAGATAACAAGCTGATACCCCAACTTTTGATAACGCATGCAATTGCATTTTATTCTTCCAATTTATTTCCCAAAAATAAAAAATAAAAAAAGTTGGATAAGCAAATATTCATTTTGTCTAACGTGTAAACGAATTTATTCCACTTTATCACAAAAAACAATGTAAATAATACACATACATACATGTTATATATAAATATATGTATGATCATATGCAGTTGCCTATATATATAATATCAATTTCAACGTCATCTAAAATATATATATTATTATTATTTTGTGTTTTAGTTTAATAAGGAGGAGGGGAAACAAAACAAACTAAAATTCCAATTATAATCAAGCCATATTACAAATTAAAATTAAATAAATACTAGTTAATTTCAAAAGAGAGATGTGTATGCATGTATGCATCTTATATATATAAATGTGAATTTCATTGTCTTCACTTTCAAACCAATCAATCAACTCATGGCACATAATTATGCAGGCGGTCCATGTAGCCAATGAAAATTTCAGTAACATGAAACTTTTTGTCAATTGGCTGAAGCTACTCTAGATATTTTTTTACAAAATAGTTGATTTGATGATGATAATAGTAATAATAATGGAATTAATTACATCAAATTAGTTGACTAATCAGCTTCAAATAACAACCCATATGGATTAATTATTACTTTAAAACATTCAAGTTTTACCTTAATTATTTTATGTTATACCCACATTCTCAAACTTAATTACTTGTCATGTTCATATGTATTTGAATATTATTTTCCTTTCTGCTCCAGATTTTATGACTTGGAAAATAATCAAATAAAAAATTTATTTATTTTTTTTCTACAAATAAATTAATTAATTAAAGTAACTAGGAATCCTTTTGTAAGTATTAGCTCATATGCAACCCCTATTCATTGGGCCCAACTACTATGGGCCCATGTAGGCATTCCTGTCCAAACCCAAGTAATCATAGAAAATTTAATATTTATGAATTATATACACGTATAACGAATATTAATGTTATATATGATTGAGTTTATAAGATGATATAAAATATAAATAATTTTTATGGTTTATAATTCATTTTTTGAAAAATATACTTTTAAACCATTACATAGGTTCACTCTACCTTAATTAAGCGTTTCTTTTTTAATTATTTATTATAAAAATCTGTCTATTATTGATTAGGTCAAACCAATTAGTTACAATTATTACTTTGATAATTGCAAAATTTAGATAAAAATTATAATAATCCAAAATGAGTAGTTGGATTATCAAATGCAAACTACTAACGAACCATTATTTAATATATGTATATATATATATATATATATATTGTGGTAGTAGGTTTCCACGGGCATAATCAGCATTTGTAATTAAGAAATTATTAACAGCTTAATTACATTCTACAAGATTCCGAAATGGAGGGGATAGTGATGTTTTGTTTTATTATTATCGTCCAATTGATAGAATTATTGTCCAATTGATAGAAAACCAAATATCAGAGCCAATGATCTTAATGGGACGGCTTGATTAATTTGGAGGAAAGTTCTAGATAAAATAACGGTTAATGAAGTTAAGTCAACTGTCTTTGACCATAGTCAATCTGCCACGTGTTCACTTTCCTGAAAATGGACGGTGGTCATCCAATCTTCCGTTTGACCACGTAATCCCTGCTTGTTTTAAGGAAAAGCAGAAATCTGATTCTCCGCACCGCCAAAAGCATAAAGCTCTCAAATTTTTGATTGTTGCTAATCAAAAATCTTCTTAATTTATTTGCCAAATTCGATTGCTACCAATATTTTTAAAACCGAACCGAAACGTTGGCTCGATCTGTCAATTGAATCAAAAATTAATTGATTCGATCAGATTAACTAGAAATTTTTATCTTTTTTTAAATATAATTATTAATAAAAAATTAAAAATATGGTATATAAAAAATATATTTAAACAACATATTAATTATTAAATATCAATATATTAATCATTTTTTATTTATTTTACTACTTTTTTAGTAATAATAGTAAAAAATTAACCGCAATAATTGATTTTTTTATTAAATATTTGAATTTATAAGAAAAATGTAATTTTAAATTTATAAATTTATTTAATTTTAATTTCAATTGTAAAATTTATTTTTATGCATATTTATATTCATTTATTTTTTAATATTATGTCATATTTAAATTATTTAGTTATTAAATATCTAAAAAAATATAAAATAAAAAAATAGTGAAAATAATTTCGCATAATATTCAATTTTATCAAGTTTAATATTAATATAAATTAATTTTATTATCAAATATAAATTTTTAATCGAACAATATTCAATAACTATTAACTCGGATTATAAAAATATAATTTAGAATATATTTGATTTTTCCCAGTTCAACCTGGTTTTTCACTGTTCATTTCGGTTTTTAATGTGTTCTAATTTTTACATTGATTCGAACCGGTTCTCTGTCCGATTATCGGTTCAACCGGCCGGTCCGGTTTTCAAAACAATGTTAATCACTAATTTCATTCATTCCTAAAATAAATGTCAAAAAACCATGTGATATAAATACATTTATCACCCAAATTCTTTTGATTTTTGAATATTTATTTTTTCAAAAAATATAAATTATTCAAGTCCATATTTTTTTAAAAAAAAATTATTAAAGTCTATTGTGAAACATATTTCGTTAATATTATATAAAAATAATTTCATTAATAATAAAAAAATTAAAATTTTTAAAATCATGTCATTTTTAGTAATTTCATAAAATTGTCGATCAATGCAATTTTAATTGATAATATAAAAAATATTTTGGTTATTGATTTGGTTATATTAATATCAAAATTCGATTCGATTATGATTTTTATCAAATTTTAATTATTTCGTTAAAGAAAACTAAAATGTACTCCTAATGCGTACCATCAAATAATATTATATAAATTATTAGCAAAATGAGCACGAAAACAATAAACCGACATGTTTTTTTTTTTTGTCAACGGTGAGAAGTGTAAGTTGAATGATTAATTAATAATTTAACAATGCACAAGACATGACACCTATTTTCTGTTACACTAAGATAAAATGCCTACGTGTTAAATGCTAGAAATGTCCAATTGTTACACGTGTGTGGTTCTCTGTAGGAGAATGTACAATCACAATAATAGACAGAGTAGCACCATATAAGTAATCTCGTGACGTGTCTTGCTTTTAAAAATAAAATAAAGAAGAAAAAATTCCAGCAAGAAAATCTGAAACCAGATTTCGAACGTTGTGAAAAGAAAATCCAATAAAATATTTATTTTTTAAAATAAAGGGATGGAGTGAAAAAGTAGCTGACTGATTATATTATAATTTTATTTTTCAAACTAATTCAACCACATTTTTCTTTCAATTTTTAGGATTTTAAAAAAATATATTTATAATAATATGTAAAAAAGGCATTTGTTCTGAAATTAAAGGAAAAGTTTGCATCTTTATTTCTCAAGTGTTCCACAGAGCCAAGTTAACTCCAACTTAAGAAAAGATAATTAATATTGATAAAATTAGGCCAATTGACTTGTTCAATTAATTTCCATGAGAAGCTTGACAAACTTAATTATCTACACGTATTCTTATATATCCAATAATAATAATAATAATAATAAAGAATTTCTTTGTTTCTAAGGGACTTTAAAATAATCCATTAATGTTTAAAATTTCTGTAATTAATTACTCATTTTATTTCATTAAATTGTAACTTTTTAGAAAAAAAAAATTATTACTTTTGCAAATTCTAGATAATATTTTATTTAATTCATGTTCTAACTCTACCATTTATATAATGTCGAAAAAAATTCAATAACTTAATTAATATTTTTCTTCTTATACACATTTTATTATAATAGCCTCAATTAAAAGGGAACATTTTAGTCTATTTTATATGACTTTTCATAAAAATTAGCAAAATTAATTATTAATTATTTTAATGATAATTTTTGTAAAAAATGACATGAAGGATAATAATTATACACATATAATTAAATGCGGAGGTAACATTAAATAAATGTACCTACCTCTTGTAGCGCAGAATCTCATTGCGGAAGCGTCTACAAGGATCTCATTTGTTTTTGGTCACCGGTCTGGCTTTTACCCACTCGGGATAAAAGCAACTTGTTCACAATCTAAATGCCCCTGAAAGATAAGACAGAAAACTGTGAGTGGGAACGAGCAGCCTTGCGGCGTATACGTTTTCTCGTTACCAAATTATGAGGACCTCACCTCTATTTATAGAGGTCCTAATGGCTAGAGACCTAACTCTAGTTTAACTCAGACTCTTTCTGAGATAATATTTGGTAATTTAATTTAGATTAAATAACTCAATTTAATCTTGATAGGAACTCAATCCTTTATAGAGTCATGGGCGTATCCCAACTCTATCATCTCCCACTCGCACATGACGGAACGCATTCCAGTCTTAATCTTCAGTTATACTGGCAAATAGATTGTGTGACCAGCATACCTCGAGAGCACTAGTGCTATACACCTGTTAGGGATATATAGCGTCTCGGAAAACAAGATCCTCTTCTTCATGTATGCCTAACCCTAGATTGCCTTCTCACATTCACTGTTTTAACTCATGATCTCATAAAACAATTTTCGTGTTCACTATTATGTTTCTACTCATAGAAACTATAATAGGCTAGCCAGTGAACCACGAAACCTTATGAAAGTGATCAAAAAAGGCTATCTTCCCCTCTTACTATATGCCATCCATCATGATTCAATTCGCTTTTCTAGTTAGATCCGCCAGGCCTAAATTTTTCCCGGACCTCTTGGAAACTAACTAAGCTAGCCACATTGAACCATACTTCAGGGATAAGTTAAGGGTTCTAAGGGTCGAAATATAAATAGGGTCTCACAATAGGGAAAGTTGAGATCAATATTATTATTAAATTCCCATCCCTGTGGTCACATAAGCACACACGGTATAAAACATGTGTTATGGTGTTCTTTCCTTCCCTTAAAGGAGTGCATGTCTCACATTTTGATAATGTGTATATTAAACACCATACAGAAGCGTAAGGTTGCGATGCACCGAAGCACCCAACTTTAGTCCGCTTATTTAAGGACTACTTCTGGCTTTTTAGACAGAATATGGTAGTTACATATAACTTACCATCGGATTCCATACAATCCTTATTTTGGATCTCAATCCAAAGCATACAATTTTATGTATGTCTTTATCTCGCACCTTAACAAGACTCATCTTGTATTTTCTTCAAGACGACACTTTTATTTTGAACAGGCTCTCGAGCATTCTCATATGTTCAAAAATCGCCTCATCTTAGTTTTTGCTAACTCATTGACAAAACTAAGGTAAACACCCTTGTGAGTGGGCTACTTCTCTGTCCGACATGCTCAATCTCATATCAATAACAGTAAATATTTACACATAAACATTCACACTCATGTATTGCCAACAATGAACTTTAGTTATTATTCGCAAATAATAATGTTAAGGGATTATATAAAAAGATATAACAGTACCAATTAAATTCTACGCAAACCTCAAGATCTAATGTGTCTCTCAAAACACATCTCTTGTCATAGGTTTACTCAACGGATCTGCGTGCGTAGAAACGTACTGTAAGTTCACATCTCTTATTGTGCAACAATATCTCTCGTGTATTGATATTTAATGTCGATATGCTTAGCTCCACTATAAGCTATCAACGACTGACTGTCACTATAGACTGTCACTAATACCTTTAAGACAGTTACTCTTAAATGGCTCAAAAAACCATTTCAGCCAAACTGTCTCTTGTACTGCAATTGAGGAAGTGACTAATTCAACTTCCACTATTGATGAGGCTACACGGGTTTAATTCTTGTTACTCCACGAGATGGCACTCTTGCCAAACAAGAATTTAAACCTGAGGTGGATGCCTTCTCATCCACATCTCCTGCCCAATCAATGTCTCTGTATTATCTCAATGCAGATCATTTTCTTAATAATAGAGAGAATAGGCCGCAGTACCTTTAAGGTATATAAGTATTCTTTCAATTGCTTCCTATGTGCTTTGCCTGGGTTAATTTGATATTTATTTACCATGCTCACTGCATAGCATATATCATGTCTTGTATACAACACTGCATACAAAAGACTACCCACGACACTGGCATATTGAACGTTCCTCATACGTTCATTTCTTCTGGCATCATAGGACACAAATCTTTGCTAAGAAACTGATTCTTGGCAATGGGGTAATGTATGAGTTTAGGGTTTTGCATATTAAATCGCTCAAGATCATTGTTGAAATATTTCTCTCAAGAAACAAACAACAATCTTCTTGAATGATCTCTTGAAATCTTAACTTCAAGAATGTAATATGCATGACTCATATCCTTTGTCTCAAAGTTAGACAATAACCAATCTTTGATTTCATTTACGTACCATTTATCATTTTCAGCTTTAAGTATGTCGTATACATACAATGCCAAAATAATAAATTCATTTTTAGAGCTTTTACTATAAACACAATGATCTTTATCAATCATGCTGAACACATTCGACATGATTATATGATGAAGTCTCAAGCTCCATTGTGTTGAAGACTGTTTAAGACAATAGATTGAACACATCAATCAGCAAACCTTATGTTTGCTGCCTTTTTCCGATGAAACGTGTAGATTGTTTCATCCATTTCTCCATTGAGAAAAGCAGTCTTTTCATCCACTTGATGAAGCTCTACATTCAAACTCGCCACTGTGGCTAGAATGAATCTTATGTACGTAAATTTTACAACAGATGAGAAAATCTACTCATAGACAATCTCTTTCTATTGTATGAACCCCTTAGCGACTAGCCGAGCCTTATATCTTTCGATACCTCTTTCAGCCTTTCGCTTTACTTTGAGAATACATTTATTCTCAATTTGTGTCCTTCCAATAGATCAACTAGTTCTCAAACATGATTTGATCTCATGGATGCCATTTCTTTTTTTTCACTGCTTTAGTCCATTTTTCTCTTATATGGGCATGAAAAAGCTTTTTGAATATTATTATGCTCTTTCTTGTTATGTGGGATAACTAAAAGGGCTTCATTCCAGCTTTCGATTTTAAATCGTCGGCATGAAACACTTATCCTTTTAGATTTTTACAGTTCTAAATCTTGATGAACATGTCTCATATATTCATCGTGATTCATAATGCTCCCACTGGGACTATGTTCCATACTCCCACTGGAGTCAGGAATATCGTATTCTTTCCTCCCACTGGAGTCAAGAATCCTCCCATTCATATCAGGTCTCGAACATCCGGATCGTTTGGAGGATGAAGGTCTTAACCTTTTTCCTCTAACTCCCTCCCACTCGGATGGAGTGATCCTGATGGTCTCTTCCTGAAATATAAAGTGAAATCTTAATTCACTTCGCCCAACTTTA
This sequence comes from Excoecaria cochinchinensis, assembly GCA_947683425.1. Lineage (NCBI taxonomy): Eukaryota > Viridiplantae > Streptophyta > Magnoliopsida > Malpighiales > Euphorbiaceae > Excoecaria > Excoecaria cochinchinensis. Next base: position 6,749,527 of record CANTUQ010000056.1, on the reverse strand, counting down.
GAAATTCATTCTCTTAAGAATATGACGTCTAGTGATCCAAAATCTGTCATTATGTCATTTTCTTACTGACCCACGAAAATGTATCCTTTTGATACTTAAGAATATCTCACATAGACACTCTTTTAACCTCTTGGTCTCAAATTTACCAAATTGAGGCATCATGGACGCAAGCATTACAACCCAAAAGTTGTAAATGGCTTAGGTCTACTTGTCGACCGGTCCACAACTCATAAGTTATGATAATGACAGCTTTAGAGGGCTTACGGTTCAGAACATATGTGACAGTCAATAAAATATCTCCCCGATAAGAGATAGACAAATTTGCCTCTGTCATCATAGATCTAACCGTATTTAGGAGAGTCTAATTTCTCCTTTCCTCAACACCGTTTTGTTGTGGATTTCAAGGAATGAACAACTGATATTCAATCCTTTTTCATCACATGAAACTTTAAGTTTATCTCTAAGATATTACTGACCTCTGTCAGTTCTTAAAGTTTTGATCTTTTTATCTAATTGATTCTCAGCTATACTCATATAAGTCGTGAAGCAACACAATGCTTCTGACTTGTGAGAATTCAAATAGATATGACCATACCTAGTATAGTCATATATTAATGTGATGAATTAGTAGGCCCCATGCCTTGCCCTCACATTCATTTGACCACATTCGTCAGAATGAACTAACTGCAATGGAAATTCGGTTTTAGTTCCTTATTCGAATGATTTTCTAACTAGTTTTTCCTTTTAGGCAATGCTTACATGTAGGTAATTCAACCTTATTTAAATCACCTACTAAACCTTCTTTGACTAACCGACTCATTCAGTTTTGTCCAATATGGTTTAATTTAGCATGCCATAATTTCACATTGTCCTCATAACTATGTGAAGAATAAGAATCAATTAAAGGAAAAATTAGTTTTACTCAAATAGTTATGGTCCACATCCATAATAATAAAATCATTCAAGCATAAGTATACACTGTTATCTCAAAAATAAATTGAAAATAAATTTCAATAAAACAAGAACAGAATCTAAATTTCATAACAAAGGTATCTTAATCCCTTGTTACACGGTCCATTGGTTCTAAATTTATTACCCACAAAGGATAAAATTCAGAACTAGATACATAAATTTTGCTCACTCTTGAGTCAAAATAGTGTATCTTTATTGGCACAATGCATCTCTTGCATAGTGTCATTTCTATAGGCAATTGAAATATTTCACTCTTGAAAAGTTTACCTCCTTTTTGCCTTTGGACCTTTTGTGAGTCTATTCCTTTTACTTTTCAGGCTCTCAAGCCTTTTCTTTATCCCTATTGATGAAGCTTATTATCTTGTTCTAATGAGAACTCATTCTATTAGAACAGGACTTTGCCATATGACATTGACCTTAATCACTGTCAGACGGCCTCTTTTAAGCTTCAAATAACAAGTGACATCCTCAAATGTCTTTTTGCTTATTTATGTGAGTTAGTTGCATCCTCACGTGCTACCAACTCTTGGGTAAAGAATGGATAACAGTTTGGACCTTCTGCTTATCAGTCACTTATGACTAAGTTCACTAAGCTCACTTTTCTTTTTCATCTCTCTTAGATGTTTTCGCATCGAATGATCAGACTTTTCTGATATGTATCAAATTTGATCTACAATGATCGGAGCTTATTCAGAGTCACATCTCTGAACTTCTCCTGCAAAATGATCCACAGATCAATTGCATTTTGATACTTGCGAAATTGCTTAGTGATGTGATGCAATATAGGCATCTCGGTCCTGCTTATACTGGGATATACCATCATCCTCAGGTTCAGCCATAACTGAACTTGAGGATTTAAGAGCCTCTTGCTCTTCAAGCACATACTGGATCTTTGTATTCCAGATTTCATTATTATAACTTGGAAGCAGCATCCATTAAAATCCTCTGATCTCTAATGGAACAATGTTGCACATATTTAAAAGAGATAAAGCAATACATGCAATTTATTATACACCTGAAATAATAACCTAATAAAGTTTTCTATTAGACTCAAATTCGAAAAGTATACTTAGAGTACCAATTACCTTCTAAGTTCTAATGTCCAACTTTATAGGTTAAGATTTCATGTATAATAAATCTGAATTATTGGATTATTAAGTTCTCAAACTTATGAGGGGATCTTTATTAAGCCTTTACTTAATAAGCATGCAATCATTTTACTCATAAAATATTGCAAGGCAATTAATAATTAAAATAAACTCATTTATTATAAAGTTAAATGCCATCATAATAAGTAAATAAACACATTTATTTAACCAATAATTAAAATCCGATAATTCCAAAATAAGACACTCATGTCAAATATTAATAGGAAACATAAATCCCATTTAACAAAAAAAATAAACGCTAACTCAAATTGACACTTATGTCAACTATTTTAGAAGTCCAGATTTCATAAAATCTTTTTAGTTATTAGGATTATATCTTTGACCGATTTAATCAATTCATCAAGTGACTCATAAGTCCATTGATGAAGTCATGGACAATTCACGCTCTGTCCATTTCTCAACACCATCACAGAATTTTAGTGTTACTTCTCAACACTTTTCTTTTGGTAACTCAAACCAAAATTTTATTTTCATACTCGGACCACCAGTTCAAATGCACTCTTGCATTTGTTCTCACATATTTACTTTATGATGCACTATTGCATCAATGTTTTCAGCTCAAATCTTCCTTTGCATTATCATGTTACTTATTGATTGCACTCTTTCAATTCTTAAAGCAACTTATGCATTTCTAAAGGAAGAACTGATGCCCTTATTTAACATTTCTGTAACATATTACAGGAAAAAATTATACACTCATGTATAAATACAAATGATTGAAACGCATTTCAATCAATAAATAAGGACAGAACCTCAAAAAAAAAATTTCAAAATATTTTCAAAAAATTCCGAAAGCAGAAAACAATTTTTCTACAATTTTTTAATATTTTATTTTGAAATTATACACATTTAAATTTCAAAAATTACAAAATATATTTTCTGGTCATCAACAAATTTTGAAAACATGACCAAAAAATCAGAAATAAATTGAAAAATAAATTTGACAAAAATCGGAGCTGAATTGGTGGTCGGAGAACACCGCACGCGCCTACACGCGCCGACGAGGGAGAGGAAGACGCGCTCACGCGCCTTCACGCGCCACACGCGCGGCCTCCCACTGGACCTGACACGTGTCATAACCACGGCTTGCCACGCGTCCGCATCCAGTCACGCCACGTGTCTGAATGCCATTGGTCCACCTGGTGCCACGTGGCGATGTCTCATTGGTCCACGTGTCACGCATGACACGTCAGCATTGCCACGTGGCAGACCTCGGTCTGACACGTGGCGACCCCTGATTGGGCCACGTGTCATTGATGCCACGTCATCAATAACACATGGCATGACACGTGGCACCGCCTCATTGGTCCACGTGTCACTCCTTGGTTGGGCCACGTGTCAGTTGTATGACACATCATCATGACACGTGGCACGACCTCGGTCAGCCACGTGTCGTCCTCTAAATAAGCCACGTGTCCGCCCAACGTTGTGCCACGTGGCATGGCCTCTGCCATCCACGTGGCGATCGGCCATTGGGCCACGTGTCAGCAGTGACGCAACACTGCTGACACGTGGCGACGCGCGTGTGAGCCACCGCCCACGCGCACGCGCCGAACGTAGTGCGGCGCGTGTAGTCCACGCGCCGCCTTGCCGATCGATTTTCATCCTCCGATTCCGGCCGGTGGGGGGTTTTCAGGGTCTGTGAATTCAATGGTGAGGTCAAAAATAAAAAATCCCGACTTCTAGTTATCCGTTTAGAATATCCAAATTTATCCACTCGGGTTTCGGTGTACACATACACGAAATCGAGCCGAAATATACACGCATATATATTTTACACACAAAAAACAAATTTTTGTTGTGTTATATGCATCCCAGATATAATAATTTTACACATAAAATTTTAGATCTGTTTAGCCACATGCCAGGACGCAAAAACAACGGCTCTGATACCAATGAAGGATAATAATTATACACATATAATTAAATGCGGAGGTAACATTAAATAAATGTACCTACCTCTTGTAGCGCAGAATCTCATTGCGGAAGCGTCTACAAGGATCTCATTTGTTTTTGGTCACCGGTCTGGCTTTTACCCACTCGGGATAAAAGCAACTTGTTCACAATCTAAATGCCCCTGAAAGATAAGACAGAAAACTGTGAGTGGGAACGAGCAGCCTTGCGGCGTATACGTTTTCTCGTTACCAAATTATGAGGACCTCACCTCTATTTATAGAGGTCCTAATGGCTAGAGACCTAACTCTAGTTTAACTCAGACTCTTTCTGAGATAATATTTGGTAATTTAATTTAGATTAAATAACTCAATTTAATCTTGATAGGAACTCAATCCTTTATAGAGTCATGGGCGTATCCCAACTCTATCATGACAATTTGGTGAGACTGAGAAAGGAATACTCTATTCGTTTTACTTAATTTGACAACTTTTAACTTGTTACACGGAATAATGAAAATATTAATTAGCATCAATTATCAGCGAATTATATATTCTCACTCTATTAATTATTTTTTTAGTGCATACATAAAAGCAAGATATAAAAATAAATAAAATTAATGTTAATTAAAAATTAAAAATTATCAAATTGAGCGAAATAAAATATTATTAAAAATTGTCAAATTTAGTGAAATATTTAATGAATTTCATTAAATATTGTTACTTTGTGGCATAACATGAATCACGTGAATGCATATTCTTCCAACATATAACCTTTTTGTATTAATTAATTCTCATAATATAATATTTACTGTCGATAAGCTAAACAGTAATGGAAAGTATTATAATATTCGTTTTTGAAAAATATTATGCTATCTTTTCCTGAGAAAGAATCTCATAGACATTAAAAACTAGAATTTGGTAGGGATTTAATTGCAAAGTAAAAATGTTAATCCATAAAATTGGTATAATTGATGGAAAAGTCTGGAGTGGTAACTAATTATATCAAAATTTCAGTAGAAATTCTAATTATAAGTTATACTATATATATGTGTCTTTGGGGAAAAAGAGGAAAAATTAAAAAAGTGGCAATTTATTTATTTAGATATAATTAATGCGAATATTCATTTATAAATAGCAAGTTAGCTAATTGGAAGGGAAATGAACCATTCAACCTAAACTATACAGGTAGTTTTTAATTTTTTTATATATATAAATTAATGCAAAATATATTTCCTTATAAATTTATACACTATCCTTCTTAATTCAGTATTTTTTTTATAAATAATAAATAGATTGAATTTTTTTTTACTGAAAGTCAAATTATATGTTGCATGTTACTATTATATTATCAACTATTTTGATCGAAAAATTCATACATATATTTAAATAATTTAATTAATTTTATGCATTTTATATACTTTAAAATTTTTATAATTTTATTAGTATGTTATAAATATATTTTTCACTTAATCCTCAATTTAACATATGTTTACAAAAAGATTAACATATGTTTACAAAAAGATTCTAATAGCAATGAAATTTTAATGCGAAATATTGATTCTTTTCATAAAATAAATAAATAAAGCACATACTTGCGTGGCAATATAAGACGTATTAGGTTCAGCAGTTGATACGATGAGTTTTACAGGTCATCATGTATATATATATATATATATATATTCATATTTTATGTAATATAAAAATAATTTACAAATAAGAATTAGATTGTAATTTTTCAAAGTAATTGACTTGGTTATGAATAAAGATATAATTAATCAGAATCAATTACGTTTGTAACTTATTAATTGCCAAATCCTCCTTTGGCACTAAATCAACTATTTGATGATTTTTTTTTTATTAATATACCAATCAGTATTATTTGAAAAATATATATTTTTTATATTTATAAAATTGATAAATGCCAAGAAAAAATGAAAGTGGTTGGGCTTGCAACTTTATATGCCACCAGGTCTCAGATTGGCATCGAAAGCCCAATTTGGTATATTATCACACTGTTAATGTAATTTTTAAAATCATGTATTATTATTATTATTATTATAATATAATTACTTTTTTAACTAAATCATTTTTAAAATCAAAATTCGTACTTCCGACAATAACTCTTTCAGACGTTGGATCAGTCGCCATGACGTCATATGCCTCTTCTTATCCACGGAATTAACATAAAATCCAACGGCTTAAAATCCATACTCACAAGAAAACACGATACATCAAATATCAGGAAAGCATTGCCCACCAACCCAAAGACTTCTCTCCTTATTGCACAATTTTAAAACATGTGTTAAGAATGTCCATCACAAGTGTGGAAGCACATCCCTTAATGTGGGACCCAATTTTGCCCGACCGTGATAATGATTATTACTACAAACTGTAATTTTTTACTTTTCAAGGGGTAAGAAATTAAAAGAAAATTAAAAAAAGGGAAAGATAAAAATCAAAAGCATGTACTTGGGTGTAATATTAGACCCATTAAGTCATCAATGGCATATTCTCATGAATTTTTTTGGTTTATTTTTATTACAGCTTCCCATAATTATCGGATAATTAGAATGATTTAATATTCATATTTTTTTTATTTATTTCATAGATAGAAATAAAGAAGAAGAAAAAAAGAAACTATCTTTACTTCCTTTAATTACTTGCGTCTTAATTGATTATTTTTTTTTTTTAGCTTTTTTTTTGTTCACCTTCTCTTCTTGCTTGCCTCCACATCAGTTTCTTCGATTTGTTGATCTAACTTTTGCTCTCTGGATCTTTCCCTTCAATGGCCACTAAAGATCCTAGAGAGAAAGAAAGGGTAGAGAGAGAAATTAAAAAAGCAAAGCAAAGTTAGTAACTTGATAGTGAATTGTATCAGTTTTTAAGGAGCTGATTGCTAAAGACTCAAACTTTGAAATTTCTCTTCGTTTATTTTCAATTTTGAAATTCTGCGCGTTTGGGTTTTGAGTGTATCTGTTTTGAGGTTTGTGGGTCGGGTTTGATTTGGATTTGATATGGGTGGGTGTTTTCCTTGTTTTGGATCATCAAACAAGGAGGGCAGTGGTGGAGGTGGGGGTGCCGTCAAAGAAGTGGCCAAGAAGGATTCGGTCAAAGAAGGTTCTGTTGCTCAGTCTCACCATGTCAATAGAGTTAGCTCAGGTAAAAAAGTTTGTTCTTTGAGAAGTTTTTGGTGAATATGCTATGATGTTCCTTTCAAAGATTAATTTAGTTGTAATTGGAGTTGAATTATGAGTTTCTCGGTTTTAATACGAGTAGTGTTTCTGATAAAGTTCATTGCTGCTTTGATCTATTTCGTTTATTGGTAGTTTGCTTAATTGGAGGTTTCTTAAAGCTCTGTTGCTAGTTCTTTGATGGTTTGTTTGCTTAAAATTGCCTACTGCTTGTGCTGTTTGAGTTTTATGCTAATGGAGTGTTGCCAGTGTTGTTTTAGAGATCTGCCCTTGGTTATGGGAACTTCTTTATTTGGAATTTCTTATTATTAGGTCTTCTTTTCTGTCATAATTGTCTAGTTAGAACCGGATGGTAGCACTCGGAAACTCTTTAATGCCCCTCCAAGTGGGTGGTACAAATTGTTGATACTTTTTGTTCTTGTTTGAAAAATGTAGAGTATGAAAAACTTATGCTTTAATTAGCATTTTATTTAAGGTTATATTGTCACAGCCAATTTAATTTGGAGAAAAAGGCCATTTGCTTATTTGCTTGATTGCAGATATGCATTTTTATATCCATTAGGTTATTTAAATATGTTTACAATAAGTAGCTTATGCACATATTTAGCTTTTTCCTGTCTCTATTTCGTACTGATGCATTTAGTCATACAGACAAATCGAAATCTCGAAATGGTTCTGATCATAAGAAGGAACCATCAATTCCTAAAGATGGACCGACTGCTCATATTGCAGCACAAACATTTACATTCCGAGAACTTGCTGCAGCAACGAAGAATTTCAGACCAGAGTGTCTGTTGGGTGAAGGGGGTTTTGGGCGTGTTTATAAAGGTCGCTTAGAAAGCAGTGGACAGGTAATTTGAGAATCGTTGAAATGAATGTTCATAGTATTGTTATATGACATACACTGTGACACTGTTTTGTCTGAATTTTCTGCATTTATTTATATTTTTACCTTTTTAAGCATCTATTACCAACAACAATCATCAAGAGAAGCTGCTACTGGTGCTAAGTTCATTCTTATGGGGTAAATTTGGGCTAATTAGGGATTTGGTTTTGCAGGTAGTTGCTGTAAAGCAGCTTGATCGGAACGGCCTTCAAGGAAATAGGGAATTTCTAGTGGAGGTTCTCATGCTCAGTCTCCTTCACCATCCCAACCTTGTTAATTTGATTGGTTATTGTGCTGACGGGGATCAACGCCTCCTTGTATATGAGTTTATGCCACTTGGATCATTGGAAGATCACCTACACGGTTAGATTTTCTACTTTCTTTTTGTAAATATGCAGTATTTGTAGAACCTTTCTGCACCTTGTTTGATTATGCTCTCACAATTCATTACACATATGTGGCACTTGATAGGCTCAACTTCTTGTTTTTGACTTGTATTGGATAGCATCATTTTTTCTCTGTAGAGATCTTACAGTTTTGCTAATCTGTAGAATATCATTTTGTAATAACATCATTTGAGAACATAGATTAGTTATTTGTCCGTTTAAGGCTTTTATATACTTTTTAGGAAGTTATATTTGTTTGGTTATTTCTGATATCCCAACAGATTTGTTCATGTAAATTTTATGTGCTGCTCATGGTTGCTTGTAGTTCTATATGTCTAGAATCACTTGGATATGCTAAGGATGTTAAGCTCTAGAACTGAGTGACTTCCCAAAACCTCTTGCACCTTTTTTTGATGACGTCTGTCATAGTATGGTACAATATGGTATATAGTATAGTATTTATTCTTAGCATGTTTTGGAGGATAGTATAATAGGGCATGGCTCAAAATCTGTTGATAAGAGGAAGAAGTCACAAAAAATGAAAAATAAACAATTTTTTGTAAGAGAGAAAAATAAGATTAGGCTTATACTATGATATAAACGAGTTTCAAACGCTAAATAAGAATAGTAAGAATAAAATATATTGAACCATGATGAATTACCAATTTAGAAGTGAACCTTGAGTTTACCATCAAATACTATACCCATGAATTGGAAATCTTCCCAAACAACCACTTAGCAAATACTAAACAGACCCTACCACCTTTAGCCATCATCCAAATAAGGGTTTAATAGTATTACTATCGCTTATGCAATGTTAGGATTACATAAGTAAGCTATCCTAGAAAGGTCAAACAACCATTCAACTTAAAACCTCAAAGGTTGTGGGTGGAGAACCTGAGAGTACTATTATATTTGATATGCCCATGCACACAAATGCTATTTGGCTTGAACAGTCAACAAGTTAAGGTCAAGCCCACTTTAACCTGTGATGAAATTTTCTATAAATGAGATATGGGTAATATAATTCAAATTCAAGACCTTTCTTAGTGCAAGATTTTTTAGTACCATGTCAAAGAACCATTCAACCTAAAAGCTCAAGCTTGTAGGCGGGATTTCAAAATTAGTTTTGTGTCTCTAACAAGAAGTTCTGTAATATGTGATGGATGTATATGTTCTGCAGATTCTATTAGTTACCTTACCTTAGACACTGTGCAGTAATGTTCTTTGGATTATTCTAAGCTAGATGACATATCAATATCATTTACCCTATGGAAGTTCTAATGCTCGACTTTAACCTCCAGTGCTTGAGTTTTGTTGTTATTATATTGGTTCTTAGTGCAGTAACTGCAATGTTCTTTGGCTTATACTAAACTAGATGACTCGTCAATATCATTTACCCTATGAAAGTTCACACCCAACTTCTGTTGTTATTTTTGTAGTTCGTAGTACTGCTTAGGAGACTAATTGGTCCAGTGACTAAATTAAAGCAAAGAGTATGAGCCAAACTATACTGGTCATTCTTGTGACCGTTGCCTTCTAATTCAGTTTGGCTTTCATTGAATGCCTTCACGAGTTGTTGCTCATTTTTCTTTTTTCTGTATCATCTTTATTTATTTATTTTTTTTTTTTGGGGGGGGGGGGGTTGTTGGGTGTTTGGGGGTGGTGGGGGCTATAGCTCAGTTGGTATAACATTGGGCTTTTAACCTAATGGTTGTAGTTGGTGGACCATTGGACTTTTAACCTAATGCGCATATGTTCGAGTCCTGCTATATCCAACTGGATTGAAGGTTCTCAATAATTTGAGGTGGAAAAATGTACAAGTACCAAGCAGTGATACTGACTTTCTATGATCAGGCAACCAAGATTTCACTCTGAAGATGTGTCAGTGAGTATTCAAGGGAAAATTTACAGTGGAAATATCATGATGAGTCTTCTGCATAATGCTGTTTCAACTGGCCAAGGGTCTCATAGTCAGTGTGTGTCGTTCGGTGTTGATATGTGGATGCCAGTAACTGGACTAAGTAGGTTTGACACAAGCAAGTGCAATTATATAATGATGATGTCCATCGTTGTAAATAGTGAACTAGATTGGCTGTTTAAACTGTCGAAGAAGTTGAATAGTGTGAGCATCAGGGCTTAGAAAGAGATTTAGAAAGACATCAAATAAGGTGATATAGTTAGCAGTAGACTGCAGAAAAGGAGTATTGTGCATTCTGTGGTATCAGCTGCAGATCTTGCCTACTTCAATGTGATCTCTTGTTAATCCCAGAAGTTTGTGTGACAGAAATACCATGCGCAATAATTGCAATGCAGGACAGTAGATTTTGGTTAAAAAACAACTTGAGTGTAACCTGACATGCTACTGGTAGTTAAAACTGTGCAAACTTCCATTGATGCTAAGAATTCTTCCTTACATTGTTGAGTACATTCACTTGTTCAAGTAAAGGTATATTGAGAACTGCAAATGCTATCTGCATTATTTTTTGTCTTTGGGCTGGCATGTCAAATCAGATTATATAGTTAAGCTGGTCATTTACACTTAAATAAGATGCCAGCGTATATTTTTAGCTTACCACATGAACTCTGGTATAGTACCACGGTCCGACATGGGCCAAAAATGTTGGGACTTAGTCTGTCAGTGTATGAAATATTCGATTATTCCAGAGTTCCCATTACTTACATGTACAAGTATAAGACTTGGGTGCTTGAGGGGCAGAGCAAATGTTTCATGTAGTGCTAGAGTTATTATCTGAAGCATCTTTCATGGATAATTGATATCAATGTGATCGACCAGGAACTGATGCAATTTTCTTTGTATTGATACTTGTGAGAGTTATTTTTAATCTATTAGTGTGGTCTAGAGCATTTAGAAAAATTGTATGCATGTATTTGTTGCATAGCCAAGCTTTGATTGGTACTTCTCAACATCCTATTTTAAGACTTTCTCTGCATCTGATACTAACATCTGTACTGCCTTCATCACCCTCAATTTGAAGAAACATACTTTACATGGCGTGGGGCTAATTTCTGATAGATTTAGTGGAGTGTCCTTTGACCCTGATATTGATATCACTTCATTACAAATAGATCCTTTTGGTTTGCAAGGACTATTCAACCCACTGCTAATTATTTTTTAAAAGAAGCATGAGATGAATTTTGTAAATTGGAGCAACAAAAGCTATTTCTTAATGTGTTACAGAATCATTGTTTTCAAAGAATCTCATGGAAGTAAGCTTACATGATTCTTCCATGAACAGAGATACAGAAGTTTCAGTGTAGTTGATTCTATTAAAAATTAATGAACCAGAAACCATGAAAATACATGAAGGATTGAGGAGAAGTGATTTTTTAGTGATAGAAAAACAGCTCCTAGATGGAGGTGAATGAAAAAAAAAAAAGAGGTACTTGCTGCTGCTTAAGTTTTAAGGCTGAATTTGAAAACTTATTGTTGGATTGTACTGCTAAATAGTAGCCCAGATCTGGTATCTGAGGTCCATTTGCAACTTTTAAGCATGAACTAGTCAAAAAGAAAAATTAAATTGGGTGGTTATCTATTTTTAGAAGATCTCCACTTGATCAATTTGATAATAATCAGAACTTTGATCAATGCGATTGCCCTTTTAAAATCTGGAAGTGAATTTGACTTTGGAGGTGGAAAAATTCAAATTATGGCACTGTAGTTTGCATGCAAACATATAACTGTGGGATTGCGTTCCATCTTTTCTGTTAATTGAACGCATGTGCTTTGAGAATTCTTTTTAAATGTTTAAACATTCACAAGGACATTAGAAGTCTGTACCTTGATTTAACATAGTATCTTATAAAATATCATTTGTTGAAGCTTGAACTTTGCTGCTCTGTGAGGAAAATCATAAATGCATTTTTTCATAGACCAACTACAATTCTTATTGATACTATTCTTTTGACACTCAGGTGCTTTTATTTAACATTGCCGTCATATGTATAATTTTCCATCAGATGTTGATGGTTAGAAGTATGGTGGTCCTACTTATATTTACACCCTTTTCCCCCTCATTAGCGGCAATTCAATAATTCAATTGTTTAACCAACTAGGGCTTGTGAGACGAATTCTTGAATATATTTTGATTTTGTTTTCAGATCTCCCCCCCGACAAGGAGCCTCTGGACTGGAATACAAGGATGAAGATTGCAGCTGGTGCAGCTAAAGGTTTAGAATATTTGCATGACAAAGCAAATCCACCTGTCATTTACCGAGACTTGAAATCTTCAAATATCCTTCTTGATGAGGGCTTTCACCCCAAGTTATCAGATTTCGGACTTGCGAAGCTAGGTCCTGTTGGTGACAAGACTCATGTCTCAACACGTGTAATGGGGACATATGGTTATTGTGCGCCGGAATATGCTATGACTGGTCAACTTACTTTAAAGTCTGATGTCTATAGTTTTGGAGTTGTGTTTCTTGAACTTATCACAGGTCGTAAGGCCATTGATAACAATCGGGCTACTGGAGAGCATAATCTGGTTGCATGGGTATGTTTTCGCTTGGCTTTATTTCCATTTGAAAACTTCTAGTGATCACATCACATTCATGGACATTGACCTTTATTTTATTTTAATGTTAGACTAACATAAAACAAGCATTCTGTTGTTTTCTCTTTTTATTATATTGGACCTGCGGTTTTCAGGCTCGGCCTCTTTTCAAGGATCGTAGGAAGTTCCCAAAAATGGCTGACCCACTACTTCAAGGGCGATATCCAATGCGAGGATTATATCAAGCTCTTGCAGTTGCAGCCATGTGCTTGCAAGAACAAGCAGCCACAAGGCCGCTAATTGGCGATGTTGTGACTGCACTGACATACTTAGCTTCCCAAACCTATGACCCAAATGCTGCCAATCAAAGTAACCGAGTTGGACCATCTACACCGAGGAGCAGAGAAGACAGGAGGGGCCCAACAGATGGGTTGGATAGCCCAGATGGTCATGGACGTGGTGGGCAGCACGGGTCCCCTTCTACATACAAAAATTCACCTGACTATAGAAGGCGTGACCATGTGAGGGAATTGAACAGTGGTGCAGAGCTGGGAAGAAGCGAAACCGGTGGTGGGTCTGGCAGGAAATGGGGGTTGGATGACACTGAGCGACGGGATTCACAGAGAGATAGTCCTGTAAATACTAGCAGAGCAAGGGAGACGCCTAGGAACCGCGATTTAGATAGAGAGCGTGCAGTTGCAGAGGCAAAAGTATGGGGGGAGAATTGGCGAGAGAAAAAGCGAGCAAATGCAATGGGGAGCTTTGATGGCACAAATGAGTAAATTGAATTAGCAATGGAGTTATGTAGTAGATGTTGAGCATCAGAAGTTGCAAATACAGAGTGAGGTCTGAGGTTTCCATTTCCATACAAGTGCAAGCAAATAAGACTGTTGTTGTATCCAAGTTTGGTTGCTGTTGTTTTGTCCTGTAAATCATTATGGAATTGAATGCTTCAATTATGTGGTTGAAGGAAAGGAAACCCAGAAGGTAGGGCAAGGGATGGAGAGAGGAAACCCCCAACTGAAGAATGATGCTAATCTTATGTTTTTGTTGAAATCTGGGAAGATAGCTAATTTTTGCCCCCATTTATTCTGTCTTTATTTTATGGGGGGGAGTTTGGTGTGGGTGTCTCATTGGTGTTACAATCTTGTACTCGATTACGGTCTTGTGTATGGATTTTCGATTCGGGTCATGTTTTGGGTTATACGCCAAGTTTTCATCATATTATTATTGCTCCTTTTTTCATTGGCTACATTACATTGCATGTGTATCAAATGAATATAACCTTAATTTTAATAATCTAACGTTGCCAGAGTGCACAAAACGAGTAAAAGGACTGTTTAAGCAAGTTGTTTGCTGAACTGCTATTCCAGCAACCACAAATTTGCAGGATTGAAGTGGTTTGTTTTAAGAAGTCTCCCCTCAATGATTTGGCACTTGAATTTCTTTACGGAATAAAGAAGCTTCCTAAACTAGGATCTTTGATGGAAAAAAAAAACTGTCTGCCATCTATTCTCCAACTTGCCAGTAAGCCGCACTTATTATCATTGGGCTTTTCACTACTAGTCAACTCTGTGTTTGGAAAAAGTATTTTCAGCGAAATGTTGCATTGTCATATCATTGGTTTAAGCTTCGCGTTTCGTCTTGGCTTTCGAGAAAATTGGCTTTTAGACATCTATCCATCGTATGCAGGCAAAGGAATTTGAGATGCAACATCCATTCCGAACCACCAACTTCAGAACTCCAATTAAATCGACGAATGGCATAAGTGGCGAGTACCAGGCACTGCCTCAGTAATTTTACTTCCTGCTTTATATGACGTATTCAGAGGAGAAATTAACCTTAAAATATCGTGACAAAGGTCCGCCTTCCGCAAAACTGAGATGTTTACACTTTCGAGGGCAGACACACTGAGAAGGTAGGAAAAGTTACGTTATCGTGATAGGTAATGAAAAAGCAGATAGAACTTCCCTCCGAACTATTGATTACAAAAGATCAAGAGGCCAATTAAAAAATTGACCACATATATTAATAATAAGCTCACTAATACATTAAGCTCCATACAACCTCTAATATCATTAGCATCTTCCAACATTGAATCTCTCACCAGCTTGGGCGATTATTGGTTCTGACCCTTAGTCAACAAAAATAGAGGATCCAGACCATAATCAGTGAATAATTATCTGCTACACTGAATTATAAGACATTTCTTAACAGCATAACTCTCCCAATCCTAAATCAACAGAAAAGAAAAGGGGGCTAAGCTTGTCTTACTTCCTCCTCTTTCCCTGCAAAAGGCACACAATCAGCTCAGTCAATCATTTACTCCCAGGAAAACTATAGATGATAATTGATTGGATGCTGTAAAATTAACTGCAGCAAGAAACATACTGAGCTCACATAATCATCCATCGTTAATTGCTTTCGTTTCTTTAGTGATATCGGACTCTCAGTTTGCCTTCCCATGGCACGCTTTGACGGTGTCATGCTCTGAAATACAAGATAATATTGCAGTAAAATGATTATTAGCATGAAGAAACAAAGACGCAAATATCTATCACATCAAAGTAAACCACAACTGAGCTATAAAACAAATGTATGCATGAGGTGCTGTGGTTATCTGAGGAAGATCATAACAATAACCTTGGCAAGCTTCTTCTCTTTTCGTGCCTGTCTCTCTCTCTCATCATATTCTTGGTTTTCCTTTTCTACCAACCGAATTAATGTATCACATCTCCTTGCAAGTTCTTGGGTTGTGCGAGACTTCACAAACCAGTCAAAACGAAACAAAGGTGATGTGCGAAATGCTGCCTT
Source organism: Excoecaria cochinchinensis (assembly GCA_947683425.1). NCBI lineage: Eukaryota > Viridiplantae > Streptophyta > Magnoliopsida > Malpighiales > Euphorbiaceae > Excoecaria > Excoecaria cochinchinensis. Next base: position 6,733,700 of record CANTUQ010000056.1, on the reverse strand, counting down.
TAGCTCATCCCAATTCCCATAACCAAGTTTGTGAACCATGCAGATCTGTTAGTTGCAACAGGAGGCAGTAACATCACTATGTCCAATAATATCCATGAGGGTTAAAAGCAAAGCAGTGAAACAAAAATTATCAAAGAAAATGACTAAATGCAAATAGTACCATGAAACGGTCACATTCTTCATTGTACAGCTTCCCTTTGTTCTGACCATATTGGATCTTCAATTCAAGCCATGGATTCTTGTAGCGATCCAACTTCTTCCCAATTGCTTTCATGATCTCATCTTTTCGAGAAATTCTGGCCTCCCCCCTCTCAATGTTCTTAATGATTCTATCATAATCTGTGGGCATGACAATTCAGAAGGTGAAATAAATTAAATTACTGTCAAAATCCAAATAAGTAATGAAGTAATTTGTGTCAACCGACCAAACATCTTACTCCTTCACAATAAATGCTCAACAGCAAACGCCGAATTACATTATGCAATCAGAAATCAAGCTGGCCAGGAAGAGACCTATTATGACCCAGACTCCCATAAGCCCAAGTCATACCCACACACTTGGCAGACTTGCCCACACAAACCCAAGAGTTACATCAGGCCCATAGGTGGGAAGGCCCCTTGTTCCACCAAAAAGAATTCCTAGTAGTGGTGGGTGCCCATCACACTTATAAGCCACTAACTACCCATATAGTTAGCCCGTAACAAGACCTTAAAACTTTATTGGAGAAGAACTTTCTGAACTTGAGTGAGAATAGATGATAGCACCACTTACCATTTAATTCTTTGTATCGCTCTTTAAAAACTTTAGCATATCTTTCAACTTCCTCTTCTGTTTTCCCTTCCATTTCAGAAGCAATACTTTTTATGTCATTCCGACCATACTTCTCACAAGCCCTTATAAAGGTATTGAAGTCTCTTCTACTCCACGAGGAAAAGCCCTGAAAACATCCACTCCATCATCAGTACATATGCAATAACACTACACCAAAACCTAAATCACAAACTCTGCACACCTCTTCCAATAACCGCTCCTTTTCTTCCAATTCTTCAGCAGTCAAAGGTTCTCCAGTTTCTAAACAGCAAATAATCAGTCAGCAGTCAATAAACTATGCAAGGAGCAATCAAAAGAAGCACCTCGTAAAACCCACCTTCAGGCTCATCCACATCAATTGTGTCTTTCAACTGATTCTTTTGATGTGTTTGCTGAATTCATAGGGGGAATAGTAATTAGCATGAAGAAGTTTAACTAGAATATACCAAAGGACTGAGAAACTAATATTCCAGCTAGATGTTACCCACCATAAGGTAGCGTACTTCTTTTTCATACAACTCACTCAATCTTTGTGTGTTGAAAAACTGGAAATCATGCCTGAAAATAGAAGAAAATATGTAAGGCATACAACCTGTGACGCACTCAAGAAAATAAGTAACATGCACAAGAAGCACGTACAATTGTGGCATGCGAGGAATACGAGGTTCTTTAGGTTTTGCTGGACCACCTTGGCGCAATGTCTGCTTAAAGTATTCAGATTCTGAGTAACTAGTCGACAGAGATATCATTATTAGATGATGCTAAAACAAAATCAAAAACAGAACAGGAGAAAAGGAAAAGGTGGAAAAGAGAATTACTTGCGCTTTCTCTCTCTCTTCGGTGGTTCAATCCAGTTTTCACTGACAATCTTCTTGAAGTCAAACTTGTTTTCATCCTTCATAAAACCAAAGTATAATATGCAAATTTGAGCCTCAAAATAATACTAACATGATCAAATTAACCCTTAATAATATAGCAAGATGATGAGGGAAAAAGACTAGGGGGAACAGGGAGGGAAGGTAAGAGAGAGAGAGAGAGAGAGAGAGGATAGGAGGGAATGAAAAGTGCTCACCTTATCATCGTCAAAATCATATAACTCAGCAGCTGCAAAAATCAAATAACATAAGTATCCTTGAATAATAGTAAGATTATATAGATACTATAAAGTCAACTAAAATAGTCAAATAACTTGAAAAGAAATAGTAAAAAAGGCTGATTTATGCACATACTGTCATCCATCTTGAATTTTATTGCATCTTCTGTGAACTTCTTCATCTTAGCATCAAGCTCTGCTGTTGCCTCTTCTCCTTTAGCAATAATCCTATCAATGTCTTCATCTGTAATGGTGCTATCCTTTGAGCTGAAAACCATCTCAGCCCCGAACCTCACCATTTGCAGCAGCTCATCTTTATTAACAGCTGCAGGCAACACAGATATAAACACATTAGATACAGTAAAACACAAACCACCTATATCACTAAAGCTCAATGTGCATATCTGCTTACTTTTCTGCTCTGCTAACCGTCCTTGTTGAATCACTAAAGCATCAAGTGCAAGCTTTTTATAAGCCCTTTCAATCACTTTTTCCTCAATCGTATACTGTTCCATAAATCATAATGAGAACTGATGTGGTTTAGATTCCACTAAAAGCATGTAAAAATAGATTCACACCTCTGTGCAAAATCGGAACACTTGGACTTCTTTCTTTTGACCAATCCTGTGAGCACGATCCTGTGCTTGCAAATCAACTTGTGGATTCCTGAAACAAACCACCAGGTTCATCACCAATAAGCAAAAGAAAAACCAAAGGAAAAAAATAATAATAATAAAGACAGTCACCAGTCACTATCGTAAAGTATGACAACATCTGCTGTGGCAAGATTAATTCCAAGTCCTCCAGCCCTAGTTGACAACAGGAAAACAAATTTCTCACTCCCTGGCTTGTTAAATGCATCAATGGAAGCATCACGATCTTCTCCACCAGTATTCCCATCAATCCGACAATACAGATAGCCACGGAACATTAGATAGTCTTCAAGAATGTCAAGCAATCTAGTCATCTGCATTTCAAAGCCAAAACAAACCATAAGAATAAGACATACAGATATCTCACATAACCATGTGTAATAACCCATAAATATAGAAAACACTGTACAGCCGTGTAAGAAGACCGCTGATAAATATTAAGACACTGAACACTGTTAAGGAGCCTAACAATACTGTCTGACAAACTGACCTGTGAAAATATTAAAACCCTCGAATCACGTTCTTTAAGCTTAGGAAGCAACTTATCCAAGAGAACCATCTTACCTGGAAAATTAATTAAGCACAACAAATTACTTTTGGTTGCTAATTGATACATATACACCAATAGACTCAGGTTTTGAATTGAATCTCACCAGCATTTGTGATAAGGTGATCTCCTGTTGTATAGGGTGGGCCAGGTTCAGCACCCTGGAAAAGGTATGGATGATTACAGCATTTGCGCAGCTGCATTGCTATATTCAAAAGGCGTTTACGTTCTCCACCAGCATTAACAACTTCAAGATCTTTCTGCAGTAAAGCTCTATAATACTGTTTCTGCATCTGTGACATGCCCACCTTCAGTATTGTTTCTTTCTTTGGAGGCAACCCTTTCTCAACATCTGATTTCAGTCTTCGAAGAAGAAATGGCCGAAGAACCTTGAAGATGCATGTTCCAGAAAAATGATTAACCACAAGCAAGACAAAACCTTGGAACAGAAAAGTACAAAGCATAACAAGCCTACCTTGTGAAGTTGTTGCACAACCTCCTGTTGGTCATTTTCACCAGAAATTTGAAACCATTCATCAAAAGTTTCAGCTGAGCTAAAAATCTCTGGCAGTAAAAAGTTTAGAAGAGACCAGAGTTCATGTAGATTATTCTGCAAATCAGAATATATAAAGAAAACACCGCAATTATACAGCAAGAAATATATAATATATATCAAGAAACAAAAGTAGATAAATTAAATTCATACAGAAGAGAAAACAAGCCAATAATTGACATTTAATTAACACAGTTCTTAATCAACCTAAACACTTCAGGCATCCAAATCAACTTAAGGCAACCTAAACCTCTTTCTTCTTAACAGCATAATAATAATGTAGATAACAGACTAGTTTCTCAAGCACCACTTCTCAAATTACCACACTACTAAAGTGTGAAATGCATACCTGAAGTGGAGTGCCAGTAATGAGGAGACGGTAATTGGTATTGTAAAGTCTCATTGTTTTTGAAAGAAGAGAGTTCTCATTCTTAATTCGATGAGCTTCATCAATGATTATATAGCGCCAGCTAAAGCGACGCAAGGCAGTTTTTTCCTTGATGGCCATTTCAAAACTTGTAACACACACATCAAATTTCCCTGCAACCAGCAACTCCTCACGTATATGTCTCTGCCAAAAACAGGGAAACAACAAAATCTTAGGACCACAAAACCATCACCCAAAACAATGTAATCTTACAAAACATTAAATTTTCCCTAATGACGTACTCTTTCATCTGGATTGCCCAGAAACTTTACAGCACGCAAGACCGGACAAAAACGGCGAATTTCGTTCATCCAGTTACCAAGTGTAGACTTTGGAGCAACTACCATATGAGGGCCAGTTATTCCTCTAAACTCGTGCAGGTACCCCAACAAAGAGATAGTTTGCAAAGTTTTACCAAGACCCTAGATTGCAAGATCAGGAATGTTAGTTTGCAAAGTTTTACCAAGACCCTAGATTGCAAGATCAGGAATGTCATTGTAATGCATGAAATGCAATGGAGTACTGACTTGAGCTATAACAAAACTAAAGAAAGCACTAAGGTTATTACAAAACCAACACTAAGCACAGCATACCATTTCATCTGCAAGGATTCCATTAATGCCATTCTCATAGAGCCTTATAAGCCAATTTAACCCAGCAAGTTGGTAATCCCTCATTTTTCCCTGAATACCTGCAGAAAGCAATGAACATGAAGAGATAATATAAGCTTCAGAACCAAGCCTTGAAACAGAAATACAAATGTCATGAAAACATTTCCTGGACTGACAAGAACCTCTCACTATCCTAACACCAATTCATGCAGCATTATTTCAGAAACAGATAAAATGAATAAGAATTTTCAATGAGTTGTGAAGATCATTTGAACTATATAACAAAAACTTTGTAACTAGGGATCCTGCAAACTATGTCAATAGAGGGGGTGTAATAATAATAATAATAATAATAAAAGCTACCAAAGCATGAAATGCACAATACAAATAGAGGAAAGAAATAAAAAAGACAGAGCACACACAAGAAGGCTGTGCCACCAATCGTGTGTTTCCCGCCCCATATTCATCTTCTTCCTCCTTCAAGCATTCTTCATCTTCTTCCTCTTCAGTTATTTTGGATGCATGTCGACCCCTAAATTTAAGCAAATGAACATGTTTCTGTTAGAATAGATGGCATTCTTGTATGCATTTAGTGGAATGCATGGGTGTGTCCTATCCACAGAAACATGTAATTAATTAAAACATATCACAATCCTTTTCCGGCATTTAAAACCCTCTGCAACAAAGTAAGAATTCCAAGCTAGGTATCCAAACCCATTGAAGTATCACTTGAGCTAATATCGAAGACCTATCTCCCCATAAATTTTGATAAGATCCTTTTTGCAGTCAGAACTCTCAAATCAATTATGCAATAATCCAACATAGGGAATAGAATAATGCATGATCAGCAAAATAATCAAGAGGAGGATTGAAAAAAGTACAGTGTTAAACTTGTCAAGCAACCAAACTTATACCTTCCCTTAACTTTCTTTTGAGATGCAGACTGATCAGGTTTAGCGAAATGAGCAAACAACTCAGTCTGCTGGAGCAAATACTTCAAGCGCCCCTTTCCTTTATTGTTCTGCATTCAACTAAAAATCAGAACTCATGCAATTATTGTCAAAAGTACTACAAGCATCAGGCAAATACAGAGTAGTGGTGTAATAAACACACCATATCAGCATCTATAGCGGCATTTTGGGCATCCAATATCTCTTGAATCTTCTGTTTCTTCAATTTCTGCATTTCTTTGAGCCTTTCCCTTTCACGCTTACTAATCACATTGTTACTTCCATCCTACAGGCAAAACTTTGCAGATAAGCAACTTCCAGAAATCAATATTGCAAACAAAAATGAACGATCACAAATTTCAAAATGGACTTTAAATTTAAATATACAAGTAACAGCAAGAGGCATGCACATTACTTAAAACACAAACTAGCAAACCACAAATGCAAGCATGAAATGCGATATCCTATTTATTAAAAAAATTTCTGGTACAAAACAGCCAACCTAACATGAAAAAAAAGACACTGCATTCTTATAGAAACATCATTTACTCAAATCCTTTTTGTCACGCAATTAAGCCTAACAAACCAGCTTCTCCACATTTTGAAGCCTAATTTAACATTTCTGCTTCTATCGAGCACCACTAAAAACCTCAACAAATAAACTCACAGATCAAAAGCTCGGCTAATCCCTATTTTTCTTCCGTTGAACATAATCTCTAACTGCTAAACGTAACCGCAAACCTATACCATCAAACCCTACATAGATCCACCATTTTTTCTTCTTTTCACAATATAAGCAAAAATAAGCTAACAATTACTATCAATCAGAGCAGAAAAGGTTACCTCATCAGCATCAGTATCGGCGTTGACGTCGTCGGCAGCTTCATCGTCATCAGAATCGGCGGAGCGAGCAACAGCTTCAAGCTCCTCTTCATCGTCCTCGTTGATCTGCTCGTTAACTTGCTCCTCCTCGGACGAATTGGAGCCGTCAGATAGAGCGTCATCGGACGATACCAGTTGTTTCGAGGGTTTCGCCATTGCTTCGCTTTTCCCCTGAGATCGAGGGTTCCTTCCTTCGAAGAGAGAGTGTAAATTGGAAGCGACTTTCTAACAAAACGACTCAGATGAGAGAGTACCGTTTCAGCACTTTGGATTTGGCATTTATATGTGTGGCGGTTTTATTAGCGAAATTTGGACCGGGTGAATCTGGACCCGGTTTGGAGTGAATTGGAATCTCCCGCCTTTTTATTGCAGTGGAAATGTTATTTCCCGCCTAATGGAGCTCGGCTAGGCCCGTGCCTCGGTGGTTCGGCGCAGGGCTTGGACCGGGTGGAACTTTTGGGCGGTGGGTTTGGTTCTTGTGGATGCTTGCTGGGCTGATCCATAAATTGCAGTCTGTCGCAGGCCCAATCCATTTGATTTTAATTTTGTTTTTTATTTTTAAAAACTAATTTTCTTTTGTTATATGTTTTTTTTTAAACAGTTTTTTTTTTTTTATCTTTGAATAAAACTATCGAGTACACGCAATGTATAAGTTGAAATATGAATATTCCTAACTGTTCATGTAATAATATATTCATTTTTAAACCGGTTTCCTATTTTTTAAAATTTCCATCAATAATTGTTCAACAATATTAGTTTCAATATATATAATCAAAAAGTGAAATTAAAGTTAAAATATATTTGTAACTGTATTGATAGTTCTTTATTTATCTTAATATATTAAATTTATACTAATTCCTTTTCCTTTTAAGAGCCGTTTTTTAGATTTTTTTTAATTTATTTTTTGAAATTCAAGAAGAAATTTAGAGTAGTAATCCGGTGTAAACATATATGGGATTGTGCGTTTCTTGTTGATCTGACTGTTCAAGTGCATGCACGCATCAAATCATATTGTAGATATTTAATCCATTCTTTAGATTTTTTTTTTAAATGTACTTTTTTATTTTATCTTTATTTTAATATTCTAAATTCATTTATATGTATGTTGTTATTTTTTTTTATGTTAATTAATGGAATGGTAATATATTAAATTACTAATATTTTTTATGCTATTGAAATATTTAATCATTTTTTTAATATGTGTGCTAAGAGTTAAAAGTGATGTTTAGAAATGAACGAAAATAATATTGATTAATTACTTATTATTTGTTATTATGATGCTATGTAATATTATATATTATGTCATACATTGAGGAATTATTTTGCATATATTTTTCTATGAGGATATATATTGAGAGAGAGAGAAAAAAAAAAGGTGGATGAGCACTCAAACTCAAAAGTTATAATTAATTTAATTAACCACATGCAATGTTAGGGGACTTTATGCATAATTACTCCTTTGGATTCTAAAGTTAAAAATTTATAAGCATTTGAGTTTTTATAGTTGGTATCACTGTTTCTCAAAAGATATTAAGGTGCTGTTTTTCATCAAACTCCAGCAATTTTATCACTGGAAAAATTTTAATTGAAATTTACTTTTGAAATCACTACTAAAAATTACCTTTTTTCTTAAATAAATATTTTTAAAATATTAATATTTTCCTCTAAATAATCATAATATGACATTTTTAAGTGGATGTTATTGCGATTACGAGAAGTATTGTGGCAAAAATATTTTCGCACTATTACATTATGAGTAATTTTTCACTCAAAAGATTTTATAATCTATTTCACAAACTTTATGTGACAAAAACAATTCCTCTAAGCCTTTTTAAATAAAGTAGCAATGAATAAATAAAATAACTAATCATGGGAAAGAATATCCCAAGAATAATACTGGAGAAAGAAAGAAAGAAACAGACAAAAATAAAATTTGGATTAACCCGACTGACGGCCGTCATGCTAATCCTAATCAGTCCGCTCCAAAACAGAATCCGAATCCGAATCCGATTAATATCATTATCCACCACACATTTGCGGGTTTCATACGTTAAGCCAACTATCAAATTATCAATTTACCCTCATGAAAAGCTCAAACACCAAGTATGTAACGGCAAACTCCAGTTATACACAAGGGCACTATGGGTAATTCCAGAAAAAATTAGATCAAATTAATTCAGCGTCAGAAGACTTCATCTGCTAACCTAGGGAGGACCCAAAGTTTGGTCCTTTGTGAATCTGGCGGTGTATTACGGTCACCGGAGACTTCTACCGGAGATCGGATATCATTGTGCTTGCAGTTGAGGGTTCCTTATGTTTAATTTATAATTAATTGGATCTGTTGTTGCTCTGTTATGGTAAGTTCAATTCGAGTGATTGACTCATTCGTGTTCGTTTTTTGATGCAGAATATGGGGCGACGGAGTCTTTTAATTGCGATTTTTGCGTGTCTATTTGCTTTCTCTTGTGGGAGAGGTGATATTTTAATTTTATCCATTTATGATAAAATCTAATCTTTTCTTCCTAGTTTATTGCCAAGAGTTAATTGCACGAGGTTTAGTTTCTGTTAATTACTTGAAATGGGATAAATTAAGATTACCGCAAGGTTGTAACTTTAAATTCCGTATATGGGTTTATCAGTGAAATCGCGAATTAATGGCTCTCGCCATGTCGGGGAACTTTTGTTTTGAAGCTGTTTTCTTCTTCTTCTCCTGCTTTTTATTTTTATTTTTATTTTTTTATGTCTCATAATCTCAATGTGATTCCTTTTTGATGAATGAGTTGGTCAATGCCTGTTTATATGTTGTAGACAGGAGGTTGTGAGATTGGGAAAATTGTCTGTACTTTGCGTCTCCAATGCTACTCTATTTGCAGCTTGAAAAAGTTGAATATAAGTAGGAGTTTTTTCTTTTCCTACTCTAAATGTGCTGCCAACTTTATGAAGTCAATTGTGGTGATTGGAAATTGTCTGTGATATTAAATCTCTTCTATAAAATGCATACAATCTCTTACAGTTTGAAATAACATATGTTTGTGTTGAAGAATAATGGATGGTGGATGGTTGGTCATGAAATTGGAGTCTAATTTCTGAAAGCTGAAAAAGTTTTTATTTTCTGCTGCAGAACTCAATCTTAAGCACAAGCACAAGCGTAATGATCATTTACCTGTTTACAATCACACTCTTGCCACTATATTGGTTGAATATGCTTCTGCAGTAAGTTCCTTATGGCACCAAATCTGAGACCATCAGAGGACAATTACTCTTAATTCCTGTATCATCATCACATTGTGGTGCAACTTATACATGTGGAAACTGAAAACTTTTCACTAAACTTATTTGGCAACTGAAACTAGCTTGAACTTACAGGTATATTTGTCAGATATGTCCGAATTGTTTACTTGGACATGCTCAAGATGTGATGATTTGACTGAGGTACTTTGATCTACTAATTTTCTGGTCTCACCTGTTTAATTATGTTCTGATCTCTTGAATTGATTGGCCTAATTTTATGTCATTGCATGGAGACAGGGATTTGAGATTATAGAGCTGATTGTTGATGTTAAGCACTGTCTACAGGTGTATTTCTCTTTCTTATATTGCACACTGAAAGAACCATGAACCTTCTTCTTCTTCTTCTTCTTCTTCTTCTTTTATATATGACTAATCATCTTTAAGGCTGTCTTTTATAGGCATTTGTTGGTGTGGCGGTGGACCTTAATGCCATAGTCATTGCCTTTCGAGGAACTCAGGACAACAGGTATGTGGATCCCATTGTTTTAGTTGTGCTAACTTTCAAAAAGGATTGCTAGAATTTGTTTGCTGCCCATGGTAAAACAGATGACTGGGGAATAGAGAGGGGGAGAGAGAGAGAGAGAGAGAGAGAGAGAAAGAGAACGGGGGATGGGATGAAAAAGAAGTCAGGTGAAAGTATCATTCTCATATAGCATAGTGGACATCTGAAATATTGCTGCACTTCTGCAGTCATCCATGGAATTAGTGCACAGTTAATATGCCTTTTTATGATCGTGCTGCATAGGATTATTCTATGCAAAAGGCTTAATATCCAGAGCTGTATTAGCTTGCTCTCAAGATTGGAAGTATCTAACAGCAAAACACAATCATTGATATCCGATCAATCTTATTTAATGCATTCTATTGCCTCTTACATTATCCCAGGACCAGTTAACACTTGGGATGTTTTATGTAATATTTGTTTAATGTAGGCTTATTGCTGTCAAATGGATAAAGCATAAAAATAAAGTAGATTTAGTATATCTTCTCATGAAATTACACTTAAATGGAGGTTATATTAGCTTGTGAAATGGCCTGGTTTTTTTCTTTCCTAATGGTTCACTGAATTTTTACAGCATACAGAATTGGATTGAAGACCTATTCTGGAAACAGCTGGATCTGAATTACCCTGGCATGCCTGATGCAATGGTGTGTATTCTAGAAGAGTTGTTCGGAATATTTCATCAGTTCTTTTTCATAGTTGAAGTTTTAATCCTTACTCTTGCATTGTTTCAGGTGCACCATGGATTTTATTCTGCTTACCATAACACAACATTACGCCCTGGGATATTAAATGCTGTCGAAAGGGCAAGGGACTATTACGGAGATATTGACATCATGGTGACTGGGCATTCAATGGGAGGGTCTATGGCTGCCTTTTGCGGACTTGATCTAACAGTAAGGGAGATATTTGTTCTCGATACAATTAAAATTGCATCCATCTATTGTTTATTGGGCTTTTCTTCCTTAACATGACTGTTTTAACTTACTTTAAAGCCTGCTTTTGACATGCAGAACTTCTGTTAAACTAATATTTGTTTCTTGTCAGGTTAACCTTCAAGCCAAGAAAGTTCAGGTTATGACGTTTGGACAGCCTCGTATTGGCAATGCTGCCTTTTCATCTTACTATAGCCAAGTTGTGCCTAATACAATCAGAGTCACGCATGAACATGATATGGTACCTCATTTGCCTCCATACTATAGTTATTTCCCTCAAAAGACGTACCACCACTTTCCAAGAGAGGTATGCTTCCACTCTGAGATTAATGATTAATGACACTGATATTGTAACATTATGCATTCAAAATTTGGCACCAAAATGAGACTGTTATTCATACTGGTCCTTGTGTGCAATGTGTGCATTGACAATATTTGGGTCCAATAAGCGAACTTTCTCATGTGCCTGTGAACCACTTATGTCCAGCCAAGCCAGCCATGACTTTCTTGTGCTAACATGCATAGAAGTCGTTCTTATCATTGTTTTTCCGGACTGCTATTATTTGCAGGTGTGGCTCTATAACATAGGATTGGGAAGTCTGGTCTACAAGGTAGAGAAGATCTGTGATTTATCTGGTGAAGATCCCGAGTGTAGCAGGTGAGCATTTCTATCGACATGATCTGTGATCGGTTGAGATATTGATTTCAGTTCCATTTCATCCATTATTCTGCTATATTTACAATTGGATGTTTAAGTGCTAATTTCTTAGTACTTCTTAGTACTCCAGAAAATGATGCATTTGAATTTTTTTGCTCAGCCTGGTTCTGAAGCCAGTGTATTAATCTTTGCAGGTCAGTAAGTGGTACCAGCATTTCAGATCATTTAAATTACTATGGCGTGGATTTATTGGGAGAGACGAGATCTTGTGGAATCGTGATGGATCATAGATTAAACAAATATGGCAAAAAAGATCACGAAGGAAATTTCATTTTGTCCAGACATCCTGCATCTCCTATTCTGAAATTGAACAAAGAGATGGATGGTGGGAGCAAGGATATTTAGAATATTGTTCTAAGGATTTATCTTATGGATTTTCTCTCCTCAAAACCGTCCTTAAGTGTTTGGAGCGCATACTGTTCTAGGCATGATGGAAAGAGAAGAATGTGTATATAAATATTCAGTCGTGTACAGTTTCAACCTTGTTAACATGAACACAAGTACTATTTATTGAAAGTTGACACCGCTTTTAACCTTGTATTTGGCAAATAATATGGGTTCTGAAATCTGTGATTTGTTGGTGGAATTATTTCATGGACGATCATTGCAGCTGCCAAATGGTGAATTAGATCGATACATTCCTAGAAGTTACTTTACTATTGCATATTTTAAATTTGTTGTTCTGTAAATCCAACTACCCTCTCCCAACTGATAGTTTATAGGTGCTAAATTTTGGAGTTTGCTCCTAATAAAGATTGCTGATATAATTGCAGTTTTGGACAGGATTTTCTACAGATTATCTGGATTTGAAATATAACTAAAGATACATTTTCTCCTTTCCTTTCGAGATTACTATTGATCCATGTAAGCTACATTCTCCTAGCTAAATCATAATACCATTACAAATTTACAAGTTGATATTGGGTGTCAATCCCATCCCTTGAGAATTGGAACGATTTTAGATAAAAATAGGAATTTGTACTTAGAATTTTATTGCCTATACTTCAGTCTACACTTTCATTCATACACAGAATCAACAATAAATGTAAGAGAAATAAAAATTATTTTACTTAGAACATCCAATAAATTTGAAAAAGAAAAGAAAAAGATACAATTCATATGACAAGCTTCATATCATTCTGATCTTTCCTTCGCGTTGCCTTCTGATACCTCAACGGTCACCTTATCCTGCATAAATAATGGTACTTTTAGCCGTTTTCAATTCCTTTATTGGCAATCAGATTCTTTTATATGTATGATTTTGTTTTACTTAACATAAAAACTGATAATTAAATTATTCAATCGCTATTTTATAAGTTTGAATAATCAAGTTATTTAATGCGTATGGACATTAATAAAATAACGGTTATAAGCGTTATATAATTAATATTTAACCGTTACGATTGTTATTAATGATAAAACTATAAAACATTAACGAACATTTGTAGTATAGCCATAGAAATTCTTTAGATAGACTAGATATGCTTAAACCTCTCTCTAAAATCATTTTCTCTCTGTATATTGATTTAATTGTTGGATTATTTCTTTTAAAAGATTGTTAAATATTTATTTTAGTGAGTGTGTGTTTGCAGTGTCCCAAGAATTTGGCGGACCAATTTTTTTTTTTTTTTTTAAAAAACTCTTACAAAATAAATAACTGGACCATGAGATATGTTAATGCAGTCAGATTAAGCTGATTAATCAGTTAGTAAGCATAGTACCTCCTCAACCTTCTGTTTTGTCTCTTCTCGAGAGCTTGAAACTTCAGATTCTAAACTTGTTTCTTTCACTGTTTCCTTGGCCATGTCCTCTTCCTTCTTAATTGGAGTTTCTTCCATTACTGCATAAACTGATTAACTTACTTCACAAATCACTTTTTTTTGGATAAAATATCTCAACAAAATAATTTTTTTTTGCATTTGACTGTTCGTATGCACTGCGAATGATACGTTTAACGTCTCTTATATAATACCGATTAACTTTTTATGTCAAATAATAGATCAATCAATGACAACAAATTTCAAATAACTTAAATGCAAATTTTCTAACAAATTGAGGGCAAAAAAATCAATTTTTCAAAAACTACAAAATTAATGTAAAAATGACAAACCTTGATGATGATCATCATGATTTTGTTTAACTGAATTGGTGAACAAAGTCTCCTTTCCTGCACCAACATGAGGAGAGAAAAATTCCATATCTTCATCTTTCTTGGGAGATTCTTTTGAGATAATAGTTTCTTCATAATTTTTATTTATTTGTAATTCTTTTGGCACAATTTCTTCTTCATTATCATTATTTTTCTTCAATTCATTATCTTCAGTTATGTCTTTCACTTTGAAATTCTTCTCTTCTTCTGCTCCAATAACAGTTTCTATTTCTTTGCTTTCCTTGCTATTGAATTTCTTTACAGTGATTGTGTTCTCTGTGGCCACAGATTCTTTTGATTTCCCACAACCCATTTTTGTATTTCTTGAAATGGAAATATGGTAATGTGTTTTTAATTTTCTTTGAATTTAATTCGGTTTATATAGTTTGCTATTAATAACTGACAAGAAACAGTTTTTTCTGTTGTGTTTTTGGGGGTCTTATATGAATTTTTCTTCGGATTTTCCAGCTCAAAATGAAAAGATACACTAATCACGGGTGATTATTTTTAGATAATCATTACATGGTTTTTTAATTTGTTTCTTCTGTTGCATAGTTATAACCTTAATTGACATTAATTATTCCCTCAGTTCATAATTATAAATATATAACCAATCAAATACAATTAATAGTAGTAAAAAAAAATCATTCATTTACAATAAAATTAATAAATTTACAAATCATTCTAGTTTGATTTACCCTTTCAAAAAAACAGACAATTAATAGACAACTAGATTGGAAAAAAATTTAGAATATTAATTATACTTTAAAAATTGAATAAATATTTATTTTAATAAAAATATAGTTGTAAGTTCATATTTAATTATTTATGAATATCTATTTTTAAAAAGATTGACATTTATTTATTAATTGAGAGAGCTCAATTTATAATAAATGAATGAGCATTATGTACATCCATTAAATAGGATTTTTTTTAAAATTTTTTAATTTTTTTTACATAGTACTGAATTATGAGCTTATTTTATAAATGAAATATGTTATGATTTAAGCGACGAGTTCAATAATTGGACTCTCCAGCCTAATTGTAAAATAAATTAATATACAAATCATAAATTCATAATGCAAAAAGTAGTAACTTTTTTCTCCTTTATTTATAAGAAAAAAAATCAAAAAGGAAAATATTCGAATTTATTAAATTATTAGAGCAACTTGCAGTTGGTACTGATATAATTTGTTGCTGAGAAGATCTAATCTACTTCTGCATATTTCCTTTGTATTAGAATAGTGAACAAGAAATGAACCTTTATTCTACAAACTCAAATGTCATGGATTTAAAGGACCATTTAAAGGGAAAACGATTTGATGACAGCTTGCTCGGGGTCCCAAACTTGGAAGTTCAAATGGTTGACCTAGGGGAGAGCAAAATTCGGTAAAATCGAAAATCGAATCAAACCGACCGATTTTTTAATTCGGTTTGGTTTCGATTTTAAAATTCTATGTAAATCGGTTACTTTGGTTTGATTCGATTTTGAAAGGCAAAAATAGAAAAATAAACCGAACCAACCGAAATTTTAATGTTATATGTTATTTTATCCAAATTTTACATAAAAAAAATTATTTTTGTATTTTTTTATCAATTTAAGGAATTTGAACTGAAATTATATATGTACATTTTTCAATTTGAATGTTTTTATTTTAGTTTTATGATTTGTAATTTTGTATAATTTTTTAGATAATTTTTTTTAATTATAATTTTCGATTTTTCAGTTAACCGAACCAAACCGATCGAAAATTTCGATTCGATTTTCATATAATTTCGATTTGATTCGATTTATATAAATTCTAATATTTTAATTTTCAATTTTTTTGATTCGGTTCGATTATTGAACCGAACCGACCATTGGTCACCCTAGGTTGACCTTTAACTCATACAAGTATGGGAGGCTGTCCTCCTTGTTCATGGGTTGCTTTCTGTTTCAGCTTCTGGATTATTTTATTTGGCCATTGTTTATTGATTTCTTTTAATTGATTTTAAATTTACGACCTTAATTCCACAAACTTATTTACCTATTGTATTGGAACAGGAAAAGAAAAATTATGAAGAAAAAGTGAAAATTGGATCTTGTAATTGCTTGTGAAAATGACTAAAACAACTAAAGCTAACTGCATCTCAAAGCAAGAGCTGTGGTGATTGTCTGATTTCCAATTCGCCCGGATTGCGGCGCCTCTCTCTCTCTCTGTCTCTCTCCTCCAAGTCATCATCAGCAGCCCAGGTCAGCCCCACCTTATCCTCTCTATCTCTTTCCTCCTAGTGGGCTTCCATGCTACTTATTATACCAATAAAATTGTGATCAAAGATCAAAGATAATAATTTATTGTGGCTATTTTTTTCTGCATTAAAAATATTGCAAATTGCAAGTGAATCGATTCTAAATATAAAGGTATTGTCTTTTCATGATGAATACCTTCCCTAGACTGTTTTGGGGTTGATACAAAGCAAACGAAAGCAACCCAATCTTCCCTCACCAGGAAAGAAAACTGCTTTCTTTGCCTTTGCCCTTCCTTGTTCTGCGCTTTCCCCGCAAATCCATCAGGGTATCAATTTTTATCCAAAACTAATGGAAGGCACGACTCCATCTAGTGGAAGACTCGATTTTGGGAAGATGGGCTATGGGTGCAATAAAAATTCCTTTCTTATCATTTCCTCTTCTTTAACTTCCTCATGCTTTACCATATCCAATTCTTTGCCTGCTTTTTTCATTTGATTTCATTTCTTTTTTTAGATGCGAGCATTACAGGAGAAGATGCCAGATTCGAGCTCCATGCTGCAACGAGATCTTTCCTTGTCGTCATTGTCACAACGAGGCCGCGGTATTATTTCTTTTTGATTTCCATTCCGAGCTCAAAATTTTCTATTTTGGAACTTTTATTAATTTGGTTTGATTTCTGTTGTCCGAGTTTTATTTCCTAGATTGGTGTCCTTGCCAGATGCTGTGATCCCTATACTTTGATTACTCCATGATGTTGGGAATTGTACTTATCGCTCCTTGATTTCCCTTTTGAACTCAAAATCGTTTCTTTTGAACTTCTCTTGATATGGGTTGATCTCTTTTTGTTCGTTAAAGCATGCTCAGTTTCATTTCCATGATTATTTTCCCTGTCATTTTTTGCAATCCCCTTTCCTTGATCACTCCATGATGTGGGGAACTATACTTTTCATTCCTTATCCTTTTTCCTTTAAGACATTTTTAAGTGAACCTTTTTCTGACGCCAATTGTCTTTTCCCTTTGTTTTGATTCATTAGAGCAAGTTGAAGAACCCCTATGATCGCCACGAGCTCGATCGCTATGATGTCAAGCAAGTATGCTAATCTGACATTCTTCCTCTGGCTATATAGTTATTGTTCAATATGTATATATGCACTGATGAGACTAATGATGTTTATATTCACGTGTCAGGTAATATGTTCAGTTTGTGACACAGAGCAGCCGGTGTGTATAATTCTAGATTTGTAATGTTAATTTTTCTTTTTTGGATTTTCCATTTTATTTGTTAATTCTATCAATTTCACTTGTATTCCAGGTTGCTCAAGTCTGTACAAACTGTGGTGTCAATATGGGGGAATACTTTTGCGGAGTCTGCAAATTCTACGATGATGATGTAATTTGCATTTCAAAGTTGAATTACTAATAGTGGTTCAAATAAATATTGCTTCTTTGCTTGTTTGATGTTAGTGACTCTTGGTTAATACCAGGAACTGATGTTAGCTTTCCTAATCTATTCTGCAGACTGAGAAAGGGCAGTTCCATTGCGATGATTGTGGAATTTGTAGGTCAGTAAGCATAACTTGGCCAATTGTGACCGTTTTCTTTTTCCAGCTTGCATGCCTAATTGACACAGCTGTTGTGATCTAAAACAGAGTTGGTGGTCGTGAGAACTATTTCCACTGCAAGAAGTGTGGTATGTGCTATATTATCTCTGGAACCTCATGACTTATATGAGCCATTTATCTTGCAATTAATTGCATTATAATCATGTCCCTTCATTTATTTTCTTGCTTGCAAATTCTTATGATTTAGATTTCATCCATGCATGATGATGTCCCTTCTTTCTGTCAGATTCTTCTATAGACTAATGGTGTTTAGTAAATGTGCAGGTTCTTGCTACTCAATTAGCCTTCTCGGTAATCATTCATGCGTGGAGAACTCTATGCGTCATCACTGCCCCATATGCTATGAGGTCAGTTTTTGCTGGCTTAATCTGGGAATTTTCCTTTTTCTGTGATGTACTGATAAATCTCATAATGTAATTCTGCAGTACTTATTTGACTCCTTAAAAGACACTACCGTAATGAAATGTGGGCATACCATGCACTTTGAGTGTTATTGCGAGATGATAAAGCGTGAAAAGTAAGCTTCCACAGATTCCTTTCTTTTTTTTTTTTGGTTGGCAATCCTCTAGTCAAAACTTAGTTCCAATTTGAATTTGCAGATGTTCTTGCCCCATATGCTCCAAAACAGTGATTGACATGTCTAAAGCTTGGAAAAGAATAGATGAGGAGGTAGGCTTAAACTGATTGGCACATGGATGTTACACAATTTTATCCTGTCACTGAATATTTTTCTTGTTGGTGGAAGTTATCTGTAAGAAACTCTTGCATTATTATGTTTTCAGATTGAAGCAACCATCATGCCAGAGGATTACCGATTCAAGAAGGTGTTCACTTCCATCCTTAACGTCTGTTTAACCTGATTTACATATCTAGTTTAGCTTCTTTACCAGTTATTTATTGCTACTGCCATAGTTTAATATCCTATAGTGAATCATCCAAGATTTTTTGTTGTATTCTGGATACTTTGATTTTTTAAACATGCATCAAGATGAATTTATGGTAAAAGAAAGCGATTCGTATGGAATTTAATTGTATATGTATAAACTAGTACCATGAAATGCCTCCCCGTTGCTGGTTTTCTGGTATAAAATTTGACACAGAATTATAGATGGCCAATTTTCACTTTTTGCCCTGAATGTTGCAGTTATTAGCATCAGTGTTCCTGATCTTCAACATGCGGAGAAAAAACTCTCTGAACTTTAATTTCCGTGGCAGTAAAAATCCTTCAAGCATGGATTTTCATCCAAGCACAGTTACTTCAATGATGTAGCACTCCAAGTGGAATTTTTTAATCCAACAAAATATTTCCACCTCTATTTTGTCTCCCACAATATTTGAACGGAAAATCAAATACTAGAAGGATTGAATTGCTACAAGAATTAAAGTTCTTCCTTACAATTTGAAGTTCAGGACATTACTGATACTAAATGCAAATTCAGAGACGATAGTGAAATTTAAGGCATGTATCGTCTCTTTGATGAAATGTTACGAGGAAGATGTCTAAAAGGAGGGGTGATTCACTGATTTGCAGGTTTGGATCCTATGCAATGACTGCAATGACACAACAGAAGTATACTTCCACATAATTGGGCAGAAATGTAGCCACTGCAAATCATACAATACGCGCTCAATTGCACCTCCGGTTCTTCCCCAATGACACTCTTTTTCTGGTATGCAGCCATGCCAATGCGAGCTTGCATCCTTTATTATAAAACACATAGGGCAAATTCAATTATGGATCAACCATCTTCAAAGATTATTGCTTATATTATTACATATATTCATTACAAATATGATTTGACTGTAGCATTTTGTATTCTGCCTCAAAAACTTCCCTAAATTGATTCTTCCTCCAATTTGTGGAGTTTGTAGCCCAGTTGATTATCAAGTATCTGGGTTTGATGTAACATTACAGACACAGCAATTCATAAGAATGTTGTTTGTGCTGCTGTGGAATCTGTGTGATTGTGCAATCAATGATTGTATTGAATAACCGGTTGGCTGAATTTATCATCAGCTGTATTGGATTGTACATTCCTTTTCAGTGATTGTGTTGAACTAATTGTTACCTCAGTGAGACTGATACATATAATAGAATGCTATTAAGAAATGTAATTTTTATTTTATATTTGTAATGTAAAAGTCTGTTTTCGGTTTTATGAATGAGTGCATTGTGCTTGATCATGCAAATTAACTGTGTTTACATGAGAAAGTTATAATAAATTAAATCTTGGTGCAAAAACACAAGTGGAAAAATCATATCAAACCTGTTGTTTATTTCTCAGCAGCTAACTGAGGATTGGATTTTATTTTATTTTATCTTTAGAAAGTATAACTCTTTTAAGATCTAGTAATTATAAGATACTTGTCTTCTAGTTTATTTTATTTATTTCAATAAATCCTTTGTAATTATAAAACAATAATAGTTTAAATATAAAAGTATTAATTAAATTCATTCTTTTTTTGAAAAAAATGCAGATATCTAAAAGAAAACTTGTTTTAACTTTCATGTGTTGAATTATCACTATTTGGTAAGATGACACTCGATTAAAAAAAAAAAGTGAAAAATTTAGGATTCGATTCGATGTCAAAAGACCGAAAGAATGAAAATTTATAGATTTGAACTAAAAAAAATCGAACTTTAATTCAGAAAAGAAAGGCATGAAAAATTGCGAGTCAAATATTTATTTTCTATCCAGTTAACAAGCAATCTCAATTTATAATACTAATTAAAGTTTAAAAGTGAAAAATGTTTAAAAAAAAAAAGAAAAAAGAAAAATTGAGCTCAAAAAAGCATTAAAGCCCAACAGCAGATATTAATCAAAGGAACAAAATTACAGCAAAAAAGATCTATAAGTAATTTGCTTAGAAATACCAAATAAAATGAAATTTAGTAGTATGAAATGAAAACTACCATAAGCAAGTGCAGGGCAATACCGTAGGCCGCCGTCCACTCGAACACAACCTATTTTCTCCCTTCCATTGCTTTGTTTGGATGGGAGTAAGTTGAATTTACTTTAATGAAGGGAAATGGGAGAAAATGAGTGTAAAGTAAATTTGATTTCCTCTACTTTTATTTCCATTGTTTGGTTAACCTAAAATAAATATGGAGTAAATTAAATTTTCTTTTGAATAGTAAATGCAACTTTGACATTTATACCCTTATGATATTATTTTATGGTAATAATATTAATTATTACAATTTTCTTTCTCAATACTAAAATCAATACTAGTATTTCAAAACTATAATCAATATCATTCTAAAATATAAATAGACAATACAACTAATTAATTATATATTAATCAATATAATTATATTAAAATCATTTAATGACTGCATTTATATAATATGATATATAAATATTTATAAAAAAAATTAACAAACTTTTATACTTAATAATAATATTTGACAGAATTTGTTTAGAATATATTTTCTCAAAATATATTTTCTCTCCTTGACCTTATCTTAACCACATAATAGGAACTAATGGTCTTTAGTGAAATTAAGACTAATGCAAAATAAAACAGAACAATGCCATAAAAAGGTGTATAGCAAACTATTAAGGAGCAAGCTCATACCTCCTTTTTTGCTTTCCTTTCATTTTGTAACGCAAACATCTCTAAGAAAAGAAGGCTGCAACGGAGGAGGGGATAGAATCGTTAGGCCAAGGAGGGGATAGAATCGTTAGGTTAGAATATATTTTCTCAAGGAGGGATAATTTGGTCATTTCGTGCCATTATACCCCTTTTGCTTCCGGTTACTCTCTTTTCTCTCCAAATTGGAGAGAAATGAAATGCTGGATATAGAGTTAATTGGGAAATTCCATTTCCCTTCCATTCCTTTCTCTATTTTGCCATTTTACAATCCAAACAAAGGAAAGTAAGATAAATTAAACTTACTTTCCTCTCATTTATCTTCAGTTCCTTCGATCCAAACAGAGAGTAAACCCTGATCAGTTTCTCGCTTGCCTGATTGCAGCCCCTCTCGAGTTTACTTTCAAACCAGAATCCACCGAGTCACGCTTAGCTCGGCCGACTCAAAGCTATGCAAGTCCTCTCAAACGCCCGTCGACTCACTAGGGCTTTAAAGCCTTCTGTTCTCACCAATCACCAAGTGCTCTTCTCTGATATTCTATTTGAAATCGCTCCTCGCACTCCTCAACAATGGCAAAACCACCGCTTCTTTTCTTCCCATTCCCTCTACTTCTCTGGTACTCTTTACATTTTTCGAATGGAAAGGAAAGTCGATTCCTTTCCTTTGTTTTCTTTTTGGGTTTTTGCTTAGTTACTGCATTAGCTGAAATAGTTGTTAAGTAAAGTAAATTGTGTGCCCTTTTTCTTTTTGTTTTTGGGTACTTAAAAAGGCAATTGCTTGCGGATGGGACAGCATCCAATGTACTCAAGGACTGTAAAAGCATCATTTTCTACTGAAGCTGCTGCTACTGAGAGTAACCCAACAGGTTCCTTGATTCATTCTGCATAATTTTTCCTTGATTCATTCTGCATAATTTTTTCTCTTTGTTTGGTTGGTTATGAAGGGTCTTACTTAGTGGTGATTGCTTTGTCTCGTTGAATGCAGAGGCCGTGAAAGAGCTTTATGATAAAATACTTGAATCTGTGAATGTCAAACGGACAATGGCTCCCAATGCTTGGTTGTGGTCATTGATTGGTAACTGTAAAAGCCATGAGGATATTAAGCTTCTATTTGATACTTTGGAGAATCTGCGCAGATTTGTTAGTCCCTGATCTCTTAGCTTTTTTTGATTATTGTGTTTTTCTTCCTATATAGTTATTTTTTTATGAATGAGTTTGAATTGCTGTTGCTTGAAATTTAAATGCTATGGTTTTACCATGCAGAGGCTATCAAATCTTCGCATACATGACAATTTTAATAATAATCTTTGCCGCGAAGTTACTAAAGCATGTGCTCGAGTTGGTGCCTTGGACTTTGGTTTGTATATACCGAACTGCCTTTCATTATAAGTTTTGCATTCACGCTTCCTGATTAAAATATTGAGTTTTGCATTAATGTTACATGCACCCCAAAAAATCGGTGCTTTGAATTTATTTATTTATTTTTATTATAATACAGCAACGTGTGGCTTGCAATTGCATGAACCTAAGTTATTATAATTGCAGGAAAGAAGGTCTTGTGGAAACATAATGTTTATGGATTGACTCCTGATATTGGATCTGCCAATCATTTGCTGGTATCTACTGTGTTTTCCCCTTCTATTAGGTTTTTAGATTTTCTTGTTCTTTGTTTTTTCATGAGTGTTAAATGGTTGCTGTAACTGGATTGCAGTCATATGCTAAGGAACACAATGATGTAAATTTCATGGTTAAAGTGATGAAACTTATGAAAAAGAATGACATTCCGGTACAACCTAGTACAGCTGATGTTGTTTTCAGGTACATGCACCTAAGTAACAACATCCCTTTTTTGTTAGCATTGCTTTCTTAAAAATTTCCAATGCTTGACATTCTAAGGAAAGTTCTTTTGGATTCGCAGTTGTCTGCTTGTACTCAAGTACTCAAATAAGAAGACTCATTAGAATTTATGATCTGCTTTAAAAGTTTGATACTTGTTCATTTTGCAAGTTTTGCATCTGGTGTGAACCTGAAGTCCATGGATTTGAATTGTTTTTATTCTGGTATCTGTATTTGCCACTAAGTTGAAATTTTGAAACTATTGTTAGGTAGAAAACAAGATTGGGGTCCAAGCACTGCTCAATAATTTTGAATCCCGGAATCCTCAATTTGCTGTCATAAAAAAAGCATTCTCTGAAGTTTTTTTATTTTATAAAGGATTTGGATTTTCTCGGGCTAAAGCTTATTATTGATTGATTATTATATTGCTCAGGAAACACTCTTAGGATGAGTATGATTTTGATATTGTTTTGACATTTGCAGTATTTGTTACAATGCTGATGACTGGAAATTAATGTCAAAGCAAGCAAAAAGGTTTGTCAAGGCTGGAGTGAAACTACGAAAAACTGCATTTGACATGTGGATGGATTTTGCTACCAAAAGAGGTCCTTGCAATTCTCCTTTTTCATAAATAATTAAATTTACTTTGAGTTTGTGTTTATAGTGTGTATCTGATAAGGAACCGATTCAAGATAACCAAATAAACAAGTAAAACAGTAAATCAAATGGAATAATAGATAAGAGAAATGACCAATTTCATTGATAAATGACTGTAATACAAGATTACAATCCCCAGGAAGATAATCTCCCCTCCCTAGAAACTGGAGCCCTGCTCAACAGCAGCAAAATACAAATTGTTCAAAGATAAAAAAAAAGAAAAACCTTCCCTCTGCTCACTAGCTATATAATAACAAAAGATGAAACCGTTTTTCCCTAGTGCCAGCTGGATCCCTAGGCATAACTAACTCCCTCTCCCATTTTTCCCTTAACAGAATTATTCTAACCACAGCTACACTATAGAATTCCCTGCAGTGCCCCTGCTTTGCTGCTGTTCGGCTGTTGCTTCTTTTTTCCTGGTGTAGACTAACAGTTTTCTTGGCCCAAGAGTGCTCTGATCCATCAGCCCATCTGTTATAGCAATTTCTTCATCAGTATCTATATGCCATTTCATAATCTTTATACATAATTGTTAGTGTTCCAGTTTTGAATGTTTTGTCCATAAGATTTTCAGAAAGTAGAAGTTTTATTTTATTTAATCAATTTTTACTGTCTTGTTTTTCTTAGCTGTCAAATAATGAATTTTTCAGAAAACTTTTCTATTCCTCGAGGGGATCAATCGACTTCTTTTTGCCAAATGATATTTAAATTCTCATATACAGGAGATACTGAGTCATTGTGGAAAATCGAGACGTTGAGATCTGAGTCAATGCAGCACCACACTCTTGTGAGTGGGTTTTCATGTGCCAAGGTATTCAATCCCATCTAGTCCAGTTATATATCAGGTTCTGCTTGGAGAATTAATTTGACATGTAATTGAGTTTTTTGGTGAATGTACAAACATTTGACAGAGAGTTTTGAACTGTTAAATTTTGCAGGGTCTAATACTAGAACGTAAGCCAAATGGTGCTGCTGCCGTCATTCAAGTCCTCAATCAGGTGCCAATAACTTCATATTGTTTCCATTTGTCTAATTGGCTTTTCTAAAGGTTTTTTCCTCTTTTGGAAAAGAACAAGGAGATGGAGAAAGAAGGAATGCAGCAGGCAGTTCAACAAATAGCCAATTTTTTTTGGAATTAAATTTGAATCTTGGATTAACTGATCTCTTAAAAATTCATGAAGTTTAACCAGTATCTCACTAGAGTTAGGACAAACAAATATTGAAAGTAATCAAACAACATGGAGAATCAATGTGCAGTTTTGTTTTAATGCCGAATCCTGTTCATTTGGCATGATTCTGCTCTGTTAAGATATGGGGTTACTCTGTGGCTGCAGACTTTACCCGACACCAAGAAGTCTGGTGTTGCTGTTGAACTTCAGAAGCTAGTCAGTGAGTGGCCTTTGGATGTACTTAAGCACCAGCCAGAGGAAAACCGAAAGGTATGATGCTTACTGATGATTTCAGAGGTTTCTTCGAAAAATATGGTCAAATTGAGTGACATTGTTTTAGGATCAAAATTTACACGGTTTCTTCCCAATTATAATACGATTGAACAGGAACTAGCTGCGGCTTTAAAATCCGACATACCCGCAATGGTTACTGGGCTAATAGAGATGGGCATAGCGGAGAATGTAAATTTGGAAGACCTAACCAGTAAAGAAGAAATCTTCAGATGAAACTTTTAACTTGTGAGCATGGCATTCTGAACTTCTATGGCCATCTGTTTGATGGAGGAAGACAGAAATGTCTTACTCCTGTGCTAACACAAAACGGTAGCTGCGTCCTTGGTAGAATCCATAGAAATATAGTGATTACTTTTTGTTGATTATAAGTTATTAATCTGCTCAATTTATTTGATTCTAAACTGGATGTTTCTTTAAATTAAATCTAGAATTTGTAAAATAAGATTAATGGATATTGATGTATTTGTATGTGTATTGCTATTGCAGCATGAAGGTAATATTTTGATTTTGATTTTTTGAAATATGATAAGCTGTTAAGAATCATCAGTTATGTGCTTCATTCTTCATTGATATAATATCCCGATCCCAATACCAATTGAAATAGGTTTCTATTGACTACTTATTTACAGCAAGTGAGAATTATCAAAGGCAATTATAATTTTCTAGGAGATGAAGACTGTCTCAAGTGTAATCCCATAATCTCGGATATATTGTCGAGTCTTCCTGCAATTTTTGAAGATTATGAGACATCCTCGGGGAGTTTTTTGACATCGAAAAGAACTAATGAACCTGAACTACATTATACGATGCTGTTGAGGGGCATTGAATGGCCTGAACTGTTTGATAAAGCTGTTGAGGGAAATTTAATGTTAGTTACGTGGACAGTTTAGCACCATTATATATATATATATATATATATATATATATATATATTCATTCCATTATTTATTATCTGTCACTTTTAAATAAAATTTAAATTATATTTATATGTCACTTTTATATTTTCAATATAAATTGAATTATTCAATTTTTTTTAAATTAAAGACTAATTAATATTTTTTAATTTTAGTGAAAATGATAAAAGTACAATTATAAAAGAATAGAGGGACTGTTATTTAAGGTATGGTATCCTTTTCTTCGGGGAACACTTTGTTTCATATTCAATTGTTTGTTTGCTGATTTCTAGGGTCACATATCGTCATCAATCAGCAAAATGGATGGGGACCATTTTTATTTTATTTAGATTTGCTTTATATCTTAAAGACGAAATTACAAAATATGTTATCAAAATTCTAAGTCATAACAACATTAATTTTAGCTAGATTTCTTATAAAGCCTGAAAGAAGAAACGATAACGAGCAACATAAAAACAATGGAGGCAAACATGGAAATGACAATGGCAGCAGCAACTTGGTTGCAAAATCTCCCAAAAACATTGCAAACTTTGTTCCATCTAACATGGGAATTTCCTTTGTAACCCAAAACTCCAACTGCAGTGGCTGCTCCATTGCTGCTAAATAGCAATCCCACCATTATTAGGTCAAGAGTCATCAGAATTGGCACCATCCTTCTCTTTCCACTTATTGATATTATTATCGACACTGCTGCATACGCACCTGCTATTGCATTGCCTACTACAAAGTACCTGTTCACTCAGGTAACACAAAATCACAAATATTAGCTATAACAATTTTTTATTAAAAATAACTACAAATATCTCCTAATTTACCGCATAAATTTCATTTAAATTCTAAAAATTGATATAAAATAGATTAAAAATTATTTTGTAGAGTTGTCAATTAGTGGACCTCACACAATAAATCCACTTCTTTTCATTAAGTACTTTATTTGGTCCAAATCAAACCATACTGATCCACCAGAATAAATAATCAAATCATTCACAAAATTTACGTATAAAAAAAAATTGTTTTTATGCTTAGTTTTAAATTTTTCCTACCATTTAATTTCCTTGACCTAAGGTTTCACTAAATTAATATTCATACAAAACTTAAGATAATTTCCTTGGCCCAGCTATATATAAAAAAGAAATGACTTCTTATATATGCAAACGACACTCTACGTACCAAAACGACATAAGAAAATGGAACTTACACAAAGGCAGAGAGATAACGCCACTTAGCAGTAACAGGAACATTGAGAGGAGGAAGAGAATCAACAAGTTGGATAGGAACAACTTCAGTTTGCTTATCAACACCAAGCACTATTGCAGAACCCAAACTTAGAATCATGGCTACTACTCTTAAACCCAACAACCAACCCCCACTTCTTCTTTGCTTCAATTCTCTGCTCTCTACCCCATCAATGGCACCAAGGCTTGCCTTTGTTTGGCTATCCATTTGCTCACTCTACCCAAGAGAGAGATGTTTTGCATGCTTTCGGGGAGGGGAGTCTTAAATAAGAAAGCCTAGTAGTGATGATGTGAAATTTAATTATTATTTTTTTATAAAGAGGAGGGAGGGAGGAGGAATTCAAGGCCTCCTCTTAAATGCATTGAGACCTTAAATTTAATTATTATTATTATTTGTTTAGGCTTTTATAGGCAGCAAGTGTAAATCGGTCCATAAATTCATATAAAGCCTAAGAAGTTGGCCATTTATGTGTGAATAATCTAGCCACAAATTATTGTACTTAATTTGCTTTAAGCGAGTGATTTGATATGCCATCATATAGTAAGAGTATTTTTTATTCAAGCGGCTAGCGTTTACATTCAATAGATTTATCATAATTTATATTTATATTTTTAGCTGCGGAAAATGGTGGGATTCATGGTAAATTAATCAATCTAATAATAAATTGCAGGTATTTATGGTTTTATTTAATAAAAAATAATTTGTTATTGAATTAAATTGATGAATATTATTATGTAAGCACAGATGTGAAAAAGTAATGCAGCCATTTGAGAAGAGAGGAGAACTTCGCTTACCAGCCTGACAAGTGGTGGCAGAACGTCCAATATTTTGCCACGTAAATCAACACATGTGATCCAGTTGGCCAATTTGAAAATTTGGAGTCTATTTTCTTTTTAAATCATTTAATATATTATATTATTAATTTTTTAAAATTTATTTAAAAAATTGTTTTACAGAAGATACTAATTAATAACTTTTTAAAGTTGATTTTCCTAAACTAGTTTGATAATTATATAAATTATAGTCATCCAATTCGGCCCACTAAATAAGAAAAAGAAACAATAAAATCGAATGCAAGAAATTGATTAATTGAAAGGGTACAATGAAATTGGTGAGATATGAAACAGACCAAGGCAGAATAATTTTCCATATCTTTTATGTTTTTTTATGCAATAAGTCAAACTTCAACGATATGGATATAAGTGATTCTATCCACATACACAATCTTCATCACTGCTTTTCACACCATGATTTGACGATATTTCTAGAGGGCATAATTAAAAAAAAAATATATATATATATATTAAAAAAAAAATTGGAATTAATGAGCTGGAATTAATCAATTCTCCATATCTGAAAATTACAAACTAAACAATATAATTAACTTTATCGCATACAGCCACGTGGATTATATCATTATGAATCAGCATAATAAATGGATTTTATCATTTTGTTTTAGAGGTTGGCAGTTGGTTGGATCATTATTGTACTTATATAATTTTTTATTTATATGTTCTGATTTTCTAATACAAGTCCAATTTATCACCACAAATTTTTTAATCTACTCAATTCATAGATAAATTTATTTCTAAATTAAAGTAATATTTTCTCTGTTTCACTTTAAATGCCAATTTAATTCTTGAAGTATATTAAAAAAAATACATAAATATATTTAGAATATTAAAATAAGAATAAATTTTGAAAAACTGTACATTTAAAATAAAAAAATTAAATATAACTAGCTTTTTGTTGCTTGCAAAGATGTTTGGTTTCATAGTCAAAAGCTTAAATTTGAAAAAATCAAATTTGGTTAAGGTAGCATTTAAGCAAAGGAGTTGGAATTCTCATCCATATATTTCTCTGCCACTCTATATCTACACTTTCAATTTAGAATTTCTAGTTAAGTAAAAGAAACTCTTACTATTTTATTTTATTTTTTGAGATTTTTTTATTATTTTTAAAATTATGTTTTTAATTTATATTGGTGGATTTTGTTGAATTAAATGAAAAAAATAATAGAAAACAATTGTTGGGTTGGTCAGCATCTTTACCTCTCTTAATTTGAAAATTTGGGCCTTGACTTTGGTTTAGCCAATATAAAATTATACAAGTATTACTTCAAAAAATAAGATCGGATGGTGGAGGGATCTCTATTTCGATCAAATACCTCGAATTTGATTTTTTTAGCATGAATTTTTTTAAATATTTGAAATAAAATATTTTATTATTTTTTTCATAAATTTGATAAGTGCGAATTAAAATTAATTTAGCTAGTTTCAAATAGCAATAGATGATTTAAAAAGAAAAAAAAAATCATATAAATAAATATCTTTCTTTATAGAGTATGCGATTAGGTTTTGACTTTTAGGTAGGAATGAAAAGCTCTAATACTAATAGAAAATTATTTGTATTTGTCAATTCAATCTCATCCATTTTTCAAAGAACATTTATTTGCAATTTCAATATATATATATATATATATATATATATATATATATATATAAAAGGTCAAGTTATAAATCAGAGAAGTTTTTATTTTTAATGTGTAAATCAAATGTTCGTCACTCTTCCTTCTGTTAATTGGACAGTATATTGATGAATGTGACTAATTAATTTGCTGTGATTAATGAAATTGGAATTAATAAATTTCAATCTATTTTGAATTAATTTGGTCCCCACTGGTCCAAAATATGAGGTGGGTTTTTCATTTGTAAATAACCCTATCATCCGAAGCAAGAAAGGGAGATATTTAAAACTTGTCAATTGAAAAAGCAATTAAATTTTTAATTATTTGAATTGTAGGTAATTTTTGTGAATAAATCCTATCATCAAAAAATATAATTTGGTTTTATATATATATATAGAGAGAGAGATTAATTAAGATGAATAATAACACACACACACATATATATATATATATATATTTAAAAAAAAAAAAATGATTAGTAATATTTCCCATCATACTTATTTTGTCGGTAAGTCGCCCACCGAACGGACTAGTGACCAAATTTTGGTTCTGGATTTTACTAGCTGTAACATGAAAAGAAATAAATAAATAAATTACATGAGATTTACTATTACTAATCATCTAAACTTATGATAAAGTATAAGGTTAATTTCTTCAACACATATATACTATTTAATTAAATTATATTTTTTTATTTATAATTCAATAATATTTACGATATGATGACGTGTTTATTTGATTTAGTCTAACATTGACATTAAATATAAACACGCAGGATTAATCTCCATTACTTAACAATGCTGGCTGACGAGCTATCCATCACCTAAATTAAGTCTAATCATTAGACCCTATATTAAATGAACTTTATAGGATCTCATCATGCATTATAATAATAATAATAAAAATAAAAATACGTGTCTTCTTATTAAAGGAAGAGAAATTTGAGATAATGCAGCCATAGTGGGATTAATAAAATCTATAAATTATTGAGAAATTAAAATGATAAATAAAGAGTGGGATTTAATTAAAGAAGCTAAAATGCCAAAAATCAATTATATTTGTTTCTTCTAATTCCATGAATATATGATTTATAATAACAGATGGGTGAATTAATTTAATATTATTATGGTACTAATTAATAATATTAAAGGCTGAGCTATATTCTTATTATGCATATATATCCCATTTAAGCATAATATTGAAGTCAAGGATGTCCACTTGAATCAAGACCTTGTAATTGCCTAAAATATCATCAAGTACATTGATTGAAGGTAAATTAATTAATTTAGTGATAATTCATTTTCATTTATTGATTTTAATTGTCGGAATGGATAAGCCAGTGCTATCGGTTTCAATCATTTTCTTTTATTATTTTTCTTGCAATAATTTGACTAATATTAATTTGTACTAAATATATTTATATATAAAAACAGACAAAAAATGTTCATTTATAAATATTTAAAAATATAGAAAATTGAATCCTTATTGTAATTTGCGGTACAAATATCTCCGGTAAAGACAATAATTATATATTAATACCTATTTTAATGCAAAAATAAAATAAAGTTGACACAAAGTGGCAAAGCTTGCATTTGTTCTTCAAAATCAAACAAAATTGGAATCCCACATACAAAAATTAATTTTTTAAATTGCTGTCATTATCAATAGAGATGTAAACACAAAGAAACAAATTCATTATCTGTATGCATTCGACAAATCATTTTCATACATGTACATACCTATGTTAAAGAATTGTCAAATACATATTAAAACCCTAAATAAAGCTCCTTGCAAGTTAAAACATACTATAATCTAATTCTAATCCACTCCCCTCCCAAAAAAATAATAACTACTAATTAATTTACGTGCAGGAAACTCCTTCCATTTTATTTATTTATTTATTTATTTTTGACAAAATAATTGGTAAGAATAGTCTTCAATTTTGGCCTATATATATCAACTATATCAACTACCAGAACTCTTAACACTACCTATTCAAAACTATATTAAGCTTGATTGCTATTGACCCTAGAAACCATGGCAACCACAGATAAAACTGACCCAGAAGCCACGAAATCGGTACCACCACCGCCCATGGAGGCTCCTCCTCGTGGCCGGTTCGACTTTTTCGCCGTGGATGTTGCTCTTAGGGTTTTGCTATTTGCAGCCAGCTTAACTGCTCTTGTAGTTTTGGTCACTGCCAAGCAAACTGAGTTAGTCCCTGTGCCTGGATTGCCTCCATCTTCGTTATTTCCTGTTGAAGCCAAGTTTAGTGACTCTCCTGCTTTCGTGTAAGTCACATTATTAGCCCAGTCTATGCTTTTATTTACGAATTGAGGAGCTTATAATAGCATATAGTCCATAATCAGGACTAATAAATAAAAGTATGAATTGAGTCTAGGCATGCCAAATAAGTTTATTGAATTAATATGACTTATGATTAATTGTTAACTTTGTATCAATGTTGATAAATTAGGTCTCCTTACTAAAATCATATCATGAAGCTAAATCATAATTATGAACATCTTTTTTTCCTAATTAAAAATCATAAAATTAAGGATAATAATTAAATTAAAGGTGACATTGATTCAGCTTTCAAGAATGATGGCTACTTTTATTGAAGGTGGAAATTATTATTTGTATTTTTTTATCAATATAAAGCTAAAGTTTCAAAATTGTGGACCTCGGTTACAAATTTGCTTTAGTTTAAAGGGGATTAATTGTATGGATTAAGAGCCATTTGTGGATTAATTAATCAATAATTAAGCAGTGTTAGCCTCTTCCTTCTAGAATGAAGAATATTCTAACTGTTTGTATTAGGTAGTTTTGAAAAGACGTGAAGAAATACATTACTTGAAATGATTTAGTCAGTAATTAGTTGAAATTATGTAACTAAAGATTAGCTAGAAATAAATTTTTTCAACATAGGATAACGACCGCCATTAAGAAAAAATAATGCATAATATTAATGATGATCACCATCTTATTAGATTTCCTATCATCTATGGAAATTATGACATAGATGAATTCCGCTTTTCCTAATTTCTTTCGTTCTTTTATTTATAAACCGAGTTAATAATATACTATTATATAAAAAAAATAGTTCCGAAATTATCAAAATCAAAAATAATTTTCTTATATTATTGGCTCAGTTCATAAATGAGTATATATTAGTATACAAGCGAATGAATATTTTTTAAAAAAGAAAATTAATGAAAGTATCCAAATTTTTAAAAAATGAAGAGATATGATGATAATTGTGGTCTAATGGACATAAATATATGACGTGCAGATGCTTGGTAGCAGCATTATCTGTTGCTTGCCTATACAGTATTATCACAACTCTTGCTTCTCTTGGTCTCATTGCTAAGCCTACTTATGCAACTAAATTCTTGCTCCACTATGCAATTTGGGATGCGGTAAGCTTCGTAATTAATTTTTTTTTATTAAATTTCAATTCAATGTTTCTAGTCTTGTTCATGACTATTATTTATGTTTCTAGTATTAGCGATTCGTTCCATGCACGGAATCTGGATAAGATATTTAATAGAATGTGCACTTTGACTCCTGACTTCTTTCTGCAAATTGGCCAGTATTATTGTCTTGTCCAAAAGATTGAAAGTACAATAAGGGTCTAGGCAATAAATTTGTGCGCAATAATGCTAGGAATGAGACTTGACCATTGTTAATTATGCAGTTGATGCTAGGAATAATGGCAGCTGCAACAGGCGCAGCAGGAGGAGTTGCATATGTTGGGCTGAAAGGCAATAAACATACTGGTTGGAAAAAAGTATGCAATGTTTATGATACTTTCTGCAAACATGTTGGAAGCTCTGTTGTTCTCTCACTGTTTGCTTCAATTCTGCTGCTTTTGCTTGTCATCCTTTCTGTCATCTCTCTTCAGAAAAGGATTAGTTCATGCTAAATCACAAGTCAAAATTTATCTGTGCTCAGAATTGTAATTTGCGCTTGTAATTAATGATAGTCTGCATATTTTCAGTACCAGCGTTCTGTGCCCTGTGCATACTTGAAGGACATTGTTTTCAGGTGTAATTTGTGCTTATAAAGTTTGATAGTTTATTCTTTATAGTGGTTCTGGTGGATTGCAGATTTTGTGATTTCTTTTGATTAAAAGCTGATTTTATACCTCTGAGATATTTAGAAGATGATTGAGAAGTAATGAATGCGAAAATCATCTTTCACTTTGTTAATTTAAAAAACTGGTTGGAGAATGGAAATCTCCATGGATTGGACATACTAATTAATCTAACTAGGCAGTCTAGAGATTTTCACAAGTAGAGGCTGGTTTTGGTTAAACTATAGACCTAGCCAGATCAACCCAATGCTTCATAAGTTCTGTTCTACCAATTTTTAATGGAAAATTTTCTGAAATGAAGTTAGTAGAAAAGATCAAATAACAAGAAAATGACCGTAACTGCAGCAAATCAAAGATGCGCGAACCTAACATGAGCTCAACCTACCTAGAGTTCAAGGTAAACTTGAGCCACTGAGACCAAGCATCAATATAGCAACAGAGTTGCTCATCTTCTATCATTTTTTTCATGGAAAATTTATGTCAAAGCAGCAAAAATTTGACAAAGAATTCAACTTTTAGGAGTTTCTCAACAATACATGAAGCACATAAATCGTGACTTTGAGCATTTTACATAAAAGAATTCAACTTGCTATTGGCATGCTATGGATAGAATTTATAAGTTGAGCACGATGTATACCTTTAAGCAGGCCGTGTCGCAAAACTGGTTGACTCTACTCAGCACTGAAATCTACATAAAAAATTTATCAGAAGATTGTTTGTTCACCTAATTCTTGACCAGCCATCCCTTCTCTCAGCACTCTTTCAAAGAATTCTTCCAATGTATCCTTCCCGTAGCTCGGTGTTTTATCAGCATCATAGTCACCAGTCTCAGGATCCAAAACCAGCATACTCTCAGCTGCATAATATCTACCGATTTTGCCAAACTCAGCAGCATCTTCCATTGCAGGAAAGATCTTAACAAGAAAATCAAGAATGCCAATGGAGAAATCCATTATCCCAATTGGCACTTTCAAGAACTTGGGTTCCTTCCCCGACAGTTTAAACAGCATTTCCCCTTGTTCCAATGGTGTCAATGCCTTTCCTGGCCCTCCAATTGGCAAAACCTGATTAATTTTATCCTCACTCAGCACACAATCAGCAATGAATGAAGCTAAATCTGGCTCACTAATCGGTTTACAAGCACACAACTTTCCATCCCCAAACATCACATAAGGCTTCCCTTCTTTAACCAGCTCAACTTGACCTCCTAAGCTCTTAAAGAATGCAGTTGGCCTCACAATACTATAAGTGAATCCATTATCCTCTTCAGCTACCTCCATCAATTCAGCCTCGAATTTCAGCTTGGCTCGCTGAAATTCGAGAAGGGGCTTTTGCACACATATAGCTGAAAGCAAAACAAAATGCTTAGCCCCATGATTTTTTCCTGCAACAAGACTGTTCTTTGTTGCCTCATAGTCAATCTTCCATGAATCCTTAACTCCACCAGTACGACTAGCAAGGCATGAAACTACAACATCAATTGAAACACCATAATCATTCAATGATTTCTCTAAATTATCCAAATTGGTCACATCAGAGAAGCAAACATTAGCTCCTTGTAACTGATTCAAAGTCTCTTCTTTACTATTTTTACCCCTAATCCCACTCCTTTCTCTAGCAATGGCTATGACATTAAACCCTCTATTGACCAACTCTTTAACCACAAATCTTCCAATATATCCAGTTGAACCCACCACCAAAATGTTAATATCTCTTGGATTTTTGCTTCTAAACGAAGATTCAGTTGCTTCAACACTAGTTGCTGAAGCAGTGATTGGGCTAAACCTTTGTCTACTAATCTTAAGGGGCTGTGATGATAAATTTAAAGGAGAACATGATAAAGAATTTACCTGGAATTGATTGATGAACTGAGAAGACAATCGTGTTTTGCAGCTTTGAAATCTTGGAGAATGTAGAGTGAAGGCATTGGAAGAGAAACAAAGGGACATTTTTTTCTTTCAACAAATTCACTAACTTACTGAAGATCAAGATGATTAACGTGGAGGAAAAGTGAAAATGAAGTTGTGAGCATCAAGTAAAAATTAAGAATAAAGGGGAAAGAAAAGAACTTGAAGGAAAATGTGAGGCGGGTAATGGAGCAAAGTAAGCTTTCATGGTGGTTGTTTGTTGCTCTATCGAAAGTTGAATCTAAAAACGATAGGCTAATAATATCTCCCGAGGATTTCACTGCAATTGGTAAATATCATTATGGTACTTCTTTTCTAAAATATCTGTCACTCAACTCCTTGCTATTGTCCATTATTTTCATCAACTAAAAACGACACATCGTACGCTTACGCTGATAGTTTGACTTCTGCGAATTTTAATTTTTAACCGAATTTTCACATAGCAAAGAAAAACTAAAGAAAAAACCCCATTCTCTTGCTTATAACTCAACTAATCGATCAATTCTCACTGGATAAACAGCTCTATCACAAACGTTTAGAAATGAAACCGAAAGAGAGTGATGTTAATTTACAGAGTTCTCTCCCTTTCGATATTGCCCTCAAAATCGCTTCATATCTTGAGGTTCAATTTTTAAAATTTCCATATTTCTTTCCTAAAGTTGGTGACTTTAGGATGATTCATTTTTACTTTTTTTTTGAAGGTACTTGATATCTGCGCATTGGGTAGTTGCTCTCAGTTTTGGAGGGAGCTTTGTGGGTCGGATTGCGTATGGCAGTCTCTTACCAGAGAAAGATGGCCTTCTCTTCCTTTTATGAATGATTCTTCTTCTCCTTCCACAGTTACTTTCATCAAGGTTCGTTTTTTTGTTCTTATCTTACAATAAGTTCATTTCTGGTAGCATCAGTTATAAACTGTAAGAAAATGGATTTAACCCACTTCTTGAAATCATGGATTATTGAGATATAAAAGTAAAGTTTCCTGCTTTATTGGAAAATAGGTTGTTAAAGCTTGTCAATTGTGTGTAAAATATGAGTAATTACTGGGGATTGTGTTTGTTTATTGATTTGGTGATCTAATTGTGTGGTAGGGATGGAGAGAGATTTACATAAGGACTCATGAAGTGATGGCTGAGAAAGCTGCTTCTCTGGTTGAGTTTCTGGAGCATTGTTCTCCATCCGAGTCACTTGAGTTTAAGGACTATTCTAAAGCAATTGAAGAGTTATGCTCAATGCAGCTTTCTTTTAGAGATATCCAAATGTTTCTTTTCAAACCAAAGCTGAATGTGTTGATTAACTTAGTTGGCTTGCACTACTGCATTTTCTGTCTTAAAGTGCCGGTAAGTTCCTATTGCATTGCACTTTATGTTGTTTGTCGCTTTGAATCGTTTCTTCTGTTTAAATGGATTGAGAAATTACCATGGCATGCTTTGATGCTTTAGTTTGGCCATTCTTGGTTTGTTCTATGTTCAAGAACTGTTTGGCCCCGATGCTTTGGGAAATGACATCAAAGGAATTCCCCTTTTGTAACAAAAAGCATTGAACTTCCTGGTTATAATCCAAAAATTTGAGAGGAAATTGATTTAAGCTAAAATTCAGGAACTTTGAATTTGAGCTCATGAAAAAGCTCGTAGCTTCCTCCTTCTACGAGGACTAACAAGTAGTGCACAAGTTCGTCCTTTGGCCTGGATACTTTTGCAGTTCAAAACTAGAAATCATTATCAATATCTAGGTCTGAATCTTCGTATTGGGCAATGGCTGGCACAGTTTTTTATGCTGTTGTATAACATCAGTCAGCACTTTGCTATTTTTGAAATTTGTTGAAAGGCACTGAAAAGAAGGACAACCTTTAATTGGCCACTAATCAAAAACTATGGCAGTAGGAACTTAATAGTACAAAGCGTGTCAAGCTCTTGCATATATTTCACAATTTGTGTCTTGAATTTTAAGATGGCCAAAGCTCTTCCTATGATAGTCCTCATTTGATGTTTGGATATAATCAATGTACAGGAGGAGCAGGTCATGTATGCACTTCTTAGTTGCAAAATTTCAGAGCGAGAACTTTGTGTAAAATGGTGGAAGCTTGGCAGATGGTTTTTTGGCTTCCGAATGAGGGATGAGTCTCATTCTCGTATAGTGTCTTTAGCGGATCTTCTGACTGATAAAGGGGAGGAGGTTCTCATGGTCCTTCGCCGTGGTGCCATTCACGAGGTTTTACGTGTTGAAATTGCCATTTCGAATGTGACTTCTATTCCATGGTCTAGCCAGAGCTCACAGTGACAAGATTGAAATCCAAAATGATTGGCTTGTAAAAAAGTTTTATTCTCTGTTCTGGTGTAGCTTGCATTGGCCTGAGTAGAGGCGGGTGCTTCTCCATGATGTCATACCTTAGCCGTCGAGCAGTAAAGTTTATATATTGCTAATTATACAAATTTGATAATAATGACATGATCTTGTGCAGTCTTAAACTCTGATTCATTTAGGTCCTGATGTCTGTGTCTGTATAGTATATAATGCTCATGTAAATTGACATATTTGCAAGCCTTTGTGGAAAATTCAGAGATGGAGGCTGATTCATTATTTGTGCATATGTAAAAATGTTAATCTTGAATAATATATCAGTTGCTCTATACATTTAAGTTATTCAGAATTATTTGTTATCTTGCTAATGCTTCCATTTAACTATTAGCAGCATGATCTTGTCAAGCTAAATGTGAAGCTCCTGTTTAGAACAAGGATGAAGATGGAGAAAAAGTTCAAGCAAGAAAAACAGAACAAACATGAATCATTAATCATTGTCATTGATAAATCTGAAATAAACTGAAACTTAAATGTCATGAATCAATGTTGATCTCTTATTACAAGTAATGCAGCAGAGGAAATAAGAATTATGTCAACAGCGGCGTACAACGTAAACCCTTCGTCTGTGAGGAAGACTGCTGCAGGCAGCCATGATCACAAGAGCTAGAACAACCACCATAAAAAATCCGGCAAAACCACGTTTATGTCACATATACACACTTAGGCGTCAAAGGTGAGGTTTAAACAAACAAAAGTGCTAAATTGGAACAAGTCTAAATAAGGAGGTGGACTTGGCAGCAGTATATTAAGCTGAAGTGTCATTTATATATCTGGCGACTCATTCAACATATTTGAAATTATGAATAAAGAGTTGAAATATTTGTTACAAATTTTAACAATTTTAAGTAAATCTCTATGATAACACAGAAATATACAAGTGATGACTGGTGATACATATGAATGGAGGGCTAGAAATTACCAGAAGTTGAAATTCCAGTATAAAATCCATCAGTCCACAAAAAGTTAACAAAAAAATCCTTATTTTGTTAACCAAAAGTTCCCCAAAAAAATAAAAATAAAATAGGAGCCTGCACAAAGAAATCAAGTGTACATAAAGCAGCCCACATCATAGAAAAACCCAAGTCCAAAATGAATATCAAATTAAGCAAAGCCTATCTATTTGGAATGTAGAGGGAAAAAATATTACAACTTGCTTTCTCAGGTTTAAGAGCAGGTCATATAATTTTACAGAATCAGATTCTTTTAGGGATATGCTACTTTGCCTTTTTAACAAGGTTTGAGGTTCTCAACACAGCATCATCTCTTATAAAGCTCCACCAAATGAAGGTAAGAGGGATAGTGGTGGCATGCCAAAGAGCATGAGCATCCACAAATCCTTTGTATGGAGGAAAATCATAGATTTCTAGAAGCATTGCAAGGCCACCTCCAACAACCACCACCCACAGCTTCCAGCGAGAAGGATGACGGCTAACACCAGCCCAAATTGCCCAAATGAGTAGCTGAGACACTGCCATGACAACACAGACTTTCATATTCCATCCTGTAAGATATTCACAATCATTTCAGTTGTTCACATTTTTAATTTGCATTACAGAGTTGAAAAGACAATGAGAAATAAGAAAGTACCATAGTCCAGCTTATAGAAGTTGATGTATAAGATATGAGTGGTCACAAATGCAAGCAATGGAGCAGAAACCATGACCCTTGCTGCTTCAACCTTCACATTGAAACACCTTAGTATTGCCAGAATGAGTGAGTAGCCCACTAATGCCACGGCAGAAGAGTAGTCCAGCTTCTCTGTCAAGTCCACATCTCTGCAGTTGAAGTACAATCAGGTAAAAACACAGAAACATTTCCATTATGCATATTTGTGTGTATCACAATAAAAGAAAAGGTGAAAAGCTATTATGCTGCAAAATGGGGCCACTATCTAATGTAATTATTGGATTTAATCTCAAGGCAAAAATTGCAAAATTATCAGTCGCCAACCATATAAGGTGATAAAGATTAAATTTAAATAAAGTCAATCCACACAATTTGGGACCAACTCTGGGTTAGGTATTGCCTGTCTGAAGAGCAATATAATTAGAGTTCAGGCATAACACAAACCAATTGCTAAAAATATAAATATAGATCTATGTTGCATGAATGAGCCGCATCACAGGCGAAATGCACTTACATACAAAGGTTTTGAAGTGAGATCTATTTTCTAGACTCATTGCAACACATCTAGCAAAATTTAATTGCCTCTATATTCAAATTCAGCAAAAACGCTTAATGTAACGATTCAGTTGCAAAAAAAAAAAAAAAAAAAAACTTACCGACTGTGGAAAACAGCACTCCAAAACCAAGAGTTCATAGCCACGAGCCCATAGATATGCCACAGAGTAGCATATTCATAGTATGCCTTCTTATCTTGTTTAAGAGGCAACTTATGACACAGAAGAATAAAAAATGATAGCCAACCATGAAAGTGCATTGCAAGGTTGAGTGCAGAGAAAGCTACAGAGGCAGGCTCCTGTTAAAAAAAAAATTTCAAGAGAGAGTCAAGGTGCATAGCCTAGTCATCTAAATCAATTCCAAAAGAGAGAAAACTGATGATAAACAACAAACCTGAATTCCATATACACGCTTAAAGGGCCATTTACCATGGTACTTGACAGGACCGTGACCAGATGCTTCTCTTTCCTTTTCTCTATCAACCATGCAATGGTAACGACAATCACTTTGACAATCCCACTGTTTCCATTGCAAGTATAGAGGTTCTTGCATGTACCATGGACCATCAACTGTAGCTAAATCAGATGAAAAATTGCAGTGGGTAAAGCATTTTTGCCCCACGCATCCGGTCTTTTCACAATGCTTAACACAGGCCCTGCATTTCGAAATATGAAAAAAAAAAATTATATGTTACAGCTCTCCCACACTGAACACAGTGCACATGGTGGATTGCAAATGTGCTCCAAAAGCAAAATTAATCATTCCAATATATGCTAGGAAGAAAATATTCAACATAATCCATTTCGGATGCATAATAAGGAAGTCCATAGCCATCTGAAAATTCAAAGTACTGGTACTTGGTAAAACATGTTCCCTATTAGAACCTTAACTAAGAGGGATCGTGCCAGTGGTAAAATTCAAAAACACATAAGTGAGAACCATGTGTTAAAAGTATTGTCATTCATTTACAAATACGAGAATTAGCTATAAGTGACTGCTTTTATGAGCAACAAGTGGCACATGCCCGTTGAAGCAAGGAAGCAAGGAAATAAAAAGATCATATAATGCATGGACAACACATCCAACAGTGCACAAGTTCTTAGATTGTAAGCTTGAGGTTTCTTGAACAATTCGGTTACGGGTTCCACATCACATTATTTTTAAACATCTGAAAAGATGGGGAAACCATGTCGTGCATGTCTGAAGTTGAGATGTACTAATTAGCCATGGCATCAATTAAAGTACAGCTAGAAAAGCATCCAAAAGGATGATGTTAATCTTATAGTTCCCTCACGCATTGGGAAAATGCGCATAAATTTATATAGAAAGATTGCAAAAAATTAATTCATGTGTAATTTTGATTAAAACCTATTTAAAGTAAAATAACATGCATTTTTGCTGATATTCTTCAAGGTCAACTAGGTTCAGAAAACAAACTAACAACGATGAATACCATCGAGGTGTAGGCAATAGATAACGACCAGCTAAATGTTGATGGCTCACAAGGACAACAATGCAAAACCGCAGCTATAAATTAAGAAGCTCAAGTAATGGCTTGGAGCTATTGCACCAATTTTAAACTAAAAACATATGGAATCAGAAATTACCTGTAAATTTGATCAGCATCACCAACACTGGCATCCAGAGCTTGAACAAGACATGAAAGCACCAGACAGAAACTGATCCAATGCCGATCCACCATCTGAATTAGAAATTGTAAGAAAATAAAATGCCAGACCAATTCAAAAAAATGTGATAATAGATATTTAAAAAACAGCAGGTGAACGAGTATAATTATTTGAATGGACATCCGGGGTGGATCTAGGATTTGGCATTAAGGGAGGCAAACTTCATTATATTTTCCTAAAAATAAATTAAGGGGAGAAAACTCTCAAAAAAATGTTTTTTAGGGTTATATATTAAAGGAAGCATACATGCAATTTTATTTTTTAACAAATAATAAAATATTGTTCTTTTACTGATATACAGAGAGAAGGCAACAGATAATATAAAGCAGAGTCAAAGGTAAATATTTTCTTTTGTATTTTTCTCATTCAACTTTCTTTTCTTTTTTTTTTTTCTTCAATAGCATTTACCATCTGCCTAAAAAGATTTCATTCTTTGTTAATTGGCAAGTAGCTCTAAGGTCCCTATAAAAATCACAACCCTGCCATTTATTTCCTATGAGACAATAACCAAATAAATCACCTTCGTGCTCTATCAAACAATCTGAATGATAGTATTCAAGAAAATTTATATGAAAAATGAAAATGATCACATAGCAGTAAAAAAGATTAGATCCAATTTATGTGAAACAGTGGCTTCTCTTTTTGGGCTAAATATATGTTTATGATGAAAAGGGAAATCTGAATGATAGTATTCAAGCAAATTTATATGACAAATGAAAATGATCACATAGCAGTAAAAAAGATTAGATCCAATTTATGTGAAATAGTGGCTTCTCTTTTTGGGCTAAATATATGTTTATGATGAAAAGGGAAAAAGAAAAAAAGCATAAGCATTAAGCAGCCTCCAACGTTTGCATAAAATAAAGAATTTAACAATTTTTGCTAATAGTATAGTAGAAACAAGTGCAATTCAGACTTGAGTGTGTCATAAATGCAGACCTTCAACTGCATCAGATGGCCATCACTTGCATTACTATCATTCAGTGATAAGATTGAGTAAGATGAAATTCCTGAAATTGTGAGATACAAGTTATTGGATGAATTACTTTGTCAAAATAAGGAAATTGTGTCCAATTTAGCCATACTGCTACAAATTTTGTGCTGATTAAGTTCAGTGTATCTCTTACTTGAGACGACATTAGTGGGCACCCAACTGTTGGAACAGTTGATTAAGTTACATATCTTCATGCCAACATAAACTTGTGTGGGAACTGATAATCTATTATCACCAACAGTAACTATTGTTCCAAATTTAATTCCTTTATGATAATTTGACAAATGCATATCGGTAAAAATAATATTAAGTTCAAAAATTTCGAAAAAAAACCACAAA
Source organism: Excoecaria cochinchinensis (assembly GCA_947683425.1). NCBI lineage: Eukaryota > Viridiplantae > Streptophyta > Magnoliopsida > Malpighiales > Euphorbiaceae > Excoecaria > Excoecaria cochinchinensis. The sequence continues at coordinate 6,689,996 of CANTUQ010000056.1, read as the reverse complement.
TATGCAGTGAATTACTTTTTCAAAATATGGAAATTGTGTCCAATTTAGATACGATGAACTAGAAACAGTAAAAACAAAGAAATACAAAAAAAAAAAAAATACCAGATCTAGAGCTTCAGATGAAGTGAATCCAGATATTTCTCAATTAGGAATCACAAAATGAGATTACATGAAGAAATTAGAGAAAGTGATAGAATCGAGTTTTCTCAAACTCGATTAAGGAAATTTTCTCTAATCGATTAGAGATGGAAAAGAGTCGGATTGAAGATGATAATAGGGAACAAAACACTTACCCGATTTACAACCCATATCTATATAAATGAGTCAACCCGACCCGAATTAATATGGTTAAAATAAAATCGAGTCCATTATCTTTTTTTTTTTTTTTTTTTTTTATTGAAAAGACATTATTTTCATCAAATCAAAAAAAAAAGACAGATCCCTTGAGGTTCAATTTTTAATATTTCCATGTTTCTTTTCTAAAGTTGGCGACTTTATGATGATTCCATGTTTGTTTATTGAAGGTACTTCATATCTGCTCATTGGGCAGTCGCTCTCCGTTTTGGACGGAGCTTTATGGGTCGGACTGCTTATGGGAGTCTCTTACCAGAGAAAGATGGCCTTCGCTTTCTTTTGTGAATGCTTCTGCTTCTCCTTCTACAGTTGCTATCATCAAGGTTCTCTCTTTTTGGTCTTATCTTACAATAAGTTCATTTCTGGTAACTTCAGTTAACTGTAAGAAAATGAAATTAACCCGCTTCTTGAAATCATGGACTATTAAACTATAAATGTAAAGTTTTCTGCATTATTGGAAAATAGGTTGTTAAGGCTCATCAATTGAGTGTAAAATATGAGTAGTTGTTGGGGATTGTGTTTGTATATTGTTTTGGTGATGTAATTGTGTGATAGGATTGGAGAGAGATTTACATAACGACTCATGAATTGATGGCTGAGAAAGCTGCTTCCCTGGTTGAGTTTGTGGAGCATTTTTTTCCATCCCAGTCGCTTGAGTTTAAGGACTATTCTAAAAGCAATTGAATAGTTATGCTCAGATTTCCTTTAGAGATATCCAAATGTTTCTTCTCAAACCAAAGCTGAATGTGCTGATTAACTTAATTGGCTTGCACTACTGCATTTTCTGTCTTAAAGTGCCTGTAAATTCCTATTGCACTCAATGCAGTTTGTTTCTTAGAAATCGTTTCTTCTTCCTTTTGTTTATATGGATTGAGAAATGACCCCTGGCATGCTTTAATGCTCGAAGCTGGAAATTCTTGGTTCGTTCATTCTTCAATATCCGTTTGGCCCCTATGCTTTGAAAAATGACATCAAAGCAATTCCTCTTTTGTAACACTCTTACTAGAGTTAAAAGTATTGAATTTCCTAGTTATCATCCTAAAAATTTGAGAGGAAATCGATTTAGACTAAAATTCAGGAACTGAGTTTGAGCTCATAAACAAGCTGAGTAGCTTCCTCCATCTCTCAGGACTAACAAGTAGTAGACATGTTAGTCCTTTGGCCTGGATACATTTGCAGTTCAAAAGTAGAAATCTTTCTCAATATCTAGGTCTAAGTCTTCATATTTGGCAATGGCTGGCCCAGTTTGTTTTGCTGTTGCATAACATCAGTCAGCACTTTGCCATTTTAGAAATTTGTTGAAAGGCACTCAAAAGAAGGAGAGCCTAATTAGCCACTAATCAAAAACTATGGCGGTAGCAACTTATTAGTACAATAACATGTGCATGCTGATCTACATATTGCAGAACTCGTGTGCATCAACCTTTTAGAATAGCTATCCTCTTGCCTATTTTTCATTATTTGTGTGTTAAATTTTACTATGGCCAGAGCTCTTCCTTTGACAGTCTGCTTTTTTGCATATGGTCCTGATTTGATGTTTGGATATGATTAATGGACAGGAGAAGCAGGTCATGAATGCACTTCTTAGTTGCACAAATTCAGAGCAGCAACTTTGTGTAAGTGGTGGAAGCTTGGGAGATGGTTTTTTTGGCTTCTAAATGAGGGAGGAGTCTCATTCTCGTGTAGTAGCTTTGGCAGATCTTCTGACTGATAAAGGGGAGGAGGTGTTTGGGGTCCTTCACCAAGGTGCAATTCACGAGGTTTTATGTGTTGAAATTTGCCATTTCAAATGCCATATCTATTCCATGGTCTAGCCAGAGCTCATAGAGCAAGATTAGGAGTCTAAAATGATTGGCTTGTAAAAAGGTTTTATTTTCTCTTCTGGACCTCTGGTGTAACTTGCATTGTCCTGAGTAGACGAGGGTGCTTCTCCATGATGTCGTTCCACCAGTAAAGTGTATATATTGCCAGTTATACAAATTTGATAATGAAGACATGATCTTGTGCAGTTTTAAACTCTCAGTCTTCCATGTCACTGGTGTCTGTGTCTGTATAATATATAATGATCGTGTAAATTGACATATTTGCAAACCTTCCTGGAAAATTAAGAGATGGAAGCTGATTCTTTATTTGTGCATATGTAAATATGTTAGTCCTGAATAAATTATCAGTTGTCTGTACGTTTACCCTATTCAGAATCATCTGTTATCTTGTTAATGCTTCCATTTAACTATTAGCAGCATGATCTTGTCAAGCTAAGATGTTTCAGAACTAAACGTGAAGCTCTAGTTTAGGAAAAGGATGAAGATGGAAAAAAAAGTTCAAGCCAGAAAAACAGAACAAACATCATCTTGTCAAGCTAAGATGTTTCAGAACTAAACGTGAAGCTCTAGTTTAGAAAAAGGATGAAGATGGAAAAAAAAAGTTCAAGCCAGAAAAACAGAACAAACATGAATTATTAATCATTGTCATTAGTCATTAAGAAACAAAGTAAACAAGATAAATCTGAAATAAACTGAAACTTAAATTTTATGAACCAAAGGAAAACCAATATTATTGATCTCAGTAATGCGGAATTCTGTCAACAGTGATAAACAGCATAAACCCTTCGTCCTCGAGGAGGACTGCTGCAGGCAGCCATGATCACAAGAGCTAGAACCACCACCACCAAAAATCCAGCGAAATCTAAGCCATCATCATCAGATTCCATACTGCAGCACATCTTCCCCATTGCTGTTTGCTCACCTTTTCTTTGTTTCTTTGTCTCTAAAATGAGAAATGCAGACATATAGAATATAATTGTAGTAGGTAGCTCTCTCTCCATAGCCAAGTTGACTTTGAACTATTTTATATAGATTCTCCAAGGATCAGTTAATGGCAGGTAAATTTTAAAGACCACCATTTTGATTTTCTACATCCTAAGAGATTGTGTGTAATCACTTGCAAGAAAGAACAATTTATTTTGGCTTCTCATAGGATTAGAACTAAAGAGTTTCCGAGATCAGAACCACTAAACTAAAGCTTATTGATAAAGAAAATAAAAACTTGTGTTACTAAAAGAAAACATAGAAGAAAAAGAGTGTAACTAACAACGGTAAACAGCATAAAGCCTTGGCTGTCTTTGAGGGAAGAAAAGGCACATGATCAAAAAAGCTAGGAGAAGCACCACTAGAATTGCTTTAAAATCCAAGCCTTCATCATCTGATTCACTACCGCAGCACATCTTCCCCATTGTTTAGCTTTCTTGATCTCTCTGTGACTTGAAAACAAAGAAAAGGAATGCAATAAAAGCCAACTCCAAAGTCAAGTTGACTTGTGATTATTACTTAAATCAAGAATTTGGATCTCATAAAAAGCTTAAATCACATGGTGTTAGATATAGTAATTTTCATATTTAAGTTAATGATTTTCTAAGATTAAAGGAAAAATTGCACCATGCATGGTCTTAGATATATCCCTTATTTTTTTTTTAATAATAAAATTTTCCAAATAACTGAGCTAAAACAATAAAATAAAATTTCGTATTAGTTTCATGTAAGAAAAATTAAATTAATAACCTAGCATGTCAGTTCGAATTTCTTAATTGAAAAAATATATATATTATTTGGTGGTTTTATCACCTAATTTTATAGATAAATCAGTACAGGTATTGTTCCATTACAAGTGAAATTTAAGAAGATTACATTTAAAAATGCAAAGCAAATACTGAATTTGCATATCTCCAAAAATTATCAGGTTAGTTTAGATTAATAAAACTAGAGATTATGTACTATGCTGATGATAATTGATTATAAAAATGGTTTGTGCAACTGTTGATGACAATTAGAAAGAAAGTTGAGCAAATAATAAATGTTGCAGTAGTCAGCTTATCACATGACATGTTACCATGCCTTGAAAGAATCCCATGAATATCGCTTCATTTCTTTTTTTCCTTTTGTATTTAATTATTAATCTGCTTATTTTGATGCCACCGAGAAAACATTAACTTCCTTACTGTTGAAAACGGCACTAAAATGTTCTTATAGTTGTCAAAAATAATGCTAAAATATCTCCATTTCAATACTCTTCTGGCACTTGTAACAGTTTGAGAGACAAAGTCGTGCCCGAGACAAACGTAAGAAGTAAAATAGTGCCTTTTTGTTTTCATGAACCTAAATTTTTTATTTTAATATATTTTGATTCCATTAGTAAATTCAAACCTCAATGCAAGTTTAACAAAGATAAGAAATCCTTTCTTGTCAGTGATTGCTAAGTTCACTTATGAACATGAGGTCATAGCTATTAAGTTCAAGGACAATCCAAACCTTGCAACCAACAACAGTTACTTTCTTGCAAATTACCATCACAGAAAGCATGCAGAATGACCAAGTTGGTCACGATAAACAATCAGTAATTTTCCATCAATATTCTCAAGAAAAGACATCTGAAATCGGCCCAGAAGGCTCTACCATACACCACACTGATGTACCAGGGCATAAATTTCAGAAATTCAAGTACAAACAACCATCCACATGAGCTAATTATCTCTAATATGCTCCCAATAGAAATGGATCCGATCAAACTAAACATGTGCCTTCTGAGACCGCGGCACTGAGTATACTCCATATCAGTTCTTTCTCAGCAATTATACTCCATATCAGTAAATATAAACAGAACAGTTATTCAGATACACCAAGAAAATGAGCAAAGCTTGGATATTTTGGCTCCCATCCCACTTCTTTACAAGTTCTTGAGTTGTTTAATCTCTTACCTAAAGGATCACTGGTTCCTGCATTAAAAACCAAGCATTGTATGTATGTAGTGCAGAAATACATAGAAGCATACTTAATGAAAGATACATTTATTGCATAAAAGAAAGGAGGTTACCAGTAAAGCCCTCAAATTTTTTACTGAATTTCCCACTTTTAGCAACCAAGTCCATAACTTCCTGCCTGCAGAGAGATTCCCCAAGGTGGAAGGAAAATTTTGTATCATGGAATGCTATTTAATCGACTGATTGAAGCATCAGAAAGATCACCATCAATGAGAATATACCTGGATACTGGATGATTGTCACAACCTAAGAAAATACGACCACGGAATTTCTTCTTTAAGATTGCAACAGAAAGAGAAGCTGCATCCTATCAATGCTCACAACATAAAAACAATTAATAATGTGATGATGCTGAGAGAAAATGCAATCTAAATGATGAGGGAAAACGTATAAGAATGATACAAAAGCTAGCAATTAAATTTTTCCTTCTGAATAAACAAAAGGCTGAAAGCAGAAAGCAAATAATTGGACGTCACATAAAATAACCAAGAGGCCAACAAATATATTGACCATAATATAATTTCAGAAATTATCAATTGATCAGAATGTAGTAGTTACCTCATAGTGTATAAGATTCAGGACGTGATCTGGACGAACTTCACAAGTCCCCTTCTCCAACCAGTAAACATGTGCTCCTCTATCTGCTTTGTGTGTCTAGCTAAGGTTAAATGAATATGAACTCCCAAATTCAATTCTAACCTACGTAATCGTAACTTCAAGTCTAAGAAAGGATATATAGAGTCCTGCCAGTCTAAGTACAGAACCATCAATCTCTAGAACTACTTTTTCGGCTTTTAAAAGCACATCTGTCCTGGGGCTTCTCCCAATTGGAACTATTGGAGAGTCCTGTAAAGAAGCATACTTAGATTTCTATGGCATACATAACACATTCTTAGGTTTGATAATCTCGAAAATCTTAGCAAGCTAAGGCCAGGTGATTTGAAACAAGCTGAAGTGTATAAATATAGAACAGGAAAAAAATCCCTTCTTGATCAAAAGATTGAGAAAACTGATTCAACCAGAAATTTAATTATCCATATCTGATGTATCACCTCATTACATTGTCCATTGTCAAAGCAATCATACGGTGCAGAGCTTGATGTAAACAAGAAACAACCCTCTCCATTCCAGCTCAAAGCAGCTGCTCTGGTGAATCCATATTCCAAAGCAGTATTATGAGTGATAAAACTAATATCTTTCAAAGCATCAAATTCTAGTTTGACAGCATTGATATTCATGTCTAATACCTGACATCGCCAGGGTAATCAGAGGATTTCGAGGGAGGAGCACAGAAAATGACATAAGGAAACTGATAAGGTGGTTTAGTTTCCGTCAAAGATGGATTAATCCCCATTTTTATCAACTCCTCATGGTGGTCTGTAGTCATTGTCTGCCCATAAACTTGACAGCCTGGATTTTCCTGCTCAACAATGTAAAGATGCATACTTTACAACAAGTACCGTCAATCTCTCAAGCACAACCAGAAGAATCACTAAAGTCCCAAACAGTCCATAACATGCAAAGAAAGAGATCTACACCTCAAATTTACCAAAAACCATAAATTTCAACCGAAAAAGAAAAGTTCCAAAAGGATGAGACTGAAGAGCTGAAACAGAACATACCAATAAAAAGTAACAAATTTAAGGATGAGATTGATGAACTGAACCAAATTTAACCGTAAAAGAAAAGTTCCAAACTAGAGATTGAAGAACTGAACCATAATTACATATAAGCATCCATCAAGAACTAAAATGATTTCTTTGATCAAACTGTACCTCTCGCCATTTCTGAGCTACCAAGCGACCAAGGACACCAGGGCCAACAATTAGTAGATCATTCTCTCCAACAACACCAGAAGACTCAGCTTTCAATCCCTCATTAGTCGATCCTACAACACCCAAATTAACAAAAAGAAACTAAAGTTGCATAAACAAAAAAACTTCCTCAATTAAGCAAGAGCTGAATTACCATCAAAAGATAGAATCATACCAATCGTAGAAGAAGCAGAAACTTGAAATGGGTCCATGGATGAAGATAAGGATGATGATGGAAATGCTAGTTTGGGTTTAAAGTTTGGATTTTTAGATAATGAGAGTAATGGGAAGGGGCGAATTAGAGTTGGGAACTTGAAATAATGGTCAAAGACTACAAGACTGTGAGGTCTGAGAGATGGGCAGAACCAAGAAATGGTTCCCATACGGGGTGACATAAAGAAATAGAGATGGTTGCTGATTATTGGGCTTTCTTGAAATTTTTTAATCTTTATTGGGTGCATTTTTGCTCGTTTTTGGTTGCAGAGGATTGGTGGGGTTGACTTATGCCAATCATTTCAATACAAGTGGCTTCACCATTTTCTCGGGTCTTTGCTTGGATGATGGAGCCAAAGCGATGCCGTATTGGGATCATCTTCCACCCAAACAGCTCCTTCAAATAGCGTGCAATTTGAACTTTATTATACCCACACACTAGTACACTACGCAAACAATGACATTTGCTTTGAAGCCAACTTAAAAAGCCAAAAAGATTTTTATAATAATATTCATAGATATTAAAAAGTTATTATTCTAAAAGAATAAATCAAAATTAATGATTTTTGCAATTTAAGGTGAGTAATTAATGATTTTAATTGAATTATTATTTTTAAAAAAATTTATTGAAAGATTTTATGAGAATAATTTTAAAACTGTGATTTTTGAACTTATTTAAATTTAATATTTTTTTAATGATTTTATTTTTAATCTTTTTTTCGGATTAAAAATATTTCTTTGCAATAATTATCTTAAATTCGATAATTGTTTTTTAAAAAATGTCTAATCTTACTAAAAATTATTTAAACTAAAAATTCAATAGTTGATTTTAATTATTTCACTAACTTTTTAAATATGCTTTAATTCTTTAATTAGTTTGTCTTAAAATTATTATGCATGTGATTAATCATTTGAAATAATAATAATACTAATATCAATGAAAATGGGAATTTTCCTTAGTTAAACATTGACATTTAAATTTATTGCTGTTGTTGAATATACTTTTTTTTTAAATAGAGAAATGAAGAGTAAAAGTTGGAACTTGATACCATTTATTATATTAAAATCAATTTTTAGTGTTTCAAATAGAAATGAGAACATATGTAAAATGGCAAACATATATCAATTTCACTAGTCTATCAAATGCTGACCTACCTTACCAACCTTGATTGCATATATTTTTCTTTATTTTACAAATTCTATGCTTCTCATAAAATATTAAGTATTGATTTTAGAGGAAATGTATTTCGTTAATTATTTAATTAATTAGAAATAAAAACATACACATGTGTTTAGAATATCTAATATAAAATAAAATTGATTATAATTTATATTTGTACATTTGATGCAATAAATTTCTATATATTGGACAATCATAAATTTACGGTGATTTTTTTAGCCAAAAAATAAAATTAGTTTTGATTTTTTAGTATTATATGATTAATTTTAGGTTAAAACTTTAAGAAATCGCAATTACAAGTTTATATATATATATATATTAGCTTCAAAGTTTTGTTGATTAATTAGTGCAATTATTTCTGCTGGCATTTATTTTTTCCATGCTTAAGATATCCGACTCATGCTGTCCCATTTGTCTCGCACCTACTCAAGTGAATTGTCCGCAAATCCAATGTTCTACATAACAATTTTTTCGCTGAAAAATAAAAAACATAATTATAGTATTACTGTTTCGTGTCACTTTTGATAAAAATTCAAATTTCATTTATTTTTCACTTTGAGATTTTTAATATAATATAATTTTATTTTTTTAATTTAATTTTTTTTCAATGCAAATTAACCAATTAGATTTAAATTTGTACATTAAAATACTCAATTTTATTTTAAATTTATGTCTAATTAATATTACTTAATCTTTGTGAAAATAGCAAAAGCGACTACTATTTAGCAACGGAGGGGGTAATTTTTTATATAAAAATATATTAAGATAATATGATGACAAGCATTAGAGGTCCGCCGTGAATACTAAACAACATTTTATTATTTTTTATTTTACAACAAAATCGAATTGCATGTGATCTCATTTTTATATATAAAAAGACATAGAGTAAATATTAAAGAATAATATATGCTCCAAATTCATAACATTTAGGAATTTACTTGATTGTGTTAAACTACTATAAAATATATATATATATATATATATATATATATCTTATTAGATAAATCAATAAAATGACACATAGAACTTGGAAAAATATTTATAGTTTATCTAAATGAGTATTTTGTGCACTAAATAAAAATGTTGGTCCAATTCTCAAAAATCTTTCACAAACTATATAGCAATCCCAATTTGGTCCAAAATTCGATGAACTTTTTATATGTCAAGTATGCATATATAATCAATTAATCATATAAACTTCTCAATATTATTTTTTTTAACGAAATTGCTATTTGTTAGTTACCCAAGTAATTGAAAGGAAAATTTCCATATGTGACACATTCATTTATCAATTTAATAAAAAAATATTTTTATTTGTTAATATAAAATTAAATTTTTAATTTACAATATACATGTGCATTGTGTATCGTTCAATTGAATAATTAAAAATAAAATATATTATTTTTATAATATCAAAGGTTGCTTAATGTGCAGCGCACTTATGCACCGAATAATTACTTTAAAGTATTTACTAATTTTATTTTTTTTATTTTTTAAAACTTTACTAGTTTGATTGATAAATAAATAAATTTAGTTAAAATTTTCTCATATTTCCAAAAGAGTTGTACTTCCAAAAGAGTTTGATTGACAAGCGCACTTGGAATTGTTAAATAAATTTAGTTGTTAATTAAATAAAAATAAATTTTTATTTTTTGAAAGGTTACTAGTTTGATTATTGATAAATAATTAAATTTAGTTAAAATTTTCTCATAATTCCAAAAATATTATAAATTTCAAAAAGAAAAAAATAGAAAAAAAAAGTTTCCAATTTTTATATCCACACGTCGTACCATATTAGGTCCTCAGGTAAGAAAACAGGGTTTAGATAGAAGAACGTATTACTCCCCATTGCATCTGTATATTCCAATACATCAATGACACGTCATACAACTGACACTAATCAAGTGTATTTCGAACGTGGTGTCTTCTAATTGGCTCTTTTTTAGTTGGCATATAAAAGTTCATGTACAGTATAAGACTCCTAAAAAATTATTCTCGTCTACTGCGCAACCTGTAAACCACTGTGTGCTCCCCTTTCTCTATCCTCAGTCCTTACAGAGAGAGAGAGAGTCAAGAAAACCCAAAGACCAGACAGAGAGAGAGAGAGAGAGACCCACCAGAAAGTAGAAAACAGATCCACACTTTCTCTCTCTAAACATTCTTTTCTTTTACCTTTTTGAACTTTTTTTTTTTTTGCTATTTTATGAGAGAAAAAAATCTCTCAATCTGAAGCTGAAGTTCAACAACTCTAGAATTAAGAAGAAACTGCACAAAGAAAAAAGAAAAGCTAGTTTCAATCTTTCACTGTGTGCTTGTGGTTTTGCTTTCTGATTTTTTTTTAAATAAAAATTTTTGGGTTCTCTGTATTGTGATTTAAAGCTCATATTTTTTTGACTGTGGCCAACTTAAAATCATTACTTGCTTTCCTTTTGTCTTCAAAAAGTTCTCTCATTTCGATTAGAGTATGCACGTCCCCTTCCGCTAATTAATCCATTCTTCTTTTTCTCATTAGGGTTTTTCCTTTTTAGTGCAATTTCCCTCCAAAAAAAATGTGGGTTGGGAGAGTGAGAATGTAATGAGGAATGAGAAATGGGGTGCGTGTTTGGGAAAGAGGTGACTCCGAGGAAGGCGGCGGCGGCGGCGGCGGCGGAGAGGGACGGAGAGAGGGCGGAAGTTAGGGTAGTGAAAGGGCAGGAGGAGAGCAATCAGGTCAGAAATGGAGGAGAGAATCGGAAAGAGAAAACTGAAGTGGAGGTGGAAGAGGGAGAGGGAAGAGTAAGGCCTAGAGGTGAGAGGAGAAGATCTTCTAGACCGAATCCGAGGTTGAGTAATCCTCCTAAGCACGCGCAAGGTGAACTGGTGGCTGCTGGTTGGCCTTCTTGGCTATCTGCTGTTGCTGGTGAAGCTATCAATGGATGGACCCCTAGACGGGCTGATACATTTGAGAAGCTTGACAAGGTAATAAGGAAAAAAAAAATAGCTTATAGGAAAGAATTAGAAAGAGGATTTTTGTATATGTTAAACTTTTTATCTTGTTTACTTTACACAATTAGCATACATGTCATGGCATTTGTTAAGTTTCCAATAATATTGAGCTTGCTTGGATTGAGTCTCACTGCAGGGAAGTGATCAGGGGAAAGCAAATGACAAATTGAAAGTGAACCTTAACTTTGAATTTTTATTTTTTCATTTATTTCCTAGTACAAATTATGTCTGTTATTGTTCTCACCAGATCGGCCAGGGTACATATAGCAATGTGTACAAAGCTAGGGATACTTTGACAGGGAAAATTGTTGCGTTGAAGAAGGTTCGGTTTGATAATTTGGAACCCGAGAGTGTAAAATTCATGGCTAGGGAAATTTTGATTTTGCGCCGCTTGGATCATCCCAATGTTGTAAAATTGGAAGGTTTGGTTACCTCAAGGATGTCCTGCAGTTTGTACCTTGTTTTTGAGTATATGGAGCATGATTTGGCTGGGCTTGCTGCGAGTCCAAACATCAAATTCACAGAGCCTCAGGTGGTGAAGTTGTTATCTTGCTAGTTTTTATTGCCATTGAGTAGGTAATTTATCCTGTATCTTATACCTTAGAACATGGCAGGTTAAATGCTACATGCACCAGTTATTATCTGGCCTTGAGCACTGTCACAACCACCACGTGCTGCATCGTGATATTAAGGGGTCGAATCTTCTTATTGGCAATGATGGAATCCTTCGTATTGCTGATTTTGGTTTGGCTTCCTTTTTTGATCCTAATCACAAACAGCCCATGACTAGCAGGGTGGTTACCTTGTGGTATCGACCCCCAGAGCTGCTTCTTGGGGCCACTGACTATAGTGTGGGTGTGGACCTCTGGAGTGCTGGTTGCATTCTTGCTGAGCTGCTAGCTGGGAAGCCTATCATGCCTGGTCGTACTGAGGTAATTTCTACACTTTTGTTATCTGGGAAGTTTCTACCACCACAGCATTTTTCTAAAGAGGCGCCTTAGTTGGGTACTTTGGGTTCAAGATGCAAATTATTACTGCTGCACCAAATCTGTAAATGTTTCTACTGGATAGCAGAACAGTTTCTTGGGTTTAAGTTTAACTGAGGAGCAAAAGATACACCCAGTGGTACCTTGAATAGTGCATTAATGGAGGTGATATCTGTTTGTAGTTATTCAGTGGACAAAATTATTTTTCAGTCTCTACTGTGCTAGTGAATCCTATGATTACAATTTCATGTTCTCACATGACCACTGAACCCCTAATGTTAACACCAGATAGGTTTCCTAGATTTAAATGTTGGTAGGAGTACTTCTGCCACTTGTCTCTGAGAATATGACTTGCTGTGTATTTGTTGTTAGGCTGGAATTCCCAACTTAAGCCTCTAGCTTGCATGCCTTCCTTGCATCCAAACCACGCATGTCATAGTTTCTTCCCATTCATTCCCATTTAGCATGACAACTCTGGGATTATGGTAATGGTAACAATTGTTGATACTGTAGATTCCATATAGTCTCGCTATGGCTTTTTTCATCTGAATATGAAGAATGAGTTTATTTAAATTTAAAATAGTGCTATATTTCTTGGCTTCAAATCATCATATAAAAAAATCCGTGATGTATAGAGAAGCTTTGCATATGCTTTGGCCCTTCATGGACTTGTCTACATGAACTCAAGTCCACATTGGAGCTTAACAGAGTGCTTGCTTTGTACAATGTAACTGTTCTTTATGTTGAAATAACTAGCTTGTTTGTGCTAGAGAGGGAACACTTCTATGAGTTAGGTCTATCAGACTCATATAGGACTAACAAACGGCATTTGATTATTGTAATGAACTTTTCTTTTGATATGGGGCTTCATATCATGCACAGGTGGAGCAACTACACAAGATATTTAAACTATGTGGCTCTCCTTCCGAGGATTATTGGAAAAAGTCAAAATTGCCTCATGCAACCATATTCAAGCCCCAACAATCATACAAGCGATGTATCGCAGAGACTTTTAAAGACTTTCCTCCATCGTCATTGCCACTGATTGAAACACTTCTTGCAATTGACCCAGCTGAACGTCAAACTGCTACTGCTGCTCTGAAGAGTGAAGTGAGATTCTATCTTTATATGACATATTTTTCTTTTTCTCTTTTGGTTCACTAGTTGGCAAATGACTAATTCATAATGGCTTCAAAAACCACATAACATTGTTGGATGAGGATATTCAAACTTGGACTCCTCACTCTCACACCTTTTGAAGGGCATGAGGAGACCGACCAAGCTCAATTAGCTGTTCAACTGTATTCTGTTTTGATGGATATGGAGCAGAGCAGGCACACTTTAAGTGTGCATCTCTTGCTGACATCACTAAGATATGCTGGGTTATTTTAAAGGTTATAGGTATCTACTTATAAGTACTGTTTCTCGCCTCTTTGCAAAATTTTGGATTTTCCTGTGCAGACATAATGTTGACACAAGCCTATGCAAACTATGGAGAATTTTGGCTGCTCACTTTTACCATGGTTAAGTGATTGAGCTTGAACCAAATTTGAGTGTACTTTTAGCTCAGCCATATCTCTGAATGTATGATTTACGTGTGGATCTTAAGCCCCCTCACATTTTAACCATCACTTCTCAAACTTCTATGTTACTATGGTCTATTGGCTTTTTAGTTGGAATATATATATATATATATATATATATAGCGGATGGCTTGCCATAATGATTAGATAAACACAACAACCGAATTCATGTTGCATGCAATCATGTAGCAGATGACATTGTTGAAGCTTAGCGTGCTTAGGCAGTTGATTGAGTATAGATCTGCATAAATGTGACCTTTTCGACTCATGAAAAGGGCGAAATAAAAAGAGTATACGGGTAAAGAAAACCAAAAATATCCCAATTCCCTCTTTTCAATAAATGCCTCTTTAGTTGTAGTTCTTATGACTATAAGTTAGGTCACCCTCCTAGGGCAACCCCTGCTTATGAGAATTATCAAAATTTCATTTTTTTTTCTAATCTTGGTAGATTATGGTCACTGGGACTGATTCTTCTGTGGTTTTGCAGTTTTTCTCTACCAAACCTTATGCTTGTGAGCCTTCTAGTCTTCCAAAATACCCTCCAAGCAAGGAGATGGATGCTAAACTACGGGATGAAGAAGCTAGAAGGTTGGCTGCCTTAAGAATATTCAAGCTATCCTTGTTTCAATCAATTAAGCTGATGTTTTATTTTTACATATTCCTAGTTTTAAGTATGATAAACTTAGCAGTGTAAACTGAGTAAAATACAGTTTTCTGAAAAAAATTGTTTCTTCTTTTTTGTGCTTTGATAATGTACTGTTTATTTTCTCCTTCCTTGTCATTACTTGATTGAATCCTGACCTTTTTGATGTGGAAATATCTTTTTCTTCCTTGTCTTCTATTTCAGAAATATGAGCCAATGTGAACTTTCAAATTTTATCATTCTTTCTTCCCTACATTACCTAATCTTAGCTATGCCTGTATTGTTCCCCCTCTATGTTGCCTCTAAATTTAAGTTGTTACTAATTTTGACTCTGCAGATTGAGAGCTGCTGGAAAGATAGCTGATGGTGTGAAGAAGTCACGTCCACGAGATCGAGCTGTGAGGGCAGTTCCTGCTCCAGAAGCGAATGCTGAGCTACAAACCAATCTCGATGTATGTTAAATGAGCTTCTTCTTCACAGACCTTTCTTGTATTTATGTTTTTCTTCTCTGGAATGATAGATCTTATAAATTAGACGTAATCAATTTGGTTGCATCATTTGAGTATTAAGTAAAAAAGCATGTGCCAAAAAATAATTTCCACAGGTTGGAAAATCTGGTGTTGGTTAACATCAATAGAATCACATGTCACATATTCCTCATCAGAAGAATCACATGGAATTTCACTTCTTGGTCAAAGTATCAGCCCCCATATATGTGAATGCTGATACAAAGATCAACACTCTATTGAAATAATTGAAACCTATAATCAACACATTAGATAAGAAGGAATGGTAAGGAAAGTCCTTCAATGTGGACATGAGCATCCACATGTTGTAGAAATTAATTAAGTCTGCTTTGTTTGCTAGAGATTGTTAATTTATTCTGCAAGGATATTGCTAGCAACGTAAACTTGTGAATGCTGAGGAAAGCGTGACCATCTACATTCTCTTGTAGGAAAAAACATGATAAAATATGTAAGATAAGCATACTAGATAATTGCCAATTATGAGAATAGGAAATGAAGAATAACAAAAGCTGCAAGAGTAGGACCAACTTTGTAGGCATAGGGGGAAGGTTAGAATAGTCAGACATTCAGTAAAAGAAAAAGAAATATTTTGGAACATATATTTTGGAACATAAATTATGGAACAAAACCCCTTGGTGAATAGGCAGATGATGGATGACTGAAAAAGGGAAAGACAGTAGAAAATTCATTTTCAAATTGGCAAGAAGTATCGTTGTGCACACATTGACTAAGAAATGAGTTATTTTTGGTAGCTTGGTGTTTGGGCTAAGATCATATAGTTGTTTCTTTAAGGCTTGTAAATAGATCTTATTGCTCAAACTGTTTGAATTGTAATCCAGCATATATTGATTAGCATTGCATGTGCTGCTCTGAAAGGGTGCCAGGTTATGATGAGTGGGTGGGTTGCTATTTGCATGTAAATTATTGCTTGAATGGTTTGGATTGCGTTCATTAATGTTATTATTCTCCCCTTTTCCTAAAACAGCGGCGACGTTTAATAACACATGCAAATGCTAAGAGCAAAAGTGAGAAATTTCCTCCACCACATCAGGATGGGACACTTGGTTATCCTTTGGGCTCTGCACATCACATTGATCCTGTTTTTGATCCTCCTGATGTGCCATTCAGTTCCACTAATTTCTCATATTCAAAAGCACCTATTCAGACTTGGTCTGGCCCATTGGTGGACCCAGGTGCAGTTGGTGCCCCAAGGAGAAAGAAACAGAAAGAGAAAAACTCCGTTCGGGTAAAAGATAGAGAAGGTTTGTAATATAGTCTTTGCTTATAAGCAACTCAAATTCATGAGGCAGCAAAAGCTGCAAGTCCTGCCTTCCATGTATCTGATTCCGGGAAAAGCCAGTTAAATTGCAAGAAGAGGTAAAAATATATTTTTATTCATTATCTTATCCTCTGTTTCTATTATTTTGTATCTCAAGAAGTTTCTCTAGTATTGTATATGTTCTTTTGTTTTTCTTTTGGAGAACTCTGTTTAGGTTAGCGGAAAGATTAATAAATTTGTATTGGGAACGCGAATGTGTTTCACGTATTGTATCCGATGTTATTAGTCTTTGAAGGTTACCTATACATTCATTCTAGTCCAATTAGTGCTTGGAACTTTCCTTGCAGAGTGGCAGTTTTGTTTTCCCACGAAACACATTCCAATTCGTTACTATTGTAAGTGCTGTGACTTGATAGTTAATTTCAGATTGGAAACCATAATTGAGCATAATTGCACGAGCTCTCAATACTTTCAGCTGTAGAACATGCAGCACAGGTCTCTGTCTTGCTGGTTAGTGGTAAAACAACATTCATTGTGACTTTAAGTATGACCTAACAGCTTATTATGTTGCTTCACTCCTCCAATCATATTTGTTTTTCAATAAAGGTAACTTTGTCCTTGGAAATGATTGTGTAAAGGACACTGATATTGTCTTTTTTGTTTTTCCCTTTTTTGAGGGCATAAGGGATGATGGTGGTGGATACTTTCATTCTTGATAGGAATGCAATTAGTGTATTACAGTTTCCATATCAAAACTGTAACAGCATCTGATGAGCATCTAAAGCAGCTCTTTCTAATTAAATCATAGCATATTATTTGTGTTGTTTCTTGGAATATGAGCTTTCAATGGAGACGAGTACTACATAAATTTGGTGCTGCATCTATGGAACATTTGGATTTAGAATCTGAGATATTCTTGATCAGGTGAAGGTGCAACTATTATAAGGTGAATTGTTTGTCTGTTAATAGCACTGCGTGCTGTCTGGTCTGAAAATGATATATATATTATTCTTGATTGGAAGGTGCGCACAGATAGCACTGGTGTTTGAATGATTTCGAGCATTGTTTTGCTTTGGTTGCTATTGAAACTAATAATAGAATGTGAAGGGTTATTTGGTGGCAGCTACCATTTCTTTTGGGGTCTAGCACATGCTGCATCAAGGAGATCACTACTAAACTAGCAGATATACTCGTTAAGAATAATTGATCGCTAGTGTATATATGTGTTCTTTTACTTTTATTTTCAAAATAAGGTAGTTCCAAGAAGTGTAGCAGGTGGAGTTGACAGGTAGATAAATTGATTGCTCTCAACTGTTAATATCTTTTTTCAACCTCACAACTATGTGCGGTCTTTTAAGCTATGAACTACCTAGAAAACCCGGTCTCACGCTTTCTCCTGCCAAAATCCTTGCCAAATGAGGCCACCTGACGAAACCTGCACCATTGCCTCGTGGAATCCTTAAATGGCTTGTGCACTGCCATATATTTTAAAAATTATACATTGAAAGTGGATGAATGATAATTGTTGATGCGTGTACATAATGAGATGGGGCCATGGCTTTTTATCATATGACATGCTTTTGTCAAATAATAGATTGCTGTAGTTGTCTATGCCATGTATCCTCAACACACCACATGGATTATTTATCAGCCAAATATTTCACTAAAAAAGTAGTTATTAATATTAATTAATCTTCTATAATATAACTTATTTTTGAAAAATGAGAAATAGAAACAATTCGACAAAACAATATGGGGTGGCATCCTTTTTTATTAACAAATTGAATTTTAACACAAATCAAACTTATAGAGACAAGTCACATCTTAAGGCTTGAGCAATCAATAAGACAAATTTCCAATCTAATACAGTGAGTTATATCCGAATCCTGTTGCTATCACGTCTGTTGCTCCATTGGCTTAGGCATTTATAGGCTAGAATTTTGACACCTTAGTTCTGCTTTTTTTGGATCGTGGCTATGATATTGAAGCAAGCAACATGCTCAAATCAATCAAAACTCGTAAATTAATATTGGCTTTTAAATCAATGCATACTATACTGATGTCATTGCTAGTATCATCTAATTTTTTATATGCTAATGCCTTGGTTCAACATTAATGTAATGCATATAATGCATATTTTTAGGAGTTTTATGGGATGCACGTCCGTACTAATGCCATAATATAATAATTTTTTTTTAATCAATAATTCGTGTATAGAATTAAGTAAGTTTCACTTTCATATCATTTTAAATTCATTTTTGAATTCTAATCTTATTACATCACATTCAAACTCAAACAGCCAAAATATTACTATTATCCACGAAATCAAACGGATGTGGTCGACTGGTTGGTAAACAAACGACCGCAGAATAATTGGTAATAGATCTATAAAACCCATGTACACAGAACTGGTCATGTTTAATAGACATATAAAACCCATGTACACAGAAGACAGAACTTTGGTGTGTTGTATATGACTCAGCTAACTGCTATTATGCACTTACCAATCTCCACGTGCCATCCCAATCCATTTCTTCATCACCGTTTTCTTTGAATAAAAATACATTGGCATGACGTGGACTTCACACTTTCCACGTCAACAGTCCACGTTTTTCCGTGTTATCCACATAAACTGTCGAAAACTGTCTCATTTATTATTATTATTCTCAAATTCAATTATTGGCTTTGTTATCCTTTAATTTTGGATAACTTGCTCTTCGGATAATATTTCCAATTTAAATGTTTAAAAAAAAAAAATACACATTTCCAATTTAAACCCCTTGAGCTATCATTTCATATGATTATTTTAAAAAAAAACACATTTTCAAGTTATATTTATATTAAAAATTAAATTGATTCTTATAATTTCTTTATTTCTTATCATTTAGTTCTTTAAATTTTTTTAATTTTTTTTTATCATATTTTAATTTTAAGATGAAACTATTTTCAAAGTAAAATACGCCAAAATTGAAAAACGCATAGTTATTGTCATTGATCATGACTTTGAATTGTGGGTAGGTGAAGGTTTGGTTATTTAATTAGAATTTTTAGCAACCAAGATTCACTCCTTGTGAAATTTAAATAAACCATAAAATTCGATTAATTATTTTTTTATACAACACATTATATTAAAATTAACTATACTACTAAGATGAGATAATTACTATTCAAACCATGTAAGTTTACATTCTAATTTTAAGTTATGAATTAATTCCTTCTATTTATAAATTCAAGTTAACCATAAATTAACTATAAATCAAATTAACTTATTCTTTATTTTCCTTAATATTTTCTTTTAAAAAAAATGCGGCTGAAATTTGGCAGTCTACAAAGACGACACGTGGCTGTTACTGTTACCAAACTTTCTTTCTTCTTCACCTGAAAAAAAAAACGCGTCCTTATATAGCCCCGCCATTCCTCTCAAGTCTCAAAGCTTCGCAGTTTATATTAATTTATTTAAAAAAAAATAAATAAATCTGACTTTCTTCTTTATTGTTTAATATCAGTTTTGAATTATCGATTTAGCAAATCCTCCCTATATTTTAGCAGATACAAAGAATCCCTGCTTTTGCGATTTCTAATTTCCTAAGTTTGGAATTGTTTTCGGATAATTTAAGGCTAAAACATCTGCAGGGTTTAGATCTCTAGATAGTTTCTTTTTTTGGGTTTTTGTTCAGATATATATATTTTTTTCATTAGTTCTGATAATTTTGGTAATGGAGGTATCGGTGATCGGAAGTTCTCAGGCGTCTGTTCGCGGCGGCGAATTAGGGTTTAGAGAGCAGCCAAGGTTCTGTGTTCCTTGGAGAAGCAAAAATAGTGTTTCTTTTGTTGATTCAACTCCAAGGTGGAGAAATTCTAGTCTTCGTTTTACTTTGAAAGCTATCCAATCTCAACCTCTCCGATCCGACTCCGTCTCCGGTCCTATTGCTGATTCAAGCTCCAAATCGGTAGGCCTTTTTTTTTTCATCTTTAGAAACTTCTGTTTCTAGTTAGGGTTGGATCTTGAAATTATTCCCGGATTTGCTTTAAGATACTTTAATTCGACTTGTTTAGGTGAATATGTGTAAGGGAAAAAGTTTAAATTTTTTAAGCTGGGTGCTATGGAGGCTGTGTGTATGCTTATTATAAATCATAGATTTCATTGGAAAAAAAAAAGAAGCACGGAACTTTGTATATTATATAAGTTTTTTTTTTCTTTTTTTAAAGTAGTTTGTTTTTGCCATTCTGATCATCCAATTGTTGATTGTTAACTTTAACCTTTTAGGTATATGTATGAGAATATTTGTTGATTAATTATTGTCATAGTTTTGGGGTGTAAATGATGTTAATATAAAGTTCTGCTATAATTGCCATTGCAGTTGGATCATGGTGTAAGAATATTTGTTGGGCTGCCCTTGGATGCAGTTTCGGAGTGCTATACAATTAATCATGCAAGAGCAATCGCAGCAGGACTTAAAGCTCTAAAATTACTAGGAGTTGAAGGTGTCGAGATGCCAGTTTGGTGGGGAATAGTAGAGAAGGAAGCCATGGGAAAATATGAATGGTCTGGCTACCTTGCTCTTGCTGAGATGGTTCAAATTACCGGCCTTAAGCTACATATTTCTCTCTGCTTCCATGCTAATGAGCAACATAAAATTCCACTGCCTCAGTGGGTATCCCAAATCGGTGAATCAGAACCTGGTATTTTCTATGCGGATAGGTCTGGCAATCGCTACAAAGAGTGTCTGTCACTTGCTGTTGATGATCATCCTGTTCTTCATGGGAAGACTCCTATCCAAGTTTATCAGGAATTTTGTGAGAGCTTCAAGTCTTCGTTCTCCCAGTTCATGGGTTCAACAATAACAGTAAGAAGTTTTGAGCATTAAACTTTGAAATTAAAAAGTGAATGGGATTATTTTTGTTTTTGCATCAAAGGCTTATGAGTACCGGTTTGCAGGGAATCACAATGAGTCTTGGACCGAATGGTGAGCTAAGATATCCTTCTCATCATCTAGCAGCCAAACGTAGCAAAATTCTTGGAGTTGGAGAGTTCCAATGTTATGACAATAATATGCTCAGCCTCCTCAAGCAACATGCCGAAGCAACTGGAAATCCGTTATGGGGACTTGGCGGTCCTCATGATGCACCGAGTTACGATCAGTTGCCAAGCTCTAACAATTTCTTCAACGACAATGGGGGTTCTTGGGAGTCTCCTTATGGTGACTTCTTCCTTTCCTGGTATTCGAGTCAGCTGTTGTCTCATGGAGATCGCATTCTTTCCCTTGCCTCTGCTGCTTTTGGGAACACCAATGTAACAACTTCTGCTAAAGTCCCACTTGCGCACTCTTGGTACAAAACCCGAGCTCATGCTTCTGAGCTAACTGCTGGTTTCTATAACACAGCAAATAAAGATGGCTATGAAGCAGTTGCTGAGATGTTTGCAAGGAATTCTTGCAAACTGATCTTACCAGGAATGGACCTGTCTGATGAGTATCAACCACAGGAGTCCTTGTCAAGCCCTGAGTTGTTACTCGTGCAAATTAGAACGGCTTGCAGAAAGCACGGAGTCGTGATTTCCGGGCAAAACTCTTTGGTTTCTAAAGCTCCTCATCATTTTCAGCAGATAAGGAAAAATGTATCTGGGGAAAACGCGATAGACTTGTTCACTTATCAGAGAATGGGTGCTGAGTTTTTCTCACCAGAGCACTTTCCTACTTTTACAGAGTTTGTCAGAAGCCTTAATCAACCGGAAATGCATGCAGATGATCTTCCTGATAAAGAGGAAGAAGCTACTGAATCTCTCCGAACGAGTTCAGATTTAAGTGTTCAGATACAAACAGCTTAGGGATGTGGTGGACATGTAAATGAGATATGAATTATTATAGATGTAATTATGAATTTTTTTTTTCCCTTAGTAATACCTTCCAGTTCTCTATCATTCTCCCATGTTGTTATGAGAAAAAAGCAGGACTACAGATCATTCCTAAAAGCAATTTCCTATTAGAGGATATAATTCAGAGCCTCTGTGATCCTATATTAATATATTTGGAGCAGAACCTTGTTTATGGAAGAACCATCTTTTGTTTATATATTTATTTCAAATTCAAATCCCGGAATTCAAGAAATATTGTTGAACCAATTTAGCTATTTATCTACTACAAATTAAGATAGTTTAATATCATATGTACACAGCAAAATGTACAGAGAAGTATTGTAAGACAAAGACCTGACGTCCTACGCTACAAGTCCACAATCTCTTTCCACAATTTTATTGATTCAGACTCTGTACACAAGGTGGGACTTCTTTGAAGATGCCAATGCACAATCTGTCCCTGAAGATCATCATATTGCATCACAACCAGGACCCTAAAGCTTTGCACCTGAAAAAAAGAAGCGAGGTAAGTTCTCATTTGGACAACTCTTCACATGCATAATAGTGAAAATTTTTGGCCATCCAGCGAGCACAAATTTGTTAGGGTCTCTGAATAAACATAAATATTATAAACATCAACAGCATAAACATCATTTACAATGTTAGATAGCATAGACGGACCTAGCAGTTAACCTAGAAGTAATCACCCAATGCGAAGTCTTAACGAAGTAGTAGGTTTTATCTATTTAAAATGTTAACCATTAATGATTCTTACAAACTCAAAAGATTAGAAAATGTTGCAAGACTTGACCAATGGCAAAATGAAACTATAGCGAAACCATTGCTTTTTTAATGCATACGCAGCCAGAAGATAACACACTGGAGTCTCAAAAGGTTTTCTTTCATTGTCTATGGTAGCTCAATACAACTGAATTTTTAAGAGTTTTGAACTCAAATAAGGACTCCAAACCTGTTCGATCATATGATATCATTCACAAGCAATCTTGGTGTCAAAGCTGCTGAGGCAAATTGCAAATGCTTGGAAAGCTGAGATTGGATAGCGGTAATCCATGGTAAATAGATCTTTTCCCACTTTCCCAAACTGGAGAATGATCTTCTCATGTTGTGGACCAGGTGGTCTATTTTCTGGGGAAGCAACCAGCTGAAAGTTTTTCACGGAAGCAACTGTTACCCGTCCATGAAAGTTCAAACACCAACATTGAAGCTGCTCATGCCACCTTGGAGCCTTGTTTTTTAACACCAACAGTCCCCCTTTCTGATCGGGCAAAGGTCCTGAAAGAAAATTATTCTCTGTACGGATTGATTTGGAACGGAAGAATGGGAGTGATGGAAAGGCATCTAAGCTATGATGAGAAAACTCAGTCTGTGTGGGGGCCACTCCACCGGGTTCAATAGCTGTGGCAGGGATAGCATCCATAGCACAATGCATTCTCCTAGGACCCCTGCTTTTGATATAGAACAAATTTTGTAAGTATTGACTAGCCTGAGAAAGCATGCTCAGAAAGCTAGTCTCAACAGCTGGAAGAAAACTGCTACGAATGTGCTCAAGGATATTGACAATGAATAATGAGAAGGCAGTTATCCTCCATTTGTTGTCAGAAAAATTTTAGATCACAAACCAAGATCTTACCTCGAACCCAACACATTCAATTCATATGAGATGTGAGCAACGGGATAGTTTCCAGCAGGGACTCTTGGTGAAACTTGCTTCAAATTTACTAGCCTGGTGGAGCGACTTTTTGTCATCTTAGCCCCAGCATGAGGTGGCTGTCCATCAAAGACTGTAAATTTGGTTCCCAGGAAATTCGATCTTGCCAAAATGACGTTTAAATGTTAATGAATTTAGCAAATAAAAGATTCACGATAGAAAGCTTATTCTATTTGTTAGTTATCGTAC
Organism: Excoecaria cochinchinensis; assembly: GCA_947683425.1. Taxonomy (NCBI): domain Eukaryota; kingdom Viridiplantae; phylum Streptophyta; class Magnoliopsida; order Malpighiales; family Euphorbiaceae; genus Excoecaria; species Excoecaria cochinchinensis. The sequence continues at coordinate 6,665,847 of CANTUQ010000056.1, read as the reverse complement.
CTTAGCTTTCCAACATAGGTACTACTCCCCTTTGACATATCATCTGCATGAAGAGAGATGATATAATCCGTGAAGGTGGGCCTTCTGCACTTTCGTGCAGCCAAAAGGAACTTCCCGTCATCGGATAGTGCTGCATTAGGTAATATACAAAAGCAAAATTTTCAATTCTCTATAGCTAAAGAGGGGACCAGGAAGAAGACAGTTGACAACTACCATATGTTTTCAAAATCATACTTGTAATTTGATGTACGAACAATCTGAGAAAGAAAAAATGATGATAAATTACAACCAATTTCGCACCATTTGTTATACTGAGGTAAAGGTAGTATGTTTGAGTGGACCGGCACCGCTTTATAAAGCACTGGAGGAGAAAATCCCTTGGACCAGGCTGCAAACAGTAGTCAAGATATGTGATGACACGACAGGAAGATCCCATTGAATGAAACACAAGTTAAACATGAAATCCAAACTCAGAAAGCAGCCATACCATAATAATACTCATATAATATCCCACAACATTGTTTGAAGAACCAGAGGCCAATCAGTATTAGCACTAATCAAAACAAACTCAGGGCACAAATATTACAAGAACTTTTGTCATGATCAGAAAATTAGAAACTACAAAAGAAAAAGATCCACATCAGTGTAACCAAGTTGAAGTTAATAATTGCAGTGGACCTGCAGTACTGAAGCCAAATGGTCCCTAAAGGGCATGCACATGATAGTTCTCAAGCAATTTCTAATGTAAACATCAAAACAGTTGGTCCATTTGGCTTTTGCAATAATTCTGGAGAGGATATGACTAAATACTTAATCTAGCAATATTCCATAAACACCACAGCTTAACTTAATCTAGGAAATTAGTGTTCCATCACAACTTTCCCAATATACATAAAGCAGAGGTCAACAGCAAGTTAATGCTTATCCATAACAACTTTGATACTGTTAATGATAAGATTCATCCAAAAAGCTACATTTGGCAAACAAAACCAAAAATTGAATCAACAGGCACAAATATTTGACTAGATCGAGATATGGATTACACAAAAACAGAAATTAAAATTCCTAAAAGATTCCAAAATTAGCACTTTTAAAGATGTCTCTGCCATGGAAACCATAGTTAAGCTCTTGAAAACATTAATCAATAACATGAAATGCAAGACCAGCCTTTTATGTGTATATATGACAAAATTAAGACAGTTCATCCAAAATCCCTTTAGAAAGGGGAATCAAAGAAAATTGAAAAACCAAATATACGATCTTTCAGGATCACCAGTAACAGGAAACAATTGAACTATGTAATTCAAACACAACCCATCATCTCTCTGCTAATAACTAACAAAACCCAATTTTCCTACTCTGAAATAAACTCCATTAATGGAAAAAATTCACCAAACCGTAGCCTAATTTTAATGAAATATAAGGTTAATGTAATACCTGCTTAACGGAAATTGGAAAAGTGAGCTTGCCGGAAAGTTCAGGGACCTTGACTAAATCCTTAATGATATGTCTCCAAGTCCTACAAACACCCGAACAGGCCACCACGCTTTTTCTAGGAGGCCAGCTATTCTCAGATTCTTCTATTGTCATTAGAACCTCTCTCAAGAGTTCCTGGGGCATGTTTGCCCAACAAGAGGTGTCCTCTGCATTCCTTGACTCCACCGTCTGCGGCGGAGCAGAGCCGTCCTGCGCCACTCGCTGGGACCTTGACCGGATTATCATGCTCTTAAATGCAGACATTGGGAGCTCTAAAAGAATGAGAAAACGGTCTATTGACAGTAATAAGAATTGCAATTAAGAAAAAAGATTAGATTTTTCATATAAAAATGGGATTTTTTTTGCTGATGGGAAGAAAGAAGGTGAAGGAATGAGGTAGAGAGAGAGCAGAGAGGAATTGGGCAGTGGTAGATCAATATGGTCTCCTTTGTTAAGTATACCACTTATAGAATTAGTACCTTATCCGCTAATTTAACCTTTTTTTTTCATGATTGAAATTATTTAGGGTAATATATATATATTTTATAAGAATATAATATTAAAAATTCTCTATTTCGACCAATTTAGATTGGCATTTCATAAATGAGGCAAAATGAATCATTTTAAAATTTAAATTTTAAAAAAGAGAAAAAATCCCTACTATTTTATCTCATTTTTTATAAAAATTCTTTTAAATTCTTTTGATTATTATATTGGTAATACATTTTTTAAATTGTTATATCTTCTAATAATAATAACAATAATATTATAAATCATTATATATATATATATATATATATATATATATAAAAGGAATGTACCCTTGCAAACTCTTACCATTGACGTATCTTTGTACAAGAAAGAAGTAATAATGATTAAATTTCAATTTTGTAGGGTTTTGACAAGGTCAACAACTTGTTCAAACGTCCTTCATAATTTTTAATTATTTGGTTGTAATGTTCCCATTTAAAATAAAAATTGGGGAATTTTTTTTAACTTATCGCATTAAGGATTTGAAAAAATTTGTTAATTTTTCGTTATAAATTAAAGGATATAAAAAATGTTTAATATTTGAGATTTTGAGTTTGAAATTACAATTGAATTAAAATGAAGGCAACTAAAACATAGGAAATTACATGGTTGGTTAAGTTCGAATGACATTACTTTGAAATTAATTAACAAATGTACGAAATTATTTGCTTGGTTTACAACAATATCACATTCCACAAGGTGAGTTTGGTAGGACTTAGAGTGTCTACATCCACTAAAGTTAATATTTTAGGTTAATTAAAGTTAATTAGGTTTAGCAATAAAATAAATAATTATGATTAATGAATTACTTAAATGTAATTAAGTGAAGGGAGTTGGTGATTAGGGGAGGGCCCACATCAACAATCATGCATATTACTATAGTGGGTCCCTACCTACTTTAGTTCTGAAGTGGGTCCCAGTCACACAAGCGATTGTCTTCCTGTTTTTTATTTTTTATTTTTTTAATATAACATTTAAACCTTAGTCTTAGTGTCAGCCTCAGCCCATGGGCGGTCTCCACAACCAAAATGAATGCTGAGCCAGTTGGTATTTGCATTTGCCTACTAAATAATAATTATATATATAGATATATATAGGGGTTATCAAAAATCATGCATTATTTAAAGATAAGGGGGTGAGAGTAAGACTAATGATTGATGGATGGAGGTTTTGAGTATCCTGCATCCCATATTCAATCTTTAAATTTAAAAGTTAAAACATTTCATTTCATATCAATAAGATTGATACGTATAGTTAAACTTTTCACACATAAATAATGGTTATCAGAATTATGTTTTATTTTATTGAACCAAATTTATGACCCTCAAAAGAAATTCTATCTTATTTTCTTTCAATGAGGCATTGGTGGTGAAGAGTGGCCAATTCAAAATCCTTTTCTCATATTAAATTGAGGCATGAGAGAGACTCTTTGCCTTGGCGTAGCAAAAGAGGACAGCCGAGCCGACAGGGACTTAACTTTTATTTTTCTCCCTTCTTTTAAAAGAGATTTTGTTGAATTTTGATTTGCCTTCTTAACCTCTTCAAACCAATTCCTAAATTTGAGATTCCAAAATTTTCTTATGCTAATATTAGTAAAATGCCAATGGTTGTATTCTACTCCTATATTGTTCTAAACTTTATGCCAATGTAAAAAATGACAACCATATAAGGTATACTTATTTAGAATAGCGATTTAAGAAATAAATATATATATTTTAAAATTAAGACACTTTAAAAAAAAAAATTGAAGATAATTCTCGGTTCATGAAATCCCTTTAAACAGTAAAATACACTATATGCAATAGATTAAGAGTTAAGAATCTAATAAGATTTTGAAATTGATTTAATTTCATAATCTGCATGATGATATAGGAAAATATTTTATGATAATTTGATGTGGATAGAGTATTTAAGTATTCAATTAGCTAAAAAGATTAAAATATAAGCAATTTGATTATCACATAAAAGTTAAAACGAATTAGCGTACATCATATATCTATAAATCACATGAAAAATATGAGAATGAAGAAACCGAAAGCGGCCTCAAACACCAACAGGCATCTTTGCTTTTGTTCCCCGAATAGCATATAGCAACAAGTGGAAGCGAAAAAATAAAGATGAAAAGGGACTGGGAATCTTCCATATATACATTTCTTAATTCCTGAATTGACACAAACACAGATATTTTTTTATTTCACATACACAAACAGACAGAGGTATTGTAAGTATCAACGTTAGATATTTTCTATTTTTACTTGTAACTTCAATGAAGACAAAACGTTTTTATTTGTATTTTCTTTTTGTCAGCAAAGACAAGAAGTTACAACCCAAAGGAAACATGTTATATTAATATGGACAATGGCTGATTGGTAATTCCTGGCAACTGAGTTCGCCGGCAGTTTTCTAACGTAATAAGGGAATTTTAGAAGGTAATAGTCATAACCTCAATTTGCCCCTGAATTAGTTTTTCAATTCGATTGACCTCCCACCTTTTTTTTTTCTTTTGTAATACTCAATTGGCTCTTAAATTAATTTTTAAATTAAATTAGCATGCAATTTATATGTTATAGTTATTTTACCTTATTTTCATTCAAAACAACACATTTTGTAAAGAATATATATACGATAAATAAGAATTTTGTAAAGAATAAAGAATAATAATAATAAAAAAAAAGTGATCATTCATTCCACCGTTTCATTCGCTCTGCCATAGTTTTGGCCTATATGCAGCTGTCGCAGTCAGATGATGGATTCAATTCCATGAAAAATCTAAAATTTCAAAAAACTATCTCCAGACAACGATGGAATTAACCCATAGAAGAGAGCCACATAATCATAAAATAAAAGAATCAGAAATAGATTTGTAATTATTCAAAATTTGAAGATATAGACCAAAACCTAAACCCAAGCACAAACAATATAAGCAGTCCAAACCTGTTGCTATCACAAGGCCACTACATTATCCTGCACAACAAGGTATCTGCTGTTAAGCAACTTGTGCTCTCTAGAAACTCCTCCATTACCACCCCTTTGAATTGGAGCAACAAAGCCACTACTCCCTACCCTTACCAAACTTCATTTGCTACTACAAAGACAACTCATCAATTTGTAAATTTTGAACTTGCTTCATATTCTAGAATTGTGCTCATCTTTAATTTTATGTTACAAGCACATAATAACATAGAATGTAAGGGTTCAATTGTAGATTTGGCAGCAGAGAAATTATGAGCACCGCACATTCAATAATTGTCATTTCCCATCAATCGAGGAAGAAATTAATATTCTAAAACTTATTAAAAATGATGCAATATTACCCTAACTGTTGATAAGGCATAAAACGTGCACATGATAAAATAGGTAATATTGGTGGAATATTATCTTCATTTCTATCAAGTATATGAACAAAGTCAGAAGTCTAGCAGAATACGGAAGGTTAGAATAAACAATTAATGGTGATGCGACTTTTTTTTTTTTTTGGTTTCAAAAAATGGATCCTAACCTCATGTACTGTATTAAATACAGTTTTTGCCTAGCCAAAATTGCCACCAGGAAGACTCCTATAAAACAGGAACACTTAAAATTACCACCAGGAAGACTCCTATAAAACAGGAACACTTCCACTTGATTGCTGCATGGTTCCTATAGTTTGCCCTGCAAAACCAATGATAATATAACCTCATGGACAAGTTAATTGGCATCCAGATATGATTCTGACATCAACTACAAAGGAGGGGAAAAAAAGTCATATTGTAAACCTGCCCTTCATGGGCTGTATATAATAAGCATCCATCTCAGAGCCCAAAATAAAGCAATATTTTCAGTTGAGGCGCTGAAAATAGT